>JABSTQ010010685.1:310000-915628 GCA_013358835.2 Ixodes persulcatus
CTATATGCACTATGTAGTGCATATAGCATTTCCCGCACCTCCACCAGACATTCTGGTGGAGGTGCGGGGTTTATCTGGTCACCACCCGTGACCAGACAAACAAACAAACCCCGCACCTCCACCAGAATGTCACGGGTGGTGACCAGAATAACAATAAATAAACAGGAAGAAATAAACGTTTAATGTGGCGAACTTGTGCCAAAATAAAAAGGGAATAGAAAATAATAACAAAGCGTCGCGAGCGTCGAAGTCGGCGAGACAGCAGAGTCGAGCGCTGGGGCGAAACTGACTTGGCTCGCCACGCGAAGCCCCTTTATGTACACGCGTAGGCTTCTGGAATAATCGGTGTAGAAGGTTCGGCGTGAAGAACTTTCTAAACTAGAACAAGCAACACGGTTCTCGAATTTACCAGAACATTACATTAGATGTCAACAAAAAGGCGTCCCCGCGGCCAGGAATCGAACCCAGGCTTTTCGCGTGGGAGGCAAGCGCGATAACCGTTAGGCCACGCGCGCGCTGCCTCTTTGGCCAGCTGCGCGCGCGGCATTACTCCCCCTTTTAAAAAGTGCATCGCCCCGATGCAAAACAGAACAAAACAAAGCAAATAAAAAGAACGGTAAACTAAAGAGTCGTTGGGAACACTTAAGGTCCACAGTCCTATCGAGCGTAGTACGGTTTCAGGCGCACGACGTGGACGACTTCAGGTCGTGGTGGGCGGCGTGATGATGTCCTTGTTCCGTCGGGCATGACCTCGTAGTTCAGATCTCCAAGTCGACGAAGTACCTTGTAGGGTCCGAAATACCGTTTCAGGAGTTTCTCACTGAGACCACGGCGGCGAATCGGTGTCCAGACCCATACCCGGTCTCCGGGCTGGAAGTGGACGTCCCGACGACGAAGGTTGTACCGGGTAGCGTCGACACGTTGTTGATCTTCAATTCGGAGTCGGGCGAGCTGGCGAACTTCTTCGGCTCGTTGAGCAACCACTTGGGCGTCGGGGCTTCCATCGTCAGCTGGTTCGTGGGGTAGCATCGCGTCGAGCATGGTCGTTACTTTCCTGCCATGCACCAGCTGAAAGGGTGTCACCCCGGTGGTCTCTTGCACGGCCGTGTTGTAGGCAAATGTGACGTACGGCAACACCTCGTCCCATGTCTTGTGCTCCACGTCGACGTATATGGAGATCATGTCGGCGATGGTCTTGTTGAGTCTTTCCGTCAGCCCGTTGGTCTGCGGGTGGTAAGCCGTGGTGCGGCGATGGCTGGTGTGGCTGAGACGAAGGACTTCCTGTGTCAGCTGGGCCATGAACGAGGATCCACGGTCTGAGATCAAGACTTCGGGGGCACCGTGCCGGAGGACAATGGACTCGATGAAAAACTTGGCGACTTCAACAGCCGTTCCTGATGGAAGGGCTTTTGTCTCGGCGTACCGTGTGAGATAATCGGTTGCGACGATTATCCATCGGTTCCCTTGCGTCGATGGTGGGAATGGCCCAAGTAAGTCCATTCCAATTTGCTGAAACGGGGCAGATGGCGGCGCAATAGGCTGAAGAAGTCCTGCCGGTCTCGTCGGTGGTTTTTTTCGTCGTTGACACTCGTGGCAAGATCGGGTGTAGTGGTGCACTGTCTTCGCGAGCTTGGGCCAGTAGTATTTTTCGCGTATCCTGGCGAGAGTTCTGCTGTAGCCAAGGTGTCCCGCCGTCGGGTCATCGTGGCAGGCTTGAAAGATTTCTTCTCGAAGACTGGAAGGGACCACCAACAGCCACGCCGTGTTGTTGTCGCTGAAGTTCTCCTTGTAGAGCACACCTCGTCGGAGGGAGAAGGTTGGCAGTGTTCGTACAAAAATGCGGGGAACGGCACTTCCTTGTCCCTCTAGGTGCTCGATGAGTGCTCGCAGCTCAGGGTCATCTCGTTGAAGTGCTGCCATGTCGCTGACATCGAGAGCGCCGAGGAAACACTCATCGTCGTCCTCTTTGGTGCAAGCAGGAGCGGCATCGACTGGGGCCCTTGACAGGCAGTCGGCGTCATTGTGCTTCCGGCCGGACTTGTACACCACGGTCATGTCGAACTCCTGCAGTCGTAGGCTCCACCGGGCGAGGCGTCCGGAGGGGTCCTTCAGATTCGCCAGCCAGCAGAGCGAGTGGTGGTCTGTGACCACGCGAAAAGGACTTCCAAACACCAATGGCGAAACATCGCATTATTACCGACGACGACGCACTCCCTGTCCACCAGTCGCCGTATCGAGTCTCCTTAAAGGAAAGAAAAGTGATTCAAGATCAAGTCCAGGAGATGCTCGACGACGACATCATTCAACCCTCAAGAAGTCCATGGGCGTTTGTTTTCAGATTACATTTAGTTTGGAGCAATGCTATATGCACTATGTAGTGCATATAGCATTCCCCGCACCTCCACCAGACATTCTGGTGGAGGTGCGGGGTAGTTTGTTTATCTGGTCACGGGTGGTGACCAGATAAACAATAAATAAACAAGAAGAAAAAAACGTTTAATGTGGCGAACTTGTGCCGAAAACAAAAAGGGAATAGAAATTAATAACAAAGCGTCGCGAGCGTCGAAGTCGGCGAGACAGCAGAGTCGAGCGCTGGGGCGAAACTGACTCCAGCTTGCCACGCGGAGCCGCTTTTGTACACGCGTGGGCTTCTGGAGCATTCGGCGTAGAAGGTCCGGTGCCTAGAACATTCTGACCTCGAATCAGCAAGACGGTTCTCGAATTTACCAGAACGTCAGATTACAGTATCAACAAAAATGCGTAGCCGCCGCCAGGAATCGAACCCTCGCTTTTCGCGTGGGAGACGAGCGCGATAACCGTTCGGCCACGCGCGCGCTGCCTACTTGGCAAGTTGCGCGCGCGGCATTACTCCCCCCTTTAAAAAGTGCATCGTCCCGATGCAGAACAAAACAAAGCGAGCAAAAAGAATGGTAAGCTAAAGAGTCGTCTAGAACACATAATGTCCACAGTCCTATCGAGCGTAGTATGGCTTCATGCGCACAACGTGGACGACTTCTGGTCGTGGAGGGCGGCGTGATGAAGTCCGTGTTCCGTCGGGCATCACCTCGTAGTTCAGATCTCCAAGTCGACGAAGTACCTTGTAGGGTCCAAAGTACCGTTTTAGGAGTTTTTCGCTGAGACCGCGTCGTCGTATCGGGGTCCAAACCCACACACGGTCTCCAGGCTTGAAGTGGACGTCCCGACGACGAAGGTTGTACCGGGTAGCGTCGACACGTTGTTGATCTTCAATTCGGAGTCGGGCGAGCTGGCGAACTTCTTCGGCTCGTTGAGCAACCACTTGGGCGTCGGGGCTTCCATCGTCGGCTGGTTCGTGAGGTAGCATCGCGTCGAGCATGGTCGTTACTTTCCTGCCATGCACCAGTTGAAAGGGTGTCACCCCGGTCGTCTCTTGCACGGCCGTGTTGTAGGCAAATGTGACGTACGGCAACACCTCGTCCCATGTCCTGTGCTCCACGTCGACGTACATGGCGATCATGTCGGCGATGGTCTTGTTGAGTCTTTCCGTCAGCCCGTTGGTCTGCGGGTGGTACGCCGTGGTGCGACGATGGCTGGTGTGGCTGAGACGAAGGACTTCCTGTGTCAGCTGGGCCATGAACGAGGATCCACGGTCTGAGATCAAGACTTCGGGGGCGCCGTGCCGGAGGACAATGGACTCGATGAAAAACTTGGCGACTTCAACAGCCGTTCCTGATGGAAGGGCTTTTGTCTCGGCGTACCGTGTGAGATAATCGGTTGCGACGATTATCCATCGGTTCCCTTGCGTCGATGGTGGGAATGGCCCAAGTAAGTCCATTCCAATTTGCTGGAACGGGGCAGATGGCGGCGCAATAGGCTGAAGAAGTCCTGCCGGTCTCGTCGGTGGTTTTTTTCGTCGTTGACACTCGTGGCAAGATCGGGTGTAGTGGTGCACTGTCTTCGCGAGCTTGGGCCAGTAGTATTTTTCGCGTATCCTGGCTAGAGTTCTGCTGTAGCCAAGGTGTCCCGCCGTCGGGTCATCGTGGCAGGCTTGAAAAATTTCTTCTCGAAGACTGGAAGGGACCACCAACAGCCACGCCGTGTTGTTGTCGCTGAAGTTCTCCTTGTAGAGCACACCTCGTCGGAGAGAGAAGGTTGGCAGTGTTCGTACAAAACTGCGGGGAACGGCACTTCCTTGTCCCTCTAGGTGCTCGATGAGTGCTCGCAGCTCAGGGTCATCTCGTTGAAGTGCTGCCATGTCGCTGACATCCAGAGCGCCAAGGAAACACTCATCGTCGTCCTCTTTGGTGCAGGCAGGAGCGGCCTCGACTGGGGCCCTTGACAGGCAGTCGGCGTCATTGTGCTTCCGGCCGGACTTGTACACCACGGTCATGTCGAACTCCTGCAGCCGTAGGCTCCATCGGGCGAGGCGTCCAGAGGGGTCCTTCAGATTCGCCAGCCAGCAGAGCGAGTGGTGGTCTGTGACCACGCGAAAAGGACTTCCATACAAATATGGGCGAAACTTTGTTATTGCCCAGACGACAGCGAGGCACTCCTTTTCAGTAGTTGAATAGTTCCTCTCCGCGTTAGACAGCGTCCTACTTGCGTATGCGATGACTCGCTCTGCGTCGTCCTGCATTTGGACTAGTACCGCACCCAGTCCGGTGTTACTGGCGTCGGTGTGAATCTCGGTTTCAGCAAACTGGTCGAAATGGCCAAGAATCGGGGGCGTCTGGAGTCTTCGTTTGAGCTCGTCGAATGACCTCTGGTGTTCGTCTGTCCACTCGAACTTTACGGCGTCCTTCGTGAGGTTTGTCAGCGGTGCGGACAGCTTGGCGAAGTCTCGAACAAAGCGCCTGTAGTAGGCACAGAGTCCGAGAAATCTTCTCACGGCCTTCTTGTCAGCCGGCGGCGTAAATGCAGCTACGGCGTGGGTCTTCTCGGGGTCAGGTAGAACGCCTTTGTTGTTCACGACGTGGCCAAGGAACTTTAGTTCCCCATAGGCGAACCGACACTTTGTTGGCTTGAGTGACAAGCCGGCGGTCTTGATGGCTTGAAGGACGGCTCGAAGTCGTCTGAGGTGTTCGTCGAAATCTCGTGAGAATACCACGACATCGTCCAGGTAGACGAGGCAGCTCTGCCATTTTAGACCTGCCAGCACGGTGTCCATGACGCGCTGGAAGGTGGCTGGTGCTGTACAAAGTCCGAACGGCATCACTTTGAATTCGTACAGTCCGTCGGGAGTGACGAAGGCGGTTTTCTCCCGGTCACGTTCGTCGACTTCAATCTGCCAGTAACCACTCTTCAAGTCCATCGACGAAAAATATCGGGAGTGGCGCAATCGGTCTAACGTATCGTCGATGCGGGGAAGCGGATAGACGTCCTTCTTCGTCACAGCGTTCAGTCGACGATAGTCCACGCAGAACCGCAGG
This sequence comes from Ixodes persulcatus, assembly GCA_013358835.2. Taxonomy (NCBI): domain Eukaryota; kingdom Metazoa; phylum Arthropoda; class Arachnida; order Ixodida; family Ixodidae; genus Ixodes; species Ixodes persulcatus. The sequence goes on from JABSTQ010010685.1 coordinate 315,409, forward strand.
GTTCCGTCCTTCTTCTTTACAAGTACGACCGGGGACGCCCATGGACTTCTTGAGGGTTGAATGATGTCGTCGTCGAGCATCTCCTGGACTTGATCTTGAATCACTTTCCTTTCCTTTAAGGACACTCGATACGGCGACTGGTGGACAGGGAGTGCGTCGTCGTCGGTAATAATGCGATGTTTCGCCATTGGTGTTTGGCGAACTTTCGATGTCGTGGCAAAACAGTCACTGTATTCGGCGAGGAGATCAACCAGTTGCCGGCGCTTCGGAGCTGGGAGCTCGGGGTCGATGTCGAGCGGCGGCGGTGTCGTGCTCTTCTGCTGTGACGACGAGGTTTCTTCGGAGATTGCGGTGACCACGGCTGGCGCCTGAAGCTCCTCGACGTAGCCCACGGTGGTACCCTTCGTTAGGTGCTGCGGCTCCTCTCGAAAGTTTGTCACGAGAAGAGTTGTACGTCCTTCTCGGAGATCCGTTACGCCTCGTGCGACGCCAATTCCTTTCTCAAGAAGCAGTTGGACGCTGCCTTCTAGAAGAGCTTCACCGTGCATGACTGCGTCGGTTATGACGGTGACGAAAACACTTGACCGCGGCGGCAGATTCACATGGTCGGCTATAACTCGAATCGCGGATGACGTCGTGTTGGCATCCACCGGTGGCAGAACAGGCTTTCGCAGCATCAACTGGTTTGCCCCGAGGTCGATGACGGCGCCATACTCGCAGAGAAAGTCCATTCCGAGGATAACGTCCCTCGAACAGTCTTGCAGAACGACGAACTTGACAGGACACGTCTCACCGTGGATCTCGACGCGAGCAGTGCATCTCCCGACTGGTGTGATGAGGTGTCCTCCGGCGGTTCTTATTTGTGGTCCATCCCACGGCGTCATGACTTTTCGAAGGCGGCGGGAGAGCCTCCCACTCAAGACTGAGTAGTCTGCTCCGGTATCCACGAGTGCTGATGCGTCGTGGCCGTCGATGACGACGTTTAGGTTATTGGACACCGTTGCAGGGGCGTCGTTTCGGTCTCTGGTAGCATTCGAGTGGGGGCCCTCCGACGTTCGTGGAGGATCTTGGCGTCGGTCGTCTTCGGCAACTCCACCTCCAGGGGTTGCCGCGCCTAGTTTCCCCGGCGAGGAGCGAGGGGCGACAGGCTTTCACGTCGGGGTCGGTGCATCGGTGATGCTGGACGTCGTGGCGAAGGCGACCGGAACTCTCGCCGGGACGCAGGCTCGGGGGACTGAGGTCGTCGCAGGTAATCGTCGATCTCCCGAGGGCGTTCACCATACCGGGGGCGCGGGTCGTTTGGGTGGAATCCGCGCAGCCCGAGTCGTCGGTATGGGCATCGACGGTACACATGGTCAGCTTCCCCGCAGTGGTAACACAGCGGGCGTCGGTCGGCCGTCCTCCAGACATCTGTCTTCCTCGGCGCAGGTCGGTCTGGGTGAACGTGCGCCTGATCTTCCCGTCGTCGGGGGTACTGCGGCGTTGGGGCGTCTCTTTGGGGTGGCGCCGTGGCTTGGCGGGGAGCTTGCGGCGGTCGTCGGGCAATGGCAGCGTAGCTCAATGTCGGTTCCTCCGGTGCCACCGTGGTGACGGGAACCTCTGGTTGGAGCGCCCGATGCACTTCTTCTCGGACAGCCTCGGCGATGGAAAGGGTTGGCGGATGGCTGGTGGTTGGCAGCAACCTTCGTAGTTCGTCCCGGACGACCTCCCGGATAATTTCGCGGATATCCGTACCAGGAGTGTTTTCTCCGCTAAGCAGCGCGCTTGCAGTGACGCTTGGATGCCGCTGGTAGTGGGAAGCGCGCGCTTGGAGGGCGCGCTCGATGTTTGTCGCCTCGGTGACGAAGGCGTCGACGGTTGCCGGCGGGTTGCGGACGAGGCCCCCGAAGATGTCGTCTCTCACCCCGCGCATGAGGATTCGTAGCTTCTTCTCTTCTGTAGCCCGAGGGTCGGCGCGGGCGCTCAGGCGCAGAACGTCCTCTACGAAGCCGGTGACGCTCTCGTTGGGGCCCTGGGTTCTGGTTCGCAGTAGGTCCTCGGCTCTCTCTCGGCGGTGGTGGTTAATGAATGTAGCCTTGAGATCGGCCTTGAAAATGTCCCACGACGTCAAAGAGGACTCATGATTCTCGTACCAGTGCTTGGCGGTCCCCTCCAGCGAAAAATAGACATTGTGCAGGCGCTGCTCGTCGGTCCAGCAATTGTGGCGGGCAACGCGTTCATACTGGTCAATCCAGTCTTCGACGTCTTCGTACTGCTCGCCGTGGAATGGAGCAGCCGTCCGCGGTACGACGGGCAGGTAAACGACGGCAGGAGCTGCCGGGGTCTCCGACTGGTTGGCCATCGTCGTCCTCCTTGTTTGTTTGGTCCTGGGCGGCAGAAGTCCGAATTCTGGATGTAGGCCTTGGGCACGACGACTGAACCGGATCTCGGTAGTGCCTTCGTCGGTTCTTCGTGGGCTTGGCGTCGGACTTGCGCTGCGGGTCCTCGGAGGGGTACGCGGCAGGGGCATGCGTTACCCCGCACCTCCACCAGAATGTCACGGGTGGTGACCAGATAAACAATAAATAAACAAGAAGAAATAAACGTTTAATGTGGCGAACTTGTGCCGAAAACAAAAAGGGAATAGAAATTAATAACAAAGCGTCGCGAGCGTCGAAGTCGGCGAGACAGCAGAGTCGAGCGCTGGGGCGAAACTGACTCCAGCTTGCCACGCGGAGCCGCTTTTGTACACGCGTGGGCTTCTGGAGCATTCGGCGTAGAAGGTCCGGTGCCTAGAACATTCTAACCTCGAATCAGCAAGACGGTTCTCGAATTTACCAGAACGTCAGATTACAGTATCAACAAAAATGTGTAGCCGCCGCCAGGAATCGAACCCTCGCTTTTCGCGTGGGAGACGAGCGCGATAACCGTTCGGCCACGCGCGCGCTGCCTACTTGTCAAGTTGCGCGCGCGGCAGTATGCGCAACACTCCCCGATACTGAGCTGTTATTATCGAACCAAAATTATATTCACGAAGCTGCAGTGCAGCCTAAAGTGTACCGTTTCTTAGACGTAAAGTAGCAGTGTCCCAGCAGGGTGGGCCACTGCAAGAGATTGAACTACCCGTTATATTCTGCCTGTGGTCCAAGATATGGCAGATATTTTTTTTTTCAAAGATGCTCTACTCACGGCGATGTTTGCATTGTCAAAGTACAAAATGCGTACCAGGTTCCTCTTTGAAACATTACGAGAGGGAGCGCTAACTACATTCTGTGTTAGCACTGCCTTTGTCAGGATAGTTCGGGAAAGGGGCGAATTTGTTTTCAGATTACATTTAGTTTGGAGCAATGCTATATGCACTATGTAGTGCATTTCGGACGGAAATTACTATACGCACTACGCGGAGAGCTCATGCCGCTCGGGACACCCTTTTCAAACTGCGCGTGTATCACTGGGGAGCTCGTTAACACAGCCCGCCGCCTGCGTTCACGCCACTTCGCGGCGACAGTATGCGGCTGCTAATTACAAAACGTAACCAGTACACGCCGCTTCGCGGCGTCCAGCCGGCAACACAAGCCCCGCTGCCCCCGATCGCACCTCCGGAAGGGAGTCCCACACCATTTAGTTCTGCGAAGTTTCGTCGACAACAATCGTTCATCGCAAAAAGAAATGTCGTAAATATCGCCAAATGCCTCGACAAAACAAAATGTTCGAGAAAAAAAGAAAAAAAAAGTATGCCCACCGCAGATCGAACCCGCGTCCACTTGTGTATGAAGCGGACACCTTAACGCCTATGCTATGCTACCGCTTAGAAAATTCGTTGTGACCATTCGTTTTATACGAGATTAGCGTAGTGCGTATAGCAATTTCCGTCTCAGCTGCACTACGGAGTACATATAGCATTACTCTTTAGTTTGAGGTTATTCATGCAACTCAAACAATAAATCTTCTCTCATCGCCTTTTTTTTTTTTGAGTTTGAGGCAGGATACATCCTTCTAGATTCTGTTATTGGCTCGTCTGCGTCTCCGAAAACAAAACGAAGGGAATTTCTATCTTTTGGAACTTGACTATACTCATGCAGTTTCTGCGCCAAACTCAAAGGCTTTTTATAAGTGGCATTTTCACGCTAAGAACAAATGCACAGGTGTAGCAAGCTAGCACGAAAAAAAATACAAAATATCCACATCCTTTACGACCGCGAGAATTGAGGTATCTCCCTCTTTCGCTGGAGGTGCGAGTGAAACGCAAAAACTTCCGAAATGGTGATATGTGCGCCGGAGGGAAAATTCTGAGCTAGCCAAACTTTCAGCAAATAGGAATAATACAAGAAAGCTACAAGTGCACGAATAATATGAATAAAAACAAACTCTACATAAATTTTGGAAATCCAAGACGAAGGCATCGGCAGAGGTGGGAAGCGTGTCGTGGAGTCGACGTTGCTTTGAATTGCATCAGAGGTCCCCAGAATGTCGTCACGCATTTGTATGGCACTTGCATTCCTTGTGTGCTTGTTCTTTTTCATCTTCGGTGCAGGCAAGTTTTGAAGTGTTCACAATACTGGGAGTAAAATATACACATCGTTGCACTGTTAGCCTGGGCAAGCGAACGCCGTTTTATTTGTTTCTCTTTTAGAACCGAATGGCTGTCACAAAATGCTACTGCAAAATGCTCATTAGGGGCGAATCTCAGATGTAAATTTTGAAGCCCATCACAAGCCCCTAAAATTAAAATCCAAGAACCAACAATGTCGCGCATCTGTTCACTGTGCCGCACAGTTTACCTTTCACATATAATGAGGGTGACAACTCTTGTGTGGTTAAAGCAACGTAGACGAATACCGTGGTATTGTGCAGCTGACACTCCTAGCAAAACAGGTGACTGCGAAAAGACAAAAAGAAAGGAACACAATGCCACGAACATGGTGTTGTAGGGAGTTTCATATTGCCTCTGGCAGTTTAAATGCAGTGGTCGGAATTTCAATACTGCAATGGAATTCGGTTACATGCGCGACATCAGCATAGTTGGTAAACTGAAATGCGCAGCCGTAAGCTGTATCAGTAAATTTGTAAAACAGTGCTATATTGTTTTCGCGATTACTGCTACTGAATTCAAATACAGCTTACGTCTAGAAGGGGCGATCACAATTGCGCTGAACTTCCATATAAATGAACTCGTTTCAATACCTAAGTTCTTTCATGCCAAAATAAATTTTTGCTGACGCCATGGAACTTCGTACTATATATATTGTGATTGGGCAACACGGCAGTGAGAGCTGCCATATAATCTTAAGAAGCTCAACTTTTGCTTTCAAAATTCAGCGCTGTGCGAAACCTGGTGCCCAGTTGCATTTCCATGACCACAACTAGCCTTGTGGATTCGGTCTATATACATTTAATTCATGTGTGTCTCAGCAGAAAATACTTTTGAAGAGCAAGAAAATGTTGAGGCGTAGACATCTGCGGTTACTTTTTTTTTTAATTTTTAATATACAGCATAAAGCGGCTCATCGGAAGTCAGAACAAATTCCAATGGGTCCTTTGGGATAATTTCATAGAATCCCAGTCACATAACTGCTCGACGAGGGGCTATGGCTTCCCTGCAATCGCAAGAAAATAGGAAAAAGATCCTAGCACGAAGTGGTCATCATGGAGTCCGTCACTCCGTAGAGATAGTGAGATTGCTCACGATGCGTGCGGACCCTCCGCCCCCGCCTGTCGCAGGGCCGCCCCTAAGAGTAACGCTAATGATGTGACCATTAGGGAGAGTGCAATTTCCATTTGCACCAATAGGTCCTAAAGGGGTTGCAGAAATGCGTGCTTCTCTCAATGGGCGACGCCACAATACCGAGACTGACCCAGCCATAACATGAAGTTGGCTTTTTGAATCCGGTTCGGTCGCTCAGGAAGATGGCGGTAGTCGATGTGTCTACATGGGTTGCACCCATAGAGTTATTATAATGTACGCTAGAGGTTCAAGTGGCGCTAGTGTGCTGACGCAAATTGAAGCAGACAGCAACCAGTCCAAAATTGGCTTCCAGTAATGCATTTCTATGGGAAAAAAGTGAGTTCATTTTCTCTCTGCGCTCGATCATAAAAGCAAATATCCCAAATAAACTGTAGTAGGGTAGACAGTTGGGGGAGTTGGTAGATATTGAACATAGTTACAGTTGCGCACACAAGGACAGGGACAGAGAAGAGGAACACGTAGACCTTTGCTTGTATGTCGCGCTTGTCTGTCGTTTACGTGTTCCTCTTCTCTGTCCCTGTCCTTGTGTGCGCAACTGTAACTATGTTCAATATCCCAAATAATTCGTACGTACTGGGTAGCTTGGAAAATTTCTCAGTCAGGCCGACGAAATAATTGGTCAGTTACGGCGTTTTAGAGCGCAGCTCTTAGGCGCCCGTTTCCGGCTTGAGCGGCGTCGGCGTCGCCGTTGCCGTCGGCGTAACCGTAAGGTCACGTGACCCCCCCAGGTCACGTGACCCCCACAGGTCACGTGACCCCCACAGGTCACGTGACCCCCACAGGTCACGTGACTCCCCCAGGTCAGGGTACCCCCCCCCCCCCCGAGGTCACGTGACCCCCGTGAGGGGAGGAGGAGAAAGGAGGGGTATACCCTCCCCTTAGTACCCTTCCCTCCTCCTCCTCAAGAGCTGCGCTCCACTTCGGCGTTACAGGGGGTTGTAAACGGCTTTTTTCTTTCAAATTCATCGCATTAAAAACGGTGCTGAAACGGCCTCGTACTGTATTTATGTGCACTGTCGGACACTGTTAGCGCGAATACGACGTCGGCGCTTTTCAGCGTGGGGGACGTGCCAAACGAACGAAGGACACCTGGAAAACAAAGGGAGACAGCAAGAACTATGCAGTAACACTGGATCAGTAACTACCCGTGCATGTACGATCAAAATAAAGTGAAGGCCACGCAATATATTCGACTTTAAATAAGTAGTGCCGCTTTATTCTTTCCGCTCTGAGCATCGATGTTTGTTCTACGTTCAAAATATCACCCGCACGCTCGAAATCTTTGAGAACAAGTGCCCGATAAAAGCTGCCCGGCAGACAAAACTATACAAAGAGTCACTTTTCATAGCCCATGTACTTTATTCTCTACGTTTTGAATGTTTTTTATCCGCTCATGCACGACTGGGTCATTTTCATATAGTGACAGGACTGGCATATTATCAATATATAAGCATCACCGGAATGCTGGCGAGCCTTGAACACACTCTATATTCCTTTCGATTGTAATTTCGCTTTAAATCATCGCTTGTTTTTACACACCTGCTGCGGAACGCACGTTTGGGACTGAAATATAGCGAAGTTAAACATCGTTCACTGATGGAGAACAATGCGCTAACTAAAGCAATTACACTTTTAAATTGTTAATCAAGGCACATACTGTTCGGTACGACCCAAATAACCAAAGTACTACATGTTATTCTCCGGCGAAGAGACAAAATGCACGCGCGTTTTCCCATAGGAATGCACAGGTGCACCGCAAAAGTAGACTGGTTACTGTCTGCTTCAATTTGCGTCACGGAAGTTGCATAGACACTAGCGCCGGTTGAACCTCTAGAGTACATTATAATAACTCTATGGTTGCACCGACGTCATGTCAGTTGCCATTGCGATGGCCTTGCTGCGGCGAATTCGTCTTCTGGAGCGTTTATTTCACAGAAACAAATCTGATTTTCCTGGCAAGAACAAGTAGGAAATAAGCGCCAGCATGGTGCGATGACCTCTCACATGCATACAATACCAAAAATAAAACAAAATCAAGATTTAAATAAGTGCGGAGAAATAATTTCCGTAACAAAAACGGCAATAATACAAACTAGAGAAAGAAGCGAAACTACCTACATTACTGTTTACTTTTGTTTTGAATTAAACTCTTGGCTTCTTCATGACACAACTTATAAAGCAGTACAAATGTCTCGAAATATCGTGACGTAATAAAAGAAACAAAATATCCGCCGTATTTCGTTTTTTATGTTAAGCTTGTATTTTTTTTTTCTAAATACAATACCTTGACACAAAACTTTAACGACGGAATGAAATTATAGAAAGAGTTTTATAGTCACTGTCAGTTTAAAAAAACGCCGATGGTGGCAAGACCCGTGCAGCTTAATATTACTCCGTAGCGAATGAAACTACGGAATCGGCCGATAAAATTGCCGAAGAATGAGTCCCGAAGCAAGACCCGAAGCAAGACCCGAAAACATTATGCGTTCATTGATCTGTTTCCGACTGTAGTTACTGTGGCCACATAACTACATTTTAAACATTGAACGCAAGCAAAGTGGCATTCAAATTCGTCTTAGTTGGAGTATATGATACGGGGAACGTAAATGTTTAAATGTTACACTGTTTTCTACGCGTGTCCACGAAGAAAGACTCTTGAACTTGACACCAAGTGAACCAAAGAGTTTTAGGGAGGTCGTCCTGATAAAGTACACCACCGACAAGTCGTGGTGTTCTAGAGGCCTAATATTGTGCCTGAATAACCTGTAAGCGGAAACTATGTGACCTGCGCTTCCATTTTTTTTTTAAATTATATCTAAGCTTCCTTAGTAAGTTTTATAAGCATCGCCATATAGGCTCTTCGATTTCTGTGTTCTTTCTGGTCGTCTGTCTAATTATTAAGGTGCAACTGAGCTCTTGTTTTCGCGTCATTAGGAAGTTTAAAGTTGAAGGCGAGAGCTGGGGTATCCAATGCGTCACGTTGTAATTTGCCTATGGGAAACGTAACAGAGTTGTCGAATGCACGGGGGCGCCTCTGGTTGAGTGATTGGCGATATAAACAAGCCATCACAATCTTTATGAGGCATTTAATTTCAGGTGTTTCTTTTTTTTTAAGTTGTTCATAAAATCTCGGAAAAAAACATACAAATATATAGTATAACTTTAAACATGTCAATATTCTTATCCTAATTGTTTTGTGACGTGGTGTGGGAGGCACAAACGTGAGCCGTTAGTACTTGAATGTTGTGTCTCATACCTAGTTCTTACGGCTTTTTTATATTTCTTGTCAATGTACAGTATTTTTTTAATAAATATTGATTTCAACGCCGTTGGAGACGAGCGCACTTTAGAATCGTACGCGGCAAATGCTAAATAATCCTGTACTTTTTTTTTTCATTTTTTTTTAAAATATGTTTCAATGTGCATAGAGTCGCAACACGAACAAATTTTCCTTTGAGGTTAAAGATTTTGAAATAGTTTTTTTTACGTATATAAATAACTAATCAAAGAGGAGAAATTTTTAATTACTTTAAGATTATAATTTATATAAAACTATAGAAAACGACGAGCAATCTTCAAACGTTGATTGAAAAACTGCACGCAAGCAGAGCTGTTCACGAAAGCGCCCCTCGCAAAGCTAGAATAGAACTATAGCGGCGATGTGGATTCTCAAATACCGAAACTTCCCAAAAGCAAGAAAAGATAATTGAACGAAAAACTTTCAACGCTTATTTTTCACATGTCGAGAATAGTCGCACCTTTTCCTGAGTTTGTTACTTATTTTTCCAATCCGCAGTGTAAAAAAAAAAAAAAAATACGATTTTGCTTAATTTCTTTTTTGTACTTAGATATATTTTTTTATTATTTTGCACGTATTTCAAAAAGTTTCATCGAGGAAAGCTTCAAGGGGGCATAAAAAATAAGAAGAGGCGCGATGCGATCTCCGACGAAATCCAATCCTCTGTTCCGGCACTTTAGTCTGGAAACGCAGAGAATGACGTTGGCTCTTTATTTGGCATTGCTCTGAAGTGTCTCGACTCATCTAGAGCAGTAAGAATAATAATAATAATAATATCGGTTGTTCTTGTTTGCCACTTTCGTTTGTCCAAATACTTGCGAGATTGCATTGGTTTCCTCGTCGAGAAAGAATGCAAATTTGTTATTATCGCCACTATTTTAAATATGAAAGTGCTCACACTTGCCTTCTGAATACTCTTGCCACAGTTTACTGTATGACAAACAAGCCAAATATTTCAACATTGTGCTCTTGTTTATTTTGGTTCATATTGCATCGTTGGTTGCCAAAAAAAAATGGGAAAAGTGATTGCAATTTACTTTCATCGTAAAGGCCACTTATCTTGGAAATAAGCGCTGTAAATCTGAAAGAACAATGTCCTAGTTCTCATAAAAACGGTTCACAATAGGAAGACATTGTAATCTAAGGATGAGAAGAGCAGTTCCTATGTAGGTACTGTAATGGCGCGTGCTTAGTTTTATAAAATTATTTCTGTAAAGTCTAACAACTGACCCGAGTCCGAACCAAGAACATTTACTAGCGGGCTAAAGTTAAAGCTTAAAATCCGAACAGAAACCGGCACTCTCTGTTACACGCGTTTGTGTTTGTCTACGTGCGTGCACAGACACGTTCAGAGAATCGCGCTGTGACACTATCAAGCCTCTGGGAAGAGTAAGGTGAGACGGCATGGATCAGGTGATGCAATCAAGAAATGCGCCAAAATTTCTGAGTTGTTAGGCAGCGCCTAAACGCTGTTCCCCTTCCGTGCTCTACCGTATTTAGTGTGCCCGTTTCCTCCGATCGAAATGTCAATTTGGCTTCGTTCCCGCCCAAACCTTGTTTGCTCTTCCGGAAGTCGCTAATTATCGTCAGGCATTGGACTGAACCTGACCACTGCTCTTTCGGGTCTAATCATGGCCTGCATTGACGTCACTTCAGCTGCCATTGTTGTAGTCCTGCTGCTAGAGTGCACCTCCTTTCAGGGTTCAGTTCGCACCGCCATTTTTCCTCTTTGTCAAGAGCAAGTGGAATGACCACCAACATGGCTCGACGACATCCTGTGCCAGCCATGTAGGCTCAGTGATTGTAGTCACCAAGAGCAAGAGACGCTGGGGCGTGGCCTATCATTTTTACGCATTGTGAATCGTTCTTCAGCGTTCTCAGCTACTAACGCCGTATGTCCAGTGGCTGCAGAGAGATAATAAGATGCTCGTGTATAGCCGCGCTGTGAGTGATTTTAAGTAGTAAATACTGCACTCGCTTCGGCAGCGCTCGCCTTGTGCAAAACTTCCATTTGTCCTTGTGTTTCTGCGCGCTGCTACTAGTTGTAAATACTGCACTGGAGACACCGCTTCTAAATTCTCAAAGTGCAATGAAGCGAGGCTCCGCAGTCAATAAAATCGGGGCATTAGATAGCAAGGACGTCGAAGAGAAAATCACGGAGCAAGCACCATGGACATGATGAGCCATGACTTGCGTTTTTTAGTGATCGATTCACACAACGGACTTATCCGCGAACAAATTGAACACGTGACGACCCGTTCGCGGATCGTCCCACTCCCAACTGCATCCACACGGAGTAGTCAACGAGCAGGCGATTGCGAGGACGCACCGAATCTGATCGCGACCCTGTGCCGCGAAACGCTAACATCGTACTGCGGCACGGTCGTTCCAAGACCGATACGCCCATATGGTCGTGACGTTTCTGTGAACAAAGAATCGTTGTGTGCCGCTCTTACCTACAGAGCGAGACAGAGCACCGTGATATTGTTAACGTGAAGCGCCAATAGCTTTAGCAGCCAATGATTTGCCAAAAGCATGGTCCTGCTCAACGAAGCTTCGGCGTAAAGAAGCGACGAACTCCTGGGCTCGCGGAGGGACAAGTAGTGACGCCTTCAAGCACCGCGCGCTCGCGCGCCACACTTGCGTACGCCACAGCCAAGAAATCGTTCTCGCTGAATAATAGGCTGAACGAACGCGCAAGCGAAAAATCGCGGCGTAAAAGACAAGTGGAACCTGCGGCGCGCCGGCCGGGAACGTTCCTGCAGTATACTTTGGCGCGCGGAACCAAGAATCGCGCTACAAAAAGAAACCAGAGAACAGACAGAACTTAATGATTCGCCATCTTTGTTTTCCTCGTCCAGGAAACAAAAAAAAAAACGTTGTACTGTTGCCAGATTAAACACTTTTCAAGTCAATCCCCCGCCGAAAATCCCCGAGTGACAAGACGTTTGGCTATTTCTTTCTGCCCGTCCGGGGACGAAGCACGAATAGCAAAACGTGTTGACGTGATGCTGACATGGTACAGGGTCCGCGGACAAAAATCACAATTCGGTCCACAGTATGAATCTGCCATAAGCGGCCAGTGACTTTAGTCGATTGCGATTTTGTTAAGCCCGAACATACTCCCGCTGCTTGGTTTTTACCAAGAGCAGCAGAAGTGACGTGGAGCTAGCGTTCAATTTGTGAGCTGGGTTCGGCTGACCTGGTTTAGCGCCTCGGGGTTGTCACGATATAGATGCGGAAAGCTTTAGGATGAAGAAATTGAAATGTAGCCCTGTATTATTGCTTTTCTTTTTAATATGTCAGCGAAATCTTCTTTTTAACGGACTAAGTAAAATGTCGGCATTAAAATTCTCAAACAATATATAGCTTTTTCTTTTTTTTTTTTTTAAGAAGGGAAGTTCTTTTTTTTTTTTATTGAGGGAGCGCCGGACGGGGAAGTTGAAATCCCCACCCGAACCGAATTTATTTAACAGACTGTTGCTTCCCTTCCCTTATCTGAGACCACATAAATTTATGTTAAAGTAGCACCTTAGGTCTGTATATTGAAATCTATTTGCGTGTTTTTATAATGTATTTAATATACTTTATTTGTATATAAAGGAATACTGAAATTGATAACTCGAAATTTACCTGTCACGTTCAGAAATAAGTTACACATTGCCAACCATATGAGCTAAGGACGATCGCAGGCTTGTATTTTGAACTGATGTCAATATTTTACGTTCCAAACGGCCGACTCTAGCGATCGCTCGAAGAGCAGCCACCGGAGAACGTAATGCGCCACGGGAGAATGTAATCGGCGCTAATATAAAGATGGGGCGAAAACAGCCGCGATTATTTCAATCCCAGATCGTCTACTCAATCTGACAGCAAGCGAAAAGTAATATGATAATAAGAGGAAGAACAAATAATTTTCACGTAGATTTTATCAATATTTGAAACTCTCGGGGGCTCGGAAATTCCGACAGGAATTTCCGAGCCCTCAAACGCACAGGCGCTTGGTATGGGCATATTTTAGCGTTAAAAAATAAATATATTTATAAGAATGTAGGCACATTTTACCGTCGTTGCCGCTTACAGCCGCGTGGGACACGATTGAACTCGGGGCTCCAAGTAACTCCCGCGGGTCGAACGACGTGAGAATAGATTCAGAGCATGATTAAACATGAATGCGTTTTCAAATGTCGAGGTGCCAAAGCCTTATACTCGGGAGCGAGATGGAAAATACGGCAGTGGGGAAGGCGCCAACACGGCCAAGGAGCTGCGAGCGCATTATTATAAGGGGCCGGAGAGGGCACTGCTTTACTACACGACGTAACGCGGACGTTGTCGGTGGTGGAGCTGCCAACCAGCCCCACGCCGTCCCGTTTAGGCGTCGCACGCTCACAATACAAAGATACAACGATGAAAATATTAAATATACAAATATTCTAAGTCCCGACGATACCAAGATATATACTAAGATACTATGATAGTAACCTTAGGGAAAATCTTATTTGTGTGAGAAATTTCTTGGTCTAATAAACGCATATGATCAAATAAGAACTCATAGAAGATATAAGGCCCATACAAGAGTATATAAGAAGTTAAAAAACACTGAAAAAAAGTTTATTATAAATTCTTTTATAATCTTAGATCGTTTTTATATGATCTTATAACGTGCTTATATGATCTTAATTCAGCATACGTGTTTCTTGGACCAAACATTTCTTTTACATATAAACGTTTTTACTAGGAAATGTAGTAAGATATTATATACTAAGCCAAAAATGCATAAAAAATACAGGCATATAGAAATACGGTATTGCCTGAAAAACCCATTCAACCTTTTACGGCATATTATGATGAATCAAAAGCCCCCCCCCCCCCCCCCCCCAAATATTTATCCAGTTAATCTCACTCACTGCTCATCACCTCTGAAGTCCAATATTTGTGGATCTAATGGCCAAGTATTCAGCACCAGGTCGTTGATGAAACGTGTTGTCTGAGGTGTTTTCTGTCAGACTACATTTTCACGAAGGTTTATCCACGGTCTTGGTGTAGTGAGAAACCAAATTCTCAACCTTGTTTTTCGAAACAGTTCCACCAACCGCACACCATAACGCAAATTACGATTTTGCCGGAATCCCATAAAATCCCCTTAAAAATATTGCAAATACTGTCGAATTGACTACGCGTGATAAAACATATGTTAACCGAAGGCAGCACTCTCGGGAAAAGCTATGGATCTAAACAGAGCAGATTGTTGATGGCGTTTGATATGTAAATGATATAATTCAATGAAGAAAAATATATCGGACGCCCATTTAATGGGAGCACCGTCGTCACCGCCTTTCATACTTTGCGAACGAGAACGACACTAGATAATGAACCGCGCATGCTGACTTCAACTAAAGCTTTAGAGCGAGGCCTAATGTAAATATTATACGTACTCGACGGTTCCATTTGATATCCAAAACGCGTGTCGGGTTGTTTATTTTTATTAGCCTCATATAATTATATATTATAGCCCCATGTCCGTAATGAGCAAAACCACTCTGAAAATATTCAAGATAAATAATTTTTCTCCACAAATATTTTGAAGTGGAACAACTTGAAATGCTCGATTTTTGCTGCTTTATTTTTGTGCGTATTTCTATCGGTATAAAGCTTTATTTTTTTGTTTTGTTTTAATAATGCTAACTCTCAATGTTCCCAAAAGAAATTCCGTATTTTTAGTGTTATTTTTTGTAGAAGTGCTCAACAACATGTGCACACACCCGAATCGGCAAAAGGTCAGTTTCGCAAGCTGGCTTTAGTGCAAGCTTTTTAGCCTTAAACTGCTAAGGGTAGTAGGGGAGACGTAAGTGTTTAGGCATATGGTTTGAGAGGTGAAGAAGCGACGGAGAATTACGGCGGAGAGGTGGAGGGGGAGGAAGTAATTTGGACGTGCACCCATTTGGACAAAAATGTCTTCTACCCTCCGCTGTTCTGACGTTACTAGAAACGCATGTTTATTGTATTACTATATTATTTACATTAGGTCACCTGAGTCGGAGTGCATATTGTTGCTTACCTCTGTTTCCAATATAAATAATTTTTGTATCACTCCGAAGAGTGTACCGATTCGACCCCTCTTCCCGAAGAGTGCACCTACTCTATTCTAAAGAATGATAAAAACCAGTACCCGAGATATGCAACCGGTGGACCTGGTCTTGTCGATAGTCTTCCAGTTCCCTAGCTGCTTCAGATTTCTACGTCCGAACTTACTTGTGTCCACTTTTAACTATGGCTGTCGTTCAGATCTGTTCGGGTCTCCATACGATTGTCGACATAAAATGGAGATATATCAGAACCAACATTTTCCTCTATGAAGCACCTCAACGTAAATCGGCTGAAGTCAGCTTTGTCAAAGGCTCATGGAGATCTGTTCTTGCTTTGTAATTTCGTCTTTGAGCGAGAACAAAAACAGAGAAAGAAAGGGGGGCCCTTCAGGTAGGCACATACTATTTGCTTAAAGTACATTTTAGACGGAGTGTTTAAAATATTGTGATCACCGTTTTGGCTTTCAGGAACGTAAGGTAAGTCTCCTAAATAGCCCTTATTATGTGTAATCCGGCTACTATTTTCTTCTGGCAATCCTTAATAATTGTCGATTTATGTTTCATCTTTGAACATTGAATAAAACAATAAACATTGTCCTTGCGTAGTTTCTAGTGGCCAAGTTCATTATCTAGGCGCTAACCTTCATCACACCGTAAAAATGTCACAATTTCTACGAACCAAACTGAGTGTTCAGTTGTGTCCATTTTCACGACTGGTATTTTCATGCTCTGGGAATTAATCAAAAATTACCATAAGATTCACAAAGGTGAGTATCTGAAGCTCGTATCTTTCCTGGTTACCACGACTTGGCAAATTCTTGACGCACATGAACTGACCACTCGCAACACGCGAAGCGGGAGCAATGAACTGGGAAGAATTAGCTGATTCGTTTTGCCTAATGGGCAGTAGCTAATTTACTAAATATATTTCAGCTGAATGTGACGTCTTGTATGTCTTTCATTATTTCCAACCCTGATTTTTTTAATATATTTTTTTTTAAATATATGTTTCCCGAAAGGAATCTTTGTAGAGTTGTGCCTGCTTCGCCGCCAGGAATTCCTTCCTTAACGTCCCTGAGTATAATGTCAGGAATGACAACTGCTGAGGCGACAAAACGGAAGCAAACTAAAAGTTTGATGGGGCACTTGTGCCCAAAAGAAAAGAGATAAAGACTAGCGTCGCAAGCGTCGATGGCGGCGAAACCGCAGGATCGAACGCTGGGGCGAGACTAACTCCGGCTCGCCACGCGGAGCCCCTTTTGTACACACGTGGGCTTCTGGAACAATCGGAACTCGGTCAGACGACAATGCTCTTGAACTTACGAAAACGCCAAGTTGATAGAATATACAAAAAAAAAATGATCCTGCTGACTGGAGTCGAACCTAGACCTTCCGCGTGACAGTCAAGCGCTGTAACCATTCGGCCACGCACACGTTCGCTTTTTTTTTTTTTGCTTTATTACAACACCAAGAAACAATTCACGTCAATACCAGTTAAAAATGCACCACAAGGCTTTTTCAATGCACATTAAAATGCCCGCATTTCGAGCAGTGCTTTACACAAGCCCAACCACTCTGGCTTAGGCTCGCGTGTGGCAAAAACACTTTCGGCCTGTTTTACGAGTGAAAAAAAATAGAAGCGTACTCCTTTGGCACTGGGGTCCGCATGCCGAACTGCCATGCGGGACCGCCAAATGCAACACAGCCCCAAAATGAAAAACATGTAACATTGCACACAATCATCATTTGTCACTTTCAAGCAATGGGTGCCAGATGTGCGCCACGCACGCGCTTGCTTGGCGACGCGCGTGACAATATCATGCTCGGAAACTGCACTTGAGCAGAAACTATACTCTGTTTCACCTTATGATGTACCGCAGGAAAGGCTATTGGCGCGAGCTCCTTGCTCTAGGGCACATCTTGGCGGCACAAGCTCTCGTGCAATAAGGGCAGCTCCCAACGCCGTGAGCTCGCGCTTCTAGCCTTCGCTGCGGTACAACATAAAGTGAAACGGAGTATAGAGCTCACCCAACTGGCACAGCACGCAGAAGGTTTTCAGCCAGGCGTGATAAGTAATTACAGCCAAAGCACGCTAGTATTGCTAATCGCAAGAGCGCTTGAGTGGACAAGTCTGACCTCACCAGATCAGCGTTGATGTGCTCTTCCACAAACCGAAAACGTTCATTTCGATACAGTATATTTTTTAATGTAGACCATGGCACGGAGACCTAATCAAATCTGTGGACGATAGCCATTGATAAAACTGAACACTAGCAACTTAGATTATAAGAGGCTCGAGCAGAAGACTGGAATGGTAGCTGCAACATCATGACTGCCGGTGGCAGACCTCGGGAGGAAAACAAATTAAAAAAACACGGCACGCAGAGAAAGTTTAGACGAGATGAGAGATAGCAAAAAATTGCATATTATATCTGAGATCACCCAAAAAACGCAGCCCGACTCAAGTGTCCCAATTAAAATCTCTCCTTTCCACCCCCCAAAAAATATAACATGCGTTGCCAGTAACGTGGGAAACTCGGAAAGGTAGGGTAGGAATTTTTGTCTTTATAATGAGGACACGTTCACATAATTCCCTCTAGTCACCCTTGCACTAAGCATTTTAAGGCTATAAAACCTTACAGTACAGCCAACTTTAGAAACTACCCTTTTGCCGATTCCGGTGTGTGCATATGTTTTAGAGCGCAGCTCTTAGGCGCCCGTTTCCGGCTTGAGCGGCGTCGCCGTCGGCGTAACCGCGCGTTGCATGCAACTCAGGTTGCATGCAACTTACATCGAATGCAACCTGAGTTGCACGTCACCCAGGTTGCATGCAACTCAGGTTGCATGCAACTTGCATCGAATGCAACCTGAGTTGCACGTGACCCCCTGAGGGGTCACGTGCCCCTCAGGGGGTCACGGGGGCACGTGACCCCCCCCCCCCCCTGAGGTCACGTGACCCCCGTGAGGGGACGAGGAGAAGGAAGGATGAGGAGGAGGTGAAGGAGGAGGAGGGGGTCGAGGAGGAGGATGAGGGGAAGAGAGGAGGAGGAGTAGCAGGCAGGATCGCAAGGGAGAAGGGAGAAGGGGTATACCCTCCCCTCAGTACCCTTCCCTCCTCCTCCTCAAGAGCTGCGCTCCAATTCGGCGTTACAGGGAGTTGTAAACGGCTTTCATTTTTTGAGCATTTCTACACAAAAGACGAAATGGAAAGTGGAACTTAGATTAGACCAATACAAGTTTAACATTCTTAAGAACAATAGAATAGAAATTAATAAATCTTGCATTTCTTTATTAAGCGGGCTCAATTTAAGGCTTAATTGATTTTTGGCGAAATTTAAATATTTAGATAAATCATTATATATAAAAAAAAATTAAATGATATTGGTACCAGTCGATAGAAGATGTAGGTGCAATTTCGCTCACTGCTGTCGCAGTGTGCAAAAAATATGATGAATCCCAATATACAAGGCCCCAAATATGTCATTAAAACGTCAAATATACAAAGTCTGTCATGTTTTATTTGTGACGTGGTATTTGTCAACGTAGTTTAGCTTAAAAAAATGGGCCGTTCGTCATACATTAGTATAAAAAATTACTGCGAGGTTTTTGTTTCTTGCCTATTTATAACAACCGACAGAACTGGGTACACATATCAAGCAGCCAAAATGTAACGTTTCACCACGCTCACTTCCGAATTTTTGTAGAAAAAGCTAATCTTCGCTATACAAACTTAAAGAGTGGCTCTACTCTTTAGGGAAATGTGGCTATAACAATTTTTTTAGACAGATCACAATACCCAGCTGACACGTGTGCTCATTTTCAAAGGAAACCACTTTACTACACTCAACGTAACTGGAGACCAGCAAGACTGTAATAATTAGGCTTGAAGAGTATACGTTAGTTTCATAATCTAAATGTCGTTAAGCAGCAAATATGTTCGTGACTAAGAACCGTTATCCCGGAAGCGAAAAATCTCGAAAGCCGCATTATATTCTGTTTCTGATTTTTACTAGTTCGTTCAAATATTTAACGAGTCTATTCTTGAACTCCCGAAATTCAGCGAAAACGTCATGGAAAGCTGCATTCCAAAAGCAGAGAAAAAAAAAAAGATCTTAACAAGACATCATTAATTATTTCTTTTATTTATCACTTGAAATAAAAATAAAAATCTTACTCGAGACAAATCACCACAAAGGCCGGACTTATAAGTTTTTTTTTTCTCGTGCAAAACAAATAGGTGCTTAAAGTGCAGATGTCTGTGGACCCGTAGAAAGAACTCAAGCGTTTTCGAAAAGAAATTACCGAATGTATTAATCTCACGAATGGTCTTTCCATGCTACCCAGCGAGTGCGAACGATGAATGATGTGACGAGAAGTCACCGCCTTAAGCAGGTTTACGGCAGTGATTTGGCCGCAGGCATGCCCTGCGCCTCTCTTGATGATCGAGCAATTCATTGTTCTCAGGAAGGACCCCATCAGACCAAAATAGACAACCGAAATTGTGCAACGAAGTCTTCTAACTCAGTTGTTTTAAGGAAAGATACGGGCAAAAAAACTACAATCATTTGCAACAGAAAAAAAAGAGATTACGGGATTTTGTATATTTTATTGTACTTAAATATTCGTAATTTAAGTATGAGAAAAAAAGGACCGAATATGGTCGTAAAACAAGTCAAATGAGCATTTGAAGACCTTCCTGGGAACCAGAAATGTGAGTCACTTTCGTGTGTGCGGTTCTTCGAATTGTGACATCACCTACCATCACAATTATTTTGAGAAGTAGGCCTAGGATCTCCTCCCCATCGGAATCTTTTGTAGCTTAAATTTCTAAAAAAAAAAAAATAGCAAATTTTTTTCCCACCTCGAAGGTGCCGTTTACACATCTATGCTAATATTCCAACGCGTGTTTCTCTTTTTGCAATTCTGAGGCATCTTCACAGTTTGCATGGAAGTGCTTGTTCTTAATATGGTCCTATGTCAACCAAACCTCTACATTGCAACTATCGAGGTTTAAGTAGAATATGCAATTTTATATTTATGAAAACTTAAAAAAAAACTTCTGTTAGCCCTTTGAAAATGACGTCTTTGCGATTTTTCATTTATGTTAAAATAAAAAAGTTGATACTTATTATTTTTGTTTTCAATTTCACGCGGTGGTTTAAAAGGTAGGAATTAAATTATTTTACTAGTTTTTTTAAATTGTGGCCATGCACCACGTGCACGCAAGAACACGATTCCGTTGCACGTGCATTGCATCCAGAACATTAAAAAACAAGCTAAAAAACTAACACCTGATTTATGAAAAGAAGATCAAGCACTATAAGCTTTGATAACTTAATTCACCTATCGAAAATAAAAACACAAAGGTTTCTCTTGGTGCATGTCTCCTTAAGCTATCAACCCATCAAGCCAAATCATTTGCTGGTAACGTAGTCGAATACAGCGTATTCAGAGTTCGATGAATGATGGACCGTACGTAGAGTTGGCCTCTATGTAAAATTTAAGCCAGCTAAGAAATAGGTTCCTTCTTTATGTCTGTATCTATTTGCCCAGTATGCTCCCCCAATACCACACGAGGTTTATTCAGCTGTTCTGAAGGCGAGGCCTTGTGCCCGTATTCTTAGTGATATAATTCACTGCGCTGGTGATCTCGCGAGGAGAGCAAGTACCAGAACTACGTTTCCACTCACGTCCAATATAGCGCTTCGGGTAGCTTGTGTGATGAAAAGCAGACCTAAAATAACATGGCACAAGGTACTTCATTTCGGATGCACATCACAACAAGTATCTTATTACTTGCGGAGGAATGTCTCGAACGTCTTTCTTGTTCAGCATCAATTTCTGACCAAAGCTCTTTCGTGTTTCCTTTTTTTAGAGCGCAGCTCTTAGGCGCCCGTTTCCGGCTTGAGCGGCGTCGGCGTCGGCGTCGCCATCGGCGTAACCGCAAGGTCACGTGACCTTGCGGTTACCCCCAGGTCACGTGACTTTGTGACCTGGGGGTCACGTGACCCCCCCCGTCACGTGAGCCTTCCAGGTCACGTGAGCCCTCCAGGTCACGTGACCCCCAAGGTCACGCGACCCCCAGGTCACGCGACCCCCCAGGTCACGCGACCCCCAAGGTCAGGTGACCCCCTCAGGTCACGTGACCCCACCAAGGTGACGTGATCCCAGAGGTCGTGTGACCTCCAAGGTCACTTTACACCCAAGGTCACATGACCCCCCAAGGTCACGTGATCCCCAGATCATGTGACGCCCCCCCCCCCCCCCCCGAGGTCACGTGACACCCCACCTCCCGCGTTTTCTCCCCCGCCTCAAGAGCTGCGCTCTAATTCGGCATTACAGGGAGTTGTAAACTGCTTTCATTTTTTTTTCTGAAATTCCTTTGTCACCAAATGGCTGCTGCCACCGCCCGCTTTCATGATACTGATGACGCCTTGCGCGTTACGCAGTGCGCGCACATTCACAAAATGCACAATCCTCGTTTCTCAACTAGATTACGTTCCTATCTTCCTCGCCACGCTTCCAGATCAAGTTCGCGATGGCCATGGTAGAAAGATTGATGGCCAATCGATATCTAACAGTACCTCTTTTTCTGCAAGCAGTTTGTTTTTTCAGGTTTATGCCACCCCGCCGTCGTTGCGTAGCATCAATATGACATCAACGGCTATAATACATACGAGCTAGAATGTGCATGGTCGCACGTGGGTTATAGTCATTTGTCTTCCAATATTAAGGCAAGTTGGCGTCGGCTTAATCGCACTGACTTGTGTAATTTATGGGACAAACAAAATATAAAGCTTGTCAAATGAACGAGTGCAGAAAGAGAAAGAGAGAGAGAGAGAAATAGTAAACATTTCTGTTCACCAAGCGAGGCTTGTTTCTTCGCGTTCCGGCCGCAATAGAGGTGTCGGCGACAGACTTATGGTTGCGTAGCGGTTATCTATTTTTAGCTCGGCCTCTGTTTCCTGTCGTTTCGTTCTTGAGCTGAGCTGGAGTATTTTGCTGAACACAACAATTTGGGTTAGAGACGGGCAGTCCAGGTTAAAATGATAAAAAATGCTATCACTGCGAGATATAGAACATCTCGAAATGCCGCTGCAGCAGATAATTGTAACCCTTGCTCAATAAGCCTAGACACAAAACAGTTATAAACCTGCGTTTTTAAGCTGAAAGTGACTTGAGCGGTTATGTTTTTATCGAGGTGTTGTGATGTCAAGATAAATTCTTGAGTTATTTCGATAATTATGTGGAATTGTAATTTGAGATAAAGAATATCTTCGAAATCAAGTGGTGCCCACTGGTTTCTAGTTCCTCTTCCCCCCTTGAAAGTATATGTCAGCCCAGTTCTGTTTTATATTTTCCTTATTTTGCTGCTTCGCTTCCAGGAGATCAATTATGATTAAGAAAGATAATTTGTTTTGCAATTTGGGCGCTGAAGAACGTTAGGGATCCACTAATATTGCCTAATTTTCATACAGAATACTGTACATCCAATGTATTGCTTTCTCATTTTTTGTGTTGAAGATGAGAAAATACTTTCTCTAATTACATCACTTACATTCCACCAGAAATAAGGAAAAGATTGGTTTCTTCGAAACACAAAGAGGTTCTCGAGAAGATGTTAACGTACCCTGGCCTTGTACGCGGCAGAAAAAGAATGAATGAAACACGAAAAGAAATCTGTCATAGGTATTTATTAGCTGGAAGGAAGCTTTTGAATGGATTGAACGAACGAGAGAACGTCCAGAGAGGCCTGGTAAGGAATAACTCCCCCTCCACATCCTTTGGTCATCTATTCTTTAGTATAACCAGCATAACATGAAGAAACTGCCAACAATAGTGACCACCGCTAAACCTATGAGCCGTATTTTCTGCCTCACATTGAATAGAACGTAACCTCAGTTGGTTGTGTCTCTGGGCAAATTGATCGAAAATCCCCCACAGAACAGTAATAATCTTAACATTAAAGAACCTTTTTTCTTGTGCCTAGGTGCAAGCGGAAGCTTATCAATCTTGGCTTGGAACTGGTCTTCTGCCAACCTATATCTTTAATGCTGCCCATTTTGGTCCCACAACATTTTCAAAAAAACACCAGTAAATATAGCTCAGAAAAGGAAACTTAGTTGTGTCACTTAAATATCTTGCGACGATGCCCCCCTCTCCCCCTTTCCCTTTTCAAAGGCTTCCTCTCAATTGACATACTCTAGAAGTAACTCTTAAGCCATGGCTGTCAAAGGGAGGAGATACGAAGATGGCTGTACAAAAGGACCCTATACAGAAAGCACTTTCGTGCAGTCTAGCTCGTAGGCGGAAAAACCGTTTCAGCTCCTGGAGCCACTGCGCGCTATCAGTTCTTGTGTGTCGAGAGAATAACAGGCCTCGAAACTCCAATCTAATGGCGGCTTACTGAGATTGAGAGAAATTGTCAATTCCAGCTTCTATTTCGTACAGCTTTGTATTTGTTGTTTCACACTGTTGACTAGGAATATTTATGGGTGTATATATTGCTTCAGCCTGTTTAAACCCCACTGCATAGAGACCTATTCATACCAGTGAACAAATACAGATTGACTGAGATGTGAGATTTCAGACTAATGCAGTGTTAAACAAGATGGAAGTGTTCGCTAGTCTAACTCCTGTAATTTGTGCTTTTATTGTTTTTAATATTAACTGCGCTAGCCGATGGACTATTTACCGCATTGTTAATCTATAAACATTGAAATATATTATAGACATATTACTGATTGCGGAATGTGTTCGCTTCCTCTCGAGGAGTGCGATTTATTTGTCTCAAATCCAATAGACTCCTTAACTTGTTTATTCGTATATTTTTGTTGTGTTAGACGTTGATTACGGTAGTGATGCCTGTAAGTTGCTGGGGCCTTATTTTAATGCTATGACTGTGTACTCACTTGTTAAAAAGAACAAAACTTATCTTTGCATTTTCACTTGTTTACGTAGCATACTTACTCTCGTTAGCAATCTGCGCAGCAAACCTCACAAATATTGCCCATTTTGGGAGTCACATTGCAGCGGAAATTTGACGTTTTCAAATATGGACGCCATCACCCTTTGGACTTGATCGTAGAAAATATTTTTTTTATTATATTTAACAAAAATAAAAACATGTATGTTCGACGAGGTAGAGCGTACATGGTTACGAGAATAAACGAGAGAACAATTCCCACTTCGTCTTCTTGGTTTCTTTCTGTTTTTTTTCTAGTAACCAGAATGCCTTTGCATTCCGTTCCTTAAAAAAATATAATTTGCGACCCTGCCTTTGGCTATCGTATTTCCGTCAATTTTTTTTATGGATACCAAAGTCGGAAAACGCAACATATTTCCCTTATGAAATTAAACATTCAAGCTTTTCGGAAATTTGTTTTTATACTTCAGACGTGTTTTGAATCTACGGCAGCCATTAGTGAGCCGAAGACAAACTTTCGAAATCAAGTGGACCTAAGAACTAGGTCATGTGGAAATAGAAGAAGTTATGGAATCATGATGGGGCATAACTCGATCAACCCAAGGATAATGCCTGAAAGCTCTGCAAAGAGTCGGGAGAATGAAATAAGCCACTTACATTGTCCTTCAATTTGTTATTTAGTTCGCAGTTTTTAATTTAGCCTGCTTAATGGTGTCATGCGTTCCATTAAAGCATCAGAGTTTGTATTTTTGACACAACTATTATTTATTAAAACCTGCTTAATTATGGAAGCAAGCCGGTGAGTATCGGCGAGCATTGTGCCCCTGTACAGTAATACATGCAAACAAGAAATATACTACATAATATCCACTCCAAGTTAAAGCTCCTTTTACTCGCGTTCTGTAATGAAACATCAATCGTGTGCGAACGCTGCGGAAACCGCAGGGAAATATATTATGAATTGCGCATGCAAACAACGATATAGATGAAGGTCAATCTACATAAACATCTCACGCATAGCCTATGAAAGACACACTTTTTATTGTTCTTGTAAACTATTTCCTTTTCAGGATTTCTTAGTGGTGTTTTGTATATTACATTGAATATTTTTTTTCAGCCATCACTTGCGCGGCTGTAATAAAAAAAAAAAAGAAAGATTACGCCAGACGTGAAGAGGTCTATCGGCTAGGGCATAACGGTATTTGAATTTGTGTACTTGGTATATTTTCACGACAGGGGAATTAATATGAATTTCGGCATTTTATTTATTCGGAAGCTCGTCTTAGTTCAGAACTCTACTTAATTCTCATCATTGAAAAAAATGCGCGTCATTTTGTTTTGTTTAGGGCCTTACCTAGACACTTTCAAAGCAATATAGGTCAGGTAAAAAACGTCCAATACAGTATTTTTATCCGCATCATCCAGGCATCAATGCGGTCGATTCCTAACTTTTATAAACATTTGAAGGATTACAATAAGCCATCATGCGAATTCAATTACTCCGTCGGTGCCGTCATTTTAGCCCCCGAAACATTGCATACTGGGAGCTCGTTCTACATATAATGGATTTTGAACCAAAATGTATAAAAGGTATCGGACGTAGTTCATGCCGAAGCGCTACAAGAAACGAAAAAGAGTAATCGCGAAGGCGATATATAGTTAATAAAAGAAAACGAAGTCACGGGGCACACGCAAAAAAGGGGGATAGGATAACGACGTCTCAATCCCTGTCCCCCTTTTGTCCTGCGTGTTTCCCCTGTCAAATATTGATTTTTTAAAGTCGTAGTTTTCTAGGTTTTACCACGCTCAAGGTCGTGTCCTCAAGGTCATGTACGTAATGTCCGTGGCTAAAGCTCGAGTTCGTGTTATCAAGGTGACGTAACGCAACCTAGAGAGAGAGAGAGAGAATAACCACGCTCAAGGTCGCGTTATCTAGGTCACGTAAAGGCCGTGGCTGTTACAAAGTGTAAGCTCCGGTGGCGTAAGCTTGTAACAGCCGGTCGCGTAAGAGACGGTGTCGTAAGCTCCGTTCGCGTACGACCGGTCGCGTAAGCTCGTAAGCGCCGGTAGCTGCTGAAACTAACATGACCTGACGTCATTGATGTCGTCGTAGAGGTTGTCCTTGAGATCGTCCTAGAGGTCGCCCTAGGCATCTTACTTGACATCGTCCTCTCAGACGTCGTCCTAGACGCCGTCCCTGAAATCGTCCTCGATGTGTGTACAGCATATAACAACCATTTTATCACCGTACCATTTCCGTTCTCAAATGTTTCCAATTACGATGTTCCTGTAAAGTTGCAGCATTTTCTCGCGTGTGGTCAAATGAACAAAGCTGCATTAATTGTTTTAATGATTATGCACTACAAGCTACTTTTATTTACTGCTCAAACTCGCTCTGTCTTCTGCATTATCGTACTGGGGTTGTTCTGAGCTAAATTATTGTTGATAGAGAATATGGTACCTGAGCATATATGTAAATGCGCTTTACTTTTGCTAACCCAGAATGTGTTACGTTTCTGGTTTCTTGAGATGACGGTAACGTTTCAACAGAGCGCCACAAAGAAAGCAGGCACGCAGCCAATAAATTTAATTGGTAGAGATATCGCCCACAAAATTTATCCATAATAATAAATTAATTAGCAAGAGTTAATATTGATAAACAATTAATTATCACAAGAACAAAAGAACAATACGAGTTCTTAAACAGGTCATGGTGTGTCTCCCGAAGTTATTGCCAGAATTAAGATACGTATTTTATTATCATAATATGATAGTTACCAATGAACCAGAAACATAAAAAGAAATAGAACATCTATATATACACGGAGATTTCTCTCTTAACAAATGATCGCTTCGCATCCGCGTGGCTTGTGACTGGGTCCAAGTCGCACGGAGCGTCGATAAAACGAAGAAGGAAAAAGAAGCCAAGGCCAAGGCAAGGGTCATTCCGGACCGCGGTTTGTCATACGTCCCTCGAAAAAAACCTCAGACCGTCCCTGTTAGTGAGCGATTTGCATGCTATCGATTTTCCAATTCTCGCGCGCTGGTAGCTTTTGTGTGAACGGTTATTTCCTTTTTTCCTATCTCCTCTGTTTCATGGCCCCGTTACCGGTTTTGAATCATGTGTTGTTATTGTTTTCTTTCAATCGGTTTTGCGCGTCTTGTACTGATGCCACAGGGCCGCGCGTCGAAAAGAAACCTCTCGGGAATTTCATAATCAAAACACTCGGACAAGGAGAAATAAAATATGTTTCCTAACCAGCTGGCCTGCATACTTTCGCTCTTTGCAATTCTCAGTAATTCACGTTTTGTTTAGGGGTTGTGTTAGTGCGAGAAATGTTTAGCACCCGACGTACAGGAGTGAACTTGTCAGAAATGAGCGCCCGTGATGGCTTATAGACCTTTCCAGCGGCAGTCTCGAACGAAGCGCCCGGGCGGAAAATGCTGAGTCACTGAGCTGTGGACGCATGCGCAGCATCCGATATACCGCACAGCAGAGCAACAGCGCATGCTCAGAAGGCCTTCCACAGCCCAGCAGACAAAGATGGCAGCACGCACAAGGCGATTTGTGCAAAGGTCTATATTGAGCGCTCTTTCTTCTGATCATAATCAGGGACGAAGCTTCGCTTTCAGAGTGAAAGAAAAGGTGGCTTTTTTTTTTGGTTTACGTGAGAAATGCGCATACAGTTTTGTTTATTGTACTGCGTTGGTCGAGGATCCTAACGCGCGAAGAGCACCGAAAAGTGTTGTGCACAAAAGCGGTAGAACGAACCGAGGCGTTTGTCCGTCGTACGTGTTTTATTACTCTGTCCTCGTCTTTTGTGCGTTTTCAAATCAGGATGAATAACTGTCAACTCGCCCAAACTTTCCACCCTTCTGCCGATATTAACCTTGTATATGTCGTTCATGTTTGAGGCTCTGTATCACATTTTGTGTTCTACGAGCATTTATGCAATAATGTTGAATGTAATAAATATATGCTGGTGTTTCTCCTCTGCATTTTTGTGTACCTCTCATTCTTGCACATATTCCACTTCACCTCAGAGAGTAAAGTAATATCTTCCCTCACAACGTGTTTTCAGTTCAGCTTGAGCGTCAAGTCATACGACGTACAGTTGTTAGGTCGGATTGGCGTATTATTGCTCATTTATAAATGTTTTTGTTGGTTTGCACGTCACCTGTAATATACACCATTATGCATGAGGCTTTCGCTCATGTGTAATTCCTTATCGTAAATTAGAAACCAACACGCTCAACCATCTACAGTAATCACATTTTGGTATTTTCTTTTGTTGTTATCTCAATATGCTCAAATTTTAAAGGCTCAATTGGAAGTCTCGTGGTTTTGTTTGCAGCTCTTAGGCCGGGTAAGCGTGGCCACCCCTCATCTAGATCAACCTGCCACAATTGATATTCTGTTGATGTTACCTTGCGCACGTTCTGTATGGAATGTAATGTGACATTAAGGATTTTATTTAGCAAGCATATGAGCAACATTTTGGGTACGTAAGCTTATGTTCCAAAAATAATGTAATTATTCTGATATGATTTTATTATCTCGAAAAACGTAAATAAATTAAAAAAAAATACAACTCGTGGTTTGGAATGGATGAGAGGAAATATATTTCCAGTACATGCCGGCTTAGTTTTTCTTGTTTTTTTTTTTTCGCGCACAGTTTCACATGTTTAAAATGAAAACGCACGAGAAACCCGCTTGTCGTTACGAACACTCGCTCGCAAACTACCGCTGCGAACACTGAACGACGGGACTAATTTCAATAAATTAATTAGCGGGCTTTAATTTTAGAAGCGTCGTGGCGGGGCGAGCTGTCTAATAAATTTCAATAACGCCGAAGCGCAGCACCAGCGCGTTAGGCTGTCGGCAGAGGATTCCGGAGAAGACGTAACCCTAAAAGCAGAACAAAAAACAAAAGAAAACAAAAAAACAAAGGCGCGCATGTCTGCACTGGTATTTGTTCGCCTGCCTTAAAACTTATCCGGACCCGTCTGGCTGCATTTTAGAGGAATTGTCAAACCAAGGACTAGAGCCGTATAAGCAGTTTCTGTTTTTTTTTTTTTTACGACTGGTTGTTTTGTTTTTGTTTAATTTTACCAGAACCACGAATCAAAGTTTATGGCAAACTTTAAGGTAACCATGAGGATAACTTGAGTAGAAACCCCAGCACTTTCGGGTAATTAATCAGGTGCCCTCTTTACGGTAATTTATGTGACTATCCCAATAAGATTTTCTAACTCATTTCCACAATACTCGTCTCGCAAGCGCAGTTTGCCCAACCGAGACGTAGAAACTCATAATAACATACATGTTTAACTTATTTACGATTATTTTACTTCATTACGAAGTTTTCGGATCTAATCGGCTTAAGTTTTCATTTTTTGGCGATCCATTTGTAGGTCTATATGATATCGTGTTGTTGTAATTTAAATTGTAACAATACTGCACTAAAAATTGAAGAATTGAAAGGCTTCTACATTAATGTGCGTCGTGAAAACTCAGTTACAGATACGGCATATCTTTACTCAATTCAATACCGTACTGAAAAACGCATGTAACCGGCTATATTTTATGAAGGGAGACCTTGAGGAATGACGATGCTGAAAATACTTTTGGCCCTGCAAAGGTATGCTCTGTCACCCTGAGCGAAAGGTAAGGAAGTGAAACGCGCGCTCAGTATCATAGCGCTGACACTACTTTTTTTTTTATAAAACCTTTTTTTTATTTTTTTATCTACCTACTTCATTCCGTAGATTGCAGCAATTCGCTCTTTCAAGCGCTTTTAGGGAAAGGAGACGCATCACAATTCTTCGAGTTAAGATACGCCTATCTCGACTGAGTAGGCCTAGCAGCTGAGACAGGTGGGAGGAAGAGGAAGAGGGGGGGGGGGGGGAGGGAGGAACAATTGTTCGTTTCCTTTAAACATGCAAGCGGATGAAGTTTTGGAGTTAAACATCTTAATAATTTTAAGGATACCGCTGTTTGTCAAGTTATTGCGTACCCCTGCAGAAGTTTAATTCAGTGAAATAATAAGGTCGGAAGTGAATTAATGTATGCGACCCACCAAGCGCAAAGAGAAGAAGCTGGACTTGGTGCCTCGCCCACTCATTATCTACAGGGTGTCCCCGAAACAAACTTTAGTTCCTTTATTCGCAGATATAAGCTCCGCATAAACGAATGTTCAGTCTCCATAGAAATGTAGCGATATAAGTCCGGGCCTGATACCAAAGATTCATAACTAACCGCTAATTTATTCAAATGCTGCAAGCAATTTTTGAAAATTTTCAATGGGAAACTAGTGGCCGTCAAAGTCCATGAATACATGGGGATGAATGGCGTCAACCTCCGGAAACAAGCCTCATTTTAGTATTCAAAGGTTCAGTAAATAACTTATAGCTTTTGAATAATATAACGGGTTGTCAAACTTGAGTATTTCGTTTGCACGACTAGCGCTACATATGGGCGAAAACTGACAGTTCGCCGGTGTGCAGTTTATTTTTACGGTATACAAATATACGCTAAAATTGAAAATATGAATACGATCTGGTGGCTTAATTTCATACTGAAAAAACTCGAGACTGGGACAAAAAAGAAGAAAACGAACAAGCAAACATGCCGTCTCAAAACACGGCTGCGTTTTGAGGCGGTGCGTGTGCGCTGGTTTGTTGTTATTTTTTTTTTTTTTTACTTATTCCCAGTGTCGGATTTTTATTAGTGAATAAACTTATTAAAGTTTTCTGGGGACACGCTCTACATTGATTGCCGTCTGCCCCATCGCGAGTGTCGTATAATTGTTTGAGGAAAGGGCTCACAATTTGTTTATTCCTCCTCTAGCTTGTCAAAACTGCAGCTATTCCGCTTTCAAAATTCGGAATGAACATTCATTTTAATACAGGTCAGATTCCAGGGAATAGTGTTCTTATTAGTGAACAAACTGTCTGTGTTGAGTCAAAAACTAATATAGTATATGCAAACTGCAGAGGTGGGATCTCTTTCGGTTATCAGCTACTCTTTTTCTCTCTGGATATGAGAGACCTATCGATGCTATTTTAATGTCGAGGCATAAAATATGATTTTGTTCGAAAACTTTTGCTCATGCAAAATTAACATTTTTGTAGAACAAAGTACATTTCTTTTTTTTTTTTTAAACAAAAACATTTAAGCTTTGCTTTTGTCGATCGACTTCGGCATTTCTCTTTCTTTTTTGACTGATTGGTGAATGTTGTTTGTTAAGGGCAGGAGTGACTATACTGCCTCTGCGCTTGTTCGAAGACGTATCAAGTACACAGTCTCGGCAAGTGCACGCGATAAAGAAATCCTAATTCCAACTGCAGCTTTATGTTCAGAAATACATTAGACAGCGTTTATGTCAGTGTAAAAAGTATTGTTGAAAAAGACTTAATGGCATTGCCATAACACTTGTCACGTTGCCAGCGCGTAGAAATTGAAAATTCTAAATTGCATGCTGCAGCTAAGGTTGAAAAGAATCGTACCGCTATAGATCTACCCGTTGAAAAGGCGAATTAATAAATAATATTTTAATTCATGCGCTTAATTTGTGGAAATAGTAACCGGAGCACCTCGTTGATGGAAGACCAAATTCTCTCAAAAGTTTCTTCAGTTGAAAGAGAACAAAAGACGTATAATCTGCTTGAAAACAATACAAAAAAAAATATTGTACTCTTAAGCAAACCATAAATGTTCATTCAAAAGGAAAATGTATATACACTTCATGAACCTAATTCCAAAAATGTACCGTGTGTTTTCTTCAAATAAAGTAAGTCTGGGGATAGTTCTACTTATATTTTATTAACAATAGAACAGTCACCTGGCACCTAAACTTTTGACGTTTTGTGGGTTAGGCAGTTAAAAACCAGACACCGTGCAAGATTGAATATTTCAAACTAGCGTAAACTACATTTCTGACCCTGCCATTGTTGGCATCTTGCCGCGCGCTTGCGTAGCTGAGTCGGCAGCGCGTTTGGCTCACACGCCGGTAGATCGATTTCGATTTCCGACATTGCGTGTTTATCTTTTTTTATGAAAATAGAAAATTCAAGAGGGTTGGGGAACCGTCTAGCCTATTTCTGTTCAGAATGTATAGTTCAAGAAGGATCGAGTCAGAATATTCTAGGCTCCCAGGGAAGGCTTAAAAAAAGCTGCGCCTCGCCATACCGGTCAGTCTCGCTCTTGCGCTCGATCGGGCTAATCCGCCGACCTTCGTGTTTTTGTTTTTGGCACAATCGTCACCTCAACATTTGCCATTCGTGGCAATATATCGGATTGCTTCGTTCGGGAATAAGAGCAGAGCAGTTCTTTTTTTTTTTTATGACAAGGAGAGGTAAAGTGAGACGCAGGGCAAAATGCGACAGTTTGTGTTTAGCGCCATTCATATCCTTGACTAGCAATCGGAATACGTTCAACGTCACCGAGAGGTGCCGTGACCTCCACACTTTGCGTGTGTAAAACATCAAAACTGTCGGAAAGAGTCTTCTGGAGAAAAAAAAAAAAAAAAGGCGGAGTGGAGGTTGAGATGTTTGCCCCCCGCCAAAATAGCACAAAGTAGAGCGCGAGGTTTCGTTTTGAGACGTGCACCCCGGTTGGCACCGACTAATTTGCCAAAGTAAACTCTAATTTGTTGGTATGCTTTATTACCTCCATGCGGACCAAGTTTGACCGATCTGGGGTTGTTATCTTTAACAAAATCACTATTTACGTAGCGGGACATGCATGGTACAAAACGCGAGAATCTGGCATTTTATGACGCGCATGTCAATAACGCACGAGCCTCCTCTTTGCTTCTAAATCATATTTATTTTTTCTTTCGGTGTCTAGGATGGACCGAATGCATAAAATAAAAAAAAAACAATAAGTGCTTCATTGCGCGAAAGTAACATGAACAATGCTCTTCAAAGTGTCAAACAGCAGCGTCACTCTCTTCTGACTGCTGCTACACTTCTTGGCGTACAAAAAGGATGAGATTCAAAGGCGAGCCAAACGACTCGGGGAATGTGATGAGCCACGGCTCTACAAAATAACAGCTGGGCTAAACAACGCTCCTTTTTCCCGACGTTTCAAGTTTCAAGAGAATTTCTTCTGTACCTAACGCAGGGTAGAAAAAGGGAACAGGCAGGTGGGAGAGCAGGACTGTTCTTATGTCATCACCCCCGAAAGCAAAGCTGATGTTGGTGAAAGCAACCAAGGACAGGCGTTCTGCTGCCCCCCTCCCCTGCTTGCAACTCCCCCTCCACAAAAATATAAAACGCAAAAGAAACGTGAATTTAAAATGAAAGTTTATTAATGTCCGAGCGTTGTGGAGACCACGCGATGCACACCACAAGAGACTGGCAATGCCTGGTATACAAAGAACTTTGGAGCCAAGCAGCCTCGCATTCAGTATGGATCGGGTGCATGGAAGGCAAGGAGTGGGTTCATGAAGAGTGCGCTGGAGCTCAAACAGTAGCGAGTTTTAGTAGATCGTGTCTCCCCCTCCACTAAGCCCCTCGCTACCCGGAACTCTACAGCCAAGGCCATCGGCACGCAGGCGCAGTGGCGGTTTCTTCGTTGCGGAGGGCTTAGCGGAGTGGGAAACACGGTCTACAAAAACCCGTCTCCGGCTTGAGCAGCGTCGCCGTCGCAGTCGGCGTAACCGCGTTCGTTGCATTATGGGACGTTTCCCATAACGACGTCACACGTGAGGTCACGAGGGTCACAAGTGGCGTCAGGAGGGTGACGTCACCCTCGTGACGTCACACGGCGCCTAAATTTAGCGGAAAATATTTCCACTAAATTTAGCGGGAAATTTTTCCACAAAGTTTAGCAGGCAATTTTTCCGCTATATTTAGTGGGGAAATTACTCTGCCAATTGTTTCCGCTAAGTTTAGCGAGGAAACTTTACCGCCAAGATTAGCGGGGAACTTTTCCCGCTAAATGTAACGGGGGAATTTACTGGGAAAGTTTCCTTCAATTTCATGGTAAATTCCACTCGGTACCCTTCCCTCCAACTCCTCCTCAAGAGCTGCGCTCTTTTTCAGCATTACAGAGACTTGTCAACGTCTTTCATTTTTTTGATTGCAAAAATTGAACAGATATCAGGATTTTTTTAAGTGTGTCTCATTGTACCCCACTACGTTGTCTCAATCTGCTCAACACGACGGGGCAAAAGGAGATGTCTGCATTTTGTGACTTTCGTGTATTGCAGTTCTGTTTAATGTTTCGCTTACTCCAGTTAACTAATATTTATTGAGCATAGAGGTAAGACATTTAAGAATATTCCCATGCTGTGTTTTGTTTTTAAATATGAAAGCGAAAATAAAAACGACCATTGAAATGAAACTTTTTTGTCTCCTTTTGCCCCACCCTACCCTAAAGTTAGTTTTGCAGTTAGGAAAAGTATTGCGCCCAGGAACACGTGAATTTGTTTTTAATGAGCAAATTATTCAACGTTGAACGTTGCAACATGCGAAGATCATATAATCGATTACCTTTAAATCTTGTTTATTTGATATAAAGACTATTATAACGCTTGACTAACGTCACGTACGGTTTGTTTTGACTCACGCTATGGTGGTGAGTAAATATAAAAACTCAGCTTTCTTATAAATAAATATTTTTTTTAAGGATGGGCACCAAGAGATAAGACATGTACATAGGTCCAGGCATCACTTCTACATAAAATGTGTGAAAACCTAGATTTTACTGATTTTTTTATCGAACGAAAATGAGACTTGTGTGTTTGCTTTTACTCCTTGAACTATGCCTGCGCGGAAGATTCAGGTGTTTTAATCAGTTGTCTAGAGGTTATAACTGCTGCAGTAAGAAAACATTAAGTTCATTTCTAACGTCACAAAATATTTCAATTGTTTATTATTTATTTATTTTTTGGCCTAGGTATACATCACCGTAATGTTTACACATTCACATAATAAAACGCAATCCCGCACTCTACCTTGCTAAGGTTGGTCTTCTTGCAAAGCCAGAAAACCACACACCAATCGCAAAAACACTGAAAATTGCGTCGGCAAGAAGCTTATACTTTAGATTGTCGATACATGGAGCGAGGTTCCTTGAACATTCGGGGCATGCTGCCGTTTCAATGGTACTTCTTACTGCTTACTGCATTAATCTAGAGTAGTATCGAGTTCATTATAGTACAGCTATTTATTAGAACATTCACCATCGAAAACACTAGTTTGCCCAGTATTATTCAGAATCGAATCGAACAAAGTGATGGATGTATATCAATACACTTAAAACAAGAGAACACGAGATTAGGGAAAAACGTAAATACAGCATTCTCCGATTAACAGTAATTGCGGCAGAGCGGACTACTCTGTTGCTGCATCGATGACGTAAGGAGCGATGTGTGATTGTACAGTCGTCGATGAAGGTTGCTAGATTAGCAGTTTGGATATCCAAAATCACTGCACAAGCAACACGCCCCCAGCACTGCAGCAATCAAATTCACGAAAACGAGTTTGTTCAAATAAATTCCCATAAAAACTTTGATTTGTTTTTATTCTCTTCAGGCATGCAGTCGCGTTCAACAATGTTGAATACTACGTCCTCAGTAATTTTTGTTTTTTATGCAACTGTCTTGTTTTCGTTTTTCCTCACTTGGGAAAGGCGGCAGCGATCGCGCCAACATGTGTGTAATCAGGCACTTCTGTTTGCTACAGCTGCTGCTCCTTGGGATCGGCGATGTCATGCAGCACAAGCCAGGCGATCTTCGGGATCTACTCGCCAACCACACTCGTCAGCCTCGTCACTGCTGGAATGCCTATCACTGTGGGCATGATTATCAACGTCACGTCCGTCCGGGAACATCGAATGACTTCCTGTCTGGAATGCACAAAAGGACTCTACTTGGCCGTGCTGGCATAGAGAAATATAGTACTACGTAAAGAGTGGCCACTCAAGCCGTTTCGCGGCCCAGGAGTTAGGGACTCTACTGGCCGTTAGTAGGCGCAACAGTGCCACTTATTTTGAACATTTGTCAGATATATAATATCAATAAATAACCTCATTGTATAGAGTAAACTTTTAAAATTATTACGAACTTTGAAAACTTTCAAAAACGACTTCAGCGACTGTGGCTATGGCTGCGGCACGACGATTGGCTTCGGAATCGTGAACTCGACGGAGGGCGGATACGGCGGATACTTCGGCTGCTTGGTCTGTGTCTCTTGCCTCGTTTTGTTGGTTGAGTTCACTCCGCGGCTTGTTGTCTCGTGCGGGTTTCTAGTCATTCTTCGTTGCGGTCATGGTATACGGTATTGTAAAAAGTATTGTGACTGTAGTTTCTTTGTTGACGGACATTTGCATTTGGTCACTGAACTTAGAAGCAACTGGGCCAGTCATATGTGCAAGCGCCTTTCAGCACATGGTCATATGTGCAAGCGCCTATCGTGGAACTTGGACGTTAATTTTTTTAAATGCCCTCCTTCATATTGCATTTGTCGCTGTACGTCTCGCTGTAATACAGTACTTTTTTTCCAGTGTACAATTGTTGACGCGTTATTCATACATTTTGCATGTGTATTGTTATTTTTGTAATGTATGAATAACTTACATCACTCCTTGTCTTCAAAGTTGATGTTTGTTTTGCTTGTCATAGTTACAAAAATAAATACTTTTGTGTGTCAATTCCTGGTGTCGTCCCATGTCGTCCCTTAGGAGAGTTAGCACAAATGTGAAAATATCCTTTTCGGTGTGCGGTCAGTTTAAATTATATGTAGGGCTGGATGACTTTTCTTCTGCGGTACAATTAAGATATGCTTATAAAACAATTTTATTTTAAACAAAAAACATGCTAGTTACAATAACACTGATTTGTGAAACTAGAGGGCGCATGCTACTGCCCGATACAAAAATACCGCCAGAATTCGCCTTGAATCCATTCATTTATCTGGCTTGCGGTTACTGCCTGTATCCATTCATTAAACACTCAACTAGGGACTATACTGGCCGCTGGGTGCGCTCGCTGACGCTGAATTGGGCCTCTGGGGCCTATGGAAGTGTCCGCTCTTTACGTAGTACTATATTTCTCTATGGTGCTGGCCTCAGTGGGAAAGGCGGCAGCGATCGCGCCAACATGTGTGTAATCAGGCACTTCTGTTTGCTACAGGTAAGGGTGGAGGTTCCCTGTTACCGTAGTGTTGATCGCTTCTCGTTGCTGCTGCCTTTCCCACAAAGAGCAAAAATGCTACTTGTATCAGTAAGAGTGTTTTTTTTAAAGCTACTGCTTTTGGCTGGAGATGTTGAGGAGAATCCTGGCCCTGACGCTGAAATGGCCGCCATTTTAAAGAACTTACAGGAAGGTCAAGCTACTATCCTGAGCAAACTAGACGACATAGAAAAGAGACAAGCGAACTTGGATGGCCTAATAAGCGATTTTGGGGCAAGGATCAAGTCCTTAGAATTGAAAATTCAAGCGTCTGAGCATGTTGAGAGGGATACAGCTAGGGTTTATAACCAGGTCCAAGCACACTCAGAAAACGTGGATGACATGGCTAGAAAACTAGATGATTTAGAAAATCAAAGCAGAAGACAAAATCTTATCTTTTACGGCATCAAAGATCGTGATCCACGTGAGAGCTGGGAAACAACTGAAAATGTGATTCGGGCCTTCTGTCGGGATAAGTTGCAAATATTGGTCGGGGAAATGCAGAGAGTCCATAGGATTGGAAAGTATGGACCTAACAAAAATCGCCCGATCATTGCGAACTTTGCATCCTACAAGGATACTGACAAAATTCTTAGCAACGGTAAGAAATTGAAGGGCACTAACTATGGCATTTCGAGAGACTTTTCGCCACGTGTCAGAGATATTCGACGCAAGTTATGGAATGTTGGCAATGCAAGAAAGCAAAACAGTCAAGATAAAGTTTTCCTAGTGCACGATAAGTTGATCATAAACGGTGAAGCCTATGTCTGGGATGAAGGTACACAATCTGCAACGAAATTAAATAAAAAATGACGACCCTTAACAGCACAGAATAGTATGACTGAATGCACGGTTCTCCTGCTGAACTGTCAAAGTATCAAAAATAAAGTTGATGACTTCACAGGTCTGCTGCAAGTTTTAAACCCAGACATAATCTTTGGAACTGAGTCATGGTTAGACGACGCGGTAAAGGACGGTGAAATATTTCCTACGGACTATCGGGTTTATAGAAAAGATAGACGTCATCGAGGGGGGGGGGGGGTGTTTATTATAATTAAAGAGTCGTTGGACAGTGTTGAAATTGACATTCAGTGTAATGACGAAGAATCTGTGTGGTGTAGATTGACTACGCCTGATAGGGGTACGATGGCACTAGGTTGTTTCTACCGCCCCCCTAGAGCAAGTAATGAAACTATAAAGTCGTTAGATTCTATCTTGGCCTCCCTTCCTGATGACCGCATTATTTTGGCTGGAGATTTTAATTTGCCAAGTTTGAAACGGGGATGGAGCAATACCACCCAGTGGAAATTCTTCAGCATTTAATGACGTCATTAATACATATGGTCTTGAACAGTACGGTTTGTCCCCTACCAGGGGAACTAATATTCTTGATTTGATACTGTCCAATGATACAAGCGTGGTTCGATGTGTGAGTGTTTTACCTGGTATAAGTGACCTTAACATAGTTAGTGCCAAGTTCCTCCTGCCTCAGTTGGTTCCTGCTAGCTGTGATGTTAAAAAAGTGTACATGCATAGTAGAGCCAATTACAATGAAATCATAAGCAAGCTTGAGAGTGAACTAGACATGTACACGGCAGAATCTTTATCTGAGGATGTTGACGCATTGTGGACCAGATTTAAAAACTTGCTATCATCACTCGTTGACAACCACATTCCCTTTAAGCACGTGATAGACAAATCGAAGCCTGATAAACCTTGGATGAACAGAAAAACTAAAAAAATAGTGAAACAACGTTCCCGTATGTATAAAAAATATAAAAAGAACCCCTGCACTAATCTTGAGCATCGTCTAAGAGAACTAGAAAGCGTCTATAAGAAGGCCATAAGTGATGCTAAGGAAGTATATTCTACTGGACTTGCAAACGCTATCAGCACAAACGCCAAAGCATTCTGGAGTTATCTGCGGAAAACGCGAAAAGAGACAACCGGCATTCCTAGCATTACTGTTTCTGGCACAGTCATAACTGATAACTCTGCAAAAGCTAATTGTTTCAATGACTACTTTAAGTGCATATTCCTAGACAGAGATGACCTCGGCAATCTGCCGGTGATAAGGGATAAAGTGAAAAACATAATGCCTCCTGTCACAATCACGGTAGAGGGAATAAAAAAGTGTTTAGACTCCCTGCAGGTGGAAAAGGCCTCTGGTCCGGATGAGTTGTCCCCTAAGGTATTGAAAGCTTGTTCATGTTTAGTGTCCAAATACCTGTACATACTTTTGCAAATCTTTTGAAACAGGGTTATTGCCAAAAGAATGAAAAAAACGCATGTTGTGCCAGTTCATAAAAGTGGGTCAAAATCGACAGTAGATAATTATAGGCCTATTTCACTGAGTTGCATAGGATGTAAGGTCATGGAGCATATCATGTATAGTAATATAATGAAGCACTTAGAAGATAATCTTTTTTTCTGTCTAAACCAACATGGTTTTCGGAAGGGCGTTTCTTGCAGTACTCAATTAATAGAACTCTTTCATGATCTGGTTAGTGTAGCGGAAAATAGGCTACAAACTGATGCCATTTTTATCGACTTTCGTAAAGCATTTGATTCCGTTTCGCACAATTTGTTGTTACATAAAATGAGCGCACTTAATATTGATAGTACTGTACTCGCATGGATAAAAGATTACTTAAGTGAAAGGAAACAAGGTGTCGTTTTAGGGGGGAAAAAATCAAAATTTGTGGACGTAACTTCGGGTGTCCCTCAGGGATCTGTTTTGGGGCCACTATTATTATTAATCTTTATTAATGATATAGCATCCTCTGTCCTTTCTAATATCAGGCTATTCGCAGATGATTGCGTTATTTACAACGTAATAAGAAATACCAATGACGTACTACAGTTGCAACATGACTTGGACTCTATCAGTATATGGTGCCAGAACTGGAAACTACGTTTAAATGCCGGAAAATGCGTTCATGTTACCTTTAGTAAAAAGAAAAGTAGTATTGATTCATCTTACTGTTATTGGAAGGGACCCCCTTCGAAAAGTGTCAGAGTTTAAATATCTGGGAATTATTCTTTCTGAAGACTTGTCCTTTAATCATCACATAGATATGATCTTGAATAAGGCTGGTAAAATTCTTGGTTTAGTCATCCGAAACCTGCGTACAGCACCCCAAGTTCTAAAAGAAGCAGCGTATCGTGCGTTGGTAAGACCACACTTAGAGTATGCAAGCGCCGTATGGGATCCGCAACAAAAATACTTGATAGATAAGATCGAGGGTGTACAAAATCGGGCAGTAAGGTTTATCCTCAACAAATATTCTGGGTTTGAAAGTGTAACGCAGATGAAAGCTTGTATTGAAATGGAACATCTAAATACCAGACGCAAGAAATGCAGACTAAAACTTATTCATGCAATATACAATAACTAACTGGGGTTGATAAATCTATATACCTGAAAACGCCTCATTACATCTCAAAAAAGAAGGATCATAGCAAGAAAATACGTGAAATAAAATGCCGGACAAACTACATGAAGTTTTCGTTTTTTCCAAGAGCGATAGGCAAATGGAATGAATTGCCTGCAGATATGGTATCGGCTGATAATGAAACTTTTTTAAAACTCTCGAATGAATTGTGAATGTGTACATGTATTTTTTTAGAGTGTTATGTTGACGTGTAAAATTCCTGTGATGATGAGTTCAAACGTGTGTGCCCACTGATATAGTATCACTGTGAGAAAAAAAAAGGGTTATAATGCGTGGATTTTTTGTTTTTTTTGTTGCTGAAGTGTACTGTGATGACGTGTACTGACGTCTGAATGATTCTATCATCTCACTCCCCTGCTCTAATGCTTAGGCGCTGCAGGGTTTCTTGTAAATAAATTAATAAATATACGGCTGTGTTGTTTTCCTTTATGGATGCCGGTGGCATAATCGAGGAGAGCATTATTCCCCCGAGTTTTCACGTGAAAGCAATGAGAGTTTGGGGATGCATGTGAATCGATACCATAAGAGAACGATGAGCGGAGGACCAAGAAAAAAAAAAACAAAGTGGCAGTAAAATACGCGCGTAGAAAACATTTATTTGTACACTGCGTGCAAACACACAGGCCAATTTCTTTTTTTTTTTCAAATTTCAACTTGGTAAATACGATCGAACCACTTGGACCGCGGAGATAAATAATGAGGGAGAGGGTCTTTAATATTTTGTCGTTTAAGCAAGCTGAAGGTGTAATTACGTCCTCCAAATTTTCTAGAAGGAAACATTAATTTCCTCAGTAATAATTTCCCGCTCATTTTATCCGTGCACGTGAGTGTATGAGCAATGGAACATTAAACGGTAGTTATTTACGCTTAATGATTTTCTTGCTGGAACACATTCTTGTTTGCAAAGCCCTCGGCAGTTTTCACCAGTTGCGGTTACTCCAGTTTATTTTAGTAACTTACCAAGGACAAACCGCAGGCACATGAAACTCTGCCTCGAAAACTGAATATTTTACCCTTGCACCCTTTTTTGACGACTACTGCTCTATGTCCTCAGCGTTGTTCAATCTCGAGACTAGGCCGATTTTTCATGGAACGACCCGAATTTACGTGATACTTTTGTTGCATATAAAATAAGATTGTTGCAGAGGGTTTTATATGCAGAGGCTGGCATTCTGAAAATAAGATAGCAGACGTGTTGTGTCTAGTCCAAGCACACACTCAAGCTCTCCTACCCATCTACCGACGCCGCCGCATCATTTCTATTCTCCCTGTCTACTTGACGTTCCCTCAAAATCCAGAGCGCCCCGGGCTTCTGCGCATTTCCGCTGGAGGAGAAGAAGGTTTACTGTGGATTATTGTATTTTAGGCCTGCGACGTAAGAAGACGAATCCCAACAACGTACAAGACCATTTCTTCTTTCCGCAGTCGGCACTAGCCGACTTACTGCACTTACTCTTTCATGAACTCCCAGAAAAATAGATTTGCGCCACCATAAGTTTTTTTTTTTTTTTTCAGGTTTGGTTTATCACAGTTTATAAGCTCCACGATGCTTGTAATCGGTGGCGGTATGCTTGGTGCGCTGTGTTCCCATCACAACGAACATTCAACAAGGTACATCACCAAGTGTTATACGGCACAGATTATTGGTGATTGTGTGTCCTTTTCTAGTTTCTTCAATACTTGTAAAACAAAAAAGGTGCATTGTGCATAACTAAAAAGACTTCTCGAACGTCCACCCTCCTTGGCACGTGCAGATTCATTTCTTTAAGGGATAGATGATGCCTTCAAAGCTATCGACATAGTTTGGACTCTCCAATTACATATCTGCTCAGAACATTTATGGCTCTGCACATTGTCGTTGCTCACGAGTGCTAATCATACCGAAAATTTTAGCAGTCAATCAGCGTTTATTAGTATTTTGACAGGGCTATCTTGAATACGCAGATTTCGTTATCTATAAAAATTGGGTCTAAGAAAAACGCCTATAATATTCATAATGCTAGCATTTTCACGTATATCTTACCGCGGATTTTATATCTCGTTAGTCTATCTTGTATCGTTTTGTATTAAATGTAGCCGCATTTCTTTCTGCAGTACTATCTATTAAAGCGGATTTTATTTTAGCAAAGAAACATTCATATATTATGCCCGATACTGTTACAACTAAACGCCAATAACGGGAAGTCTAGTTACACTTGCATTATTGTAACTATATGATCCGTTCCTCGAAACAACACAAATAGGTGAGGACAGAGCCCACCTCTCAAGATAATCATGCCACCTCTTTTGTTTCCAACTGTAAGCCGACGCTTCCGACACACATCGATCCCAACCACTCCGTGCTCGCCTTGAAAAGGGCGCCGGCAGTGAGACCAGACCATGCGTGCGTCCGGCTAAGATAAAAATAAAAATAAAAAAAAGGTTTTCTCCGCATTGGCTAGGCAGCAAACTGATGACGCCGAGGCTGCGGGTAAAATTAGGGAGAAAAGGAACAGAGCTCCGAGGTGTGCGTTTTTCGCGCCGTAGTCAGTTTATGGCTCAGGAAAGCTTCAGCGGCAGTTCCGCCTTTCCTGCTTGGCGAGGAGACGGACGTACGATGTCGAAGACGTGGCGGCGCGAGGCGTCGCGGTGTTGTGCACGTTTGGGTGCAGATCGTAAACGCTTCGGGGAAGGTTTTCTTTTCGTTGTTTCGTTTGTTTTTCGAGAGCCTGAGAAGGGCGGTAAACACTGCGTCCGACCGGAACGACCTCGTACATGCGTCTCCTCGGATCTCTTTTCGGGTTGTTTGAGCTCCAAAGTTTTGTTATTATGGATTTCTTTTGGATGTACTGGGTAAGCCACGGAACGCGTACATGACTGAGAGGCCGAAATCCATAAAATTAGAAGAATGGATTCTAGAAGGATAAAAGAGAGCAGCAGATTTGTTGGTGGCATACGAACAGATCTGTGAAACATAAAAAAACAATTCCTGATTTGCTCAATATATTTTTTATGCATCTGTCATTTTCAACTCTGTCTTGTACATTTTCTA
Source organism: Ixodes persulcatus (assembly GCA_013358835.2). Lineage (NCBI taxonomy): Eukaryota > Metazoa > Arthropoda > Arachnida > Ixodida > Ixodidae > Ixodes > Ixodes persulcatus. Next base: position 359,111 of record JABSTQ010010685.1, read on the forward strand.
AACAAAACCCCGGAAAAAGCTCAAGCAACACATCTTAAACATTTATATTTTTTAAGACCAGTTCGAGGAGAATGTGCGAGTGTTTTAAATGTTTCCAAATTTGAATGCTTGAACTCTTTGAATATCTAGGAGGATAAGCCTACGCGAGCCTTCACCTTTTATTCACTGCTCGCGGAATTTTGCTTACTCTCAACAAAAGTCGGGCAGACTTCAAATTTTTTGTATCCTTTCTTTGTTGGGCGAAATCGACTTCAATCAAAAGGGTGAGCTTGGACTTGCCAAGGCTTTGGAGAAATCAATGCACTACTGCCCCCTCCAATGAGGCCGACCAACACAAGGACGATACACGGCACTGACACCGGGACAGCTGGCGCAAGTTGACAATCGATCGGACCATTTACTTGATTTTTTCTTATTTTCGCTTTCCGTCTGCGAAGAGTAACTTATTGGACGAATACGACGCACCAAAACAGTTATCCCATCGCTAAACGGTGAACGAGATTAATAAATTTGGAGGAGAACTCGACGCAGTGAAAATAATACAACATTGACATTCATTTGCAAAATAAAAACTTCCATAAGCCTTGTAAATATACTCGCTCAGGTCAGCCGGCCAGAACTCGAGCCCTCTTTTGTAATGCGGCATCAAGAACTGCATTGTTTTTTGACACTGATGATAAACAGAAAAACTAAGATTATCCATTTTGAAAATACGAGATCAAGAATTATGCATATGTTTTTCAACTATGCTATCCTATCAATCGGTTTTCCCAGAAAATATAAAGTTGCGCTAATGTGCTACTTTGAACAGGATGGCTCCGGATCAAAATTACGCCGCGGATGTCGAGCTGGTTTTCGTGTTTCTTCTGCCTAATTACTAGAATTTAGTTTCCAAAGTGCTTGGTCGCGTTTTAAAATATCCTTCGAATAAACGACGTTTTTTTTTTCCTGAATCGACCGAGTCAGCCGGGAACACATTGTTTGCTTTTCACATCAGATTTAGTTTATTGTTCTTTCTATAGTAGGTTACAAGTCAAGAAGGTAGCGGCAAATGCCCCTCAAAGGGAATCATATATCCCTCCGCCACCTCCGCATCCAATAGCGTCCCATCGTTTCCGTGACGTTGCGGCCAACGCGCGAGGAGGGTACGTCGTGCCTTTCTGTACATATTTGCTTTATCTCTTGACTTTGACTTAGCATTGTGGAAGCCACGAGAGGGAGATTAAGTATCCCCCCTTCCGATCGAAACAAAGACGACTTTCGGGGATTAGATTCCCCCTCCGATTGATACAAAGGCTGCTTTCAGGGGCTCGGTTCCTTCTCCAATGAATACAAAGGTCGCTTTCTTAAAAAGTGGGGGTCGGAGATAAGTTGGCACCACTCTGTGGCCATTATCTATCCATTGAAGCGGAACAAGGAGCGTTTCCAGTGAACTCTTCTTTCGATTGCGGAGGGATTTGAAACCGGCGCACCACGCTTGTGGGAGGAGCTTCTCCTACCTTCTTAACTTGTAACCGACTATAGTATGATTGAACAAACTTTGATGACACGCATCTTATAATTAAACGTATATCTACTCTAATTCGACGCATTCACGTACTGAAATATGCTAAATATATCAAAGAAAGCTAATTCGTGTTAATATAAATAATTGTAGTATGTTCGGATCGCTGAAGAGAAGGCTTACTGAATACAAATAATCGTTAGCATGGAAATGAAATATAAAATAACTCAGGTTGAGAAAACGAGAACTCTAGAAAATAAAATACGCGAACCATGTCATCTCCTTTAACTTCCATTCGAATAAATGAACGCAGATAACCGACAGAATTTTTTTTTTTTTTCAGGAGAATTTTCTTAATATACCCATTTCACGAAAAAAAAAACATACAGAGCGCGAAATAGTTTGTACAAAGAAACCACCACTGATTTGTCCTTTTTTATTTTCTTCCTTTTCGCACTAGTGAAAAGCTCTTAATAAAACCACTTCTTTGGAGCCCCGGGTCACCCTTGGAAGCAAATACTTGTTGCGCTTTATGAGCAAAATGCAAAACTCTGTGGTGCCATGTTTGCGCTTTGCGTACAATTCGCTTTTAAATTGTTTTCCAATTTATTTTCCGACCCTTACGGATGTGAAGGCAACCGCTCACATCCTGTGTACTCCCATACTAATCGCCTCATTTACACGCGAGTAAATGCTATTCCCATTTACCTACGCGCGACTCAATTACCTAATCCATTTACGTTTTCGCGCAGACAAAAAGGTATTAGAATTAGGTATAGATATAAGCCTTTATCGAAACACGCCATTTATGAATCCACTCATCTATCGGCTGAATCGAGAGCTACCCGTTTATCTGAAGTCACTAATACGAGCACCAGATTCGTGTAAAAAAACACCATGAGGACGCGCGCCATCTCGCGCGAAGGAAAGTAAGGTATAGTATCGTTTCGGTGCGTCCAACAAATAAAACAAAAACACCAAAAAGGAAGGGCATCAACGGGGACAGACATGTCGCAAACTATAGACGTTCGCATCGCTTATTAGCCCGAAGAAAAATGCTGAGTCACTGAGCTGTGGACGCTTGCGCAGCGTCTAATACACAGCACAGTAGAGCTACAGCGCATGCTCAGAAGGCGCTCCACAGCCCAGCAGACAAAGATGGCAGCGCGCAGAGGGCGATTTTTGCAAAGCTCCATACTTCGTTACATATTTGGTCCGACCAAACGTGAAATCAATCAAACAATCAATCAAACAGAGCCAAAGGTGTCTTCTCATGGAGATCGTCGTCTGTGAGCATATACAACAAAAACAGTGTTTGCAAACAAGCGCGCTTTTTCCCCGCCAGGTGTGGGTCCTGCGCGTACGCAAAAACCAGATTCGGGAAGAGTGAGGCGTCTGCGCATGCGCAGTGCCGACTGAAGCGCCAACGCTGTGCCGTGACGTCAGAGAGTTGAGTTGGTCTATATGCTATCACCGAATAAGCCAATCACGCACAGGAGAAATAAAAAAGCGCACGATAACGACGCATTCACTGCACCTGATTGGTTGAGTGGGCGATAGCAAATATACAAAGACGACGAGCGCCTTGACGACGGACTTTTGGCGTTTTCTGATTGGCTGCATCGGATCTTAGCGCTGGCCGTGGTCGGACTTTATATCAAACACGAGTGTTTTAAAATACGCCAGCACAACGAAAGCAACAAACCACAAGAGGGCGGGAGCAGACGACGAGAAGGGACAGTGAAATTCTCGTAAAGCAATGTAGACCATTTTGCTAAAAAAAAAAAAAAATGTTTTCTTTTCAAGACACTTTCTTTTTAGGCCGCGCTTACAATGCGTCCTTTACCCCTTTTCCTATGTACATTCCCCCTCACACACACGCGCGCAAACAAGAAAAGAAGCTGCTGTCAGAATTTCCTCCAGCGCCTTGTTAGAGAGGCCGACGGATGTCACTTTCGCGTACGTTTTAAACGGAAGGGTTCTCGCCGAATTTGTTTTTATTTCTCTCCTTTCAGTAGGCAACTTTACGGATGCGTCTGCGTGAGACAGCAGTATGTCTTCTGAGCACCGAGTCTCGTCCTTAAGCCTATAAGTACTAGACAGAGCACGCTAGACTCTGGCATAGCAATGCAAAAACTTGCGTTCGGATTTATTTTTTCGCGTGAATTTATACGCGTACTTGCTGTCTGCCCCACTTTAAAAAAGTAGAGTACAATACAGAGGCTTTCATATTTGGTTTTGAATGCGAATTGAAGACTCAAATGCACCAGGCAAAAAAGTTTTATTATAGTTGTGTCCCTGTTATTTTGATGGGATGTTCCGTCGTTCATATTTTGATGCACATATTGCTTCTTTTGCGAAATCTGGTATTACTCCAAACGCAAGGAAATGTTCACTTAGATAAAATTTAGTGTAGTACGAAAGGTTTAGAAAGTCTAGTGACTTTTGAGGAAACCTCAAATACGGGTGAAAGATAGGAAATGCCTTCAAAGGCAGCAGAATGCCATGAGTGCATTTTCTATCCCTCTTGAACGAAACCTGATTTTTCTGAGATCGGACAATTGAAGAACAAACGTTTCAAAATGTGAATTTGCACTGGACTTTTAAGGTGCCATTGATTGGTTGTTGTCTTCATGATAATGATTCATAAGCTCCATAAAGAAGATATGCAAATGATTGTGGGATGCTGTGTCGTGGCGACGAGCGAATCCCAACACAGAAAAAGGAACGGCGGTTTATTGCCTCGGCAGCGGCGGTCGACGGATGTTCCAGTGCACCGCGTGCCTGTGTAGCGCGCGACCGTGCTTCCCCGAAGAAGACGACGACGAGGTGATGGCTGCACCAAAATGTTGGTGATTGTGCGTCGCCACATGATCTTTTTGCGAGAAGTCGGAAGAGGCTCCTCTGAACTTTCCGGGTAAAAAAGCAGAACTTTGTTTTTTGGGGAAACAAATGTGCCACTGAATCGCTAAAAAGAAAAAAATGATTCTTCATGACAAACGAGTGCATTTATAAAACGAAAAGCATGGGGAATTATCATTCCTTCTCAAAAATCTGCAATGTCTATGTTTCTTCAAATCACCTGGTGGGAACCAATAGCTCCGATAGCTCCAACCACAAGATTGATAACATGCTTATGGCGAGTTTTACTGGTAGGTTCCGAGCGGTTTTCGAAATTTGCGAGAAAGTCAAAAATCCGCTTCGTGTGACACGCTCCAAATCAACGCGTGAAAGATGGACTCGCATTTTTAGAGCTACCCACCCCAGGCGGTCTGTCGTTCAAAATGGCCGCTGCTCGAGCTTGCCCGAGCTGGCATTTGACGAGCCGACTAAGCCCTCCGACGACCAATCACTACTGTCAGGGTTAAGCCGCGGAAGTGACACGCGACACAGGTCGGGCGGATTCGAGAAGTTCATGCCACAAATTGAGATGAACCGGGTTCGCACCACGGAGCGGCGTGGCGCACACAGCGATCGCCATCGGTGGAGCTCGGATTGCTAATAAGACTTTAATAAACACAAAAGGGTAGCAAAAAAATCACTTGCACGGTCGTTGCCTAGTTTGTTCTTGTATTATTTTACGAGGAAACGCCGGCAGCATCGAGTGAACAACAATCAGTTGCGCGAAAATGCATATGCTTGCTTCATCAGATATTCTGCCGTTTCTTTTTTCTCATTCTGCAGCTCAGGGTAGGTGTCAGCACCTAGGATTCGCAAGGCTCCAGTCCCGCCTCTGCACCCCTGATCCACGCAAGGTAGGAGTCTTCGAGCCCTCAGAGCCCCGTGTAGACAACCGTTCGAGCTGTCACAACCTCCTGCAGTCAACCGACTGAGCTTGCGGCGAGATCACCGAAAGCGCGACGACTGCACCGCGCATGCGCAATGCCGTATTAAAAGGTAACTGACGTAGCGCGCTTCTGTGGACTTTCGCCAAGGTCCGCCAATTTTGATGGGGCAACTTCGGCATGTTTGGAAGCCCTCCACGGGGCTGCCGCTGCCACAAATCTGCGAACGGAAGATGACCAGCCAGCGGAAGATGCGTGTTTCAAATGGGGCGCTTTTGCCGCGCCCTCCAAATCACCGGGAGGAATTTACCATTAGACCTTCGACAATAGTCTGTGCGACGGCACTCTGAGAATGAAGTTCAACCATCTCGAGTGTTTTTCAGGTTTCGACATGTTACCGGCCACGTCATTCGGAGCTCGTTCTATAAATTGCCAGCGATTGGCTTTCCCAAGTGCTCTGTGGGAATGTAGACACTCCAATTTTTTTAGAGTTCACTCCTGACAATTGTAATACCATCATGTTAATAAATTTCCGCCGACCAGAGAAAAAAATAGTTTTTCGTGTAGTCCGGGATTACTGTGTACGCTTCAAGATTTATTTATTCTGGCATCACATTTGGCATTCCAGATCAGTCCTATATCCCATGCTGAAGTGTAAGAGTGGATACTTGTGAGCCTTTCTTGTTTTATAAACCTCTATATAACCGGCAAACTGGAACCTGCAGTGTGTACTTGAGCAAATAAAAATAGTTTATGCCTTTGTTGTGCACTATGAGCCTTCACCGAACAACCTGCAAGCACAATTCCAGCCGCCGTCAATATTCGAGTCCAGGCGCAGGCAATGCCCATAAATAATATATTTAAATTGTGAACCGCACTTCGGCATTCTTTGCGAATGCTTCTGAAATAGTATAAAAAAATGCTACCCAGCGTTTTTTTTTTTCCTTGTTCTTTTTTTAATCCAAGATGTTTGAGTAATTATTCTCCTTGAGTATGCAATATATATTAACGAACTTAGAGAGGGGATATGCAACCATGGCGACGAGGTTTGTTTCAGTCGCCGATGCAGCAGTAGGTAACTGTTTGTCATAAGATTTTGCTCACTATGATGCAAATAGAGAAACAGAACATATTACGAGTCCAGAAAAGGCAGGTAATCTTTCAGTACATCTCATAATCAACGAATCAAAAAAAAAAAAGGAGGATGCGAACAAAAACCAAAAATACTTGCAAAAAAACGTAAACAGAGCAGCAAAGCGCTTCACTTTGAGCATATATATGCCCCCCCCCCCCCCCCCCCCCCGAGCAACCAACGAATTTTAATATTTCGTTGGCTGCTCGTTTTAATAATTCGTATACTCAAAATAATTCTAAAGATAGACCATGCATATGCCGAAGTATTTATAAATTGTTTTTAATATTCTCAGTTGTTTGTATTTTATTAAATAAGATGGATGGGAAAAGGATTAAAGATTATATTCTGCAAATAAGTTCTTATAATAGAATTTATATTTTAGAGGATAAAAATAGTTATAGTTTTAGTGACCAATGCAGTGGACTCGAAAACGACTACATTAAGAATATGATTGAGGCTAAAGTGAATTCCTAATGAGGCTTTTATTATAGACCATCATCTCCAACCGGATGCATGATCGTGTCCATGACCAAAAAAAGGCATGTGCTCTTATTTTATGAAAGAGGTCAAAGTAACCTATCTTATTTATGTGCAAAAACTCCTGGACATACCTTCCGCGAGATCGATTAAGCTCGCATATATCTTAGTGGTCAATTATAACTCGTCTTACATTCGCTGCGATTTTTCATACGTTTTTGTTTCCATATGCTCCGACAACGCATTATGAAAAGCAGGGCTAAGAGTAAAATCTTTCCTTCGAGTCGACTCTCCCGCTTCTGCATAATATCTTCCTCACGTACCCTCCTGAACACTGAATACGGAACTTACGAGTTCAATCCTCCAACACAAAAACACACAATAATGTAAGCAAATTCACAATTTTTTTGTTTTCATTTGTTTTCTAGGATTTGGAGAACCCCATGGGCACCTAGGGTTTAAAAAAATTGAGGACGTGGCTTTGTGGTTCACGATTCCTGCTCCGTGATTGTTTCTGAGACGTGTTTATTCGTCAATGCCGCCGTCTAATTGGCTGCGAAGCGACAAGAAGATGGTCGAGAATCTCCCGGCGTTCCTTAAGCTGTCAGCCCACAGAGCAAATAACAGCAATCAGAATGTATAATGTGTAGAATGAATTTCAACGCACTTTTTTGCAAGTATAAAAAAAGGATCAAATAGACTCCATCTTGTACACTACGCGAGACGCAGTGCAACAAGGAAAACGGTTGTTTCTCGCAATGTTCTCGTACGACGTAGTAGCGAACAAGAACTAGTTCCACCCATGTCATTGTAACCGGAGCCTTAAAAAAAAAATGCATGGTGGTGCGAGTACTGAGAGCATTATTATCGATACATAGTCAATGGTACTGCTGCATCAGCCAATAATAACACCGATAATAGGGAGTTTTCGTAGACGGTTTTCGCCGCCCCGCAACGCTCTCCGCAACCCACCACGATAACCGAATCTCTGCAGTCGGGGATATCGGCGCGCAGGCGCAGTAGCGGCTACTTCGTTGCGGGGGCTTAGCGGAGGGGGAAATGCAGTCTACGAAAACTCTCTAGTAATAGCGACGCTCTGCGTTCTCCTGATACGCTATGTTTTAAAGTGAAAGAGAGCTTCAAAATGCATAACCGTCGCCTGACCTATGCACAAGATCAGTTTCCACGCTAAAGTTCTCAGAAAAAATTGACGTCACGTGACATGGTCATGTGTAACGTGCGGGGATTTCGACGGTGTGTATGTGCATGTGCCGGGTCATCTTCGTGCCGCGTTGTGCACGCGACGAACTGTGTGTGTGCGCGCGCGACATCCTCGTGGCGCGTGCCACGTGCCCTGCATCAAGAAGGAAAAAAAGAGAAGGAAGGCGGACAACAGAAAATGAAGTGTGTTCGAGCGGGCAGACCAGCGTGTGGAAGAGAACCACCGGGCGTCCTGACCCGGGTTCCTCAAGGCTTCCACCTGGCCTGACCTCCGACTCCCGCGAAGCCTTCACTCCAGTTGAAAGCAGGTGCACGTGTTGCGGAGCACACGTCAAGACCTCAGCGGCCCCGTCTGTTCCAACACGCCACCCCAGACGCCGACGCCGTGCCAACGCCGCCTCCGACCCACCGGCTTCGAGCTGAACCCTGGGGTTTCCGGTACGTGCTTTGTCGCCGCTCCATCGCACAACACCTCGCAAGACCGAACGCCACGAAACAAGAAAGTGATAGGTTGTTACAGTGAACTTTCGGGTTGCCTTTAGCGAGCAGCATTGAAACAGTGTGCCGACATTGCGAGAACAATCTACCGTTCGTTGTTTTTCGTGTGTAAATCATACCGTTCGTTGTTTTTCGTGTGTAAATTTAATTAGTGTGTTTTCATCTTGGCATATTGTTTTCTAATATAACGCTACTTTCTACTTCAAACGGTCTCGTCTTTCTTAATTCACGTACCTGAAACACTCGATTCCTCATAATTGGCGTCCACGACAGGACGAGACCATTTGAATCTTGTGATGCATAACAGTAGAAATGGAGACGAGGGAAATCATATCTCTGGGCCAAGCGCTAGGTCTCGCAGGAGTCGACTTACGCAATTGGGTAAAGGCGGAACGAGCGCGTGAACGGGACGCGAAGGTAGTGGAAAGAGAAGCGACAAAAGAAAGACTATACTTCGTCTCACCTTAGTATGGACTATTGTTAGCCTCGCGTGTTAAAAGCGCAAGCTATACTCCGTTTCACCTTAAGTGCGAGCGAAGGCAAAGCTGGAAGCGCGAGCGCGAAAGCTCCGTGCCTTCAGGCTTTGCTCGAGCGCGCGAGCTGGGTAGAAACGCAAAAAGGGCTGGTCTAGCGTTTCTAGCTTTGGCTTCGCTCGCAGATAAAGTGAAACGAAGTATAGTCGCTTTGAATGAAGCCGCGGCGGCTGCACGAGCGCTCCTGCAGCATGTGCTCTAGTCAAGGCAGTCAAGGCTGGCCGCTCGCGCTAGCACAGCCTTCGCGGTTAGTCCATACTATACTCTGTTTCATACTTAGCGTGCAACGCTGTCAAAGCTACTGGCGCGAGCGTGGGGCTTGATCTCGTTCATCATTTGCACGCGTCCTCGCGCAAACGAAACCATACATGAAGCCACGCGCTCGCGCCAGTAGCTTTGACAGCGTTGCACGCTAAGTATGAAAAAGAGTATAGACCATTCCAATGTTTACAAAATCACAGTCCAGCGTGCGATCTTCACAGCCCAGCACGTGCGTGTTCGTCGCTTCGGAAAGCGAGCGAAGCACGCGCCATACGCACGAACGCTCACAATGGCACCGGCCACAAGCTCGTTTTTGGAAAGGTCTATAGGGTGAGACGAAGTTTTTTTTTTATAGGCGCCGAACGCGCGCTGGCTTCTCTTGAGCAGGAAACTCCCCAGCTAGAGCTTCGCTTGGCAGAGACTGCAATCCCAACAGCATCCGCCGCCGCGTGTGACAACGGTACAGGTGTAGAGCCGTCGTTCATGATAAACCCGCATAAGCTAATCCCAGCATTTCACGACAAACGCGTTGATTTGGACGCGTACCTTAAACGGTTCGAACACATCGCCGTGGCACACAGCTGGCCAAAGGAAAAATGGGCCACTGCTTTCAGTATGTGTCTAGGCGAGGAGGCACTGAAAGGTTTCGGACGATTATCTCCGGAGGATTCAATGAAATATGATCAGGCCAAGCTCGCGCTGCTCCAACACTTTCGCTTCACAGCGGAAGGCTACCTTGAAAAGTTTCGCGAGAGCAAACCCCTAGACGGTGAAACTGGAAAGCAGTACGCCGCGCGACTCTCTAGTGTTTCGATCGCTGGATGGAAATGTCCGAAACGGTCACAAACTTCGAGATTGTACGAGACCTCGTTGTCGCAGAACAGTTCCTCAACAACTGCCACAGCCAGTTGCCGTTGTTTTTGCGTGAGAGGAACTGCAAAACACTCAGTGTAATGGCCGAGGCGGCAGACCATTATCTGGAGGCGCAACGTCAGCGAAACGTGCTGTTGTTTAGGAAAATGCCAGAATCAGAGAAATCAAAGGACGAGAGTGGAGAAGCCACCAAAAAGCCTCAAATTAGATGTCTCGTTTGTGACAAAAAGGCACACAAAGCATCTGACTGTCGCTCAAAGCCCACGCAACTGTACTGCGTCTACTGCCGTAGGCCAGGCCATGATTTGAAGACGTGTAGGAAGAAGAGTAACGATCCAAGAGAAGCTTCTTCATGTGTATCTCCTAAGAACTTACGCCATGAGTCGCAACAAGCCGGAAGACACAAATCTCAGGAACAAAAGGCTGCCAAAGAGGTCGCAGATAGTGCCCGAGAGAGGACGATCGAAACGCACGACATGCCTGTCGTGAAAGGTGAACTGTTAGGACAGGCTGTTTCGGTTTTAAGAGACACTGGGAGCAACACCCTGATCGTGCGCCGCTCGCTTGTCCCAGAAACAGCACTTACCGGGTCGAAAGCTACTCTTCTGTTGGTAGACGGCACCCAACTGGAGGTTCCAGAAGCCAAGATCGACATCGCTTCACCATATTTCAAAGGTACCGCGATCGTGAAATGCCTCGAGGCGCCGCTTTATGACGTCATTGTGGGAAATGTTCCCGGCTCGCACGAGGCCGCTTGTCCCGACCTATACTGGAGGGGATCGTCCCAAATTTCTGAACTTCCAACGTGTAACGACAAAGTCGGCAGTGAGACTGAAGGTCATGAACCAGCCTTAGTTTTGGCGGGAACAAGTTCTCCTGCTCAACGTCGCAGGTGCTCTGTTGTGGACATCGGTTCCCTGCATATGACGAAGAAGACATTTCAAGAAGAGCAATGAAAAGATGCAACTTTGCAAGGTTGCTGGCAAAAGTAGGAAAAGTATTTCCTGGCAAGGAGGACACCTCACACACGTTCACGGCGGACAAGGGAATCTTGTTCCGCTGTTATCAGCTGTCACCAGGCAAGATCTTGAAGCAGGCGGTATTGCCTAAAGTTCTGCGGGCTCAGGCATTAAACATGGCCCACAAAAGTCCAATGGCAGGGCATCAAGGCCTAAAGAAGACCATCGACCGCATCCTGGAAGCATTTTTTTCTTGGCCAGGCGTACAGAACAAGGTCCGAAGATTTGTCAAGTCATGCGATGTCTGCCAGACAACCTTTCCTAAGGGTAAGGGGGGCAAGGTCCCGCTTGGTCGCAAGCCATTGATCGACACGCCGTTTGAGCGCGTCGCCGTAGACATTGTCGGTCCGCTGTCGCCAACATCAGCTCAGGGGAACCGCTACATTCTCACGTTGGTCGACTTTTCCACACGTTATCCGGACGCCGTAGCACTGCCGTCAATAGACTCAGCCACGGTGGCAGAAGGACTCGTGGAGATGTTCTCCCGGATTGGATTTCCGCGCGAAATTCTTTGTGATCGAGGAAATTGTTTCACCTCTGACCTGATGAGAGAGGTCAACGACCTGTTGGCAATCAAACATCTCAGCACAACTCCCTACCATCCAATGTGCAGTGGGATGGTTGAGCGGTTCAATGGCACCCTAAAGCAAATATTGCGAAAACTAAGTCATGAGCAGCCCAGGTCTTTGGATAGGTACCTCGCACCACTTTTGTTTGCTTATAGGGAGGTGCCACAATCTAGCCTCGTGTTTTCTCCATTCGAGCTCATCTACGGACGTCACGTGCGAGGCCCGCTTACGGTTCTTAAGGAACTATGGACAGAGGATGAGATCAGTGACGAAGTTAAGACCACGTACGGTTACGTCCTGGATCTCAGGGAGCGACTTGAGAAAACTTTGGAACTAGCGCATCGAAATCTAGTTCAAGCACGAAGGAAGCAAAAAAGGCACTATGACAAGAATAGCAAGCGCCGACAGCTTAGAGTTGAGGACCGGGCTCTAATTCTTCTCCCAACAAGCCACAACAAGCTTCTGATGCACTGGAAAGGACCTTTTCCTGTCACGGGGAAAAGGGATGAGTTCGACCACTGGGTCGACCTGGGGCATACTACGAAGCTCTTCCACATCAACATGTTAAAGCGATATGAACAGCGCGAAGGGGGAACACCTCTTCAACCTTCGTCCTTTATTGTTGTAGAGGAAGCCGACTCAGATGCTCAGCTGCCAACCTTCAACGCAGAAAAAAGTCACGGGTCTGAAGCTGTGACGGTATTCGACAATCTGATGGAAGATCGACGGACTGAGGTGCGTAGACTTTTGAAGTCGTACGTGAACATCTTCTTCGAAGTCCCAGGAAAGACGAATCTCATAGAGTGTCGGCTGACCTGACAACCTTGGAGGTGGTGAACACACCACAATACCCTCTTCCCTTTGAGGTGAGACTTGGTGGAAGAAGAGGTGGACCAGATGTTGAAGATGGGAGTAATCGAACGCTCTCGCTCACCTTACAACTCGCCTCTGGTGCTGGTGAAAAAAAAAGACAACACGTATCGAGCGTGTATTGATTTTCGCCGCATCAATGACCTCCTGATCTCAGATGCGGAGCCCATACCGAAGACCGACACGGTGTTTGCAGAGGTTGGAACCAAAAACTTCTTCTCAAAGTTTGACCTCGCCAAAGGATATTGGCAGGTGCCACTAGAGGAAGGGTCACGGCCTAAAACGGCTTTCTCGACACAACCTGGACACTACTACTTCATATTCATGCCCTTCGGCATCAAGACGGCCTCCGCAATTTTCACCAGGCTTAAGAGGACTATTCTTCAGGGGATTGCAAATGTAGTACACTATCTAGACGATGTTCAACAACCTGGGAGGAGCATGTTCAGACACTGCGGCAGTTGTTTGAAAATATCCGTGAGGCAGGTCTGACAATCAAGCCGCAGAAGTGCGAGGTTGGGGTGACCTCCATCACATTCTTGGGGCATCGCTTAGGAGATGGCAAAGTCCAACCGATGGAAAGTGTAGTGACAAAGCTCGTGAACGCGCCGAAGCCGGAAACCAAGAAGCAAGTCCGATCTTTCTTGAGACTGGCGGGGTATTATTGTGACTTCGTTTCACACTACGCACAGAAAGCACAACCTCTGATGGAGACGACTCGGAAAGCCGAGGAAAACAAGGTGACTTGGACACCTGAGAGAGAAGCCGCCTTCGAAGAGCTCAAGACGGCACTGTCTTCTAGACCAGTTCTGAAGTCGCCGGATGTCAAAAGGGAGTTCGTGCTCCGGACGGACGCCTCTGATACCTGCCTAGGAGCTGTCCTGCTACAGGATCACGGTGGACTTCTTCACCCGGTATCGTACGCTAGCAGGCAACTTTTGCCGCACGAAGCACGGTACTCCACTGTCGAACGCGAATGCTTAGCGGTGTTATGGGGCATAGAAAAGCTCCACATCTTCCTTTATGGAACTTCCTTCGTGGTCCAAACAGACCACCAGCCTCTACAGTACCTAACTAAGGCGAAACACTTAAACAGTAGAGGTTTGCGGTGGAGTCTAGTCTTACAGGAATATTGCTTTCGAGTGGAGCACATCAAGGGCTCAGAAAATGTGGGGGCAGATTATATGAGCCGCCTTTAATCGGCCTTCGTAAAGGAATAGTTTTGTTTGTGTGTGTTTTATTGGTTTTTCTTCTGAGCCGACGGCTATTGATTTAATGGTGTGAATCTCGCGCAGTTCCCTGAGTTTTTGTTTAAAAAAAAACTTGCTGAAAGGGGGCTTGTGTAACGTGCGGGAATTTCGACGGTGTGTATGTGCATGTGCCGGGTCATCTTCGTGCCGCGTTGCGCACGCAACGAACTGTGTGTGTGCGCGCGCGACATCCTCGTGGCGCGAGCCACGTGCCCTGCATCAAGAAGGAAAAAAAGAGAAGGAAGGCGGAGAACAGAAAATGGAGTGTGTTCGAGCGGGCAGACCAGCGTGTGGAAGAGAACCACCGGGCGTCCAGACCCGGGTTCTTCAAGGCTTCCACCTGGCCTGACCACCGACTCCCGCGAAGCCTTCACTCCAGTTGAAAGCAGGTGCACGTGTTGCGGAGCACACGTCAAGACCACAGCGGCCCCGTCTGTTCCAACACGCCACCCCAGACGCCGACGCCGTGCCAACGCCGCCTCCGACCCACCGGCTTCGAGCTGAACCCTGGGGTTTCCGGTACGTGCTTTGTCGCCGCTCCATCGCACAACACCTCGCAAGACCCAACGCCACGAAAGAAGAAAGCGATAAGTTGTTACAGTGAACTTTCAGGTTGCCTTTAGCGAGCAGCATTGAAACAGTGTGCCGACATTGCGAGAACAATCTGTCGAACGTGCATTCCTGTAACTATTTTCCCAAAGTCATACCATTCGTTGTTTTTCGTGTGTAAATTTAATTAGTGTGTTTTCATCTTGGCATATTGTTTTCTAATATAACGCTGTTTTCTACTTCAAACGGTCTCGTCTTTCTTAATTCACGTACCTGATACATTCGATTCTTCACATCATGTGACGTATCCGTAAAATCAGCTTCCCCGCTAATTTTAGTTGGATAAATGACGTCACGTGACATCAACACCAAATCAGTTTTCCCACTGTATTTTGCAGGTTTAATGACGACACAGCCGACTTTGTGTCACGTGCAGGCACGTAGCCAGGGGGGAGGCCCATGGGGACCGGCCGCCCCCCTTCCCGAAATCTTCCATTTTGCTGGGACCTCCTCTCCCTCCTCCACCTCATGCAGCATTTCGTCATGGGCGCCCCCCCCCCCCCCCCCCCCCGAAACAAAATCCTGGCTACGTGCCTGGTCACGTGACCTATAGACGTTTTCATACTCCTCCGCATGGGCGCTGCCATCTTGGAATCACGTGACACGGCAGCCAACAGGTTGCTTCAACTTGCTGCTCCGCTCTCCACTCCGCGCCTTGGCGGATGTGTTGTATTCGTGTTTTTCGTCGCGTTTCACCGCGCTTTCTTGCATTACTTCGGAAACTGTAGTTCGATACGTCTACTCGACGAGGGCTCAAAGGTCTTTGTGACAAATGAGGTTTGTTTATTAATAGGGGCGGAACATTCTGAGTAAAAAGCGCCTATATTTATATCGCGCATTCAGGATCGGAAGGCATCAAGAATCGTCAGCGCAAGGGGACTATTTGTATTTCCTGAAAGTATCGTTCTTTGTATTCATAATATATATAAAAAAGTTTCTTTTGATTAAGTGAGGAAACTCGCGGAGGAGATAGACAACGAAGGTTTAACTTGTATTTTATCTGAGGATAGAAGTAATGGTACGTCAACATCAGGCAATCTGTTTGTTCATAATATCACACCTACGAGTGTATGAAGTTCTCAATCTCTTTTTGTGACCTAAACATTCAGTTGGTTGGTTTATTTATGAAGTTTAAAAAAATTGTATACCGTGCTCGCTCCCACTTAATTTATTTTAACGCAAAAGTTGGGACTTCTCGCGTAAGAATCTGCCACACACACCTAACGGTAGCGAGTTTTAGAATAGCGTGCCCAAAGAAATAACGTCGTTTCTATTTGCAAATCCAAAACGCGGTTTGGGTTCGGCGCATGCGCAATAATGACGATGCTTTTTTTTCTTTCTTTTTGCGTACGCTGTTTTAATTTTTGCCCGTATCAGGAATCCGCAATATTTTACGCAAAAAAAAAGAGCAGTTTGCATAACAGTTTTTTGAGTCCAGGATTGTCGGTGGTGAATAGTGGTCAATTTTATTGAGCAATTATCGAAATTAAAAAGAAACACTAGCAGCTATAACACACGTCACACTGAAATGTGGAATATGCCCTTTGCACGTACAAATTACGGCACTCAATCAATTCTTTACACACTGCCATCATTACTCAATTCCCACACTCATTAGAAAGTAAATGGTTTTTGATGTTATTATGTTTCGTTTTATACAACCTTGTTTTTTCCGGTTTTTGTTTTCACTGCAATAATGGCCTAACATATGCTAAGTTCTGTTTTGCAAACTGCTGTATAGATTGTTACTTCTTCCTTGTTTACTATTGTATAATAGCCGCTGTCGCTAATTAGATCAATCGGGGGCACAGACCTCGTCAAGCCACAATCCAGTGGCTTTTTGTCTGTGCTCCCGACATCACCATCCTTGTACGATGTGGTGTCAAATAAATTTGATTTGATTCGATTTGATAACTTCTGGTTGGTGACGACGCCGAAATTTACTGAGCGAATTTGTTCAAACAAATAAATATTTGTTCACACAGGTCCGTGAGGTGGAGCCTAGCGCTAGAATTCAGCCAAACTTTCCGAGGTATTTCTCCTCCTGCGCCCTTTAATATTATTTCGCCAATTTTACGGAAGAAAAATGCCAGATTTAATTTGACGGGTCTGTCACTTATATCATATCTTGAGTAAGCAAATATTCATATAAAAATAATTTATTTCCTAGGGCCAATATCGCGAAATACTGCTTATGAGTACTTCAGCAGAGTAGATAATTTACAAAATTTCCTACTCGGAATGTCAAATATGCTCGAGTACTAAACTAAAAAAAAAAAGAGGCCGAGACGATATTACTTGTTTATATCAATTATCTGCGTTATTACACGATACGTTTCTAGTCTGCGAAGTTCACTTAAGGTTGGGTGCCCACGAAAGTCAAACAGTGAGTAGTAAACTCGCGAGTTCATCTGTTCCTGCCGATTCAGCACAATGCTAATCAAGCTGTCGATGTGGTTCTTTACATTCACGTATTAGTCTCTTCATTAGTTTATTTTTCTGTAAACTGGTGCCATCGTGTACGGCTGTAGACGATGGTAATCTTCCCTGTGCATCAGTCAAGCGTTTCGGAACCGACCATATTCAGCTGTACATCAAAGGAGTTGGTAAAAAAAAGCCCACAATTTAGGCTAAAATACACCTCGTAGTCCTCAAAGTGGCTCAATAACACTATTTCATTGGCTGTGTGCTACAAGAAAAATAATCGTATCACAAAAGTAAGCAAAAACAACGTAAAACAGCAACGTAGCCGCGTTCACGCTGAAACCGAAACCAACCAAATTGAAGCAACCTAATGGCGCCGAGTGCGTCAGCGCCCTCTACCCGCCGGTGAGGCAACTAGTAAAATGAAAAGGTCTATAGAGAAATTTAGTTTCCCCCTTAGATTTAGAGGGAAAGTTGATGTTACATGACTAAAACAAATTCTAGATTCGTTCGATTGACTGCGCCTCCTGCACAGTGCAGAAAAGTGTAGGGCAGATTACTTCCGGTATGTGCATTGATATAGGACCGGAAGGACACCGCCCTACACTTTTCTGCACCGGTGGAGACGGGGCGGGTATATCGAACGAAGATTCTGTTTACCCGCTACCCGTCATTCCCCACACCCTGTGGACAAAAACCCGACCCGACGGGGAAAGTCAATGGGTCAATGAGTCAATGGGGTGGAGAGGAGTGAGTGGAGTCAATGGGGTGGAGGGGAGTGGCGAGCCCTGGAGGCACGGTTCGAAAAGAAATCCAAGAGGTTACTAGCGCTAAACCAAGGTTTCACGTAGCAACTAACTTGCGGAGCAATTTGCGATACATTTTTTTAAAGCTGGCATTGACTATGGTCTTGTACGTGAAAATGTGACACTGCATTAGTAGTTCGAATGGCGACCTTTAGTTTGTTAAGAAAAAAAAGATGTAAAACTGTGTGGCTATTTGTACATGCCAGCACTAAACAAATAATGGCAATGATTACAATGTCTTGCAGTCAAAAAAAACCTTTGATTCTGTTAAATGAGTGCAATTTGAAGCACTAAAAATCTCTAGTCCCTCACAGCGTAAGGAACGCCCGGCGCTGCGTAAGAAGTTAGCGCTCCTCGCTGCGAAGCGAAAATAAGATGCTAAAACTCTTCACGGCTTGCGCTTCTTAATCCCTTTATTGGGGACTTTCATGACCAAACAATTTTGCCCAAATCGGGATTTCTTGTGTCCCCATTTTTCGCATAGTTTGCAATACCGCACAAATCCCAGCAAACGTTTTGTTTGTGCTGCC
Source organism: Ixodes persulcatus (assembly GCA_013358835.2). Lineage (NCBI taxonomy): Eukaryota > Metazoa > Arthropoda > Arachnida > Ixodida > Ixodidae > Ixodes > Ixodes persulcatus. The sequence continues at coordinate 377,475 of JABSTQ010010685.1, forward strand.
ATCTATGCATTGGTTCGTAAAACAAAATTATTTCCGTTGGTTAGGAACAGATGTCGCTTCCTCCCGTTCGTTAAAGGACACATGCAAAGAAAAAAAACATTTGTTTTAAACGGCTTAGATGGAAAAAGGATGTCATAAAGCAATTTAACAACGAAGAAAAAAACATTTTAGAGCTATATTTACGGCGCGAGATGATATTTTGTCAAGCGCGGTGTAACGCTCCTCCTTTCCACTTTTCTCTCTCGCGCCTGTGCGCTCCGCGGGGAGGAGAGGTAAGCCGCTTGGATTGGCTTGGCTGCTCGGCTAAAAAAGGTGCCACTTCCGTTCAACTTCGGCGCGCGCTGTGTTGTTGGGTTTGTGTGCTGGTGGTGGAAGCGGTGGTAGTCTGCTCCGCGTCTTTTACGATGGATCCTGAGTTGAAGCGCAGACTCGTCGACCGGAGCAGGCAGCTCGGGCTTTGCACCTCACGAGGACACGCCTCGCAAACCAGCGAACCCCCCCGCTGAAAGCTCTGAGGCCAGCGATACGCTTCTCGTGCAGTTTGCCTCGACGCACGACAGCGGGTTCTCGTCGCTCGTCTCGTCACTCGACAAATCGTTTAGATTTGTCCAGTGACGAGATGCGATTTGGCTTTAAAGTCACGCGTTGGGTTCGCTCGCTGCGTGGCTCCAAGGCCTCCGGGGCGAATTGACGAGAGCACACCCGGACATTCTTCTCGCCAGGCGTGCCAGGCGTACGCCCGATCGCCTCTAGCCAGATCGCTCTCAAATGCTCGTCCGCTGGTACCGCATGTTTACTGAAATCCTCCTGGTCACGATCACGAGAACTGCAGCCTTTCGTCGAGCAGCGGCGTCGCTTTCGTTGAACCGGCATGTCAAAAACAACAACGCGCCGACCGCGCTCTGCGCCCCTTCGCGGAAAAAATGGCGGTCTTTGTTTGGTGTCGTAAGCGTCAAAACGGAAGTGATGATTTTCTTATACTTGAAGTTTCCCAAAAGTCAAAATATTTTGTTACAAAATAAGTGCAGCAAAAAAAGAAAAAAGAAAATATGTAACTTTCACAGACAATAGAAAGCTTTCGAAAGAGCGCAAGCACCACGTGATAAATAAGAGCCAGTCACGTGATAAATATGGGCCACTTTTCCGCGGTGCCCGCGGGCGCCAACTACAAATTCGTATTGCGCCGTAAATATAGCTCTAAAGTTTTTTTCTTCGTTGTAGAATCGTTTTATGACATCCTTTTTCCAGCTAAGCCGTTTAAAAAAAAAATGTTTGTTTTTTCTTTGCATGTGTCCTTCAAGAAAGCCCAGTGTCTAAAGACGCGCTCCCCGGTTAAGGGGTTAAGCTGTCAGGGACTGTACGGATAGAAACTGAGGGAGAGGAGAAGAGGAGAGAGCGCAGGGATGTCGGAGCGCCGAGCTCGGATTAGAAGAGTCAGTGGCAAAGACGTAAAGGCCAGCAGCCTCTGTCTCCACCAACTGTCCCCCTTCCTCCCCCCCCCCCCCCTCCTTATAGATCAAAACAAACAAGAGCGTCGTCTGTTTCTTGAACAGTGCCTCGCATTCGAACGCGTTTGAACAGTGAGATAATAGATCTAGGCATCGCTTGTTACCCGGGCGAAAAATGCTGAGTCACTGAGCTGTGGATGCATGCGCGGCGTTCGATATACCACACAACAGATCAAAAGCGCATGCTCAATTAAGCGTTCCACAGCCCAGCAAACAAAAATGGCAGAGAACAGAATGCGATTTTTTGCAAAGGTCTATACACGAACTCAACTCTGTGACGTCACGGCGCGGTGGTGGCGCGTCGGTCGCACTTCCGGTCTGGGGCTGTGGGCAGAAGTCCCCATGCCAGACGTGTATTCTTGCGTTGTTTTGAAAGGAACCAGACAAATACCTGCCTTCTCGTCAAAACGCCGCGATTGGGGCGGTACCAAAAGTGTCGAGAAAGGTTTGAAGGTCAGTTTTCACGTGCTCGGTTCGTCCGAGAGTCAGGATATGTGCCGTAAAAAGGGAAAAGCAGACGCCGTCGGACAACGATTGCTTGGGCGGGAAGCACATTGGGTTGAATTCACGGATACTTGTGGACATCAGATTTATTTGTTTTTTTCAAACATGAACGCCAGAAAACCGTCAAGTTGTGCGGACCACCTGCGGACTACGTTCAGTGTGTGTTCAAGTTCAAACGGCCGCCTGATTGTTCGAACTGTCGTCTGCTCTTTCAAACGTTTCTGCTTGTCGTCTGCTCTCTGAGACGACGCCGGTCCGTAGACCAAATGTTGGCCCGGTGCTTGCGATGAGAAGTAAGTGCAGGCCTCAAAAAACTTAAATTTGAAGGTTTGTAAGCAGGCTCGATGTAAACAGTAGATACAAGGAGATGTTGATCATAGTTACCAGTGACCATCACCGACTTGTTATGCCTAATTCAGTTGGTCCGATTCTGCTACGGTTCACGCTTTTGCAGCCCGAGTGGCGTCGCGACTGAAAATTGCGAGCGAAATCTCATCATGCGAATCAGGCGTACATACTGCGGCGTCCACGCGGAATGAATCGCCACATGTCACATTATTCATGCGAAGGTTTGCGGTGTAACGAGCCTCGGTAATTTCGCTGACGCCGCTCTAGATAGTCAGACATCGCCAGGAAGACGTAGAATCAACAATTCGAGCGCAAAAAAGGGCAGGGGGACTCACACCGACGCCGACAACATCACATTTAAATGGTTTGTTTATGGGCGACGGCGGAGCTTCTTGCCCACACCCCCATCACGCATGCGCGGCGCCGGTGGCGTCCGCTAGGAGCGCTCCGGTTTGTTTGTAAACATGAGTTGGTGTATACAGAGGCAGTTAGACTTTGCGTCCGCTCACTATCCTTCAACTTAGACTGCTTCGCTCTGGCGTCACTGCGGGCTCTTATCTCTTCCTCTCCTCAATTTCTCTCTGCTTTCAGGATTCTTTCAGAACAATTAATTACAAGATAGCATGCCAGAAGATCCCCGGCAGAGTGCCGTTCACGACCCCGGCGACGGAACGAGGGGAGGCCGCGTTACGCAGCTAGGACCTCAGCCAACAGCTACTGCTGGCAACGAGAGCAGCGATAGCGTCCAAGGCCGCCGGAGCCCCGTAATAGGGGCAGCCACCCATCGGTCTACCTTTCTCTTTTTCCTTTACTGGACTCAATAAAGATGTTTTAACGATAACAACACCAACAACCACGCTATTGAATGCAGCACGTCATTGCCTAACTAGCCAATTAAGGCATCACTTCCAGTTCCGATGCAGACACTGCGGCGAAAGCTCAAGGATCAATGCGTCAATACATACCAGCACCGAGATCACCTTCTAAATTTCTACTGCATAAAAAAGCAATGTTTTTCTTCAATAGATAGAAAAATCAAATCTTGAAATTTTTTACCTGTTCAAAGATGGCGGCTTCTCTAACCTGCCACAATTTTGCATAAGTGGGCCCAAACTAAAAATTTGCGCCTCTCCAACAACAACTATACTGAAGAGCTCGGAATGCACGTCCTAGCGAAAATGACCGCCGTGCATGGATGGCGTGAGTAAGACGGTTAGGGCAATGGCGAAAAAAGAACTGCATTGATCGTTTCGCATTTTCGAAGAGGATGAACAAATAAGGTTTTCTCCCCTTTTTCCTCCTTTTTACTTTTTTAAAGCAGTATTGGTGTTAGGCGCATTTCACCCCACAAGAGAAAAAAAATCATATTAGATGGAGTCGACTTATCGTGACACATGAGAGTGCTGAAGAATGCAAAGTATATATTTAAAGGGTATCGATAATTACCAACGCATCAATATTTAGTGTGACATGTTATGAAATCTTTCATCCTTGTCAAATACCAGCACGCCAATTTCTCTTTGGAATATGCACAGCGAAAACCACTACCTACAAAAGAGCTTAATAAAAAATTCATGTTTTTTTTGGCCTTCAGCGAAATCCACAATACCACTGTGCGAAGAAGGTTGGCTGAACCGAGAGATTTTAAGGCCTTTCTTTTATTATTCCCCTTAACTTACAGAGACTTCCCCGTGCGTTCTTGACTACCGTACAAACACGACAATAATTTTTTCCAATCCTAAAAAAAAGCAATATTGATGTCAACTCGTGTAATGTTATGACTCCAATATCAATTGCACCAAAACTTAATTTTGCTCAAACTGCCATGTACTCTTCGCACTCATTCCTGTGGTTGGTACGCTTTATGCATCCTCAAATAACATACATTTTGGACGCACTCGACGACACTTTGTGCCTGGATTGTGTTGAATAGGTGTGTCGGGCAAGGAGGGACTTGAAGCTCCCTGCCTTGCCCGAAGTAAATTCCAAAGTGTTTTTTTGTAATATAAGCAAACTTCTAGGAGCACAATGTATGCCAAGCAAGTCACATTTGTTTGTTCGGATAAAAAGAGAGATACCTCAGTGTTTCTTGCAATTAGCGTCACTCTTCGTTAACAAATCCGCTCATCGAAAAACTAAAAGTGCTACAAGTGTGCGAAGGTTGATTTCTCGTATTTTTATGCGGGAGGATACGTGATATAGCACTCCGGCGCGGCATCTTGGGACAGAATAAAGTGTAGTCCTCCTCCACGGCCCTCTAATTCATTCACTCGAATAAAGCGGCCTCGGAGCTTGGGGCACGGATACTTCGAGAAGTATAAGGCAGATCGGGTGCGCCAACGTAAGGCTTAATGCGACCTGAATGGCGCCCGAAATACAAGTAGCTGCTTTCCTATAACAGAGGTAGATGGCACTATTGTTACCCATAGCTCAAAAAAAAAACAAAAAAACGTAGGGCATGGCTTATCATTTTCACGCTTCTTGCTTCGTTCTTCGGAATTCTTATCTGCTAATACAGCATTCGCAATGGCTAACAAACGATAATAAGATGTTTGTGATTTGCTAGTCTCTGCATTTCTTGAGCTGTCAGCGACTATTGCTGTCGACGCGTTGCGATATAGGCGCAATTGTTCGCATTTTGAAGCAAGAATACGCCGGATCGCCTTTGTTTCGGACGTAAAACGTTACCCTAGCATTTCTATGATTATAGATCGCATTCGCTGCTCGCCTGCGCTTTGTGCACTGCTGCATTGGAGCAGGCTGAAAGTAAGTTTTAACTTTTTGTGCTCCTCGATTGTAACGCCGCAACTTTCTTACCCAAACAAAGATCTTTTGCGGACTACTCGAAGTTAAATTGGCCATTGCAGTAGCTGGAATCTCTTCCTCAGGCTGGGTTGTGGTTGGAGTGAAAATATTTCACCACGCCCAATTGAGTATAACACTTCAGCCCTGATCTGTTATGCCCCCCTGCACTACAAACCCCTTCAGCCCATCAAACCCCTCAGCCACCCAAACCCCTTCAACCCTTCAAAACCCTCCAATTTTTTAGACTTCCTCAGCCCTTCAACCCTTTAGACGCCCACATGACTGTGAACCACAGAACAAAAACGTAGTTTCAAACGTTATTGGAAAATTATTTGAGATATTGAGTTTTACATGCTTGTTGTGCCTCAAAAAGTCGATAAGAACTAATGTTTACTCAAACCCGTGCGCAAGCAGCTGCAGACAAAAGCGATCAGAACAAAAAGGGACAACCAAGTTCTTTATAGCAAAAAAATATCCTTCGAGGTACTCACAATGACGATGGGTAAATTCCTCAGATGTACGGTTGTAAAAACTCATAAAGCCGAGCAGCTGCTCTACACGCGCACATACACACGGTCAGTAGCACGTCCATCCGTTGCTGTTTAGAGATCCTGAGCACAGTCACGGTTTCGTCCCTTGGTGCCGTCACGGTGGCGTCTCCGGCGTCTTTTTCGCTCTCTGGATAGTTCTGAAGTCGGGCGGACGAAGAATCGCTAGAAACAGGGCACTGTGAGACCTTCTTGATACGCACACCCAGCTACTCTAGAATACAGGTCCAACGCGTGGCACAGGAAGCCGATAGTGAGCCTCCGCTTGCTGTTCCGCATTTTGTTTGCGCTCGTTGACGAAGAGAAAACCGGGTGACAAGGTTCTGACGAAGGCACTATTTCGACTGACTAAAAACAAGTTATCTTCAAACAAACAGACAAAAAGTCCCCTCCCTTCTTTCCTACGCACTCGTTATCCCTCATGAGCGAGGAGGGCGTTCTTGGACGTTCCTTGTTCAGCACGTAAAATACCTACACAGAACACAGACACAGCGATGGTGCCGCGTTAGCCAAGGTCACGCCAGAATAAGGAAGGGTGAACGTCTCCTAGATTTCCATGACTCGCTGCGGCCGCTCGATACAAAATGGCCAAGCGGCTTCCCCAACGCAAATATCGTGAAGGGTTACGTGACCCGTTAAAACAATTTTGATGATGGGTGCTGTGATTTCACGGAAAGGATTGGGACAGATCCCACATGCCGTTAAAAAAAACCTGTGACGGGCCTTTTACACCCTTGAGGAACTCTTGACGGGTACGTCAGACCCTTAGAAAACGTGACGAACATCTAAAACCCCTCAAACATTTTTAAAGGGTACGTCAATTATATGAGAAAAATTGGTGAGCCCCATTGATGAATTTTCAAACGGGTGTAACTCGACCGGTAAATAAAGCTATTATCAATGCAGAAGATGTTTTGAAGGTATGCAGTTCCCGATATAGACAGCTCATGGCTCAACCATAGACGCTGCCGGCGCGCTACAATGCGAACACGTGAATCATAAGGATATCATCTGCGTTTTCCCATCGCCAGCCCACCTGCTGCACGAGTGCTACCTTTAACGCATCCCCGCGCTGCGCACGTACCTCAAGCTGTCCTAAATATACTGATTTAGGAGCTTTCAATGACGCTCAGGAATCAGAATCATATGTGTGCACTTTCACGAAATAAAAATTTGATTAGTCCATTCTATATAAATAAATGTTTCGGTAATTTGCTTGCTTTTGCAAACTCTGACGTACGCCGTGGCTGGCAGTTTGTTCCCGTAAAGAGTTCTTTTTTTTTTTAAATTACGCTTGTTTTCGAAAATTCGAAAAATCTTTGCACGAACACCCGGTATTTACACGGGTAATTTAGATTGAAGATCACAAACGAGATGCGAGTTAAGCAGTTTTGTGAATCTTAGAGCGTGCTCAGTTTCATGTTGTGTAATATATAAGACTTCAAATTATATGATTATTTATATGTTTAACAGAATTTCATAATTTGTAAATAAGTTCATCTGCCGCAGGACGTTAACGTTGCAGAAGAAGTATGATGTATCTGCCTTTGAATCACGTGCGGCTGCAAATGTTCTCTTGCTGTGTTCGTTTACCACTCTAAAATACCAGAATGCATGGTTGTTTGCGTACTGAAATGCCTAGAGAGGAAAGTCGGGTACGCACAGAAAAAGAAAAAAAAAGTGGACTATACTCACAGATGGCTCGTACGGAGACTCCCGTTTGCCGGAAATGGCGATATTCTCTCCAGATGTGCGGACGCGGTCCCTACGAACCGTGATTGCGCAGCCCATAAAAGCAACGCTAATGGGGTGACCATTAGAGAAAGTGCACATACCGCGCGCAGCCGTACGTGTCTTAAAAGAGCTGCGAAAAACGACGGTCGTTATAGAAAGTGGGCGACACCGATGACGACAGCTGCCAGATGCTAACCAGGGCAAAGTTATTTGGCCTGACGTCAGTCTTGGCATAAGCGTTTGGGATTCTATGTAAAATTGTGTAAAGTATGTAAAGGTACGTGTTGTAAGCGGATAATCCAAAAATACGAACTCTAATTTTGCGTATTTTATATGCTCAAATTACTTTGTAGAGCGTGGATCATGGAGCCATAATAATGTCCATGTCCCAGCCTGGGCTGCTATCTGCGGTACGGGGTCACTGCTCCGACAAGGACTGAATTCAGCATAATCGCTTATACCGCGATTACCTTTGTTCTCTTTTTATTATATTATATGAGCCACAACTCACAAAGGGGACAGTGTGTAACGACATGGGCCCATTCCTCGAGAAAAATAATTTAGTTCTAAACAAAGATCACTATGAAAGTGAAGAACCTCTGAAGATGCGTCCTCCTGTGCTGCCAGCAAGCATTTTTTTAAGATTTATACTCCAGAAATGTGATGTTGTCTTGCTGTCATATTCTTAACGAGCATGTCGGTAAAGCATATTAGATAACAGAAAGAATAAAACATAGAGAGGACTTCCTCTACAATATATACTTTTCTTTTTTGTCCAAAGGAACTCCGTGTCATATTTGAAGCTGCTTCGAAGGACAACTCTTCATTACGATTTTGGCACTACGCATGTCCACAAGAGCCTCTGTATTTACTTGCATTAACCTTGCGCTATTTTTTTATCCTCTGGAACTCGTATTCTCAGCCTATTCTAAGCTAGGTGTTAATTTGGACCAAGTGGAAATTATATAAAGGGGTGCACGTCGTGCACTTCATTGAACTACGCTGTGGTAGCTTACGTCGGGGATATGACTGATCAATATCAGTCTTGTCTGAGATAAATTGTATTATTACGAGTTCCCATGGTGACCACTTCACGTCAATCCCTCAGCACGATAACTATCAGTCTTATCTAGAGGCAAACTTCCAAAGCATTCAAACGTAGTAAATTTTTACCATATCTATTAAATACCTCAAAATAATAAATAATAACTAATATCGTGCGCTATGCGTGCGCGATAAAGAAAGCTCCAGGACCAGAAGGAAGCTCGCAGAAGTATAACGTTAGTTAAATCTCAATTTAAATGTAACACATTCCATATTTTGCGCACCTGATTTACCCTTCGTTTAATGGGTTTTGTGAAGCAGACCCCCCGCTGCATGACAAATATAAAACATATCGGTACCAAAGACACGCAATGCCCCATTTGGAACATGATTACAAAGTTATAATACTAATAACAGTAAAACTTCATTTCGTTTGTGGCCACGAACAACTGCATCGGTCTTCTGAGGAATGTACACAACACTGACATCAAACAGAAAACCAATTAAAACTCAAACTGCAAACTTTAGAGAAGCAAAAACTAAAATATATACGAGACATGCATTGACATACTCAGAAAGAAAACATCCATTTACGCATATTAAAATTAAAATAATGAAAACAGAAAAACATATCAGCTATCTTGATGTACTTTGCTACAATCATTCTGAAATCTAGTTAACGGGGGCATAAAGGACAGCCATGACAGATAAAGAGGTTAGAAAGCTACGGCAGACCCCAGGCGGGGCATTCAAGTCAATTGACCGTAATAAGTCAATGGATTTCACGCTGCCATAGACGACTTTGTGCAAAAACGAAAAAGGTCTGAATTGTGTTTTTACAGCTACCGAAGAAAACAAGAAATCAGCGCAGTAAAGTTTTAAATTGTAAAAAACCTCCTTCTACTGAAACTGTCATACGCTATTCAAATCTTTAGTTTTTTTTAAATTTACTAATGCAATGATTTCGGATATGGTCAAGGAATTTCAAATGACAGAGCTAAATTCCAGGCGCGATCGAACTAAAAATTTGTACAGTTGCAATAGTCAGAAATTAGTTGAAAATTGACGACACAATCATAAAATTACGCCCAATGTTCTTAATGCTGAGTTCACAATGACAGAAACATGGTTACTAAAGGAAAGCGAGCTGTCGATACAGACACCATCATCCTCGATAGAAAATATCAAGAAGCCTCCCATACTATAAAAACGAATAACTGCCGCTTTCTAGAAAACTTCATTTAGCTTTCTGGGGGTTGAGTGGTAAGCAATTTATCGAACGCCATTTTAACGCACGTTCTATGTCGGTTTATACAGTCGATAACAATCAGATACTGATTTCGCATCGAAAAAAGCTTAACGACATACGCAAATAGAAAAATATTTCCATTCCGTTGGTTAGACAATGAGCGATATCATTTATAATCAAAAGAAACAAAAGCTGTCACTGGTGTGAGCCCTGAGACTCCGGATCTTGAAGTAAATTCGTCACAGTAACTATCGAAAACGCGAATGGAATTGTGGCAACTACTAAAATAGCTAGTTAATCAGTTACACACTTATGGGCTGAAGCCACGCAAGGCAAGCTTTTCTAACAAGTCCTGACTAACACGTTCAAATGCTTTGGACATGTCACAATAAATAAAGTCAACTTCTTTTCTACTGGAAACAAGTGGAACAGTCTAATATGAAAACGAGCATAGATTTGATTCCGCAGACCAACCCTTTCAATAAACGTGTTGAACTTAACATCGAGTTCAAGTGAAAATAAACGCGCTTGCTTATAAACTTTGCGAATCCACATGACAGTGCAACAGAATGGTAATTATTAGGGGTGTGCGAATATTGAATTTTTCGAATACGAATCAAATACGAATAAGAAAAAAAACGGGCTTCGAATATCGAATCGAATATCGAAGATGTGTCTAGTAAACAAAAATTACAAAACAAGAGGTAACAGCAGTTTTTATTGCCTTTTTAAAATAAATCAATGCAACTGCATTTTACTGGGCTGCTGCAGGCTAAAGATACTTCTAGTAATGCACTCACTACAAATTATCGTGTTGAAAAATTAACTGTTCAACGTGTTTAGAAAGTAAGCGCTCCCTACGCGCCGTGACATTTCCGTCAGTAGAAAGACCCTTTCATTCGGGAAACCAGCGGAATTTCACTAAAGTTTGAAGAATTTCGACTTATGGACAGTGTTGCCCGGCTGATATATATGAATATTTCGATTTTTGAAAAACAAATAATTTAAAAAGTAGTTTATTCTATATATTTTATTAAATGGTTACCAATGTTTACACCATATAAAAGCGAAAATATTCGCTTTTAACGCCTTCATTAATTATTAATGGGAACCAATGATGCCTGTGAACCCAACAAATAGTGAATTTTGTCTCCGCCAGGTGAAGTACACTAGCTTTTTTTTAATTTTCGCGCATGCGCACAAAAGTCGAGCTTCTGTCGAACCTTTGTTGAACATCACGTTGAAAGTAGCGAAAAAGTCGAACTTGGTCGCACTCGAACCTGGGCAGGTTCGCGACATTCCTAGTTTTGACTGCGCGGGAGTGGCAGGAGTTGTTGTCGATGGCAATGCAATGTTCTGTTCACACCTAGCTTTTTCCTTTTTAGTTTTCAAACATATATATTAGATAACGCTCTAGAGATTTATTTTATATTTATATTTCACTCTCGACATTTATTTTATTGTATCAATTTAGAGGACGCGCAATTACATCACATATTGCTATAAAAGTGCCACACAATAAAGGGCTTGGAGAAAAAGAAACAGAAACAGATCCTTTCTTGCTGCCATCAGACAGATAGAAACAGAGCAGACCGATAACGCACGTATCATACGCCTTTCTCCGTGAATAAACATTCATAGGGGAATGCGTGGCAGGCAGATTATTCGTTACTTACTCGAATATTCGGAGTTTGTGCGAATATTCGCCGTTTTTCACGAATATTCGGCTTTGGTCGAATATTCGGGAACTTCCGAATATGCAAGTTTCGAATCGAATACGTTTCGAATAAGGAAAATATTCGATTCGCATTCGAAATTTCTAATATTCGCACACCCCTAGTAAATATTGACTAAGGTAGAATCATTGGCTTTAAGAATTGGAACCACGACAGAATTTCCAAAGCTCAGGAAATTTCCCTGCGCCAGAGGCTAGTTAAAAATGCGCATTTGAGAGTGGGTGCAAATAAGACCACCACAACCGTTTAAAATAAATGCAATCATACCATCAATACCCTTCGATGATTTAGGTTTTAGTTTGTTCATAACTTCTAAAATATACTCATCTTGTACAGTAAACATGAACAAAAAAAAATTTTTCGAAAATCAACATTAACGGGAGCATAAGTAACACTCTGATGCAGAGGTGAATACCAAGAGCTAAAGAGAGAAGTCTGCAAAACAATTTCCGGTTTCGACTGGCAAAAAGTAGTAACCGGACTCATTATACGAAGACACCTATTTTATTTTTTTCGCGCAAATGCTGCTTATCGAATCGCCGATTTTGTTTTTATTTTTTGTGTAAGATTTTATTTGACGCTATTTAGGCAGATGATGCTATCTAGATCGTAGAGGCTTTTAGCCAGAGATGGATATCTTCTGATCGCGTAGGTAGAGACATGTTTATTTGTATTATTCGGTGATAATGCAGTTTTTTTTTTAACACACTCTTTAAATGTTTTGAAAGATAACTTGATAACGAGAAGGGCGAGTTCGCCGTTTGGAACGAATACTTTTGTGGTATTCTTGATAATATATGTATTTTTCTCGGTGACTGATTTGACAACATAATCATTTAAAACATTTGACAAGTATAATGTTGCAGGAATTGCAATAGGCGAAGATAATATCCTGAAAAATTAGAATATACAATAGAGCTACTCACCCCATATGTTCTGCATGATGAATTAAATTTCGTAACAAACGGCGGGTGATAATTATCTGTCGTCATTACATTGTTCAAAGCTTAGGATGGTTTCCTTAAGAGGGCCGTCTGGTAAGCGCAGGTCAAGAACGTTTTCGCACAATCTAAATTCGATACTAAAAAAATATCAAATAAGTTTATAATGGAAGCAGACAGTCAGCGTTTATCGACGTTATGCGTGTTGATAAGAAACAAGGTCAACGACCGAGTCGATTCCAGGCAAATTAAAATTACCATAGATTTGTGCACGAAACTTAGAAGAAGTAAACCTTTCGCTGAAAGGCTTTGAAACGTTCGATGAATGTCGCATCGTCAAGAAAAAAAGGGGACATTATAACTACTGACAATATAGTTAGAACTATCGGTAACAAGTATATCAACACAAGCCCTTTCCGCATGTGATTCCAAATCATTTAAGCACTCCACCCCCTAGCTTGATACCTGTTCTTACGGTAGTCCCTGTCCTGTTGAAACAGAGTAATTCGATGAAGAGTAGCTGTCAGAAGAGATTCCAGTACAAAATCCGGTCTCAGTTAAATATATTATATTAATTAAGGTTGTTGAATTAAATATCGACATCAATTCAGCGGAATTCGTACGCAAGCCTCGTGTGTTTTGATAGTATCCTTCCAGCTCACAAAACACTTTTTACTGAAGATTCGGCAACGTACGTTTGCAAGCCGTCTAGCTTGCCGAAAAGCTGAGAGAAAATCGAACCCTCTGGACATAGTTTGGGTTTGTTCATGATATTCAAAACTGCTTGATCACCCACCAGATGACTTCAGTCAAGAGGTGTGGCGGACCCCATTCATTTTTAATAGACGTTTTCTGATCTGATCTGCTTGATCACCGGCACGATGAAAAGATGAGTACACAAAAAGTATTGCTGCAAAACTCATAAAATAAAATATTAAATCTAAGTTTGATTCGACTTTTGAATCGCATGAGTGTGCGAGTAGGTAGAGGGAAGTATTGAGTTCTTTGTAGATCCAATTTCACGTTAAATTACTCATCTTCCCTTCGAAAATTACGAAGGACGTCGCACGTCCTCAAATATGGCTAAATTAGTTTTCCAACCAATTAGATATGTTTTTATTTCATGCCTCCGCCAGAAAGTAAACTAAATATCTTAATAAAAAAAAAAGTCCAGTTCAATATTCGGATAGTTTTGCTCCCTCGAGGAAGAAGCGAACGGCGACCAGGGGCCTCGATTCCTCATTAAACTGTATACGATGCTGTAATTTAAAAAAAAAAAGGAAAGCCGTTTACAACTCCCTGTAACGCTGAATTAGAGCGCAGCTCTTGAAGAGGAGGAGGAGGGGAAGGTACGGAGAGGGGGCAATGCCCCTTCTCCTCTCCTCCTCGCCTCGCATTTAGGGAAAATTTTTCTGCTAAATTTAGGAAAACGTTTTCCGCTGAATTTAGCGGAAAAATTTCCCCGCTAAATTTAGTGGGGAAAGTTTCCGCTAGATTTAGCCGGGAATTTTTTTCCGCTAAATGTGGTGGGGAAAATTTTGCGCTAAATTTTGCGAGGAAATTTTTCCGCTAGATCTAGCGGGGAAAATGTTCTGCTAAATTTAGCAGGGAATTTTTTCTGCTAAATTCAGCGGGAAATTTTTTTCTTCTAAATTTAACGGGGAAAATATTTCGCTAAATTTAACGAGAAATTTTTTTTTGCCAAATTTGTGGGGAATTTTTTTCTCTAAATTTAGCGGGGAAATTTTTCCGCTAAATTTAGCAGGGAAATTTACCCATCATGCACCGCGCGGTTACGCCGACGCCGACGCCGACGCCGCTCAAGCCGGAAACGGGCGCCTAAGAGCTGCGCTCTAAAAACCCTGCACGCATTTACGCGTTAAGCTTAAGAATTATAATTTATTTTTCCCTTGTATGCTCTGCCGGCGTCTTTTTTTTTTTCTGACGCATATACGCCTACGTTCATTTAGACAAGCATGCTTGCATTCGGTCGAAATTTAAGTTCCACGAGAAAGTTACGAACGTGGATAAAACAACAACTGAAGGATACAAGCCTAAAGTACACAAAAGTAGACAAAGAAATCAAGTTCCGGACGCCGACCGCGAAATTACGTTAATGCGTAACGCCCTTAGGCTGTCAAAATTCAATTTCGAGGGCCTAATTGGGAAGCCGAGTAACGTTCTTCTACCTCCGGAGACACCGGCGCTGACGTGTGCATCTTGCCCTGTCCCAGGCGCCGCTCGCGCTACGCGGTGTCCTCCTGATATGCGCCCCGAACTAGCTCGCTGTGTTCTCGGGTTCCTAATCTCGAGGCGTCCTAATGAGGAGGCAGAATGAGCCGAAGTAGGGAGAAGTTTTGCTTTTTAGATGGCCTCGTTTATACGAATGTGAGGTAAAAACTTTAGATGTAGACCTAATGGTCAAAACTTGTTTTTGTTCCTCGCAACCTTATTTGTACGTACGACCCTATTGAAAAATCCTGTAAAATTTTATACAGGAATCTTATAGGAAGGCGTTTCCTGTACACTTTTCTACAGGAAGTCCTACAGGAAACAGTTTCCTGTAAACATATTTACAGGCAATCTTAAAGGAAGGTGTTTCCTGTACATTTTTCTACAGGAAGTCTTACAGGAAGCCGACTCCTGTAAAAAATGTTTACAGGAAATCATAAAGGAATGTGTTTCCTGTACAATTTTCAACAGGAAGTCCTATAAGAAGCCGATTCTTGTAAAAAAATGTTTACAGGGAATCTTAAAGAAAAGCATTTCCAGTAAACGAAATCTTAAAGGAAGGCGCGTTTCCTATATACCTTTTTAACAGGATCTCTTATGGGAAAGCATTTCCTATATATTCCTATAAAGGAAGTCGAACGAGAATTCATCTTCTATTTATGTCTACGGGAATATGATGGGAAGTCGAATCCTGTAAGGTCCTAATACGTGAAGCCAAACCAAGTTCAATTTCCGTTATGCCATGAGAGCTCCTGCAAGAACCCTCACAGGCGCTGCCGGCAAGTGCAGACGAAATTCCCTTGATGCAATTCACGCTTACAAGTACCGCCAACCATTTTTGTGGAAACGCGCAAGACACGCGCCAGGAGCGGGTGCTTCGCTGCCATTCGCTTCCAAGGGCCGCTCATTTCAGTGCTGCGCCGACAACTGCTCCCAAGGGCCGCACTAGACACGGGCCTCCTGCACTGTCGCATTTGACGCTACTTCCAAGACAAATGCAAACACATCGAAGGGCTAGCGGTTGTACTGCACTGGCTCTATTGCTCGTCTACAGCTGAGAGACAAGTCTACAGTTGAGGCAGACTAACTTCGGGCAGTATAAACACACACACAAACACAAATGAAGAATGTACGCAAAGGTATCTCTGACGAGCTTGCTGTCTCTCGGTGCTTTTGAAGTAAGCACGAGCGATTGTAAGCCTGCTTTTGTTGTTTGTTGCATTTTTTGCAAGGCTTGTAAGGCATGCACGACTGCTACACCTTGCCACAGATCCGATGCAGAGGCAATAGAGCATTTGCAGTATTCCCAAGTACCCCGGCCCGCACTCAAGGAACCATGGGAACGGTGTTCCTTCAGCTCTCTAGTGATCACTAATTTTCGACTAACTCCATGGTTACACAGATTTTTTAGCGTAATTCGAGGTCACCCTGAACAAGCGCCTGATATACCCCAAGTACCTGTCATATCACTTTTAAAATTGCTCGTCAACGTCAGCATTTTTTATACTGCGCATGCGATCCACCTTTCAACCTGGCTGAGCTGCAGACATCTCTTACAATATTATCATTCTGGTGATTCTTGTTTGAGCAGGAATTGCTTAAAAGGCCGATAATTCACAAAAACAAAAACTAGGATTTAGCTCGGAGTCCGCGGGGCTGTTTATAGCATTTTTAGCGTTTCTAACTAAATATCAGCATGATAATAATGTAAGAGATTTCTGCAGCCCATCCAGGTTGAAGGGTGGACAGCAAGCACAGTATCACAAACACTGACATTGAGGAGAAATTTTAAAAGCGATATGACAGGTCATTAAGTATATCAGGCGCTTGTTCAGGGTGACTCCGAATTACTCTCAAGCCTGTGTAATCAAGGATAGGTCTGAAATTACTGATCACTAAAGAGCTCTAGGCACATCGTTCCTTTAGCGCGTGCCGGGGCGCTTGGGGGATATAGCAAATGGTCTATTCATCTACACATATGGACGTCTCACACTGATGCAGATTCCGAATGTTGAGTGTGTGCGGTATATGGGCCACATTTATACGGGTCCTGTATAAATGTATGGGTCCCGTACATTTATACGGGTCCTGTATGAATGTATGGGTCCGTACATTTATAAGGCTCATGTGTAAATTTATGGGACCCATATCCAATAGGCTGGTATAAATATTTATACAGGACCCATTAGAAATTTTATACAGGATTTTTCAATAGGGGAAGCATCCACATTCCCACAAAGCCATTGGAAGAGCCGATTGCTGCAATCTACGGACGGAGTTCGGCGAATGACGAGATCAAAAGTATCAATAGATCACGAGAAAAAAAATTGGTGCTCCTCCACGCTGTGAATATGATTGTATAGCGAAGCTGTGGTATCACCTGTAAGGATTGCCCACTGCATACAGACCATTTTTATGGCTAACGCAACCAGGTGGTGCTCCAGTCTTCGACGTCCCAGATAACTTCCGGCTTATAAAAAGAATGAACAAGGGCCACCTTAACACCGCTGCTTGAAATGCAGATGAAATGTTTAACTGCCACTTCTCCATTTGAGTGCCAAAAGAACGAAGCTGTGCGAGATCTGTTAAAATGTTTCGAGTATTCTTATAAACCAACTTGCCTCCTCCAAGATGCAATATTGTACAGCCGAAGGCCCTCGTTAAATCTCCAAATTTGTTGTCCGTGTAGCATTTATGCTTTCTAGCACTGGTGACATAAGCAAGCTCAACAGGCTTGCAAAGGCGGTGCGACGTCGCTTAGTACGCAAGCGGCAGTTCGTGGTTGTAAACAGCAAACGGGCCTATACTAAATGATCGACAAAATAAATGTAAATGCAAAGTACCAAAACTTTTTTTATATGTGAAACGCTAGTGACGTCACTCACCACGTCGCAAGCTGCCGTCGCCTTGGCAACATGCACAGCAATATTCTTTACCGTGAAACGTATGCGGTGAGCAATACGTGCTTCGCATTATTATCAGGAGCGCCTTATCATCAATTATCTGGTTGGGATGCTTGTTTTGTGTTTTTTCTTTATTCAAATGAAAGCTCTCCTGTATGTTGTATGCGGGATATGCACTTCTCGCTTCAATCGCTGAATTTTTTTTTTTTTCGTGAGGACAATGACACAAAAAAATAAAGATTTCCGAACTGTGAGTCATGTACAACTTCGCTGTAAAATATAGTATGCGCTGTGACACTGGACATGCTGTAAGGATATAAAATAATGGCGAGGCGAGGCCATCAACAGCATGTGGCTTACCATCGTTTTCGTACAGGCACTGCCTTGCCCGTTGGGTGCAGCGCCGGAAATCAGAGTTGCCGAAATCCCGACCTTCCCAGTCTCGGCCTCTGGCAGTCATCGTTCGGATTTCAGAAGTAATCGGCAGCAACCAAGTGTTCTCGTCTTCACAACGCCCCCTGCCTCATCCGGGTTAGTGACGTCAAGTTGTGCAGAGTCTATAAAGGATGATTCTCAAGACTTCTTCACCAGTTGGCGCGGCGAGGCCGTCAACAGCAAGTGGCCTACCATATTGTTCGTACGGGTTAGTCATCCTGTATCACGCTTTAAGAGCGTTTTTGGTTCTCTCATTGTTGTGCCATGCCCACGGTCACTCTGTGAAATTGAAGTTGATTCCTTCGAAGTATATAAGCTGCTATTATGCGGTGACGTTGAGACTAACTCGGGACCCACAACTGGAGAAATGTTTCATTCAAAAATGCAGGGTCAAGCCGAAAGCAACAAGGAAGTTTCCGATTTAGTTATCAGACAATACGGTACCAACAAATCGGTGGCCGAAGTCTTATAAAAAATTTAAGGTTTTGATGAAGTATTGCTTGCGTTACGAGGTAAATCCCTCCAGGTCGATGCTTTTAAACAAACTGTCAGCGCACTTTAGCTGACAGTAGCAAAACAAACTTCTCGGCTGGCTAATTTGGAGATCGTAGTCGACGTTCGAATCTTACCATTTGTATAATTGCAGACGAATCAGAGGAGACCGAGCGAAATTTGAGAGAAATGTAATTGATAATAATTTCTTAAGGCGACTGGACGTTACTTGCACTTCTGTAGCGAGGATTCATCGCCTTGACAAATGCGTAGGAAAGCTGCTGATCATTACCTTCACGACTACAATGAAAGGGTGGAAGTCCTGAGGAATACAAATAATCTTAAGGGCAGAAATATTTGCATTCAAAACACACATTCCCAAGAAATTCTAAACAAAAGGAGTTTACTGTGGAACAGTTCAAGCGAAGATAAAAAGAGAAAAGCAAAGGTTTTTCTAGTAAATGACAAAATTTGAGTTGACATAAATGGACCAAATCTACAAACGAGCGTGTCAAGGTATACCCCTCCAATCAAACACCTGTCAATGTTGTTTGACAAAAACTACCTCCTGTAATCAAACAGTTTCGTCTACTGAAGATGAACACACAAAGCAATGTCAATAAAACGGACTGGGTCGAATTAGTTCTTTTCAATCTCGATAACCACTTCAAGGTCATGACAGAAACGTGGCTGAATGAAAATGTGTCAGACTACGAACTTTTTCCTGAGTCCTATCAAGATTTTTGTCGGGACCGCCCCTGTCGTGGTGGCGAAATCGCAGTCGTAATGAAGTCATTCATTTGTGTAACAACATTAGAATAGATTAGTAATCGTGAAAGTAAAATTTTACGTCTCAAAATTTGGGGCCAAAATGTTATCCTTTGTGCTGTGTATTGGCCTCTTTCTGCTAGTCCAGATTATTTAAATCGACTTTATGACTGTCTGCCAAAAACAAGGCTGAATCCATTCTTCTGGTTGGGCACTTTAATCTCGCGCATATCAACTGGTTTCGATTATCCATCCCATGTGATGATGACATTAGTTTTTGACATAATGTACGCATGTGATCTTTCCCAAGTTGTTCAGGAATTTACACGTGAACAGGGCTTGAGCAGCTCAATTCTAGACCTTATATTTTTAGTAGTGCATTCGTTAATATTTTGTAAGCCTTGAGGAAATCAAGCCTGATCACAAACTTGTACAATTTGATTTCTATCTAAACCGACCTTCGCCAAAGAAAAACGCAGTTGCTATGGTAAAGAAATTTTTGAAGTCAAAGACGAGAGTGTTTGGATTATCTCGACTACTGTTTCGGTGATTTCGTTGAAGACGATGTGATCTTGCCTTGGGACAAGCTTATTTCTATATGAAACTTTTGCTTATAGGACTTTATTCCTTGTCGACGTAAATGAATGGGAGGAAGGAAAACTTGGATCAACCGAAATATAATGCACCTTACACGCAAAATAAAAATATATAAGAAAAACCGTTCCAACAGGGGAATTATACGTCCTCCACAAGCAGAACTGGCTAGTCAAGACAAAGAAGCGAGAGATAAATATTTTTCGTACACCCTTTTAATCTTCATAAAACATGATCCTGTAAAGTTTTGGAACTACATTCTAGAAAAGGCTAAACCAGTCGACCAGATCAGGGTTAACAGTGTCATAATCAATGACGAAAAACAAATCGCCGAAGAATTTAACCTATATTTTCAATCTGTGTTTTCAACTACAGATTTGTACACTGCAGTTGCCATCAGTGTAGCTACACTGAACGCCGATTTTAACTAATTTCGTATTGTCTATATCATGTTATCAAATCGGAATACAAAATCGAGCAGTGGGCCTGATAAGATACCGAACGCCTTCCTCCGTCGATATGCCGAATCAACTTCACGCCTTCTAACAGTCATTTTTCGTACCTTTTTTCGTTCATGTGTGCTTCCGAATGACCGGAAGACAGCGTGTGTTGTGCGAAGTCATTAGAAGGGTGATCAATCGGTCGTAAGCAATTTTCGTCCTATTTGTATCACTAGTAACTTATGCACGCTTAGGGAACATATGGTTAATAGTTATATTGGAAATTTCTTGTAAGAGAGTAATTTGCTGACTTCTTTTCAGCATGGTTTCCGGAGGGAGTACTCCACAATTACTCAACTAGTAACAACATTTCATGACTTCGCTGCTTCTCTAAATAAGTCTGGACAAGTCGATAATATTTTTTAGACTTTCGCAAGGCCTTTGATAAGGTCCCTCATGGTAAACTTATGTCTAAACTAGAACGTCTTGGGCTACCACCAGAGATGGTTAATTGGATAGGATACTATTTGTTCAATCGTAGCCAGTTTGTTTAATTTGGCGACCATTCTTCCGGTACCGTCGATCTTCCCTCTGGAATTCCCCAGGGCAGAGTACATGATCCCCTGCTATTTATGGTCTACATAAATGATATTATATCAACTGTGAGTACCAACGTTAATATCCGCTTATTTGCAGACTATTGTGTTTTCGGTAAAACCATGTCCTTTTTTGATGACCACAAAAGGCTTAATACTTCTCTTACTCTAGTCGACGATCGGTGCAGTGAGTGGGAAATGCAACTGAATTTCGCCAAGACTGTTCCCTTACGCATGACCACGAAAATGAACACTTTGAAATGCAAAATCCAAGTAAATAATGGTACACTGACCGAAGTGAATAAATACAAGTTTCTTGTTGTGACCCTAACAAGCGATCTACGATGGTCAAGGCATATCGATAATATCAGTTCCTCGCTTTTTCAAAATTAGGTTTTCCGCGACGCAAGTTAAGAAATGCCTCCAACCTCCGATAAACTCCAAGCGTACAACTCCTTGGTAAGGTCAAAGATAAAGTATGCTAGTATAATTTGGGATTCGAGCACAAGAAAATATGCATCAAAATTTGAGATGTTTCAAAGGAGAGCAGTTCGTTTTATTCCAAGAAAGTGCAAGAGGCCTGACTCCCTATCTTCCTTAATAGCGGCAAACAATATCATGTCCCTAGAACTTCGAAGGTAGATTTGAAGACTGAAGTTCTTGTATCTTCTTTATTGTGACAAACTGTGCGTCGACTCTTGTTCATATTTAACCTCATTATCTTCCAGAGCCACTAGGAACCACCATCAGTTCTCTCTTCAACCTCTTTTTGCTCGAGCCAACATTTTCAAATTTCCATACTTCTCATGCAACATATCAGATTGGAACGCCCACCCTTACAATATATTCACAGTCCCTAATTTTAATAAAACACTTGATGATCACTATTTTGGGCATTGCCATTGTGCTCTTGTGTTGCAAACCTCTTTGAACATATGTCGTACAAACTTTTTTGCCATTGATTGTTAGTTATGCCAATGTTAATTACTAATAATGATGCTACCCATGTGTAATGATGGTTTGAATGTCTTCTGTACCCCACACCTACATGGGCCTTTCAAAAGGTCTGCAGTATGTAATAGATCAAAAATAATAGCATAAAAACGCTGTGCTCAGTGTCACCCCCGATAAATATTTGTTTGTTAAATATATAGATATATATTTACATTCACCATTTGTCGAGCCTTCTTCGAAGATTAAAGCGATAGCAAAGAAAGAAGTCAATCTTCATAGACTCCCGAGAGACTGCTCTTGAACCCCATTACAGCATGTATCTTCGCAGAAAGCGAACAATGTACGGCTTCCGTGAGCCAATGAGTGCATGGGAACGACAGATGTGGCAACGCACTGCCAGATTGTATTCCTCTGCGGTGTGGTCACGTGTCTTACTCAAACAGACTTACTGGTTTACTAGTGACGTACTCTTTGTCGTCTGGTAAGTCGTGTGGAAGCCAAATCTTCGCGCCACCAGAGAAGTCTGGAAAATTTAGAACTGTGCAGTGTAGGACGTGTGCCAGTTATCTCACCCGCACCATTGTTTTCGTTGCTAGTAAGTTCTCAAAACATCTATCGACTGCGTAAATATATGATGGTAAAAACTCGAGTGGTAGCTGTCCTGTTTTTTTCAGCTTGTTTCGCGCGAGGCAAAAAAAAAGTATATGAAGCCGCGAACTATTTGTGTTCTGGCCCTTTGCTCCTTTGTTGTTTTGTAGTTTCGTGGCGCAAAAGCAACCAGGGCTTCTCGTAGTTTAACGCAAACAATGTAGCTCAAACATTGTGTGCAAATTACAAGATGCCTAGTCCCACACATTCAAGTAATAATTTATTAAGTTATTGACCTTACCATCAAGACTAACCATCCTTAATAAACTATAATGTTATTTTGGTGATGAAAGTAAAAATAACGAAGCCGTCCAGTGTGACTAAAATTGACGCTAAAGTTAAAACTTCGGCGAGTTAGTATGACATATTTGAAGATTTAAAACAGCGCAAAGAAAGAGGGACCAGATAAAGAAAGACAAAAATACAGCGCTCTGTCTGTGTCTTTTTTCATCTAATCCCTCGTACTTTGCGTTTATTTTTTATTTTTCAAATAAGATACGTAGAAAGCAACTATGTATTCAGGATATTTGTATTCAATTCCTGTTTTTAAGGAAAAGCCAGGAAAGTTCGGTGAGTATTTCCAAATCTTATTTGTCTTTTCGCTAAAGCATAGAACTCAAGGTATCGCAAATGAAATGCGATAAGGTTTTTCGAACGAATTACAAGGGAATCGTGCCACACCACATGAATCAGCACGTTTACAGGAAAGAAAAAACACGCATGACAAACTTTTATCCGCGACAAAATACTGCCTGTAGTTGGTGTTTCGTATGCTGCGCTAGACATCATAGTTATTTATAAACAATACAGATTAGTGTAATATGTTCATATTTAGAAAACTGACTTGGAAATTACCTGGTGGACCTAAGTGCGTTGAGATATATCATGGCATTATTCCCATTTCTGTTGATATATCTTGCTTTGTATTATTCTTTAATTCAAGTATTATTGTGAGGATTGTACGATATCGTAGCCCTAATAAATTGTAAGTTGCTCCACATTACAACTAAAAAGACGAATCTAAATATTAAGATCATAATAAATCAGAGTGATTTCAAATATTGCATATAAAGTAGCGTTGTCAAAGGCATGAATTAATATAAAACATCACTACCATCAAATTTCTTGAACTAGTAAATATCAAAGGGGTTATTTTTTTTAATGTGGTCCCCTCTGACTTTTAAAATTGAGCTGGTGTTTTTACGAGTAATATTAAACTGCTAAATTTTGAAACCGCATCCACATAAATAAAATGGGCATTTATATAAAATTTTATTCATATGCTTTGTATGCTTTGTATGGTAGATCTTGGATTTGCAGGGTAAACTGTAGCATATTTCAGCTCAATACCATATAACCACTGTTGGTACAGTTGACACAATTATTTATTCTGAACGCTATACATTTTTTTTGTTTTGTTTTTATTGAAGCTGTGATTCTGTACAAGCCATGGGCATCCTTATAATTGGAGTCCTGCATATCCTCGAATTACAAGCGGATCATCAGCGGATAACCGCAACCAGCTGGCGAATGCGGATAAACATTTTATCCGATTTGACCGACCGCGGATTGGATGCGGATTCCAATGACTGCGGATACGTGTATCCGAGGGTCCGGATTTGCGTTTTTCCCGAGGCGGACATAAACCAGCGCGACTGCAGAATGTAGAGAGGATAAGTGAATGATACTATGAAGTGTATCATCGAATGTTTTGGGGGATAAAAATAGTCCCAGAAGAAAGGTGCCAGTCGGGGGGGAAATTGTTCTTTTCGCCAAGAAATACCTTATTCTCACCGAAGATGCTTTAGAGCGCTCTATCTCGCCAAACCGCTTTAGCAGAAAGCGTCTAAACATACAGACTAATTACTATCTAGGCGCAAATCAGATTACCCTGGCGAAGGATGTGAAGTATTTGGGTGTTATTTTTTCATCTAACCTAACGTGGACTAGTCATGTTGAATTTATAACAATGAAAGCAGGACGTGTCTTTGCTTTGTAAAGTGAAACATTAAACACGCACCTCGTGACGTCAAAAAAATACTATACATTTCTAACGTACGTTCGTTCCTAGAATATGCTGCTGTAGTATTGGGATTCCAACAATAAAACCTTAATTAATAAACTTGAGGCCATCCAAAATCGTTCTGTCCGTTTTGTTACTAACTCTTATCATTTTGATATCAGCGTCAAACCATTAGAAAAATCATTGTCATGGGAGTCGCTCGAACTTCGCCGGACGTTATCAAGGTACTCTTTTTTTTAGTAAAGTGATTCGTGAACGTACCGGCATTGATAGGAACATCTATTTGAAACCCCCTACTTTTTCTTCCCAGAGATTAGACCACTCGAAGAAAATACGGGAAATTGCATGCCGCACATCTCTATTGTAATTTTTCTCACGAACAATAAATCAGTGGAATAAACTCCCCGAAGCTGTGGTTTCGGCTTCGAATGAAACATTTGATTGTCTTTTAAGTCGTTACTTACACGAGGATGATCCATGAATAATGTATTATTTCGCATTGTGCTGATGTTAGTAGCCTATAGTAAATATGTGTATGTTGTGCTCAATTCGTTTTTTTTTTGTGATTGCGCATTGTATTCTTTGTAGCAGATGTCACCCTGTATTGATATTTTTTTGTAGTTACATTTTTGTATTTGTTGTGTTTACATGTAAGTGAAGCCCCTACAATAATGCACCCAGGGCGAAATGCAGGTAACGAATAAATAAAAATAAGTAAAAACGTGTTGTCTCTAGGAAAAGTACGGAAAGCAACTAATCGCCCCGGTTAAAGCGTGTTGTTGTATGGCAGAGAAAGAGCGCAAAACGTTCTTGGGGCATACCAAACCCAAAGCGTACAAGCCGCAAGGAAGTAGAATTCTCCTACCACAAGAGTGAGGTACGAGTTCTCCGACCTCACGCTTGTAGCGCGGTTCGCGGGTGCCACCCCAGCACCAAGTGCACCAGCGGAGAAAGATTTCTCATTAGCGGGACTTGTAATTCAAGAGAGGCGAACCAGTCTGAATCCGTTCATCGTTGAAGAGATTCTGTTTCTATACAGAAACCTCGACAGATAAAATGTGACGTGTGTGTGCGTTTTCTTTCTTTTTTTCTCGACAGTTGGCAATTTGTTGTTAAGTACGTGGTTCGGAGCACCCGATTTCGAGTTTGTGTTTAAAACTGAAAAGCGATTGGTGCTCCCCTTATTGAATATTGTTATAATTTCCAAATTATGTACTCAGTTACACCACGTATGTACGAATACCCTGCTGCGATGAGTGACCCCTTTTCCCCTCCCACGTTTTTATTGGTTTAACTAAACAAAATCCCACAATGTAATTAGTCTGTTTTCTGTTAACTTCTATGTTTGGAAACTACACGCTTACTTAATATCGGTGCTATGAAGCAAAACAAAAAATATAAAAAAAATATTTATTTTCAGTGCATCTTCTATGAAGAGTAGTCGCAGACTCATAAGACGATCTCATAACTGCGCTCATTCTTCCAGTAACGCAAAGTGCACCTGAAGGAATGATCGCCTATAATATAAATGCGATAAAACATAATAAAACAAAATATTTTCATTGTATTCTGACTCTAAGAGTGATTTTATATTTCTTCGGTACAAACATAAGCAAACCACTTATAGGGAACCATCCAGATGCCTTTGTTTAGTTTACGCTTGATTTTATGATACAATATAAATTTGCATTCTGCGGGTCGGATGCAGTTCTAAATTTTTCGGATGCGATTCGGATGCGGATAGAAAGTACGCGGATGCTTGAACTGTTGTTATCTGCGCAGACATCTGCTGATAAGGGTGCGCCTCATTTGTGCGTGATCGCTCCTTCAGTAATATAGAGCATATTACGTTCAATGAAATGATGTTGTCAACTGTACCAAGAGTGATTAGACGGTATTGAGCTGAAAGATGTTAAAAGTCTTTACAGCCTGTTTAAAAAAAATCGAGCTCATTAAACTTTTCGCTGCATGTGATTTATACGGCCAGAAAATGGGGGGAGGAGGGCGCACATATATCCAAGGGGTCAATCGTCACGGGAAGTCGAGGAAATAACAGAAATTTCCTAAAATTACATTTTAATTAGAAAAAATAAACATAGAGCTCTAATTGGAAACTTGCTGAGCATCCTCAGGAACCGCCCAATCAGTAAATTTTTGAAAGATTTAAAGCGCGTGAGAAGCGCGGTGCTGAGCCAAAGTCACCACTCGTGCAACCGGCTGACCACTGGCAGTGCAAAAGAGCCGATGATAGGGAGCTTTCGTAGACCGCGTTTCCCCCTCCGCTAAGCCCTCCGGAACAAAGAAGCCGCTACTGCGCCTGCGCGCCGATGGCCTTGGCTGTAGAGTTTTGGGTATCGTAGCGGGTTGTGGAAAGCTTTGCGGGACGGAAAAAAGGGTCTACGAAAACTCTCTGATAAGCGCGGTAGTGTTATTTGCGTTTTAAAACCTCTAGCACTGCGCTTCTTGCAAAAGTTACGGTTCATGCAATAGACGCACCAGCGCGCTTCGCACGCGCTCTATATTTTTCTCAATTTTACGATGCCCATCAAGATTGTAACTAATACCTAATGTTCATCACTAATATTTTTTTAAAAGTTAGCAAATTTTAGGTAATCATTTGACTTATCCTGACGATTAAGCCCCTACATTATGCTCCTTCGGCTGTATAAATTACCTGCACAGGCCGGACTGTAATGATTCTCCCCGCACTTTTGCAAAAAAAAAAAAGAAAGAGAAGGTTTGTGTGTTATCTCATAAATAACAACGAACTTCTTACGTCTTAGATAGTACCATGTTCATCATGATAAACCTCATCACCAGCAGATTATTTTATAGATATATCCGGTTGACAGGGCATGTCTTTAGATTACTCGAGGAAAAAGAGATACTGCAACAAATATTACCTCAAGTCAAAGACATTCCACGACGTCGCAATGAATGTCACCCGCGCTCCAAACTCAAAACCAAATCTCGTGTCATTCATAAGACAAGACACGTTATAAATAGGGCTCCGTGTTTTCGGATAAATCCGGAAAACTCCGAAAAACACCCGCCGGTAAAATTTTGGTCAATTCGCATTTATCCGATAAACTCCGAATGTTTATGTGCCAATGCCGCCACCCCCCCCCCCCTCCCCCATTGCAAAAAAAAAAAAAAGACTTTTTTTTTTACAATTTGATCAGCACGGAGTCAATGATCCTAGGAAAATGGCACCATAATTATCTTTCAAATCTCAGAACGTTGTCGAAAGGTTTCTTGCCGCTTGTCTCGTCGAGGTTGATTCAGGGCAACAGGTCATTGTACATTCGGGTCACGACAAAAGCCACTCTTTTGGTTTCCAGTGTGAGCCATGCGATTTGTGATTTAGAGAAAGGAGAAGGTATCTTTTTGTAACAGTGAAAGCTATGGACCATAGAGACTGTATTAAATAGAGAAAAGGGACAGTTGAAGCACTCTATTTCATCCTTAACCGCTCCACCTCGCGCGGCCGCGGGCTAGATTGATGGAAAAGGATGGGATGACTACGAGCTTCGTAGCGACTGCCTCCGGGAGTTTATTGATTTTAAGGTATCGACGTTTATCGAAGCAACATTTGTGTGCGACTTTGGTCGTCGGACAAGTTAATATTGCCAATGGCGCTGGCACGAACGTCAAATTCAACTGAAGAAATTTTAATCGATACAAGCGCGTTTTATTTTTTATCTTGCATACGTTTATATCCGGTTATTATTTACATATTTATTTTCAATAGGAAACACTGCGAAATTAAACTCCGAATTTCATAGAGTTGGGAATCAAACAAATATAAACTCCTATAAACTCCGAATCTTCGGCAAGAAATAAACTCCGAAAAACACCCTCCTGAATTTGACGAAAAATAAACTCCGAAAACACGGATCCCTAGTTATAAAGTAACCAAATGTTAAAAGAACACACAAAAAAACGGAATCCCTTAAAAATGCGTTTGTCTGCGGTTATTTTCACGATTCTGTGAAAGTTTGAAAACAATTTTTGAAGCACCATGGAAAATATCGTTATATAAAAAATAACATGTTCACTCGTGGATATGAGTTGGTCAGGCGAGTGTTCGTTATGGTAATACTCGTTCTTTTTCGTTTTTCTGTGTTTCCAGGGATAAAGCTTTCTCCAGTAGCGCCGATATCCACATATACTCAATCTTCTTTTCGGTACCAGCTCTCATCACGAGAAAATAATGGCCCCTTGAATAATTCTAGCGGTATCCAGAAGGACACACCCACGCACACACATTACAATAAGATATACATAAACAAACAAACAAAAGCATATAAGAAAGGAAAGGGTAAAAATAACGTAGTGCAAAGAGACATCGTCGATCCTCGTGGGTGGCTAAATAACGCAAATAACAAATGGCGAGGAGAGACTCAGATAAGTAACCGTCGCCCGACGGGTAATATTATCAGCCTCCTCGCCGCGTGGATTGCCCGGTCAACGATTCCAGCGCGATAGCGGAGAACACCGACACCGGTAATCAAAACACTCCACCCGCATTATCTGTACCCGCGCGTGCCAGCGGTGCGCGGTTACTGCCACATCGCTAATGCCATAACGTAAACAGCCATGTCATATTGCAGATGGCTTAGCTAAATTCTTCGATTTGTTTTTTTTTTTTCTTTCGTAGTTTATGAGGGGCGGATAGGAGATACGACCGGCCTGCGTTTACGTGGTTTTGGATAATGCATTGTTCTGCCTATAGTTATTACTGAAAAATATGCTTGACTATAGTCACTCAACGCTTAAGACACGGAGGCGGTGGCGAGTACCGATCACCTTATCGCTCATGTACTTTTCATTATGCAATAAACTTATTTATGTATGTATAGCCACTAAGGTTGAAGCGTCAGCATAGAAGAACGCCCAACAACAGATCGCCAAGAAAGAATCTGGAACATTATAAGTCCTGCGTTTAATCAGCTGTCATTAGCTTGTTCGATTTACCTGCACGTTTCTGCACCGGCGCAGAGGTACAGATACATAGAACGAAGCAAGTGATTAGAGTGCCTGCCTTATTAAATGATTAGGTCGGGCAAAGGGCTACTGGGAGTTCAAATCTTTAGATACTCGTTGAACGCAGATTTATATCCTCTTGGCCGTTCACCATTCAACGCTGTTTCACACTTTCGACAACAGTTCTCGTTGCAAGTTTCACTATATTGTTAAACGACCGCGTCAAAAACTCAGCTTTAAGAAGGCCACGTAGCGTTAAACTTTTTCTTGTTTTTCTTTTCTTCTTGTTAGCTTCCCGGTTAAGCAGGAGGTACTTCTAGACACTAAAGACTGCGTGCCCGCTCCGTGACGTCACTCTAGGTAGGCCAGCGAGCGGAAAAGCGACAGTCGGCTGGGCGCTGGGTTTCGCTGTGCCGACGCGCTGATGGGGCGGCCTGTAGTTCTGATCGGAAATATTGTACGAATGTCACTTACCCGTGCGTGACAACGGCGTAATTAATCGAATTGGAGTCATTTAAAACTAGAAGATTATATAAAAAATCTGACTTATACAGTTCGTCCATTCAGTTACGACGATTGAAAACACTCATGATAAATATTAGCGACTACAACCTTTCCACAATTATTTAACCTAATCTCCTCTTTAAAATCAAAGCGCTACACTACAATCACAAATATTTTAAGTTGAAACATATTTTTGATATCCATGCTAAACACAACTAGAAAATGTGTGAAATATTATTTTACACCTAGCTCCTTTCAGGTGGTTCCTTGAAAGAGAAAAAAAGTAACACCATGTTTACGGCTTCTTACCACAAGTTGGACAGTCACTTTTGTATTTAAAATGTACGAAAATAAGGTATGGCTCTCCAATTAAGGATCCATTTGTTTTATTAAAAATGTAGTATTAATAGAGTATCAATGCGACACAAAATGTGATTGATCGACTAGGTGTCAGAAACCCATCATGTAATAAATGAACATGAGAAAATGTATACTTCGTCCCATGATACAACTTCCTTTTTGCCTCCGTTTCGGGTTTTAGTACGTCGGTCTAGATAGATGTCACTGTTCCTTCACACTTAATTTGGAAAAAAAAAACGCTAACTTATTGGGGAAAACAGACAGTTGATTTTTGGCTGGAGCAGCCTTGCATCCAACCTAAGTTATTAATATTATTTTTTTTTGGTTGCAGACATTGTTGAGAATAATGTTTGTCGACTCCCTTGCAAAGTCCAACTCTTCGAACTATGACAGCGTGGCTAGTGCCAGGTCCCTGACAACGTTTCGTTGATCACGTAACCGCAAGAAATCAGCGATGTGCAGGGACCACATAAACTTGCTCGCAACAACTTCAGCATGCATTACCACACTGACGACCAGTTGTGTTGAAAGGTTCAGTCCCGCTCAATTTAGAGTATATGTCAGGTGATGACCCGCTGCATGCAACGTGAGGAAGTGTTTTCTCCAAAACTCAATGTTTCCTGCGGTATTCGTACTAGAATATGTTCCCAGTCACAGAGGCGAAGTATCCAGCTACCTAAGACAAAATAGAAGTCTTGGACGACAGCGCTGCTAAATCATAGTCGGTGATGTCTAATGCATAAGCCAGAACACAAAGCAAAATAATCTGCGCAGGTGTCTCGTTTGCTAAAACCAACGAAATATTCCAAAACACTTTGGAAGTTGAAATTCGATCTAAAAGGAAGTGATATGCCTCCTTCAGAATACAAAAAAAAAAGAAAAAATAGCGGAGTTGGTTACTATACTGTCTTCCTTCTGGGCACATTGACGATTCGTAAGTACAGGAATGCAAGGGTAAAAACAAAAATCTGCTAATCCAACATAACTTCGAAACTCTCGTAACTTGAACTACTTTCTCCGGAAGTTTCTCAATCCGTGGAATAAGGCTTTGCTCGTCGATTGGGAAGCAGAATATGTCAACCTTCGCCTCTCCGGAAATAATTTCCCCGACAACACGGCACACAACACATACCTGTATAAAGCATCGATCCTCACATTTGCACACACGGAAACACCAGTGTTTTGTACGCCGACAGACGCAGTGAATACGCAGGCGTCTTGTCTCCGCAATTTAAAAAGCTTTCTACGTTGTCCGCTTGCGCACCTGTCTGACTTTTCATCACTAGCGAGCCGCTTGCCGTCTGTAAAAGTGCGTCGTCACATTGCTTTACCTTCTTTTTTATTATTTTCATTAGACTTAGTCGGTACTACCATGCCTACTCTATATTCACAAAGCCCGGCAGTTCGACGACGGAGCTATAAAGTGCCCGGTCGCAGACTTGGAGCGCGAGGATCTGGTAGCCCAGAGCATCAACGAGACATTTCTCGGTGAACCTGGACGTCAGCGCACAGCTTTTGCAGCGGCGAGGACCCGAAACCCACTTGTTCGCTCGGGAGAAGTGTGTTTCGGCGTCTCGCCGCTGTGGGGCGCCAGGGGTACTGAAGTAACTGAAAACCCAACAAAGTCAGGAGAGGCACCCAGGGTCAGGGTGTCGAACCGAAATGTTTTTCGTTCCGGTTTTCGTTCCGGTTCAGGGAAAACGGTTCAGTTCCGGTTCAGTTCCGGAGTGAAAAAATAAAGGTTCAAACCGGTTCCAACCGGTTCGTACTCATATCCTACAAAAACAATTGACGGCAGCAAAGGATAAACTGTGCCTCTTTTACAAAAGTGTTACATTTAAAAAGCAAAGCCTCACGTTACTGCGTGGAACAAACGAGCTAGTGCTGGGGCACCACGGGACGTGCGTGAAAGCGCAGTTCAATCTCAGGCAGCTGACCGAAGAAGCAGGACGTCGTCAAGCATATTCGGGGAAAGACGGCACCTCTGAGACGATAAAATGAACTTCAGTGCAGAAAAGGCTCGCTCCACGCTGACCTGGGTCGCAGGCACTCCCAGGGCTACTTGCGCCAATGCGCACAGAGTTCTGGATGGCGCTCCCGTCTCTCCTCCCAAAACTGCAACACGTTAGCGTCCTTTGAAAGCCGCGGCTCCTTGTCTAGCATTTCCGGGAGGCATGCTATATCAAGTGGGCTACAGGTACTTCGAACGTGCGCGCCAGATTCAACCTCTTTTTCCTTGAGGAGCGCTTCCAGAGAGTCTTCCGGATCTTCTGTAAGCCGCCGCAGTTTCAGAAGACAAGATAGAATCTTGCTCGCATTGCAGAGCTGTGATCCGCCTCCAAGTCTTTGTCAAATGCAACGTGGCCCGGTACTTTTGCTAAGGGGTGAGAAGAAGGCGGTAGCGGGGATTCATGTACACTGCTGCACAGAAGGCATCCATGTCAAGAAGTTGTCGCTTCTCTTTTTCATTGACTGGACCTTTGCTAACGGCGACGATATCTTGAAAGTGTCCATGTAATATCTCAGCTATGCGCCGTAGAAATCTCCTACAGTGAGCTGGTTCTTCTGCAATGGCATCGTCGACACTTCTGCCGGGCGAAGCGATACTGCGAGCATTTCGAATTCCGCCCATACGCCTTCAGTCGACATGCAGCTTTCTTCTTTTGAGAGCAAGCTCCGCCGAAGCCTCTTAGTTCAAGTAGCCTGGTGAGTATATGAAGCGAGGACATCCACTGCGTTCGACAATCAAGCATTGGTTTCTTCAATCCTAGCTTCCTGATCAGAGACATAGCACATATTAGACACGTAGTCTCTTAAAAACCCACGGCTTTCTCCAATATGCGCAAAAACAAGTTTGTTTTTTTTTGTACATTATCGTGTCTTTTTTTTAGGTTACTGTGTTTTTCGCAACGCACTTTTCACGCGACCTGACTTCGCGTATGAACCGAAAACCGCATGGAAAACATATCGGTTCCACTCCGGAGCGGAAAAAATTATTTCGTTCCGGTTCAACTCCGGTTCGAGCGAAAATAACGGTTTTTTCCGGTTTTCGGTTCACGGTTCGGGTTCGGTTCAATACCCTGCCCAGGGTTAAAAAGCGGAGAAAACGTAAGAACAGGTATAAACAAACAACACAATCAGACATTGGATATATTAACATGCAGGGTGGTAGAAATAGGTTAAAATGGGAAGAGGTAGAGGAGCAACTAAGAAAGGAGGATTTAGTGGTGTATGGGTTTGTGGAAACACATCTCAGAGACATGGAGCAGCCACCTTGCAACCCTGACTATGTGTGGGAAGAATGCAACAGAACGGAGGGAACGAGGAAGGGAGGTGGAATTGGAGCATTTATTAAGAAGAACATGAACTTTCAAAGGATCAGAAAGGAGTGCGCCGAACACTTGTGGTTGAAAGGAAAAGTCGCTGGGGAATCAACACTCCTTGGAGTTGTTTACTTATGGACAGGGAAAGGTGCTAAAGAGGAAAACAGAAAAATGATTGATTGCATATCAAGAGACATTAGTGAGCTAGGGGAAGGCTCAGAAATAATTATTATGGGAGACATGAATGCCCATATCGAGGGTCTGGATGGGTATACGGACTCAACTGGAAGCATATCACTAGAACTGGTGGAAAAGCATGACTTAGTTTTATGTAATACCAGTCAGAAGTGTGACGGGCACATAACGTGGGAAACTGGCAATCTACATTCAACTATAGATTACGTACTTATGTCACACAAAATATATGGTAAGTTACAAGTAATGAAAATAGATGAAGAAGGTTCCAAAAGTCTTGGTAGTGATCATAAACGTATTAAGCTGAATTTTGCCAGAGAAGTAAATGCTGAAACTAGACAACATAATTCAAAGCAGACTTTCTGCAGCGACGAAGAGTTGGAAATAGTTGCTGAAAGAATAGAGGAAGCAGTTTCAGGGCAACGGTATACAGATTGGACCTATGAGAGCCTAACTGGGCTTTTTGTTCTGGAACTAGACAAAGTTCAGAGTAAACGAAAGGGGAAGCGAAGACATAGACCAAAAAGCTGGTGGGACAAAGAAGTGAAGCAAGCGATACAAAAACGTCAGGAAGCCTCTAGAGAACACAGGCATTCCAAGCGTAGTGGGGAGTCGGAAACGGAAGTAAAAAGAAGATGGGACACTTTTATAACATGTCGCCGAGTGGCATCCAGTTTGATCAATGCGAAAATTCAGAGAAAGGGTGAAGAATGGATGAGTAATGTAAGCAAGAAAGATAGAAACGCAGCCAAGAAGTTTTGGGAGCACTTGAACTCACTCGGTGAAACGACGCAAGCTAGACAGAGGTTCATACTCTCGCATCAGGGAGATCAATTAGAGGGAGATGATGCGATACGATATATAGGAGCAGTGATGGAGGAGAAATTTCGGGAACGGGTACATGTGGAAGATTGGAGAACCGAAGGCCGTATCAGTCCAGCTTTTGACATCGCGGATTTTGGACAAAGAGAATGGGAAAAGGCGGAACGAAGAGTCCCTAGTGGCACGTCGACAGGCACAGATGGTATCCCAATCAAGCTGGTGAAGAATTTGGGTCCTAAATCTAAGGCAAAACTAAGGGAGGTAGTGAGCACTATGGTAACAAAAGGAAATATTCCAGATGAATGGAGGCTTAGTAGGATGAGTATGATATATAAGGGAAAGGGAGATAAGTCTGACATTAGGAATTATCGTCCATAACCGTGACACCAGTTATTTACAGGTTGGTAATGCAGATTATAAAGAACAGACTGGAGGAATGGGTAGATTGCGAGGGCATACTGGGCGAGTTGCAGAACGGGTTTCGGAAACAAAGAAGGTTGGAAGACAATATATTTTCTCTAACACAGTGTATAGAAATAGCGCATAAAGAAAACAGACAGCTCTGGCTGGCATTTCTGGATATCAAGGGTGCCTATGACAATGTGAACCAAAAAACTCTGTGGGACATAGTGGAGAGCTTAAACCTAGATGAAGGACTAACAGCAATATTAAGGAACATTTACAAAGATAATAAGGTAATTATAACATGGGAAGGAAAGGCAACGGGGAAAATAGAGATAGGACGAGGCCTTAGGCAGGGGTGCCCGTTATCGCCTTTGCTGTTTATGTTGTATCTGAGAGGATTGGAGGATAGACTAGAGAAGAGTGGGCTTGGATTTGACCTTTCGTACAGTAAGCTAGGCCAAACAATTCAGCAATCCTTACCGGGGCTGATATATGCGGATGATATCGTACTAATGGCTAACAACAGGATAGATTTGCAGGAATTAATGAGCATCTGTGGTAGGGAAGGAGAGGAATTAGGTTTAGAATTCAGTAGTGAAAAATTAGCAGTCATGATTTTTAACAATGATGATGTTGAGAGACTGAAGATACAGAATATTACAGTTGAGAGAGCTAGTAAATACAAGTATCTAGGAGTATGGATATGTGGTGGTGCAGAATATCTCAGTGAGCATGAAAAGTATATAATAGGTAAGGGCAACAGAAATGCGGCTGTAATGAAAAATAGAGCACTTTGGAATTACAACAGGTATGAGGTGGTGAGAGAGATTTGGAAAGGGGTCATGGTGCCTGGCTTGACTTTTGGAAACGCAGTGCTATGCATGAAATCCGAAGTTCATGCAAGACTAGAAATAAAACAGCGTGGAGTAGGTAGGCTGGCTTTGGGGGCACATTGCAAAACACCAAACCAGGGAGTAAAAGGAGACATGGGATGGGCGTCATTTGAGGGCAGGGAAGCTGTGAGCAAGATATAATTTGAGGATCGGTTGAGGCGAATGGGTGGGGAGCAATGGGCACGAAAGGTTTTCAGCTATTTATACATGAGGAGTATAGACACAAAATGGAGACAGCGCACTAGGAAATTAAGAGGAACGTTTTTAGGCTATAGTGGGGTTACGGAAGAGCAGGTCTCAGTTAAGAAGAAAGTTAAGGCCACAGAAAGAGATCGGTGGCTAGAGGGAATGCAGACAAAGAAGGCTCTGGAAGGCTATAGATTAAACAAAACAGTTATTGGCAAAGAAAGCATTTATGACAATTCTAGGCGAAGCTCATTGTTGTTTGAGGCAAGGACAGGTGTTTTGCGAACCAGAACATACAGAGCGAAGTACCAGGAAATGGACACAGTGTGCGCTGCTTGTGGAGAGGAGGACGAGACGGCTGAGCACTTGATACTCTACTATAAAGGGCTTCACCCTATGCATACCGAAGACAACATAGATTTAATAAGGTCATTGGGTTTTAGAGACAGCGAAGGAAAAGTGGATTTCAAGACAGTAGAGATTACCAAGCAAAGATTAAGTGAATGGTGGCAGAAAGCGAGAGAAAACTAGGCATTTTCTTATTAACTGATGGCAAGGGGGATTTATAGCCTCACTTTCTTTTCAGTACGGAGTGAATATTGTTTTCACATTTAAATATTCTAAGCTTAAAGGGTAAGACAAAATGGCTAGGTGGCGTAAGCTACCGCCCGATCCAAAGGGCTCAGCCGTAT
The DNA here is from genome assembly GCA_013358835.2 of Ixodes persulcatus. NCBI lineage: Eukaryota > Metazoa > Arthropoda > Arachnida > Ixodida > Ixodidae > Ixodes > Ixodes persulcatus. The sequence goes on from JABSTQ010010685.1 coordinate 414,343, forward strand.
TCATCCATCCATCCATCCATCCTTTCATTCGTTGTCTACCGCTTATCCTTTTCCATTTCGGAGGCCGCTTTTCATGGCAATCAGCCAGGCTTTGTAAGTATATAGGAGGTTATAGTAAAGGCTATGCTACAACCTATGCAACGAAATTTCATATTTAGCGCACAGACCGAACGCAACGAAGATGACGGAACATTAAAAAAGAAAAACAAAAAAGTGTTTCCCCGGCCCATGTGGAGTGCTTCGTAAGCATCGTTGCAGATACTCTACGGTGAAAACGCTCTGCTGGTTCTCCTCCCTTGGCTCTATAGGGGCAGTGACGTAGCTGACGTCACGAAACGAAGCGCGCTGGCTTTAGTTTCTAGAACGTGCTAACTGTATACTCCGTTTCTCAATAAATCCGACGGTAGCCACAACGCTACGATGTGATGCAGCCAGTCAAGGATCCCCAAGAGAGCATCGTCCTGAAGCTTTTCGACTTCGTGCGTTTGCTATGAGCGGCTAAATTAATTGCGCAAATAAAACAAATCGCGGGATCCGGTTGCATTCACTGAGCGTGATTGCTTCAGCCGGTGAGAGCTAAGGCACACAGACGTACGACTAGAGCCATGAGTATATACATCTTTGGCGCTGCCTGGTTGGCCTCATGGGTGTGTAGAGTTTGCAGTGGTTTAACATTGCGTGAAATTGAGCATAGAAAGTAAAGACCTGAAGAATTACAAGGTATTGGCCCCCCTTACAGCTCTATTAAAAAGACACTCTCGCAAAAGCAAAAAGAATATTTCACACATATAAAAGGATGACTAAGTGTACAACAATTACGAGATAAGTTCAGAATGAAGAGCAGGTTATGCGAGCCGTAATGCACATTGTTCAAAAATATGAAGAAACGAAGTATAATAAGTGGGAACAATCACAAATAGAAACGCAACAATTTCTTCTTTTGTGGATGTGATTTTTACGTTGTGAGCCATAGTTTGGAGGTAAAATGCATGACGAGTTTTTGATGCTATTTTTTTGAAAATAAATAAAAAAAATTATAAGAAAGTTATCCTTATTAGATATAAATGAAATTTAGTTGGTTAAAGTCAGATTTATTAGACCTAATCAGAAGTAATATTATTTAAGTCATTGTAGCTAAACATTTTGGTTGCTTATCAGTAGAGTTTTGTTTTTAAATACGACAGTTTGATTGGGTTATCAGTTCGAACACTGAAAACCACGCGCGAGAAAAAAAAATACTGAAAATGTAATAGTATAATTACTATCCTCTAATTAATGTATATTCTGGAATACAAGAACAGCAGCAGATTATTTTTTAGTTTGTGAACAACTCTTTATTTGCTTTTTATTTGGCTTTCTTGTTTGCTTCCAACATGCAGGTACGTTGTCCAGTAGACAGAGCACATGGCTATCAGGCGAACGTTCGGGATTCAAATCCTATCTATGATTATGTTTTCATATTTTGCTCGATCCTCTAGAACAAGGGTCTCCAAACCCCGGCCCGCGGAAGCCGCCCCACCACCAGCCCGTAACTGGCCGCCGTTTTTGCAGCGACGCCCGGCCCATTGCCCGTTTTCAGGAGGCCCGCAAGCGCAAATTTAAACGCGTGTACAAAAAAGAAACAAAAGAAAAAAACGAAAGCGCAGCGACGTTTACAACACGCTTTGTATCCGTTCTCGTTCTTATTCCTCTGATAGTTGCGTGTCATATTTATCGCACATTGTCACCACAGGCATCTCCACTCTTGGTACCCGTTTCATGTCTTTGTAACAACGTTAAAAGTAATTTTGCGTTTTCACGTTTAATATGCCTAGTGTCCTCTGTCATATGTGTCTCGCATATTGTCGTCATCAACCGAACCACCCTCATCCGTCTTCTGCCTTCTGCGAATATTCCAACGTTCCTATGCTCTTTTATTTATGCTCGGTGAGATTTCTTGGCTAACTATATTGCCTAATTCCGTAATTAGCTAAATAATAAATTACGCTATATATTGAACTGCATTACACGCAAGTCTTAATATTCGCATGCAGGTTTTCTATTAAGACACCTTAGAATCTTTTTTTTTTAATTTTATTGCAATTGGCTATCTCCAATTTAAATGCGTATACAGATCCACTTAATCAGCGTTATTATTTTTTCATTTATTGATACTTATTTATTTTCTAACCCCGGAGACTCCGAAAGGCACCTAAACCGGCTCATTAGCCATACGGTTTGAGGGCCCCTGCTCTAGTATGTTCTAGTACAATCGGGTTAAGGCTGGGAGTTATTGTGCAGAAATATTCAGCAGGTGTCGTCGCTATAAAAACATTCTACCCGGCCGCAGCAAGTTAATACATCCCGAGTGTTTCTTAGTGCCGCTACGCCAACATCGACATCTGGGACGCTCCTTTTTGTATTTGTTTTGTTTGGCACAAGTTCAGCAGACTAAACATATAAACACCCCAGTTTTTTTTTTTTCTTTGTCAATTGTTATTCGTGGCAAGATAATATTACGTTTCTTTTTTCGGTTTACTTGCAATATTACCTAATTGGAAAAACGAAGTGGAAGGTGAGAATAAATTTAAACGCTCTCATTAGCTAAAAATAGCACCACCATTTGCTTGTGTTCAGCTTGAGCTTAATATTTCTTGACTGATGATTATTTTATTTATCCGAAAAAAAACAGATGCTCATAAATATCACCACATGACACACGAACGGTTAATAAACATTCTTTCGGGATGTTTTTTCCCGGGAAATGTTTGATTATAATCATCTCAGCAAAACCGGTGGTATTAAAGTCACTATTTAAATAATGATTTTTTATCAAGATCGACATTGTATTGATTTTTATTCTCCACCCTGGTAGATACTACGTGTATATAAGAACTTTAAACGTCTTTGTTTTTTCGTGTGACGCTTGTATACAGTGTTGTCTCGTTACTATGGACACCTCTGTTCCCCCCAAAAATCGTCCATAATGTGAGTTGTCCATATTAACGAGACAAAAATGCATCTATTTTCCCAGTTTGTTCCCGGAAATGGTGTCCATATAGCGGGGTATCCATTTTAACGGGGTCCATATTAAGGAGCCATGACTGTATATTTTGTTCGTGTGGCATTCGTAGATCTATTAACCAAGCTTTTGCTAGGGTCATCCATAAACTAGCAATGTAAAGGCTTGAGCAAACGCACGAAAAAAGAACCGATGTGTGCACCAATATTGGAATTTGGAGGAAAAGAAAAGTCCCCCACGAGTTTTCTAAACACGAACCAAACGAGGGTATTCGCGCTGTATAAATAATATCGTGTTTTTTTGTTGTTTTTTTTTTTTGTGGCGCGAAACAATCTTCGTTGTAGTATTACCTTCGTCCTATTTTCCGAAGCTTTTTGGCTACACGTGCCCCAGTTTTAATTACAGTCACGAGGCACGATCCATAGAGTTATTATAATGTACGCTAGAGGTTCAACTGGCGCTAGTGTCTTTGCGACTTCCGTGACGCAAATTGAAGCAGACAGCAACCAGTCTCCTTTTGCGGTGCTCCTGTGCATTCTTATGGGAAAACGCGCGTGCATTTTGTCTCTTCGCCGGAAAATAACACGGAACGCTTTGGTTATTTCGGTCGTACCGAATAGTATGTACCTTGATTAACATTGTAAAAGTATAATTACTTTAGTTAGCGCATGTTTCTTCATTAGTGAACGATGTTTAACTTCGCTACATTTTAATCCCAAACGTGTGTTCCGCAGCACGTATGTAAAAACAAGCGACCATTGAAAGCAAAATTACAATCGAAAGGAATACAGAGTGTGTTCAAGGCTCGCCAAGCATTCCAGTGACGCTTATATATTGCTAATATGCCAGTCCTGTCACTATATGAAAATGACCCCGTGGTGCATGAGCGGATAAAAACATTCGAAACGTAAATAATAAAGCACGTGGGCTATGAAAGGTGTCTCTTCGTATTGTTTTCTCTGCCGGGAAGCTTTTATCCGGTACTTGTTCTCAAAGATTTCGATCGTGCTGGTGATATTTGAACGTAGAAGTTCGCACGTACAGAGCAGAAAGAATAAAGCGGTACTTACTTATTTAAAATCGGAATATATTACGTGACCTTCAATTTATTTTGATCGTACACTGCGCAGGTAGTTACTGCTCTAGTGTTACTGCGTAGTTCTTGCCGTCGCCCTTAATTTCCAGATGTCCTTCGTTCGTTTGGCACGTATATCCCTCATGCTGAAAAGCGCCGACGTCTTGTTCGCGCTAAGAGTGTCCGACAGTGCACATAAAGACACGTACGAAGCCATTTTAGCACCGTTTTTAATGCGATGATTTTGAAAGAAAAACGCCGTAAGTGACCAATTATTTCGTCGGCCTGACTAAGAAATGTTCCACGCTACCTAGTACATACGAATTATTCGGGATATTTGCTTTTATGATCGAGCGCAGGAAGAAAATGCACTCACTTTTTCCCATAGAAATGCATTACCGGAAGTCAATTTTCGACTGGTTGCTGTCTGCTTCAATTTGCGTCAGCACACTATAGCGCCACTTGAACCTCTAGCGTACATTATAATAACTCTATGGCACGATCCTGCTTGTGAATTTAGGTTCCATTGTCGGAAACCGCAGCTTCTGTCCACGCTCCCTTTAGCGTCGGAAGTGCAAATTACAAGCCAAAATGAACCATTCGATACAAGCGTAGTGCTAAAAACAAAATAGATAACATAGATATCTCTAAAGCATTTTGAGGTCCAGGGGACAAGTGGACGTCTGTACTGCGTTAGAAAGTTTTTTTTTTTCTTGTATTTTTTCTACTGCATGCATAAGCCACCGCGGAGTACCACGCCACGCAGACTTTCGTTGTTTCCCCCAAGTACGCGGCGCGGCATCTGCTATGCTAATAATATGGACTGCTTACAGTACTGCTGCAGATCTTTTGTTTTCATTTTTTTTCATTCAAATGTGACCCGAGAGCAAGTTCGCCGACAGGATGCAACGAAGTCGTTTTAACAGAAACTTGGCGTGCCTCCCATCTTTCTAAATTATATTTTTAACTGCAAAACACGGCGAAAAAAATGTTTCGCTACTTGTTTCTTTTTACCTTCTTCACTTTCTAAGTAAAGCGGTTTCCGCCATATTGTAATGCAAATATGTCACGAAGCCCACAATACCGAACTCCAACTTCGGATCAAAACTCCGATGGCGTTTTTCAACAACGCATACGGCAGCAAGGCAGCTTACGTTGTAACGGAGCACGGTCTGCTGAACGGGAGCAGTTGCATAGAATTCAATTTGTGCGCGTTTCTTGCTTTAGCGTTATGCTTTTTTTTTTCTTTAAGACGTCTTGCTCAAAGAAGCGTACTTTACCATGTGCATACAACTTTGTTCGATAGGCTTTTCATATTTCTTCCTTGCCATCGTTTTCTTTTTCCAGAATGTAACCGACGCATTTTATTTTGTACTTTAGTTCCATTTTGGAAGTCTAAACGCATTCTTCCTAGCAAGCGTACAGTATTGATAGGGACATCCGTGATCGATGCTTGCGCCAAAGTCAGCGTTATTTCAGTTTGTCTGTGTGGTGTAGAATAGAGTAAATGAAATTAGGAGCGTATCATTCGTATCTGTCTGTCTACGACTTCATTACCGCCGTCTGAGCTACCGAAAGGGGATGGGCAGATGTATCTATAAACAGAGAACCTCCTAGTAGAAACAAATATTTTGCCAATACAATAACTAACCTTAAAGAATTATATATATATATATATATATATATATATATATATATAGGTTAGCACACCCGACCGGACATTGGGAGGCCCAGAGTTCAAATCCTGGCTCCGCCAATTTTTGGCTTTCGGCGGGTTCCTGAAAACTTTGATTCTTTGATTCATTAGATTAAGTACGGTTCATTCATCTGCATATGTTTGTTTATATATATATATATATATATATATATATATATATATATATATATATATATATATAGATATATATATTTCAAACTCAGTCTTTTTCTTTTTCCTACTGCCTTGCGTTTCCTTGTTAGTTATTGCTATCATCTAGCTTCTACAAATATTTCTACCTCGTGAATACTGACATCTGCACAAATGTGCAATCGCTATCAAAATATTTGCTTTTCAACTCATAAGATCACGTGCAACGTTGTGTACTGAGTTGAGTTTTGTGCTTATATATCACGGATGTTTACTAAAGTATTTTTTTAAAGCTGAAAAAATGTTTGACTATGACTATGACCTCCTTCTAGTTTCAAGGAACCTTATTATTTCCTTGGTTTTGTCAAACCTTGTTTCGGTTTGCAAAATGCCAATACTATTTATTGCATTCCATTTCCAATATCGATAGCATCAACCCTCAATTCTTCTATCCTGAAGTTTTCCGACATTGGCCGACAATAGTTGACATCAGTTGACACTAGTCAAACCTTCGTTCACTATAGTCAACACTTCTAATTTTGATTCCGCACTGCGCTATCAGCTTCTTGGATACTTTTAACAAATTGTACATTACCATTCGGACCATATTGTTGGTGGTTTATATCTTCAGCTCGAGAAAGATATTCGTTCGGAAGGTTTCTTATTCACACAAGACTTGTTCTAAGGCTTGCGTTTGAAATTGTAGTAGATATTTCGTCAAACGAAATGCGTGCGTGCGACCTGAGATTACCTTATAATATTGCAAAACAATGTGACAATAACAAGAAAAAATAAATGTGTATCGTTCATTAACTACAAATAAAAATGCGGAAAGAGAACTGTAAACGTTTAATTAAGGTCCCCTCGGGGAGTTCTGCGCCCCGGTTGTTGAAGCGGTCTACAATGAAACAAAACTGATTAAATTTGCAAGAAAGTACACTTGCCGGAATCTCTCCGAGTGCTGCCTCGTCGGGTTTCGGCAACACGGAGAACGTGCCTCTGGGAACAAGATTGTTCTCCTCGACGGCGGAACGCTGAAAACTTGATGGGAACGAATTTTGCACCGGACTTTATTTGCCAGACGCGATCTAATTATCTGGGATTCTCCATCACCAGCAGTTTCCGTTGCGTTGTGATTCGAACGAATATAAATGGCTATCTATATTACTAGATAATGGTAAGAGGCCAAATCGTATAACCAACTGACAGAGCGTTCTGGTAAAACGAGCAGGCACGATTTTGACTGAGCTGTGTCAGCCAGTAATACTATTACTAGTATATATTTAATAGGGTCACACGAGTACCTCGATTTATAATGCACTCATGTCCCGTAGAATGATTTATGGGGTTCCATTTAAAACTAAGGAAGGCCATCTTGGACACCCCAGTGAAGGATTAAGTAAGTATTAAGGCTACTTGGGAATTTTAATTTTGACGAACATTTCAACTATTCCGATTCTTTTTTCAGGCTTACAGATGTAGGGACATGAAAATTAAACAGTTGATTATTCCTGATATTGAATGTTCATAGGTTACTTAGTTTAGGACATGAAACTTAAACAGGTAAATTATTTTTGAAATCAAATGCTCACAGGTTTCGTAGTATGTACACCAGGGCCGGCTTGCTAGAACAGCGTCTCAGCTGAGAATGGGTGAAAGAAAGCACTGCAAAGGCTGGGGCGCGCGAGCGTCTTGAGACGCAGCTTGAGTCCCGCTAAGCTCGCGCGCTGGCTTTGGCAGTGCTTTCTTTCATCCAGTCTCAGCTGAGACGCTGGTTCTAGCAAGCCGGCCCAGGTTTCGCAATTTTTAGAGCTCTAGTAGTTGCCACAATCAGTTTACAATCAATTCACAATCAGCCGGTGTCATATAAAGAATACCAACATCTCCATAATAAAGAACTTATCTCTCTCTCTCTCTCTCAGTTTACGAATGATGACAATTTTAGTCGGGCAACCAGGAGAGACTGCTTATGTTGGTCACACCATGGAGCCCATAAATCACGTGATCATCTTGTTTAGATTAACTCGCGTCACCACGGTTTGCACACGCGCCAGATTAAAGCCGCCATTGCTGACCTTCTCTTGTCTTACCCAGGTCTGCTGCCACTGAAGCGGGTGTGCTGCCACTTGGGGAGAAAGACACAGTAGAATCTAAAATGGAAATAACCTACACTGCTGTGGTCACGAAGAGGTAGAGTAAACGCAATAAGAGGAAACAAAAACTGAATGTCGGTTATGACGGTGCCCCCCATGTGCATCCGCTGCAAAGTGTGGATGCTCTCGCTCTTGTCCACCTTCTCTTCGATCTTCCACCCTCCATCCTCGTGCGCGATCTCGTCGTCGTTGCTGGAGCATGGTCACGAGTCGGTCGAAGTGAAAATGACCATCTTCCAATATCTCAATATCCAACATCGCTGTTTCGAGCAGTGTCGAAGACTCCGACGAAGCGAGAGATGTCGCAGACTTCACCGTCTCGAGACCGCGTGCTCGAAACGTGGAAGGTATACGTGGAAGGAAGCTGAAGCGAGAGACGCCGAGAGAGCCAAGTCTCCTCCGAGTGCGTGCAAGGGGGCGACGTGCATCGAGCGGTTGATGTCACCGATTAAAAACAAAACAAAACAAAACAAAAACAAAAAAAAACAGGGCATCATTTTCGAATGGGGCGGATCCGAGGGTCCCGCATATAGATCGATTTATCCACGAAACTATCGAGCCATTTTCAAAACAGATTTAGCAGGATTATAATAACATACAATAGGTCCTACCAGTATAGTTTTCTCGTATTTTATTTTCCGCGTGTCCTGACCCAGTGAAAAAGCTCGTTCAGGATAGCATTTAGAACTATGTTGCATGGAGTTCTCGATCTTTCAAAGATTTGGATTTTAATTTTAATTTTAACATGTTTATTTAGATATAGCCGTGAATGGTACACTACTGCGGAATGTGCAGGGGGGGTCATGCGGCCAGGCGGACATCATTTGTGCACCAATGGGGAAACCTGCATGGTTGTTTTGGGGCCCGTAAAATAAAATAAAATAAAATAAAATAAAATAAAAAGGAACATAAAGAGCTAATATTCACGATAAGTTTATTATAATTTACTACTTTGTTGTTGTTTAATGTAAACATATGGTTACAATTATAAACTGCTGAGCGTCTTCGAAAACCCTTAAATCAGTCAATTTTAAAGACTTGAAGCACATGCAACGCGCGTGGGTGCGCTAAATTACCACTCGTCTAGCAGGCGAAAGTGCGGGTGATGATTTCATTCTTGAGGCCTACGCATGTCCTTGATGACTCTGTAAGCAGGCGAAGGCTGAACAACTGCAATTCATCAAAATTGAGAGACACATATCTCGACTATATGTTTAAAACAGAGATTATTTCACAAAACTTTCATTCGTTTCTCAGCGTAGCCTTTAACCTCACTGTTAATGTTCATGGTTTCAACAATAAATAATACATTACTCGAGAAAAGGCGCATGATCGACGAGCTTGCTTACCCGACCATGCAATTCTCCCTAACAAAAAACAAAAAAGAATGGTCCGGGAGGTGAGGAAATATATAAATATTCCCATATCCCCACCTGCGCGCGCTGTGCTGCAGGTTTATCTTAGATGCCGTTACGTTCAACCACTGGTGTATTTATCGAGCGAAGTGCTCAATCAACGAGGTAGAGGAGCTTAGAGCGATAAACTGGTTAGCTCACCAAGCAAAAGTGACTCCCACCTGGCTGCCGCCATGTTGTATAACTTTGACCACTAGACACGTGACCGTACTAAATCCTGAGGCTTTTACGCAAAACTGAGCCGATTTGTATTGCGATCGCAGTAAAAAAAACACAAAAAAACAAAAAAAAACGTGATAAACTATTTTATCAATATTGTTAGACACAGAGATCAGTGTCTGGCTCCGATGAAAACCCAAAATACAGCAGCGCGGCTGACGGCCTGTAGCGGAGGCATTGCGAAGCTGCCCGAGGTAAGTACAAAACGAGCGTGTTGGTAACAGTAATTAAACATGAGGAAGATACACAGAAAGGGGGGACGGACAACAAAGACTTCGTTGTCCGTCCCCCCTTTCTGTGTGTCTTCCTCGTGTTTAATTACTGCCCGAGGTTTGGTCGTAAAAGAACAACTTTTTTGGTCGGTACTGTTATTAAATATCAATGGGCAATTATTTGTGCGCGGTACTTTGTTAAGGCTGGTTCACACATCTGCGTTGGTTGCGTTCGCATGCAACCGAAACGACCGTAACGACAAAGTCACCGGGACAAGCGTTCGCCGAACACAGCATGGCAAGTGATGCAAGGGGAAGCTTCGCGAAGCAATCCATGAGCCAGGGTTGTTGCGGTGTTTTTGTCGTTACGGTCGTTTCGGTTGCATGCGAACGTAATCGTTGCAAGTGTGTGAACCAGCCTTTAAACTCTAGACGTAAAACTCTTAGGTCACGTACGTGTCTAGTGGTCAGAAATGTGCAGCATAGCGGCGGCCAGTTGGGGGTCACTTTCAACTGGCAGTGTATCGATCTAGGCCCCTCTACCTCGTTGGCTTCAATAGACCTTTCGCTAAATTATACAAGCATAAAAGAAAATGTTGGAAACATAGGTACACGCGCTGCACGTGCTCACCTCCCTTGTAGAGATGATTCAAAGTAAATAAACAAAATTTTATGGGTAACTTGTTTAACCAGTTGTTCATTTACCCAAGACGGGGCTGATCATGTTGCGGAGGAGAATATCGTTATCGTCTTTATTTTTATTTTGTTATTTACCTTCACATGTTATTGTGTTTTTTTTTTTTTTCTGTTTCGGAACTAGTAGTTTCGAATTTCGATCAACAATTAAGCTACTCGCAAAACTGTTTCAAAACCTAACACAAAATAATGAAATCCATTTGTTCGTAGGTCGTCAATGCGAGGAGAAACTCGGGGAGAGTAGGGGGCTAGAGCGGGAAGGGACGTCAGAACACCGACCTCCGACTGGATTGATTAGTGGGCAGATGCAAAGCTAACCTCCTTTTAGTCTACTCAGTGGTCAAACGCCCTCGAACGCGAACGCAAACGCCAAATGCCGGCGTTCGGAAATCGAACGCGTTCGGAAGTGAGTGGAGACAAAGACAGCTGTAGCTTCGCGTCTACCCACTAATATTTCCAGCAGAGCTTGGCGTTCTGACGTCCTCGCTGGCTTTCATCTCCTACTCGCCTTCAGTTTCTCGACGCATATTCTCACCCTCGGGGAAACGGCTCGAAAAGTTCACTCACAACTTTTCCTCAGGTGAGGATACTAAACTTTCTGGGCGGCGCAGACTCGCCCTCCCTGTCGGGGAAAGTCTAAATCCCCAGAAAGTGGCGCCATTCATTCTCGGTCCGCAAAACTCCATACGCCCACTTTTGTTTCGAAAGAAGGAGGCCCGCTCGGCACAGCCGAGACTCGTCGCTGCTGCGAAGGATATGGGCGAAAATACCTTTTAAGACTGGGATGCAGATGATGGGAAAAGGGCAACGGGGAAGCTGAAGAGGATGAGATACAGGAAGCGTGAGCGAAAAGCTTTCTGGCTCGACTCACTTTGGAAATGAAGGCGTTTCCCTTGTTTAGCAGCCGTCGCGTCTGAAGATTTTGCTCTGGTTATTATTGATCACCCAACTACCTTACAACGCTCAAAGAACGCGTTTCCTTAAATGCTATATTTCTTTCCCTCTTGACGCATATCCAAGATTCTCTCAAGCCTAATGGCTTGAGAGAACGTTTGGATATCTGGCGAGTTCTTTGACAAAAATGTGGAGTTAACCCCACAGAGGTTATGTTCCAGGTTCAACCTCAGGGTCAGTAGCTTGAGTAACCAATATGAAAGCAAAGCGTTACGATAGAAAGTATATGTGTATAGTTATATTCAATAAAAGATCCCTTGGACGACAACCACTCAATGTTGGCGATCACTGCAAAATCAACTCAGTGCTTGGGATGTTTTGGGTTTTTGGCACCTCCCCAAGAAATTGCGAGGTCGTCCTTCGCAAAAACTCCCGTTGACGTCATCAATCACATGATTCCTCACAGCCTCCTCACATGGAACTTTCTGTTGAGCCAGTACCAACTGGGGCGGATCGGGAATCCACTAATAATCACGTAGGGCCCAAGCTTTGTCTTCCAGGTAGGATGCGGGCAGAATCTGAGAAAGAGGATTCGACGAGAGTGTGCGAGGACGTCAGAATACCGGGCTCTGGTTGGAATCATTCGCGGGTAGGCGCAAAGCTAGCTGCCTTTGTCTCCGCTTCACTTGTCGGACGCGTTCGCATACGAAAACCAAACGCCAGACGCCGGCGTTCCGCGTTCTAACGCGTTCTACTCTACCCCGGCCACGATTCAGCTGAGACAGCCAATGCCAGAAGCACGAGAGCTCGAGGTCGCTTTTCTGAAGCGTTCTTCCGCAAAACGAGCACTCGCGCTAGATATGCGCCTCTCAAAATGCAGGAGCGCGGGCTAGCTTGCGCTTGTAGCTTTGGCTGCAGTCTCAGCTTAAGGGGGAACTGGGTATAGACGCTTTACAGCAGCTGAGCATGGGCGCCGCCATAACTGACCTTCAGTTTTTGTTCCCTCTTATTCCGTTCGCTTGACTTCATCATTTCCACAGCAAGACAGGTTATTGCCATTTTAAGTGTTACTGTGTCCTTCCCCCCAGCATAGGCCGTTGTGGAGACTCGTCAACGCCCGCTTCAGTGGCTCGGCATCTCGGTAAGACTAGAGAAGGGCGGCTATGGCGGCTCAATCTGGCGCGTGTGTAAAGCGTCTATAGTGCAGTGAAGACCAAGGCAGCTGGCCTCGCGTATACCCACGAATCATTCCAACCAGAGCTCGCTGTTCTGACGTCCCCGAGCCCGTACTCGTCTCCTTCTCTTCCAAAGTGTCTGCCCGCATTGGCTGCGCTCCCCGCCGCCACTACGGTTTTACGAGGAAGCAAAAACGTCCGCACGTCGAGCCGGATTCCAACCTGTGACGATTTGTATGCACGATGGCGAGCGTCTCCTCAAAACTCCACCACTTTACACCACCACTATCAACGTGCGAATATTTCAGTGACGGCTTCACTTCCTTCCACATTCGATTACCATTCTGCGTCTCGTGAGCCTGGAGCGTACACGCGACGCATGAGAACCATAGAGTTATTACAATAAACGCTAGAGGCTCAGCTGGCGCTAGTGTCTACGGGACTTCCGGTTGCAAATTGAAGCAGACAGCATGCAGTCTACATTTCCAGCCTCCCTGTGTATTCCTATGGGAAAACACTCGTGAATTTTGTCTCTTCGCCAGAAAATAACATGAATAACTTTTGTCATTTCGGTTGTACCGGATAGTATGTACCTTTTTCGGTACTGTGAAAGTGTAATTGCTTTAGTTACAGCATTTTTCTTTACCACTGAACGATGTTATACTTCGCTCTATTTCAGGCCCAAAACCTTTGTTTCAAGGGAGGTATGTGAAAACGAGCGACGATTCTAAGCAAACTAACGATCGAAAAGAATGTAGAGTGTGTTCAAAATTGTGGTGGCGCTTATATATTGCTAATATGCCCGTCCTGTCTCAATGAAAATGACTCCGTTGTGCATCTTTGCGATCGATTAAAATTAAAACATTCGAATGTAAGAAATAAAGTACGTGGACTACGAAAGGTGTGTTTTTTTATTATTTCCTATGTCGGGCAGTTTTTATCGGGCACCTGTTTTCTGACTTCTCTCTATTTGCAAAGATTTGAAGCGTGCGGTTGATGATTTGAATATGCATCTTTGCACATATTCATGAGCAGAAAGAATAAAGCAGAACTTATTTATTGCAAATCGGACTGTATTACGTGACTTTCAATTTATTTTGATCGTCTGCGTGCACAAGGAGTTACTTATACAGTGTTAGTGCGTAGTTCTTGCCGTCTCTCTTGGTTTTTCACATGCCCTTCGTTCGTTTGGCACGTATATCCCCCATGCTGGAAAGCGTCGACGCCGTGTTCGCGCTAACAGTGTCCGGCAGTGCACATAAATACACGTACGATGCGGTTTTAACACCGTTTTTCATGCCACGAATTTCAAATAAAAATGCTGAAACTGACCAATTATTTCGTCTGCGTGACTGAGAAATGTTCCAATGTGCCCAGTACATACAAATTATTCGTGATATTTGCTCTTATAATCGAGCGCAGAGAGAAAATGCACTCGTTTTTTCCCATAGAAATGCATTACCGGAAGTCAATTTCTGACTGCTTGCTGTCTGCTTCAAAATGCAACAGCACACTAGCGCCAGCTGAGCCTCTAGCGTTTATTGTAATAACTCTATGATGAGAACGGCCAAAGGCCACGAGGGCGTGCTGGAAGCTGGGCGTTCGAAAGCGATGCTCTATTGCGTACACTCTATACTCCAAGGCCAGGGCCTTCCCCCCCCCCCCCCCCCCTTAAACGCCATCACAAGTGGAACCACGTAGTGCCGCTTAGCTTGCGGGAACATCGCCGGCAGCAGGCCGTGCAGCTTCTCACAACGAGCACGGCGCTAGCCACGTGGCGACGCCAAGACGGACGCTTCTGGCGCTTTGCGGCAGTGTTGTATACGTTCCTCAAAAAGAGGAACGGAAGCTCGTTGCTCGTTTTTTTTATTTTTGGAACGCGTTCCCGTTACCAGTTCCATGTGCGAGAAAGGAACTCGTTCCCGTTACAGTTAAAAAAATGAAACGTATCGTTACGTATACGTTACATATTCAAGTTACACTTGTATTTTGCTAATTACCATATTTACTTAGGTCAAACCAAGTTTTTTTATCTATCCTATCAAATAGCAACATACGAATTTGAATGCCGTGACGGAAGGACACCAGGAGATGAAAACAAGCGAAGGCAAGGTTTCATTTGTTGATATACTTATTCACTTTTAAAAATCTCAGCGTTTTGCTAAATTCATGTTTGTGGTGGGCTATGCAGACGAGCCAAATGCACTGTTGCCCCAAATTGCACGAGCGTTTTAGAACAACCTCACACGTTTCAATCTAACAAACTCCCGTGTTCGAACTTAACAACATTTGCTTCTCGGTGTTGCTGTCTGTAGACGAGCAAGTGGAGAAGAGGGTAGGGATTTTGGAAGGTCAGTCTTGAAAACCACCAGTCCCTCTTCGTGAAGGCTAAATCGTTGTTCAGTTTTGAAGGTGGGAGAAGAAGAGAGGGAATGAAGGTTATTTCTTGTGCATCTGGCCAATGTTTGGGGTACGAGAGTGCGTTTGATGTCTTGCAACCTGACCTTTTGGTGTAACTGCAGGTTTCTTTGTAGAAGTTCAGTGATGGCTGCAGTCGGCCTGAGATTTCTAGGTGTATGAGGATTCGTGGAAGCAAAGAAATAAGCTGAGTTTGAGGCGTCCCTTTTTCTGTCTTTTCCTTCGACTAAATGTTTTGATTTTTGTACCGCGGTCTCGGGCACTGAAAAGAGAATTAATGCCCACTAGCTCTCCTGCACCCTACTGTTTCCAAGCGAGGAACCCACTAAATAAACCCTAAGTAGCAAAAAAAAAAACTTAACGAGATCCTGCTCTTCGTAAAGATATTGATTTAATACCTTTTTTAGAATTCCCCTTTTAAAAATAAAATACAAATTACCCCACTGGACGAAGCAAAAGGAACGCCGTTCCTTCTTCCGTTCCCGTAAAAATGTAACGAGTTCCCGTTCCAGTTTCACCGATGCAAATTGAAACGGCGGCGTTCCTTCGTTCCTCCTAAAAAAAACGCATTCCAGGAACGCCGTTCCTTCGAACGCCGTTGTGTACAACACTACTTTGCGGTGACTCTCGTTGACCTGCAGCGCGTTGTCCGCCTGGGACGGGTACTGTGCCCACAAATGGTGACGTCATGCACAGGCCTTTTCCTATAGCTAGTATTGAAAGAACGCGGATTCTGGAAACAGCTCCCTGAGGAGACTCGCCGTGACCGCAATAAGGGTGATGCACGGGAGCGGAATCGAGAGCACG
The DNA here is from genome assembly GCA_013358835.2 of Ixodes persulcatus. Taxonomy (NCBI): domain Eukaryota; kingdom Metazoa; phylum Arthropoda; class Arachnida; order Ixodida; family Ixodidae; genus Ixodes; species Ixodes persulcatus. The sequence goes on from JABSTQ010010685.1 coordinate 430,254, forward strand.
AGCGAAAAGGCTGCGCAGATATCCTCAGAAGCATGCTCGGGAAGCTTCGCAGACTCACTGCAACGGCGATACAATGGTAGCAAAGTAGGCAAGCGCCGAGCAGCTCTCGTTGTGACACACGTTTACAAAGTAGCGCAAATGCAGTCGGGTGTTCGTTTCTTTTCAGCGGTGCGTTTTCAGCATTTGTCGCATTTTCTATTCCTAAAACTGCCGTGTTAAAACTGCGTCTAACGTTTGCGACCAGAATTTCCAACTCATTTAGTGCTAATGTACAATACGTAAACACTTAAAAGAAACCACAAAAAACAGGTGCTGAGGAAGGGGGGCGGGGGGCAGGAAGGGAGGTATTATATAACTATTCTCTACCGCGTGCGATAGCCTTCTTAGCACATCACATTGTAATTACTTTTAAAGGAAGCTGCAAAAAACAAACGAGGAATAAGAGGACAAGTTAGAGGCGAAACCTTAATATGCAACCAACTAATAAAATACGCGCCCCATTAAGTAGCACGCTCCAGAAACGTCTAACTTGCATTTCTGTGGCTAACATATATTCACTTGTTATTTTTGACACAACATAGCAATTTTAGTGGACTAACTTCGGGCTGATACGTTTTTTTTCTCAGATGTTTGTTAGTGCCAGAGTATTTTGTTTTTCGTTTCTAGACATTTATCTGGCTCGCCACCGAATTCACAAAGTGCCCTACTTGAGCTAAAGACGACAGGCATGAATCGAAATCCAGCAGTAAAGCCTGATTCCGGCACTTTTTTGGCGAGTTAGGCCCAAAGTTGCTACATGAAAACCAAACAGCCTGCACTGAAGCCTAACTATGGCACTTGTTTGGCGAAGTGTGGCCGAGACACTCGGGCTCTTTTCAAAGAGGGTCAAGTTTGGCTCTACCCTGTCTTCTTGTGGCTTTTTAAGGCCTTATATTCCCAGACAAAAAAAAAAAAAGTTGGCCGAAACAAGTGTGTTACAGCACGCCCACCTGAGAAGCCAAGGCAAAACCTCACCACGGTACCTCTTATTATGTGCACTTGTTAAACACACTCAAAAACGCTAGTTCCTTACAAAAAACGAACATTTGAGAGAGCACACGGAACATATATTCTCAACTGGACTTTCCAATCCCATTTTGTTGCCTGCAATGTTTGAAGTAGGGTTTCGTTTCCCCAGATACATATTTGTTTACGCGCTTGCAGATTTATTTCAATTTAAAGCCCTGGGTACTTGAAACGCGAAAGAATCTCTTCATGAACTCGAGAAACGAATTAAGTTATTAATTATAAAAGAAAGCCACCATGAAAGAGAGGGCTGAGCTAGAGAGGTTTTGATTTTTCTTTCTTTTTCACCAACTCAGCTATTTATTACTCCTCAAATAACACAAACCATGTAATTTGTTTTGGAGGGGGGGGGGGGGGGTGGTTAATACGATAACAGCATGATAGGGTCAATTAAATACAGATTATCTACCCTACCCTCTGATACCGAATAGTATGCAATTTGATTAAGTTCGCCGGACCTTGATACTCTGTACTAAACCGAAAACAGTAAAGGGAAGGCGGCTTCGGTTTGTACCGAGTCTGGAAACTTTGCCGTAGAGCGACGTTATTGCAAGAGAAAGGTAATGCATAATTAGCGATAAATATTCTATATGAAGGCGCCAAAAATAAAAAGGTCAATTATAATATTTGGAACTGCCATGCAAACGCGGATTTGTATTATTTCAGATTTGTTATAGTTTTATACTGGTGTTCATTTTTTCTAAAAGACATACGCTACTTTCGTAAAAAAAATAGTAGGAAATATATTGGGAAAATGACCGCATTACTCCTTAAATAAGTTGCAACTTTGAAGCGATATAAGGCTCATCTCCTAGTTAAGGTTTTCTAATTTAAAGGGACCATGAAATGACCTTTTTACTTTTGCCAGATAACTTTTACATTAAAGCTTCAACGTTCACTGAATGCCGAACAGGCATCCGTTTTCGTCTCGGTTCATTAATTTCTACACAAAAAAAATAATGAAATATCGACTTTTTCTTTCTCTCCAACAGACCGCAAAACAAGTTGCGGCGTAATTTTGACGGTCGTGACGTACGCTGGGACAGGAACCGGAAGTTCTCTCGGCAGTAGGAAAGTGGGAGCGTTAGCGGCGGCGAGTTGGGGGTGCGCCGGTAGGTTTTACTGCGTTGATGTCACCGACGTATTTTCTGAATCGACGCCTCTCATCGCCGCGATAGCCATGGACGCATCGCAGCTGTGCGAAATTCAATGAGATATGTTGCGCTACAGCGACAGCATGGGACTAGTCTCATACGCCGGTATGCCTGTTGGGAAGTGCGGCGAGTCTTCCGGTGAAGACTCCAGAAGTCACCCAGCTGTCATTGTTGGTAAAAGGCGGCCCGTGTCAGTCGTTTGCAAAACGACGAAGATGGAAACAAATCGCCGCGCCGTTTTTCACGGCCTCGGAGATGCAGGAGCGAGCCGACGCTAAAAAAGATACGTTTGAACTACGACAGTGTCAGCAAGAGCCACGTAAATACCTTTTCACACTCTGAGCTGACGCGCGCGTTTGATGGAAGTGCTGTATCCGCGCTGTTGGTGAGCGCTTCGGGACCGATCTTTTACGATTGCAACTCGATACTGACGCGGCACTCGGCAAAGAAAGGTTGGCCCGGCATTGCACGTAGCTCCCACGAACTTTTTTAGCTCGACAGTGACGTGCAGTCGTGTCAGAATAAAAATGGCATACTAATAACAAAGTGTACATACCGTGTTACGAAGGTAATCCATACGGCGTTTATTCGAGATCTATATCACACAAAACAAGAAGATAGAATCGACGAGAGTTCCTTTTCGACGACAGCGTTCGTCAACACTGCCTCGGAAAACAAGGAGATAACAAGGGGAAGAGATTGACCTCACCAGTTAATCTAAAATTGAGGTCAGCGATCAAACTATAATACGGGAAGGGTCCACAGGGGTCGCGCGGGCATATTCCATTCAGCAAGCCAGCCGGTCGTGGGCAGACTGTCTTGGCCAAGTACCGTCGAAGCAACGCTGCGCCGAGTCGGAGTGCCTGCTAGGCCTATATTCTGCGCAGCTCGCTTGGTCGGAGTCGGTGGATTCGTGACCGTCGTAGCTTTTCTCGGGTGTTCGTGGATCCAGCGTTCTTGTTCGTCGTGGTCTGTTTCGAGTACTTTTTTCTAGCTGCTTGAAGTCGGGACGCGCGAGAAGAACACGTAGAAAAATAAACGTTCGTTGGTCGTCGCGACCAAGCGACGCTGTCGGCCGTGCTGATTTGATCGTAAAAAGTGCGTAAAGGCTGAACTCCATGGAACGAATTATGTGACGAATAACTGGCGAACGCCGCCCGACGGCACGCTCGCTTTGCGCGCGACGTAGCAGGCACTGTGCTGATTCCACGCGCAGAGCAAAAGCCGCCGGGCAAAATTCGTGGTTATTCGCGACATATTCGTCACATGGAGTTCCTCCGGAGCTGGCTCTCAGCTTCGTTTACCACACGATAGATGGCGCTTGGCTCTCAGCATTACCAAATTTTGCGATTTTCGCCACACATCTCTAATTATGCTACAAAATGTGGATCTGAATATTATTTAACAAAACTTTTAGGAAACATTTGCCGGCTATTTATCGTTTATGATCGCGGTGCTGGTGAGGTAGGCGCTTACCCAATATGCGACGTGGATTCGGCTGACGTGCTGCAGTTCCGCGGATGCATAGCAGTGAAAAGTCAGAGAGCTTTTGAAGGAAAGAAGGCGCAAAAGAGTCCAGTTTTCTTTTAAAAGTTCTATAGCAAAGAATAATTTTTTGGCTTCCTATTTTTGTGTTTTTGTGTTTCTTTTCACACCTTTTACGGCGTCCGGTGGATGAAATTCGATTTCAGAATCGTTTCATGGTCCCTTTAATAAAATGTCCCACATGTAGCGATCTTGCTGCATTTCCACTGCTCGAGGGACACAGTGAGATCTCTGTTTCTCGTTTGGCGAAGGTCAGTTTGACGAAAGAAAATGTAAAAGTTTATTTTTGCGTTATCGCTTGAGAACAAAATGCAATCTAATATTAATTGGCAAAAGAAGTATACACTCGCATAACACTTATTGCGTGATAAAGTGCAGTGTGATATTTACCGGCGTAATATTTCGGATGCACTACGTAACAGGTCATGTTTATTAATCCGACGTAGTTCAGGCCTAGTTATCGTTTCATTGATCGAAGTAGCAGCGTCCTCTGAGCTCTATGGTAGAATGCGCTGGTCAACTTTCGCTTAGGGCAGATGTCTCCAAACCTATTGGCAAAGAGGCCGGATAATGCCTTTGTCGGATTCTCGAGGACCGGGGAAAGAAGAATAATTATAAACGAGAAAAAAACTAATTAAAAAACCTAGGTACGAATTTAAACAGAGAAATAAATGTTAGTTAATTGTACTAAAAATTCTAAGGGAAATGAATACAAACGTTTTAATTAGAAATTATTACTTAGAAACTTATGACGTTACACAATAATTGTGACCTAGAAGACTCGCCAGGTTTAAATCAAAGCGTATGAATACTGTTGTGTATGCAGCAGATCATCAGGCAACTGTCAGCAATAGCAGCGCCATCCTCCAGTAGGTAGACGTGGAAGGACTCACTGTTCGCTATTCTGTTTCTACCTCTCGACTCTTGTGCGCGGCCGAGGTCGGCCTTGTAAATAAACCCTTATTATGTATACCTAACAAATACTTCGACACATTTGCGCAGTGAAAAAATGAAAGCCGTTTACAACTCTCTGTAACGCCGAATTAGAGCGCAGCTCTTGAGGAGGAGGGGGAGGGGAAGGGTACTGAGGGGAAGGTATATCCTTCCTCCCTCCTCCTCACCTCCTTATCCTGTCTGCTACTCCTCCCTCCGAGCGGCGTCGCCCTCGCCTCACGAGGGTCACGTGACCTCACGGGGGTCACGTGACCCCTATGAGGTCACGTGACGATGACGTCATCAGTGACGTCACTGATGACGTCATCATCACTAGTGACGTCATCAGTGATGATGACAATGCGGATGCCGATGACGTCATCGGTGACGTTCCTGATGACGTCATCAGTGACGATGACGATGCTGATGACGTCGTCAGTGACGATGACGATGCGGATGACGTCATCAGTGACGTCACTGATGGCGTCATCAGTGACGATGCCGATGCCGATGACGTCACTGATGACGTCATCATTGACGTCACACGTCCCATAATGCACCGCGCGGTTACGCCGACGGCGACGGCGACGCCGACGCCGACGCCGCTCAAGCCGGAAACGGGCGCCTAAGAGCTGCGCTTTAAAAGACTGAACAAAATGTTAAAAGTAATGCTGAAACAATGTACAGGGTGTCACGAAAAATATTTACACTGTTTTTTTTGTTTTTTTTTTACCGCAAAAATAAACTAGGCATCGCCGAACGCTCATTCTCCGCCCAAAGGTAGCGCTAGAGGTCACAACCAGGGCCGGTTTGCTAGAACCAGCGTCTCAGCTGAGACTGGGTGAAAGAAAGCACTGCCAAAGCCAGCGCACGAGCTGAGCGGGACTCAAGCTGCGTCTCAAGACGCTCGCGCGCCCCAGCCTTTGCAGTGCTTTCTTTCACCCAGTCTCAGCTGAGACGCTGTTCTAGCAAGCCGACCCAGATGCCAAAGTTTCAGCCCGATCCGATACCTTATTCAAAAGTTGTAAGTGATTTTCTGAAAATTTCAATGGGAAAATGGCGGCCGGCGGAGTTTGCGAATACATGGGGCTCTACGGCGCCAGAAACCGAAAACGGGCAAAAATGGGCTCCATTTTCCCATTGAACTTCTCAGAAAATCACTTATAACTTTTGAATAAGGTATCGGATAGGGCTGAAACTTTGGCATCTTGTTGGGAACTCTAGCACTAACTTTGGGCGGAGAATGAGCGTTCGGCGATGCCTAGTTTATTTTTGCGGTAAAAAAACCCTGTAAATTTTTTTTTGTGACACCCTGTACATGAGCACGCAAAAACGTTTAGTATATTTACACAGACATGAAGCCTGGGACTAAAAATGATGATGCTGGTGATGTCAAGGTTCAATAACACGAGAGAACTCCGTTACGATGCAATTTCTTTCCTTCTTTCTGGTATCTTAAAGGCCCAAACGCACATTCGCGTTTGAGCGCGGTGCATTCCGTAGCGGCCAGCGGACGCGTTGCGTTGCGAAGAGCGCTTGCGCCAAACTTGTACGCACAGTTGCATTGACACGTGGTCAACCGCAGTCAAGAGCCAATAAGAACGCGCTATCGTTGCTAGCGGCTGACCAATAGTAAGCGAAATCAAAGGCAACATGGCGGCGCACAGCGACAGCGTCAAAGGGTTCGATCTTGGGACAATCCCGCTGGCTTCCCCCACGTTTTGTCAAGCTTGAACCATCGCAGCCTTGGAAAATACACTCCCCACCGCTCCCCAAACCGAAAAAGCAAGTTCTGCGAGCGGAGAACCGAATACGTCTCGCCGAGTCCGCCGAGTGGCGAGAGCGGACACGCCACCCTCCTCTCCTCTCTCGGCTTCTGATAGGTCGACTCGAACGAACCGCAACGCGTCGGAAAGTTGAGCGAGTCTCTACTCGCTTGCGTCGCGCTATGGAGCATTGCGGAAAGGCGCGCGTCGCACCGCAAGCGACCGCTCCTGGCCGCAAGGACGCCGCAACGCACTCAAACGCGAATGTGCGTATCGGCCTTAACTCTTGCGCCTTTAGAGCGCATCGCGGCGCCCTCTTGTTTAGGCGCCCATGGCTTTGCGCCGGTAGCACTATGTCTGCTGGAAGTGAGCCGCGGGCCGAGCTTTATTGTAAGGGCCGCCATCAGCCGCGGGCCGGACCTGGCCCACGGGCGAGGGTTCGGAGGAACTTGGCTTGCAGCATGCCTCGTGTAAAGTAAACTTAATAATCTTTTTTTTGTTTCTTCGCCGACATAGTTTCTTTTGTGTGTGTGTGTGTGCGTGTGTTTGTGTGTGCGTGCGTGTTTGTGTGCATGCGTGCGTGCGTGTGTGTTTGTGCGCGTGCGTGCGTGTGTGTGCGTGTGTGTGCGTGGGTGCGTACGTGTGTGTGTGCGTGTGCGCGTGCGTGTGGTGCGTGCGTGCGCGTGCATGTGCGTGCGTGCGTACTTGTGCGTGTGCGTGCGTGTGTGTGTGTGTGTGTGTGTGTTTGTGTGTTTCTGTGTGTTGTAATCATTTGTATTTCACAGCCCAGTGGCGTTAATCTTTCAGCGCGCTTTTTGTGCCACCTCGTTTCGACGTTCCCCATCCTATTCGAGCTGTTCTCACCATGAAGACACACCAACTTGGCCAACTTTCCACTGTAATAATTTTTCTGACTTTCGCAGTCACCGGCAGGAGCATATGATATAATATTACATCATAGTTTAAATACGTGCCCCAATACAAGCAGTTAAAAATCTATCAAGGGAGCGCAAAAGGATTTTACCTTTTTGCTATATAGGGCAACGCCACCACCATACTCTCTGGTAATGGCGATTTTTGTGAGCCGGACCGACATCAACAACGCTCTCGGGAATAGGGAGTATAGAACGTGCATTCCTTCTCCCATATATAACACCCCAAAACTACAATTCAATGTTCAGTCCACTGACGTAGAACCGACGATACCAAATTTCACGAGCGGCTTGTAAGTCGAGTGATGCAACTTATTATTGAAATAGCTATTGTACGCATTAAAGACTACAGAGAAACACTCCAGGTTTAGTTGTCCTTGCTGCAAAACCCTAGCGTTTTTGTTTTGCAGCGAAGCTGTTTATGTCTAGGGTCCCGTAAATTTTTCGTGTCGGCAACAGACATGACGTCACCGCATCGTGACATCATTCGTGACGTCACGATTGAGTGACGTCACGAAGCTTGGACGTCATACGACTTCGTGGACTCACGAAGCCGTGACGTTACATGACGTCAAGATGTCGTGTCACGTGGCGTCAATTTCCCCTCTAAATTGAGCGGGGAAATTTCCCCGTCACGCCTGTCTACTTTTCTCTGGCTCCTCGGGCCGGCGATAGTACTCGACATGAGTGTGTGCGTACCGTTCGTCACGATGACCACCATTCAAAACAATAAGCGTGTTCGCACGTTTGTTCCAAATTCTGTGTTACTCTGTGTCATGTGGTAAACAGCTTCGCTGGTTATTCACCTTCGCAGAGTGGAATGGCTCATCAATTGTTTTTCTTCTGTAGACTTTCATACGTGCATTAGGTATTTAGTAAGTTATCATCGAGCACAATACGCGAAACACTCGCAAGATGTGCGACGTTCGAAACAAGACGAACTAAGAAAACAACCGAGACAAAACTAAGCGTCTCTGAACACGCCGAAACAAGCTGCTTCCATCCGTTCTTCGCCTTGGAACGTTCTGGAAACACGCCGAAGCAAGCTGGCTCCATCTGCCGAGCGGGAACGGAACTACACCGCAGCCGCGCCGTTGGCCGAGTAGCTGTGACGTAGACACACGTGATCGCGGGAGCCCCCAGGCTTTCCTCTCTAGGTGGCTTTGATACGTCTCGCCGAGTCCGCCGAGTGGCGAGAGCGGACACGCCACCCTTCTCTCCTCTCTCGGCTTCTGATTGGTCGACTCGAACAAACCGGAACGCGTCGGAAAGTTGAGCGAGTCTCTACTCGCTTGCGTCGCGCTATGGAGCATTGCGGGAAGGCGCGCGTCGCACCGCAAGCAACCGCTCCTGGCCGCAAGGACGCCGCAACGCACTCAAACGCGAATGTGCGTATCGGCCTTAACTCTTGCGCCTTTAGAGCGCATCGCGCCGCCGCTTGTTTAGGCGCCCATGGCTTTGCGCCGGTAGCACTATGTCTGCTGGAAGTGAGCCGCGGGCCGAGCTTTATTGTAAGGACCGCCATCAGCCGCGGGCCGGACCTGGCCCACGGGCGAGGGTTCGGAGGAACTTGGCTTGCAGCATGCCTCGTGTAAAGTAAACTTAATAATCTTTTTTTTTTGTTTCTTCGCCGACATAGTTTTTTTTGTATGTGTGTGTGTGCGTGTGTTTGTGTGTGCGTGCGTGTTAGTGTGCATGCGTGCGTGCGTGTGTGTTTGTGCGCGTGCGTGCGTGTGTGTGCGTGTGTGTGTGTGGGTGCGTACGTGTGTGTGTGCGTGTGCGCGTGCGTGTGGTGCGTGCGTGCGCGTGCATGTGCGTGCGTGCGTACTTGTGCGTGTGCGTGCGTGTGTGTGTGTGTGTGTGTGTGTGTGTTTGTGTGTTTCTGTGTGTTGTAATCATTTGTATTTCACAGCCCAGTGACGTTAATCTTTCAGCGCGCTTTCTGTGCCACCTCGTTTCTACGTTCCCCATCCTATTCGAGCTGTTCTCACCATGAAGACACATCAACTTGGCCAACTTTCCACTGTAATAATTTTTCTGACTTTCGCAGTCACCGGCAGGAGCATATGATATAATATTACATCATAGTTTAAATACGTGCCCCAATACAAGCAGTTAAAAATCAATCAAGGGAGCGCAAAAGGATTTTACCTTTTTGCTATATAGAGCAACGCCACCACCATACTCTCTGGTAATGGCAATTTTTGTGAGCCGGACCGACATCAACAACGCTCTCGGGAATAGGGAGTGTAGAACGTGCATTCCTTCTCCCATATATAACACCCCAAAACTACAATTCAATGTTCAGTCCACTGACGTAGAACCGACGATACCAAATTTCACGAGCGGCTTGTAAGTCGAGTGATGCAACTTATTATTGAAATAGCTATTGTACGCATTAAAGACTACAGAGAAACACTCCAGGTTTAGTTGTCCTTGCTGCAAAACCCCAGCGTTTTTGTTTTGCAGCGAAGCTGTTTATGTCTAGGGTCCCGTGGATTTTTCGTGTTGGCAACAGACATGACGTCACCGCATCGTGACATCATTCGTGACGTCACGATTGAGTGACGTCACGAAGCTTGGACGTCATACGACTTCGTGGACTCACGAAGCCGTGACGTTAAATGACGTCACGATGTCGTGTCACGTGGCGTCAATTTCCCCTCTAAATTGAGCGGGGAAATTTCCCCGTCACGCCTGTCTACTTTTCTCTGGCTCCTCGGGCCGGCGATAGTCCTCGACATGAGTGTGTGCGTACCGTTCGTCACGATGACCACCATTCAAGACAATAAGCGTGTTCGCACGTTTGTTCCAAATTCTGTGTCACTCTGTGTCGTGTGGTAAACAGCTTCGCTGGTTATTCACCTTCGCAGAGTGGAATGGCTCATCAATTGTTTTTCTTCTGTAGACTTTCATACGTGCATTAGGTATTTAGTAAGTTATATCCCACAGCTATCAAGCCGCTTGTACAAGTAGGTATCGCCGGTTCGACGTCAGTGAACTGAACGTCGAATTGTAGTTTTTAGGGAGTTACATGCGGGACAAGGTGTGTAAGTACTACACCCTCTATTTATGATAGCCTAGGAGACGACGCCAGAGCCACTCCCTCCAATCGTCATCACTAGTCAATCCAAGCGGCGTCGCCGTGCTTGCGGGAGCATTTCCGCCAGCAGCGACTTGTATCGTCTTACAATTTGCGGGACGGCAGCAAGCGGCGACGCTAGCAAAGACGCACGAATAAAGTTTCGGAACCCTCTCCCGCAATGTCTCCTGTGAGGACTAATTTTTCACGACCTCCTCTCAACTGTGAAACAAATTACACGAAACAATTACCCGTTCACTTTTCAGTTTCATTTGGAAGGAAAATGTCCTACAATGAGTTTAACGCTGCAACGAACCACCACACGGCTTCCGGGACCATATTCGTTGCCAGCCATGCAGTAGAAACATTCCGGCAAAATCACATGCACACATTTCTCCTTTTGCTTTGACGCTCCAAACGGGTATGCAGACAAGTGCCGTTCTTTCCCGGACAAAGAATGCATTCACTAAGAATAACGAAAGCTTTTGTTTCGTCCTTTAGCTCCCCAGAGAACGGAGAGAGGAAGATCAGCTTCCATCGAGCGGGGCATGGCGCCGTTCCAATCCGAGGCCACCATCTACCCCCTACAGTCGTTCGGCAGACATACAGCAGGATTGCGCAAAGGCTTTCCACCGCCAGAAGAGAGCGATACAAACAAGGGCACACATGACAGGGTTACAGTTCGTCTGGCACGAGCATCGATTCAAAGTTCTATATCGATCTCTCTTTTCTTTTTCCGACATTCACGCGTTCACTGTTTTTCTTTAACCTTTACATTTGTTTATTGCCATTTTGAGTCATCAGTCGCCACTCTTTTCTTGCGTATTTCGTAGTTCCCGTTGCATTTCGTCATGTTTGAAGAGTTTTGACTTCTTGGTCTCCGCCTGACGCACTTCTCTCTTGGCAGTTATTTTATTATTTTTTTCTCTCGTCCCATTGTTTTTTAAATCCCATATCTTAGTTTTACGCTTTTAAGTTTATGAACACAATTTTTTGTTTTCTTTCCGCTACGTTTCATAATTTCTGCCTTTTACATTAAATAATTATGAGTTTGTGTTTCTCACTTTAGTCTCGACTTGTGAGTTTGATTGTAACTGTTCCGTGCAGATATATTTCCCCAGATTATCTCGATTACTTCTCTTTCTCATATGCTTTCCTTACTATTAGTTCTTCCCGAAAAGGGTTTTTGTCGTCGCGTTATTGTTATTGTTTCTCCACGCAGCACACATTCCTCCATAGTTACTCTTTATTCTAGTTTAGCTGCTCTACCCCCCAAAATTAGTCACCACCTGAGACCGTTGAGTCTCCGCATCTATTTAGAGTTTCAGTAAAGTGCGTTCTGCAATTGGGACCTTGCGTAATTTACGGAACGTTCAAACAACTCTATCATCGTCTAGCGATCAAATGTCGATGGTATTATATGAACGAGGCAGAAAAAAGTGGGGAGGTGGGAAGTGCAAAGCAACTACACGTATTGACAAATACATTTTGTTTGATTTTGGTGCACGTGCCTGTCACTCGTATCTGCCTGGAAGTTGGACGTCCCCCGTGGCCTCTTTAGACGGGGACAGCTGGCTTGCAATAGCGTTGGCGACGCTTGTCGGTCTTTCTATTCTTTGCGATTACAGTGAGGTGGGTTGCTTTGTTTGGGAGCCCACCTTTATATACTGGAGCGGCAGACTGATGCCTTGGATATTGCCGACGAAATAAGCATGAGACGGTGTACCAGCAACATCGAAAAGGAAACTGGCACACTCTCTTTGGACAGTGTGGTAAAGCATTGCTTTACACAATCACTTTCGTGATATCAGCCCAGACGTGTAGAAAGCCAGCGTATAATTCGTAGTTGGAGGGAATTGTATATAAAGGATAGTTTAAAATGTCAGCCAGCACATGACCCTGCTATCCACTCCACGATTTGGTAGGTTGGAAATCTGTAGAGTGCTTCCGGAATTAACAGTACTAACGATCAATATTTTAATTAAGCAATGGTGGTGTTGCGCATGACTTATCCTTGCAAACTATTAAGCGACTTGAAATGCATGTTACCTAAACTTTTTCTTTAGGGGGGGGGGGGGGGGGGAGGGGGAAGGGGGGGGGGCAGGGAGCTGCCTATTTCTCCAAGGGAAACAATTCATTTGTAAGTGTCGTGTTGCCTGTTTTCATGTTTTAAAATTGGTTTATGTATATATATTTACGTCGTATTTACCTTAGACAAATGAAGAGTAAAGATAGACAATGTAATTTACACCCATGTTTTCATGCAATCTGAAAGGAGAGTGCGATGAAGCAAAACAAATATATGTGATGTTTTCATTGTCTCCTTTGCTATATCTTGATTTTGTATTGAAATATAAATAAGCGCACATTATAAATTTGTTTTAATAAATGTAATATACATTTACCTCCACAAGTATACATTAGAAATTATATACGTTGCCAGAATCGCAAGGTAATGCAGATCTATCACACACCAATGTACGAACATATCTTTATATGAATCTACGCCGATAGTATTCAGAAATATATTGGTACTCCTGTATCACGATACAATTTTTCAAATGTATTTTGCTTTCCTCTTATGGCAATACTACGAGCGGTCTATGTATCTCGCTCTAATACTCAAAGGATCGTTGCTCTCCAAGTAAACTTTTAGCCCACTGTTTTTGTTTTTTTTTTGCTTGATAAGGGCACAGGTTCTGCGAATTAGACGCTGAGAGTTGATTTCAAAGTCGCTTTTATATTTTGTTTTTGACCAGGACTATTTACTGCATCACAGTGAATTTATTTTAATTTGACATAATCTAAAGGATATTATATTTTATACTGGGACCTTTGGCTGTTTGTTTGTTGAGGTCATGATCGACCTACCTTTTCAAATCACTAGTCAATGTATCATTTTACGAATTGGCACTGTACGTATAATGCCTAAAATTGGCGTCTACCGTAAAACACCGTTTTCAATACCAAGGGGCACAATAGGCTACACACCTCACTGTCAGTTCGTGGTTTGTGATGACAGGCTCCTCAGGAATAATCACCGAGGTTCCTTACCTGAAAAAAGATGAACAGATCTTATTATTACGTCGCCAATGAATAGCACAGTTGTAAGAGACAAATGTGAGTGCGGCTAACGATAGGTGTACATTTTTATAAAAAAACAAAAAGTGTATAAGTCAGGCCTTTGGCTATTAGGGATTAAAAGTAATGTAATTTTATGAGGTATGACCTCGAACATAGTTGCACAGTACGATCCTGAAACGTGCCAAGACGTATCAAACACCTGGCATGGACACCGTGTAACTCGTTCAAAGGACCATGTCTTCAATTTTACGAGTAATCACTTCGGCGTCACCACCCATCTTGACATAGTGCGTGAAATGACCACACCCTACATTGTGCTTTATCTGACTCTTTATTCACGGTCTGTGCTTGCCCGACACGAAAAACTGAATCAAACTATGTTGAAAGTAATTTATTCACCACTTTAAACTTTGGCTTAAAAACTCTCCTCTCTAAATAATATATATATATACAACACTGGCACTTAACATCATCGTACGAGGTCTCCGAGGAGGAAATGAACGAACATATGCAGATGAATGAACCGTACTTAATCCAATGAATCAAAGAATCAAAGTTTTCATGAACCCGCCGAGAGCCAAAATAACGGCGGAGACAAGATTTGAACTCTGGGCCTCCCAATGTCCGGTCGGGCTTGCTAACCACTACACCACTCCAACTTGGCTTTCTGGAGTTTCCTATCCGTATTATTAATGCACAAGAAACGAAATGTATCTAATCGGAGGTGTTCTGGAAACACACGCCGCCGCGGCGGCGTTCCACGCGGTCGCGTTCATTGGATTAAGTACGGTTCATTCATCTGCATATGTTCGTTTATTTCCTCCTCGGAGACCACGTGCGATGACGTGAAGTGCCCGTGTTGTATATTCAATGACGTGGCTCTTGATTCTTGCAGATGATGATGATACCGTGTCTCTAAAGCTCATAAACAAAGAAGACTACTACATGTACACGTGACGAGAGAAACAGTGGGAGGATGTCTGGAGCACAAACGAGCACGTATACCAGGTGACACCAAGCGTCGTACCGCGTTCCACGCGGCGGCGTATATATATATATATCGATATATATATATATAATAAGAAGATCCTGCGCATATATGTGTATGTCTTATATATATATATATATATATATATATATATATATATATATATATATATAAAACATACACATATAGCGCAGGGTCTTCTTATTCATTTCTAACAGATTTTTTAAGAAGGCGTTTTAACAGCTACTTGATCGTCGCCTTCACTATATCCATCTTGAGCTCGGCGGACATTCGAGGGGCGAACAGCCGTCACAGTATGGGGAGTAATTATCTAAAATTAGTTAATTAACTTTTTAATTTTTGCAAGTAGAAATAGGGTTCCAATTAGAAACCTCCTAACGCGTCATTTAAATCCACTAAATCAGAAATTTTCAGAAAGCCTTTGAGCGCCGCGTGAGAAGCGCAGTAGTGCGCTAAAGTCACCACTCGTGCAGCAAGTATACAAGGCTGGGGCTAAGAGATGGGAAAATCGCGCGAGCGCCTCATTGCACCGGTAGCCATTTGCCTTGAAAAGTAGATTTTTGCTGAGGTAGTGAGAAAGTGGAATATCTTGCTCTTGCTCTTGCGCAGTAGGTGACTTTTTGCCACTTTGCCGCTTTATAGTTTTTTTTTTTATTCAGTCGTTTAAAACATTGCAATGAGTGACCTTCGATGTGTTCTGCGGAAAAGGAAACACGTAGTATATATTTCTTTCATGCGTGATTGTAACAATATGCGCAGTGCAGGTCGGCACCGTGTATAATTATTCGTGACTGAGAACGGAGTGTTAAGAAGTATACCGACGTTTAAGGCTAGGAAACATTTTAAGCTACCCTCAGTGTAGCAGCCCATTCCATGTTTTGTAATTCGTGACTGAGAACGGAGTGTTATAGAAGTCAAATTAGAATTCGTGCGCACATAGGAACCCGTCAACGGTCCTCTTGGAATTCTCGGGCGCACTCCATGAGAATAGCGGCTGTATTTTAATTTCTGCCAAGTGCATATAAATGAGTCACGCCTCCTGCGTTGCTTATAACCAGCAAAGCTATGACGAAATGAGCTCAGGCGTAAAAAAACATTGATGCCGGTTCTGGTGTAGACCGAATCCCGAGTGCCCTCCCTCGTGCCCAAGATGGAACTCCATATCCTGAATTGCTTCGCTATATTTCTGTCCGATCCAAACTTGACGTAAACCGGGTCACACCCCGAGTCACGCGTTGTGGTGTGGGTGCTTTCACGTGTTGCACGAACGCATTATACGAACCACGGCCTCCATAATATCGGGGACAATGGGGGCCGCGAATGGCGCCATGCAACAATCCCGCCCCATTCAGCGCAGCATACGAGGACTCGCAGACAAAGATAGCTCCGTAATAACTGTGCTCGCAATTCTGCTGTTGCCACATGATATTCAATATGTCTGTTATACTCTGAAAACAATTCCACTGGTAACTCGCTGCGAATGCATCACCGAAGTTACCCATAGATGTCGGTGAGATCTGAGGCCCGGAAGCAAAGAAATTTATGATCACCGCGCTGTCCTTGATTAAACAACTTGACACGATAACAACAATGAGACTTAAGCAATGAACTGATAAACACTGCGATAAGTAGTGACAGCTCTTGTTTAAAAAAAATATATATATAATTGATTTGTAGAGCAATTCTTCGACTTGTTACGTGAGCGTCTTTGATCACGCTCTAGCTTCCGCCTCTGTGCGCTACGGCGGCTGACTTCAGCCAATGTGGCTTTGGCAAGTGTGATTTCACATTCCTTTTGCTCTTTACCAATAAAGGATATAAGAGTATTATGATTATTATTCTTATTATTATTATTATTATTATTATTATTAAAATGATATTAAGTAGTATTATATTATTATTTATTATTATTACGATTATATTATCATTATATTTATTTAATTTATTTATTTATTTATTTATTTTATTTTAATTTTGTTAAGAAAGGGAGGACGTGGTTTCTAAAGATCTCGATTCTTGCTTCGTGATGTGTTATTTGGTGTACCCAAGACCTCGCGTTTCGGGTATTATACTCGACTTGAGCAAATGGTAATGTGCTCAAAACATGCACGTGGAGTTCCGCGTGCGTGGAGCGCGTGGAGCGACGAGTTCCGCGAATATAAGACTGCCGCCGACGCCGGGAGTGAAAAACGGATCAGCGTTGGGAACCTCCAGGCTGGATCAAACTTCGTTTCTCGGAAACTTTCTCATCCAATAACGTATTTGTGCCGCGACAATGAGCTACAGCAGTTTCTTCGCGTGCTTCCTATTCCCTTCCCCGGGCTCTTGCTCTTCCGCGTTTAAAATACGGGGTTCACAACGTGCTAGGTTCATTTCGAAATCTTCTCACCTTCCTGCCAACAGCAGTAAACAGGGGTGAAAAAGGGCGTGGGGGGGGGGGGGGGGGGGGATTACTAATCAAAACAACGAAGGGAAAAAAAAAGTCCGCCTTGTGTAGCTAGCCGCCGCCATCTCCCTAATATGTGACTCCTGAAGGGACTAGCTCGGCGGTTTGTCACTAAATTAAGTAATTGATGAAGAATGGGAGACGTGCGTTGAGTTTATACCTGATGCTTGAACGTGATCCACACGCCACGGTAAAAGGGTCTTGAGATATCTTTTTAACAGTAGTTACTAAAACGTATAAAGCATCGACATTCGAGATTCAAGCATAAGCTTATATATGAAACCAAAGATGTCTAGGAAAATATCATTTCAAAAAGCAGAGCTTTCAGTAGAAGTATAAAAATGATCGGACATGTATATGTTCGGCGCAGTTTTTACCTTTACTTCAGGAAGTGCATGATTACATACAGTGACAAACTAATGGCTGTCACTTTTGTCATGGAGGGTACATTCCAATTGGGATGCAGCGTCGCTCACTTTCCTTAAAGGCTAAACGATTTATATTGTCACGAATGACAAATGTTGAGGTGGCAAATAACTGGGAAACTAAACATTTAATGGGGCAAACTTACGCACAAAACAAAATAGAAAAAGGCTATAGCGTCGCAGGCAACGATGGGGGCGGAACAGCAAGATAGAAAGCTGGGGCGAGACTGCCTTCGGCTCGCCACGCGGAGCCCCTCATTTAGGCGCGTGGGCTTCTGGAACAGTCAGCGTAGAATTTTCGGCGCGTAGAACATTCTAACCTCAAATAAGCAGCAGGGTTCTCGAATTTACCATAACGCGCCATTGCAGAAGCAGTAAAAACGTGTCCCCGCGGCCAGACATCGAACCTGGGCCTTTCGCGTTAGAGGCAAGCACGATAACCGTGAGGCCACGGGCGCGCTGCCTACTTGGCCAGTTGCGTGCGCGGCAATATTCCGTGCACGCTCAAAAACCTTTGAGAGTCTAATACTTACTTGGCATACATGGTGCTTCTAAACTGGCTAGAGCGAATTTTGTGGAGTTAAGTAATTCTTGCTCCCAGTGCGCATCAACGGTGGCCGCTTTTGTTTGTTATTACTATGTTTATTTTCGTCCTCTATCTGGGAATAGCCTTCAAGTAAAGAGTATTACCTGTTTATTTGAAGCCAGCGCACGTTTTGCCTCAAAACAGACTTAAAATCAACGCGTTACTAGTGACGCGTTAGTTTTGCTTAGTTACTTTTCGCTATAACAAAGTAACGACAGTTAAAGTTCGAGAGGAGGAATGGGTAACGTATCTCGGCTTAATTTTTGATGGAGAAACGAGTAAGGGTCTTTATTTACTCCCAGGGAGGAACGAGGAACGTGTACAACACCAGTTATCCTTCTTGTCGAAGGCATGGTAGCGCTTTAAAGGGGCCCTGCAACAACTTTTTGACTGGTTTTTAATATGCACCGAACCTGAGCGCACTGAACGTAGTAACTTAATGAAACTTTTCTTTTCTCAAATTTCGCTTTATTTTAAAAGTTATAGGCAAATTAAAATTACAAAAAACAAGCAAAAAATAACCTGCTTCATGACGTCGTAGGTCCTGGCTTGAGCGGCCGTGAACTAGAGGAGGGCTAGTGAGCTCATCAAGCGCTCACGGCTGCCGCGCTCCGTGTCGACGGCTCGAGAGGGCGCCACTAAAGCATGTGTTGGATAGGCTGTATGAAGCGGGCGGCCAGGGCGGCTATTTCGGCATAACACTTCATTGACCACAAACGACAGACAAACAAGGTGTAAAGATCAGTTCAGAACGGGAGCCACTTCGCGCTGCCATACCGCCAAATGGCCAAATCGCCAGCAGGGCCCGCGCCGAAGGCCTTCGGAACGCTCGGAACCGCTCGGATCCTCGAGCCGGTATACGATCGCAGCGCCGCCGCGTACATCCGGGACCTTTCCGTTTCGGCGCCTGATCCCACTACTCCTTTCTAGTGTGCGCCGTTTTTTCCGCCGCTTGGTGGCGGGTACGTCGACGGGTCATTTCTTGTTTCCGTACTTCATAAACTGCATTTGTTTCTTTTCTGATCTAAAATACTGAACAAAAACTACCTTCATACATAACTGAAACGGTTCGCGACACTTATATTTTGTATCTCGACTAAAAAAAAAGCTTTTAGCGGCTCTGACCAGTAGTAAGGTCAGGACCTAAGACGTCACATTTCGCGCGCTTTCGGCAACGCGGGTCGCCCTCGTAGGTGGAGGAGGTTTCCGCGTCGTCCGGTTAGAATATGACGCACTGATGTTTAGTTACTCTCTCCGGGCCCGCTGGCTTGCCCGAACCCCAAGAGACGTGGAAACCGCGAAAAAGGTAGACGCTTAAATATGATTACAGGGCCCGTTTAAGACGAAGGCGAAGAAGAGACTAGACACACACGATCTAGACACGCACGCTCGTTTGTGATTAGATTCTTCTTCGTCCTCGTCTAAAAGCGCTACCAGGACCTTGACATCCCAATACCAACTAACCCAGCATTCGGCATTGATAAGTATCCTACTTGGTTTACATCCCGGCTCGTGCCTGTGATATATAAGAAAAACAAAAAAATCTCCAGCAAGAAAATCATAATGATACCCAAGGAATCGTTAAAAAAAGCTAGGCATTATTAGCAACACTAAATATTTAAAAGCGGCGACCGCTTAAAAAAGAACGACGCATCGAGAGAAACAAGAAAATAACTCGTTAGTTTTGAGCTTCGTAACGCATTCTTTTAAATTTCACTACAAAGTAACGTATTTAGATACTTGATGAGCGAGCAACGAGAAACGATATTTAGTTAGTTCGTTTTTCAGTAACGTGTATATCTATAGCCTCAAATCCCAACCGTTCGCATAACACGTAATGCCAGTAATTCCACCAGAAAACTTAAACGACTTTTGCAACTTCGGCTGCTCGTCAGTTTTGATTAAAAAGTTGTCATGGTTCTGTTATTTCTGAAAAAGTTTATTAAAAAAGTCAGTTTTACATACAACAAATAATACACAAAACCCTTCAAGGCGACATGACACTACGGGTTAAGTGTCTTATTATTCTTATAAAATTTTGTTTTGATATCATGTCATTCAACGATAACATAAGAATAGGGACTCGTAGCTGCCTTTAGCGAAGCCTACTTGCAGAGATGATCACTAGCCGGCTGCCACAGTGAGCTACGCCGGGAGCCCAGCAAGTAAACAAATTCAAAATTACGTCAATCAAAAATGTATTCTGTTATGGGCTTTACTTATCGGTTTTCTTTTTTTTTTAATTAATTCGTGGACTTTTTTCCCCAACAATTCAGTTCAGCGGCGGACAAAACGTAAAAGCAAACGCAACGCACTCAAGTTTTTGTACCACAGTGAAGATGTAGGTTATTTCGGAAGTTAAACACCTCCATTTCATCCACGTAGCTGAGTTTAGTCACTTTCCCTGGCGGGTAGCAGCAATGAAACTAACAAGTGGCGCACAAGTGGAGTTTTTGGTGTTGTGCCATAGAACATGGAAGGAGAGTGTAGCTCTAAGTGATAGCGCAGCATCTAGATGTTTCTGGCCTAGAGAAACCGCAGTTTTTCCGCCCAATAAAATTGTCCCTTGCCAGACGTCGGCCTTTGAAATACAGTTGACAAAAACAACTTTCCAAAAACGAATGAGCCTGCACGGCAAAGCTAGTAAGTGTTCTTTTTATCATATACGTGTAACATTTAGCACACATATTACTTGCACTTATAAACAAAAAGTATTTGAATAACAGTAATAGTTAATAAAATTAGTAGTTAATAATGAAAGGAAAAGTAGTAATGAAACAGTAGAGTACGCAACAGTCATCACCATCATAAACAGCAATTATTATCCCCGAAGGCCCTTACATACATTACGCAAGAGAGTAGCACATATGTTATTTTCTTTCTTTTTTTTTTTTACTTAACCACAGATTTCCGTTCGCAATTTTAACACAGTAGAATCAGAAACTAGACGGATAAAGCAGTAATGAAAGTGGTTAGAGAAATGGCAAATTCATTTTTGTCACTTATTGTAACAATGTCGTTTTGCAGTATGTTCCAATTGTTGATGGTAAACAGTAAAGTTAAATTACTCTATGAAGTAGTTGACGAATGAATGGACCGCGAATTCCAGGAGTGGTCAAAAAGGGGTAAAATCTTCCACGGGGGTAACATCAACGATTCACGATGAGGCATGTTATGATGAATGATACGGTGAAGGAGAGAGAGAAAGGACACTTGGCGTATCAATAAAAGCGTGTGAAGGTTAACAGTTTTGCGCAGAATCCAGATATGCTTGTGATGGTTGAGCAATAAGGAAAAGTAAAGCGCAGAGCTCTGTTTTAGATGGCTCGAAGGTTGTTAACTAGGTATGATTGCCAACTGCATTACACAGAAGAGGCGAATTCTAGCATAGACCGAACTAAGTTTAGTATGCTATTCTTTTTACTCTGGTGTAGCGGGTTTCAGGTTTCGACTCAAAATGCCGACAGTGACGGTTGGGTTTGCTAACTAATTATTGATATGAGGCGTCATGCAAGGTAGAGCGCTCCACTGGAAATAGAGAGCTTCCTGGTCCGATACATGGACCAGGCGAAATTTTTTTGTCCTGCACCGGTCACCTAGCTGTGTTTGGAGATTTCTCTTTTTTCTTTTGTCCCCCATGTTCCCCTTACTTAAGGTTAATTATTGTCATTTTTACCCTGCTTGCTTGCACCATTGAATTAATTGCATTACAATCATACACACTAAACATTATCACACCCTTTAGGGTGTAAATGGCTTGTCCTATACCTAACACCCTTATGGGTGTAGCAAAACGCCCTAAGAAAAGGGCGTTTTTCCTAACACCCCTAAAGGACGGCGTTATTCCGAACACCCTTAAAATAGGGTGTGATTCCACTGTACACCTTTTTATTATGGTTTTATGACTGCGCAGTACGCCCTCTAAATTGGGTGTACCACCGCCAGAAAGGAAAATAAAAAAGACGCGATGACCAACACCCATAAAGTAGGGTGTAATAACCCAAAAGAGTGCACGAAAAGAAGACTGCAAAGTAGTCGAAATGTGCCTGGTTCACTTTTTTATTTTTCGATCAAGGATCTGCCAGGTTCTACTATATTCTCTATAGACGATTGCAAGCAGGTCATTTGGCCGCAGCCATGCCTCTGCTTATGCGGGCAAGTGCGTACAATTAAAAGCTTGCAAAAGGCAAAGCTACGTTCACGCGCACGTCATCAAACTTGGCGGGCAAGACTGAAAGAAATAGTTCCCCTTTATCCTCGCAATTTCACCACGACCAAGACGCTTCTGAACCAGTGGCGGTCCGTGCGTGTGAGGTTATGAACACTTCAACCGGATATTGTTTCATAACCCCTTTAAATTATACAACCGAAGTCCCTAGTTCAATCTCCAACTTTACTTTTCTTGCGACATTTATGCTTTCTAGCACTGGTGACGTGGACAAAACTGCTAGGCTCGCAAAGAAAGAACGACCTGGAGTTGCTTGGGACATAAGCGGCAGTTCATGTTTGTAACAGTAAAGGCCCGTTCACACTCTTGCGACCGAGTAAGACCGAGATAGACCAGACCGGTTTTTAAGCCTCTTGCGATCTCTTAGGACCAGCTGTGCTGCAGCGCATCCGGTTCTAAGAACTCGTAAGAGGATTAAAAACCGGTCTTGTCTCTCTCGGTCGTACTCGGTTGCAAGAGTGTGAACGAGCCTTAAAATGTTCTATTGAGACGGAAGCAGGACTACTATCAGAAGCATGCTTGCAGAGTACTTACAAATAAAAGAGCGATCTCATGTAATCGGTGAGAGATGCATAATCCGATTCGGGCAGCACAGAACAATCCACAAACACAATGTCGAGGATGAAGGCGGTCGCTCACATTCAACGGAAGTTTCGTGGTCGCCGATGAACAGCTCTCTGTCGTGATAGATGCGTAATCCGATTCGGGCAGCACAAAACAACGGAAACACAATGCCAAGGTTGAAGGCGGTCGATCACATTCAGCGGAAGTCTCAAGGCCGCAGATGAGCAGCTCTTTGTTGAAACGCGTCCAACAAACACAGCACAATAATTCCATGGACTCCGACGAAATAAACGACTATTACCGAAAAGTTGGCATGGATGTATTCGGGCTGTTCACGACGAAAACTCCCGGCCGCGACTGCAACGGACAAAGAGGAAAGCACTGACGGGCGCCCCTTTTTGAAAACCGGACCTAAGTAGCCCCTACAACTCACCATAACTTGGCATACGGCAAGAACTACGGCCCCAGTGAGCCCATCAGCGCGCAAGAGCGAGTCATGTAACAAATTTTCGTCCAAGCGTTTTTTGTCCTACGGAGAGCGGTCACGTGTTTCGCGCCGCCCCTCTGATTTGATAGAAGCTGCCTTCGCACTCGCTCACAGCTACACGAGGACACAGAAGAAGGTGTGGAGGCTTATCAAAAGACGAGGTCAAAGGGGGTTGGACAAAGCAGTTAATCTCCCTCTGCATCTTTGTATGACAACCTGCACTGCCCGTGGAGGGTCGCGAAATGGGACTCGTCTGGAATTGCTTTGCGTAGTACAACCTTGAGCGCATCAAACTGTCACTCATGTAGAAGGGCATGCTCTGGTGCGGACCGCGAGATCACAAAATAAATACAAAAAAACAAATTTGAAAGCCGTCGATGCACGGGACAAAGCTAAGACACTGAGAGCATGAAACAAAAAGAGACGCGGCTTCACGTATAACAAAAAAACAACAAAAAATGTCGGGACGCTAGATATTCTGGTGTCATTACGCAGAGATAAGAGTCGTGAACCCTAGCGGGGGTGTCATGAATCCGGCACTTTCGATGGTCTTGCGACATTGTTTCTTCAGAAGTGCACACAAAAGTAAAATCTCAGTGAAGGTGCTGTAAGTAGTGCGTAACCCAGTCAGGTGAGTTTGTAATACCTGAAATAAAGGCGCCACAGTTTGTTCAAGGCTTTATCGCAGGAGGTCTTTCTCGGGTTAAAAGTAAGCAGATTCCGTTTTGCTCAATCTTGTTTAGTTTTGTGGTTTAACGTCGGATTTTAGGCAGACAATAAATAAAAATACCTCGCCGGCATAGCCGATTCACGCAGGACACTCTTGACACTCAACCAAAAACGGCGCCGCGTACGGTATGTCAGGATGGCGTCGGTGCGACCCATCCCATTTTTCACAAATATTGGCAAGACCGAAATGGTATCGGCACAATCTTTCTGATATAATTCCATAACGGCGCAATACTTTGTGCTGCTTGGGTCGTATATTTACAAGTTTTCGTTCATTTTTGCTACCGGAGATTATTTATTTAAAATTAAAGTTGAACTGATAAAACTGATGCACGCGCGACACGTAATTTTCGGCTCGTGTTGGACGGAGAGTTCAATCGGAGTTGCAAATCTATTCTCTAGAACGTCCTAATCATACGCCACTTCGTGTGGCGATTAATTATACTCGATGGTTGTACCGCCGTACATCAGCAACAGCTTCACCAAAGCAATAGACATGAACGGCTATGAAATCATTGGTGTATTTGACAGCATCACCATTACACCCCTTTCACACCGTGTGAATGAAGGGCGTAAAATTCGCCCATACACCCTTTTTACACGATTCTGGACACGATTGCTACAAGTAGGGCGTAAAAAGGGCGTGTAAGGGGTGTAAGACGTCAGCACACCCTTTTTACACCTACCGATATTCAGAAATCGTGTAAAAATTGTGTAAAACGGGTGTTTTTCATAACTTACACCATTCTTGCACCATATTTACACGATTATGGGTGTAACAATGTTTAGTGTGTAAGCCTAAAAATTCGTACCGTTCATCCTTGTCGGTGCTAGACTAGTGGCAGCTGCTAAAACCCCTTTACTCTACTGACGTCTGACTCCTGGTTAGCTCAGTTGGCAGAGCGCCCCACTGGGAATAGGGAAATCCTTGGTTTGATACCAGGACCAGGCGGATTTTTTCCGTCGCGCACCAGTCACCTAGCTGTGTTTGGAGATGTCTGTTTGTCCTTTGCCCCCTTGTCCCCCTTCTCCGGGGTTTATTATTGTCATGAAACGTATAATGTTAAATGTCTGCCGATACAGTTATAGGAACTGCAAACGCTGATATGAGAGGAGTCAGGATGATAAAATTTAAAAAAGGTTGAAGAACAGCATGATGAAAAAACCAGAAAGATTTGAATTTGTAAGAACCTAGGGTCGTCTGTCATTTATTCCACCATTGAATAACTTGTAGAATATCTGCTTTCTCGGAATGGTAATTGTCGGGCGAGATAATGACATCGCCAATTCTCACGACGCCCGCGTTTTAAGGCTTCTCGGCTCGATGCAGTCAAAGGCAGCGCCTAGCACTCGCATATCGTGAGCGCCACTAAGCCCACAGGCGCTACTGGCAATGCTGGCGTAGGCGGACTCAAGCACCAGCTATTGATGTTATTCCTTGAAGCGCTGGAAAAGCCGTGAAACCTCAGTGAAGACTCGGTGAGATTTGTGGTAAGTATGAACGTCCCTCTAGTTCTTCTAATAGGCATAGTCACCCGGTTCGAATAGTTACCCTGTTGTGCTTGAGGACGCCTCGGTTGGTGTCCTTTTGTGTTTAAGGTAAGCTTTCTAATAGCGTTACAAAAACAGACAACACATGTAGGACAATACAATCAGGACCTTTTCAAAACCGAATGCGCTGATACAACATTATTCGCCAAGAAACTTTTAAACGCGGAACAGTGGCAAAGGCTCTAATGGGCAAACTCTCGGGAAGGAATTTCCCTTAAATGCAGGAAGTATCTTCCTGAAGCAATGGTCAAAAAGATCGGAATACTGGAAATATATTGGTACCATATTAGGATTGCATTATCTACTGTCGTATGAGTAACTCTAAAATTAAAATGTTCTGTCATTTACAAATTTGGCAGTGACACTGAAGACAGCTTACGTGTAGCAATGCACACGCATTCCTACACGCAGCACATTCCTACAAGCAGCGCGCCACGCCTTCCTTTCGCACACGGTACCCCGATGGTTACATCACTCTCCCCCACTCCGCAGGCGCGGCGAAGCCTGCCGGCTTTACGACGGCTTCCTTGACGTAGGATTGCGTTGCTGTGCTTTTCTTTATGTTTTATTTCTCAAGCGCGTCCGCTCTGAACTTGAGCGCCCCCGCCGTCTTCAGTGACGAGGTATTTGGGTTGCTGAGCTTTTCGTTGTGTCTTTTTTTTTTTTTTTTTTTTTTTGGGGGGGGGGGGGCGGCGTCCGCTTTGCAGCTAATAGAATAATATGTGCCGTTTCAATCAGCCAATGGGAATCTGCGTGCTGTTTTGCTCAGCCATTGGGAATTTAGGTGCCGCTTGTGTCAGCCAATGGGTATTTAGGTGCCGCTTTTCGCTGCTACTGACATCAGATAACGGCGGTCGATCCATGGGACTTTAGTGCTTTCGCAATAAAAAGTGTTTTCCTTGGGATTTTTAATAGACTTTCTGGAGTTTCACATTTATATGTAATCTTCACTTCATGTTTCAATCTGTTGTTTTTTTTTTTTTACCAGGGTTCTAGGTGAACAGTTTTTAAAAGTCATTTGATAACCAGAGGTGGTCTTCCATTGTTCTGTTTGGTCTCCGCCGTTAGAAGGAAACAATAAAATATAGCTTGGCTAATCTCGGTAACCAATTGAATTAAGCTAGAGTGAAGTCCGGCGTGGGTACGCCATTTAGTCTCTAAGCACCAGTCAGAATGCGAAAACCAGATCGAGCGAGAAACTTTTGGTGCAATCTTTAAATATTCAGCATGGATCGAACGGACAAGCGTCCCCGGCGCTACCCTTCCGTTTGCTTTTCTCACGAACAAGTTGGACAACAATATAAAGTAAAAGAAATAATAAAATACATCGTACGCTCACGCAAAAAGGAAGCTCAGCTGCAGAAGTAGAAAAACAAAAAAGAGCTAGACAACTGTACTTTGCTCGCGTTCAGTCCCATGAGACTGCCACAGCTCTATAAAGGTAGGCAATTAGTGCGACTTACTGGGGTGAGCTCGGGCTAATTGGCGTGGATGTGATGTGAGTATAGAGGCTACTTACCTGTTTCTCAGTTATTTTTTTTTTTTTACTTCTAAGCGTACGTTCTACGAACCCCCCAAAGTATATATGTCACTACAGAAAAAATGTTTCACGCAATGTCTTTTCTTTTTTTTCTTTCAAATGTCAGTTTTGCTTATCTGTGATATTTGCATTTGTATAAAACTACATAATTTTCTCCCGCCAACGTCCTGATTTGGCGCCTGTCCAAGTCGTACGCGTGTCTTTTTTCGTCATGTTTTGTTCTCGCCTTTTAACCTTTTAACTGATATGTCAGTCTGTCAAGCAGCCGCCTCGGTGGCTCCGAGGCAAAACGCAGGCCTAGGATCTCCAAGTGGCGGGTTCAAAACCCGGCCGAGTGCCCGCCAAAAGGAAGCGCTGTGTAACCGAGCTTTCGGTTGCACGTCAAAAGATCGCCAGGTGGTCGAAATTAATTCTTAGTCCTCCGCTGGGGTGCGCAAGATGCCCATCGCTGGTTTGGCACGTAAAATCCTCAATTTGATTTGGATCTGTAAAGTGTATTCATATGTTTAAAATAAAAAAGGTCTTCACTGAATCGACAACGCAGGACTTACTTGGTACATATTAGAATTCTTAAAACTAATTACGCGACTACATTCATAAGCTTAAAAATGCAGACCGTTATCCTTCTTGGTGCTAGGCTGGTGGCAGCTCATAAAACCCCTTTACTCTACTGACGTCTGACTCCTGGTTAGCTCAGTTGGCAGAGCGCCCCACTGGGAATAAAGAAGTCCTTGGTTCGATACCAGGACCAGGTGGATTTTTTCGGTCGCGCACCAGTCACCTAGCTCTGTTTGGAGATTTCTGTTTGTCCTTTGCCCCCTTGTCCCCCTTCTCCAGGGTTTATTATTGTCATGAAACGTATGATGTTAAATGTCTTCCGATATAGTTATATGAACTGCAAACGCTGATATGGGAGGAGTCAGGATGGTAAAAAAAAGGTTGAAGAACAGCATGCTGAGAAAACCAGAAAGATTTGAATTTGTCGGAATTTAGGGTCGTCTGCCATTTATTGCACCATTGAATGACTTGTGGAATATCTGCTTTCTCGGTATGGTAATTATCGGGCGAGATAATGACATCGCCAGTTCTCACGACGCCCGCGTTTTAAGGCTTCTCGGCTCTATGCAGTCAAAGGCAGCGCCTACACTTGCACATCGTGAGCGCCGCTAAGCCCACACGCGCTACTGGCAATGCTGGCGTAGGCAGACTCAAGTACCAGCTATTGGTGTTATTACTTGAAACGCTGGAAAAGCCGTGAAACCTCAGTGAACACTCGGCGAGTTTTTGTGGTAAGTACGAACGTCCCTCTAGTTCTTCTAATAGGTATACTTACCTGGTTCGAGTGGTTACCCTGTTGTGCTTGAGGACGGCTCGGTTGGTGTCCTTTTGTGTTTAGGGTAAGCATTCTAATAGCGTTACAAATACAGGCAACACATGCAGGACAAAGCAATCAGGACTTTTTCAAAACCGAATGCGCTGATACAACATTATTCGCCAAGAAACTTTTAAACGCGGAAGAGCGGCAAAGGCTGTAATGAGCAAACTTTCGGGAAGGGATTTCCCTTAAATGCAGGAAGTATCTTCCTGAAACCATGGACAAAAAGATCCACAGGTGACGTTCGGAATACTGGAAATATATTGGTACCATATTAGGATTGCATTATCTACTGTCGTATGAGTAACTCTAAAATTAAAATGTTCTGTCGTTTAAAAATTTGGCAGAGACACTGAAGACAGCTTACGTGTAGGAATGCACACGCATTCCTACACGCAGCACATTCCTACAAGTAGCGCGCCACGTCTTCCTTTTTCACATGGCACCCCGATGGTGACATCACTCTCCCCCCCTGCGCAGGCGCGGCGAACCCTGCCGGCTTTACGACGGCTTCCTTGACGAAGGATTGCGTTCCAAGCGTGCGTTCTACGAACTTCCCAAAGTAAATATTTCACTACAGAAAAAATATTACACGCAATGTATTTTTTTCTTTTTTTTTTTCTTTCAAATGTCAGTTTTGCTTATCTGTGATATTTGCATTTGTATAAAACTACATATTTTTCCCCCGACAATGTCCTGATTTGGCGCCTATCCGAGTCGTCCGTGTGTCTTTTTTTGTCCTGTATTGTTCTCGCCTTTTAACCTTATAACTGATATGTCAATCTGTCAAGCAGCCGCCGCGGTGGCTCCGAGGCAAAACGCCGGCCTAGGATCTCCAAGTGGCGGGTTCGAATCCGGGCCGAGTGGCCGCGAAGAGAAAGCACTGTGTAACCGAGCTTTCGGTTGCACGTCAAAGGATCGCCAGGTGGTCGAAATTAATTCTTAGTCCTCCGCTGGGTTGCGCAAGATGCCCGTCGTTGGTTTGTCACGTAAAACCCTGAATTTGATTTGGATCTGTAAAGTGTATTCATATGTTTAAAATAAAAAGGTCTTCATTGAATGGAAAACGCAGGACTTACTCGGTACATATTAGCGTTCTTAAAACTAATTACGCGACTACATTGAAAGTTATCAAATCATTTGCATATGCTCGTCTTCTCTGCATCATGATACTAAATGGAAGGCATATCGAAGTGGTATGTTGTATCTATAGAGTTCTATAGATGCGTGTTCTCATTTATATCACTGCAATGAGTGGAAGGGAAACGTGACAAAACAGCACAGCGTGAAAATATCAGAGCCACAGAGAAACACGTCCCAAAACAGCACAATATGAAAAAAGCACGCACGCAAATGCATGCCGTTTTTTGCTGATTGATTAGCAGCACACGCATAAATTAAGTACTTGTTGCAAACGTGTTCAGCATAGATGTGTATAGCTGTTACATTTTATTACATACCGTTAAATGGCTTTATACTCATATCTGCGCCGTTTCATTTTTAAATTGTTACCTATTTATAGCATTTTGTAAGTGTCAATGAGGTACTCTCTGTTGTACTGGGACAGGAGGTTCCGTAGCCTTTGCAATATCCTCTCGTATGGCTTTCATCCCGATGGGGTGCACCCTCTTCGGCCGTCGATCATCTTCTGGGTAAGGCTCTGCTCGGTCTGCAAGGCCTTGATGAGCCGGTACGGGCCAGGATGTTGAAACACGAGAAAAGACTGAATACTCCAGTGCCGTGCTTCTACGCTGTTGTTGCTCTTAGGAAGGTCGTCTACAACGCGCTCATGGAAGCTCCGCTCTAAAAAAAAAAAAAAGTTGTCAGCGAATTCTTTCTTTGGAGCATAGCGCAGAGTTGTTCCTGTGGTGATACCTCTAAAGGAGACAGATGACTCTAGTGCTCAGTGGAGAGAATAATATCTGCTTCCAATAACGTCAGGTGACTCTATTACTCAGTGGTGTCAGTTGACCCCTTCCTGCCTGGAGTCAGCCGATTGTTTTTCAAAAGGGTCAGTAGACTCTCTCCAATAGAATCTTGGGACTCACCTCTTACTAGAATCACGCAACTCGGCCAAAAAAGTAATTATATTCCGCTTTTCATGGAGTCAGACGACTTCCCCAATATATAATTTTTTTCTGCTAGAACTTTTTTAAACGCCCCAAAAGAGTACAGGGATTCTTTTGTAGATAATCACGGGGCTCCGGCTTTACTAGAGTCACGCGTCATGAGAGCCCCACATTTCAATATTCAGTGAAACTATTTTTGCAAATACAAGAACATGGCCGCATTTGGCATATCAGCGGTACATCCGGGTTTATTCCCTCACTCGTCATCACTGAATCCACCGAAACACGAGTCGCTGTCGCTATCGAAGACGTGTTGCAGCGCTTCGTCCACCATGCTTTCCCAAAATTTGGGTTCCATCGCCGGTTCGCTGCTTACGAAGGCCTGTCAGTGGTTCAGTTCCTTAGCTTCAAAGTCGTCGAGGCGTCTGGAGATGCCAGAGTGGTTAAAAGATGCCAGAACGGTATCCTCAGACAGAGAAGCAAGTACTTAATTTAGGCGCGTGCCGCTAATAATGCGCCCTACAGCGAAAAAACAGCATGCATTTACGTGCGTGCTGTTCTAGCACGTGCTCTTCTGTCGTTCTGCTGCTTTGACGCCGTGCTGATCTTTCGTATGCAGTTTTGACGCCTTCTGTTTTGTCGCTGTGCTGTTTTGACGCGGTGCTGTTTTGACGCGGTGCTGTTTTGACCGTGCTGTTTTATCGCGTGCTGTTTTTGTCGTGTGCTCTTCTTTCGCGGTATGAAAGAAGTAGTCCGGGTGTGCTAATCAAAATTTTTGCGGGACAACGTGGACTACTAAAAGCAGCAAGGTAGGCATCCGGGCTATTTGAAGACAACGCGAATACTGAGCTAGTAAAAAGCTTTCCAATCTTCGCCCAATTGATTTATGTCACGTCAGGGGACGACATACAAACGCCATTCCATATCCGTAAACGTATGAACTGACAAATATATACACAGTTAATGGATTAACATCGAATTCCGCAAGTGCAAGATCAAACCAATGCATTCACCATGGCGCTGCATCCGCATTAACACGAATAGAGGAAACATAACAACGCTAAAGAAACAATTAATCACATCACCTAACATATACACCTTTCCAATGTTTAAAAATCCACAGCCTAGCATTCCTGCTCCACAGCCCAGCACGCGCAAGCTTGTCGCTTCGTAAATCAAGCGAATAACGCGCATTAGCACGAACGCTGAAAATGGCACTGGCCTGGTGCTTTTTTGTGAGACTCTATACTGTAACGAATAACTTTGCAGACGGCCGCTGAATCATGCAGCACTTAACCTTTCTTATCTATTATTATTATGAGCTTTGCAATATTTTAGAGCACAGCTCTTAGGCGCCCGTTACCGGCTTGAGCGGCGTCGGCGTCGGCGTAACCGCGAGGTCACGTGACCCCCCCTCCCCGAGGTCATTTGGCCCCCAGGTCACGTGACCCCCCCCCCCCCCCCCCGAGGTCACGTGACCCCCAAGGTCACAGGACCCCCCCCCCCCCCGAGGTCACGTGACCCCCCTTGAGGAGGAGGCAAAGGAGGGACGAGGAGGTTGAAGGATGAGAGGAGGAGGAGGTGAAGGAGAAGGACGGGAGGAGAAGTAGCAGGCAGGATCACGAGGTGAAGAGGAGAGAGGAGGGGTATACCCTCCCCTCAGTACCCTTCCCTCCTCCTCCTCAAGAGCTGCGCTCGAATTTGGTGTTACAGGGAGTTGTAAACGGCTTTCATTTTTTCTGCGTTCACAATTTTGACGTATTTTAGTTGATAATATCAAATGCATGCCTGAGTTTGTTTAGATTCAGCTGGTTCATGCTCTTACTCCCAAATCAATGCGTTTAGTGTTACCCAAATCACCTCAAAGTCAGATTCTCTGAAATAGGTTAATTTTTCTGATTATTCCTGTCAGCTTTTATAAGTTTCGTGTTTTAATGACAAATTATGCCTGATATTTGAATATAGTTCACTGATATTAACGCGCTCGCGTAATCTCCATACAAATTTCAATTTGCGAAAAAACCCACAGGGTCAAGTGGCTGATGGATTGTAGTGAGAAACCAAATACGTTAAATTTGCTTTCGTTTCTTGCTCACTACAGTTTTTTTAAAAGTGTTGTGCACACATTTTACGCCACCGACGAATATTAAACCGGCATTAGGCGTCCATAAATGAAAAAAAAACAGCGGTAATATCTTGAGGTGTCATGGTTTACCTGATATTAATTTAATAGAGATGTGCTCAGCGAGCTTTTGGTAACGAAGGTTGAAATACACCCGGAAAGAGCTCATAGATACCCTTATGTGTCCTGACCTTGCGGCTTTATTTGTTCTCTGTTTCTTCAATTCATCGTCAAGTAGCCATTGCTAAATAAAAGCAAAATATATGCCTTGAGACGTTTCAGAAATCTGTACTTCCCAGAACCTTAAAATGAACATGACAATTCGCTTTAAAGTTTAGGTTTTTCATAAAATCGCATTATTATTTTTTTCATTTCTTGCTTAATTTTCTTTCCCTTTCGTTAGACGGCAGTTCGGGTGTCCACCACTAGTGGTGCATTTATACTTGCGAAAAAACCGCTGCCACCCAAGCGAATTCGGCGGTGGGGAAACACAAGAGGTGTTTTCATCTATCTCTGCCAGCTGCCGGCCGTTCTCTCGTTTGCTCTCGAAGCGTCGCGTCTGCGACGTGAAGGCGCGAAATTTCTTGTTTGCTGCCCTCGCCTACTATCTGCAAGATCTCGGAGTCGCTCGGAGTGTGTTCAGTATAAGTAACTTAATTCACGTTGTTGACGCAGGATCGTGCACCGCCGCGCTCGTTTCGCCACATGAGAGGAATCGCGCGAAGGTGGTCAAGTTCTACCGCAAAGAAGAGATCAAGGCGATTCCGTGTTTCCTACTTGGTATGTAGCAGGGCATGCAGCGCAAACCAAAGAAGGTGCGGTGGACCGTCGACGGCGGTGAATGATGTGTCTTGCCAAGACCACGAAAAGAAGAGAAGGAAAGCCCGCTCTATTTTCTTTATTGTCTTCGCGTATGAATCGGGTGAATATTTCTCTAACTTTGGGCAGAGATGTCATTGCTAAGAACAAGCAGGAAGAAGACCCCCTCCCCGCTTCGCCCGCACCTCGATTGAATCCACGACGTTTCGTTTCAAGTTGACTCTTCCCGCATGTATTGCTGACCTCCTTTTGGGGATCGACTGGTTTCCCTTCGTTCCTTCGTCGTTTCAGAGCTATTTCTTCTGTAGTAGAGGGCTGTGGTGTTTGAAGGTGTGTTTCCTTTAGAGTTGTGCAAAACACTCAACAAAGGTATTTAAGGTAAGATACTAAATACCCGTTTGAAAATGTGTTTAGACTAGTATTGAAGTTACTTTTAACATTTGAAGATGCTCGGCAAATAGGTTGCAAGCCGGTAATATAACAGTTGAAGTGTCAAAAGGGGTGCTCTACTTGTGATGACTTCCCTGAAAATTAAATTTTGCTTCGAACTCTATGGTTTTTAAGAAGCGAATTAGCTGCTGCAATCGAAGTTTATTTTGAAATATTTTGGGATGTCCAACATAATAGGTACCGAAAGATTTTAGGAACAGGGGAGACTCACGTATTGTAGGCTTGGCAACTCGTGTGGTTTAGTTTGATGGTAGGCTCGGCTCATGACGCATTCCGCAATCAGTGCGTAATATTCCTTAACGCTATTCGGCGAACTTGACACATAGTCCGGCATTGCATATCCCTAACCGCCGAACTAGAAGTTGATCAGGCAGCCAGACTTGATCATGAGTACTCGAATGAATGACCAACGTGCACGCACAGTAGAAACATCGGATAGAGGAGAGCATCCTCTGTTGCTGACAACAACCAAGAGCGAGTATTTTGTCTCCCCAGTCAAGGGGGAGGAGGATCGCCTGTACCTCCAAACTGTCAAACAATACATTAGGAAGGTCAAGAGAGAAACACAAGTAACACAAGAGAGTATTTACGAAACCGCTTTCAATCCCCGTCTCCACCTGGCAGAAACCATTGTTGCAGGATTCTGCAAATGAAACAATGTGCGCATTTGGAAGGGGATAAAAGCAGCGCCTTTGAACGAGCTTGGGGATCCAAATTAAGCCACAATAAATACACAAGGGGCCTTGGTGAAACCGGTTCAGGTCACTGCAGCTCAATAAAACCAGCAGAAGCAAGCTTCTTAGCCGAATGAGTGTTCGCGCTCACTTGAAGACGTGCTCGCGCATTTTCATACCAAAACCAGGCCGAAACCTCCTGAACAGGCAATTTCCGCAAATGGTTGATTATGACCGTACCAAGCGTTGGCGTCACAATTTTGCGCTGACGGATCCACTCTACTTCAAACAAAAGGTGAGAAAATTCCGATGACGTGACCAGCACTTTGCTAACTCCAAGCGTATGGTGTCATTCAAAGACAACTTAAAAAAAATTATAAAGCGGACAAAAGGACACATAAAGGCGGGAGTACTTGGGGCTATCCATTTGGTCTTTTGTTCGCATTCGGAGACTGCGTTTTGCTCGTGCATTATTTGTTTCCTGTGCTCTGTTTGGTCGCTTGCGTCCATGTCTGCAATCGGTTCAGCTGTTCCCTGGAGTATAATGGCCCCTAGTTCTGTGGATTGTTCTGGCTACAAATATTTTCGAAGTTTGAAAAATGTAGTAGAAATGTATTTGCAGGATTCTAAAATACTACCAAAAGTATTTGAGATACAGTATTTTGAGTAGAGTATTTAAGATAGGGACATATCTGGTTTCCTTCAAGCCGGTAGTGGTTTGGATGGTGTCGGACTACAGCGTATTGGACAGAGTCGCTTGTCGCAAAGTGATGCTGTTTGGTTTTATATAGAACTCAAATAATCGCCATACAGGTTACGTTCGTCGTAAGGTACATAGTTTTATTTCTTCAGTAGACTTTTCTCGAAGAGGCGACGGGGATCGAAACGTACACATGGGCAATCATGTTAACAATGCGATCACGCTCTTTCAAGATTACGACCATTCATTTTCCTTGCGGCCTACTTGTTGTGTAGCAGGAGATGTTGAGCAAACCAAAAAAGCAGCGGTGCCGTTGGCGGCGGTGATTCGCCCTTCCTGCGAAAAGACTGAGCGTGCACGCTGCCTCCTTCCTCTTCCTTGCATGTGAATGCTAATCGAGCCGTGAGTGACGTCACTACTATAAACATACAGAAAGAAACCGGAATTACGCATTTCGCAACGCAAGTTCTGGCAAACGCTGATTGGCTCGCTGCGAAACGCTGCGCCTGGCGGAAAATTTGGGTCGCGGACCAATCCAGATTTTCCACCAGCGACGAGCGGATTTCGCCACTCGGCTCCAAATTCCGCACTTCGCCGGCGCGGATCCGCCCTTAAATTTGCAAGTTTAAACGGACCTTTTCGTTGCTGGTGAGAATCCGGATTGGTCCGGGAGCCAATTTTGCCGCAAGGCATAGCGTTTTGCATGAAGCGAGCTAATCAATGTTTGCGGGAAGTTGCTTTGCGCGGTCTGCTCACGGCTTGATAAACATTCACCTGCCAGGACGAGGAAAGAGGCATCGCTGCACGCTCAGTCTTTTCGCAGCAGGAACAATTCACAGCCGTCAACGGTACCGGTGCATATTTGCTATGCTCAACACAGCAAGCTGGACGAACGGAAAATGAATGGTTGTGATTCTGACAGAGCGTGCTTCAATAGCTAACATGACCACCCATATCTACGTTGAGATCCCCGTCGCCTCTTCGAAAAAAGTATACTCAAGTAGTAAAACGCACGTACCTTACGACGAATGTAAGCTGTGTGGCGTTTATTTGAGTTCTATTCAAAACAGAACAGCATCACTCTGCGACGAGCGACTGCGTCCGACACAATCTAGTCCGACACTTTCCACACGATGACCGGCTAAGGGAAACACACCGACTTCAAACACCACAGCCCTCTACTGCACCACAAATTACACTGGAACGACGAAGGAACGAAAGGGAACAAGCTGACCCCCAAAACGATGCTGTTCATGCGGGAAGAGCCGACGCGGGGAGGCCGTATTTTTTCTGTTTGTTCTTAGGAATGACATCACCGCCCACGGCTAGGAATTGATTTATCTGATTCACACGCGCAAGCAAGGAAGGAGGCAGAGCGCACGTTCCTCCTTTTCTTACCGCGGTCTTGGGAAGGCATGCAATTCACCACCACCGACGATGCAACGCTGCTTCTTTCGTTTGGGCTGCTCAGGGTTGGGGAGAAATACTCAAAATTGTATTAGGAAATACAAATACTGGAATACATTAAAACAGTAGCTAAAATACTGATACTGAAATATATCTGTAAAAATGTATCGCGATACGTATCGGAAATACATTTTAAATAGAGGCAAAAATTATTTGGAAATACAAAGACAGGAATACATTTTAGGAAGGGCAGAAATACAAATACAGAAATACTGATACTGCAATACATTTTTTAAACAAATTGTTTTAGACGCCGACTAAGATAAAGCTTGAAGTTTGAAGTGGAAGTTTTTGGTCCCGAAATTACTTTCCCGTAGGCTTGGCACTTGCCATAGTGTTTCCGGACGGCGAGGAGTCTTCAATGGGCTCAAAATAAAACAAAAAACGATCCATCAAGGAATGACCGCGGTCCTTTCCCTGACATCCTGTCTGTCTGACGAGGGATGCGAAAAGACTTGGACCTCTAAATAAATTTGATGCCACCCTAAATCCCATCAAAACGTCACAAAGCCCCTGTCCAATTAGGATGCCCTGTCAACATTGATCAGATGACGTCACGGTGGTATGAACTGGTATTCATATCTGCAGGTGTGGCCTCGAACATGAAACGTGACCACGGTGCTGTATAAAGGACAATACGTACTTTCGTTGTAGGTTACCTCGTTGAAGATCGTGCAGGCAGTGTCATTTGGAATTTTCAAGAATAGCGGACCACCTGAAGCATCCTGGAACACATGTCTTATCGTCTGTTACGGTTGAAACAACAATACGGTGGCATCCCTGTTGTGAAGGTCCTTTCTGCCGACCCTTCGCCACCGACGCATGGATTGCAGTCCTCAAGTCTTGCCTAGTATCATCCAAACAGGGACCTCGTGGATTGCGACCTTATATCGCCGGCACAGGCGCGAGCTCTCCGTGAAACAGCGCGGTCGAGGCGAGTCGCAGGTGTACGAAGTCTGGGTCGGCTCCGCGAGGCCAGGTCTGGCCTCCTTCCTGAGTTTCGGATCACCAGAGCAGCGGGTCACGTTCACGTCGGCTGATGACGTGCCCTTGAGCCGTGCAATATTACGGGCGCAGCCGCAGACCTATTCCAGTATGTGTTGAACTTCACTGCGTGAGTCATCCTACTAGTTCCAACCAACCACCGCCAGGCTCGTGCTCCAACGGACTGTGAGTCAGCTTTGTCGGCTGGGTGTACAGTGTACGCTAAGGCAAGAGAGACGATTAGGAGCGGGCATTGGATGCCAGGAAACAATGACTCAAGAAATTCCTACCTAAGGACCTGCGCCAGAAGATGCTCTGACTCCACTCCTGGCACGCCACCTGGTTCGAGTCCCCGACAACGCAAGGCTTCTCAGAGGAGAGAAGAGAACGCATTGAAAAATAGTTTGGAGAATCGAAAGGAAGTTTAGCATAGTAACAATGCCCTAGTATCACCTTGACCCTGGTGCCATCAGAAGTTAAAAAAAAGGGCATTCAGTCTATTTTTTTTTCGGGGGGGGGGGGGGGAGTATTTCTCCAGAAATTTAACGAAATGCATTTCATCCTGATTGTATCGCGATGCAAAGAAACATTCCAAATGTATTTCAATACAGGAATACAGATACTGGTGAAAAAAAATGAATCGCGATACAGAAATACAGATACAAAATGTATTTCTGAAATGCTATCTCGACTCATTTGTATCGCGATACTGCCCAATCCTGGGCTACATGTCCTGCTAAATACCAAGTAGGAAACACAAAATCGTCATAGTCTCGTCTTCTTTTCGAATGAACTTGAACTTCCCTCCCGGGGTTCCTCAGATCTGGCGAGGCGAGCGCGGCGGTGCACGATCCTGCGCCAACAACGTACGCCCATTAAGCCTACTTGTACTGCACGTACTCCGAGCGACTCCGAGATCCTTCCGAGAGTAGCCGAGAGGAACAGCAGACAAGAAATCTCACACCTTTTTGTGGCAGACGCGACGCTCTGAGAGTAAAGAGTACACTGCCGCCGCTGGACAGATATAGATGTTACCGCCTCCTGTTTCTCGCCATCGCCGAACTCACTTTGGCGGCAGCAATTTATTCGCAAGTGTAAACCAACCATTAGAGAAGACGGTGGCAAGATACGTAACGAAACAATACCATTAAAACATAAGTTCGTGAGTGAAATTTTTTTCATCACAAAAATGACCGGATTTTCTCTTAAGTCAATCCACTTGTTTATATTGAGGATTTGTCAGCAACAAGAGTTAGTCAGGATTATAAAATGACGGGAGAGAGGTTCCTTTTAGTACTTTGCGCGCTCTAAATAAAGGGCTGGTAGCGTTCCGTGTAATAAAAGTCGTTCCTGACACGAGTAATAACATACGCTCCTTCACCCTATAAAAATGCACATTGCAAACAACTTAGGCGAGCGAACATTGCATTCAAAAGTACTTTTTGTGCATCGCTTCTGCAAAAGAAGGCATTCGCAAACTTCGCCCTCGCCAGAATACCACTCAGAACGTGATACACAATTGATGGCAGGGAGAATAACTTCCAACTCAATTACAGCAGAATTAAATTATTTGTTATAAGGAAGTACCGTTGGCATTCTTGACAGGTTTTTTTTTTTTAATGCCATTCACCGGCTTTTGTGTCGAGTTCGCAACATAGGCTTCTACGCCTACTATTCATTTTTGTAGAATACCAAGCATAAAAACTCGCTTCTTTTATCTCAGAGAAGTTACTCAATTAAAAATAATAAATCCTATACCTTTTACAGTTGAACTGACCACATTTAGAATGGGCGGCTTGAGGATCTGCACATTCTAGATTTGAAGGCAAAATGAAGGTTGTAATGCGTAACTCTTTAATATACACACGATAACAAAAACACCACCTAAAATATAACACGAAATAGTAAACTAAGAAACAACTACAGCGCTTTTGAACAAAAGAAGAAAACCGTACTGCGTTCGTAAAAGCCTTCTCCAGAGAAGCAAGCTTCGAAATCGATGGCTGCCCGATCACTGGATATCAGAAGTCAAGCATGGGAATCTCTTCGAGCGGCGCCTCATAAACCACAACCGAGAATTACCCCTTACTTTCTCTTCTTTCTTTTGCATTATTTTTTTGTTTTTGAAAGTTTTGTTTGATTTTAGATAGCAAGGACGCATGGCAGTCATTCGGAAAACAAGTGGACAGGTTTGATCAGGTGGGGTTATTTGGAGTAGTGGAGAACAGGGATAGTGACTATAGAGGTCTTGCTACTCTGCTGAGTAGAAAACGATCCTTCCAATATTTGTACGTATGTGGCAAAACTATGCACATAAGTAAAAAATCTAGACATGTGGCGTACATAGAGGTGGCGAAGAATTTACAAATGTCCTGGCGTAGAAAGCCAGCTTGCGTAAACTATAGATTCAACGCTTCTTGGGGAAACAGTTTTTACAGGAAACAAAATGTGGGCATAGTTTACCACAGATCTCACGAAGATCCACTAGCTGTAGATACGAAGGAAGCACAGGGGATAAAAATATTGACCAAATCAAAACAAAATCGTTTCGATTAAAAAAAAAAAAAAAAAAACTAAGCGCTTTTGGGGAACATGACATGAGGTGATGAGACTTTGAGTTCAGTGTAACAGCGCAGACATCATTTGTCCGTTAAAAGGGTTTTCCTGCAACCGTAGATTGCAAGAATTGACAACTCGCGTGATCTATGGGCAAATACACATGCGGACATTTTAACCTCTAACTCTCAGTGGTGAGGACGCCTGCTATGAGAGATCATGATTTGCTCTGTGTTTGTTTGTGTTATTGAATTTTCTAACATCATATGATTTATTGATTCATTCCGCGGCCTTATCGTGTTCATACTTTTGAGCATAAATGCATTACCTTTTGAATAAAAATATTGGGTGAAAATAAATAAAATCTCGTGCAAAGAACACACTATTTATGTGAATATCTGAATATACTGGCATCGTTCACTTGAAACACTAATAAAGAAGCTCATCTTGTTGTTAAAGAGTAAGCAATAAAATGCTATATATCCCATTTTTACACAAGAAAACCGCACACTGCAAGACGAAGCTTAGTAGTCACGTGTAAAACAAACAAAAGGGCGTCAAAAACGAGTGAATCGTAAAACTTCTCCGTTTCTCGAGCCAGCATTCAATTAGATTCGTGATCAACGTTCTCCTAACTCAAGCCCAAATCACAGCACTAAATCTTCCTGCATTCATTTCTTAATGAATTCTTATTATTTTCGGTTTCTGTACCTCTGCAGCTCAATTAAAGACGCGCTTTTTATAAAACATCGAGGTTGTTTTTTTTTTTTCAGTGGCTTTATTATTTGTATAGTGATCTCTATAATCAAAGCACGCCCGCTCTAAACGTCAGTGGCAAACTTTCCAAAATAGAATCCATGGATGTCTACACGCCCCATTCACGGTACCGCGGTAGCCTCAATTTGGTAATATTTCTCGCTTTATAACTTCAAATACACAAAAAATGTAACCTGTTATTGCAGATTATGCTAGTACCTATTATTGCCCTTACTGTAGGAGAGTTTAAAAAAAAACGAATATGGCCTTTTTTAACTGAGTTTAAAATAACACTTGATTATTAAAATGGCCCCATTTGAGCATTTCTGATAATTTTGTTTCGCTACCGAGGACATCAATCGTTAGTGCCAATAATAATAAGATGCTGGACAACACACTGCCAAAATTTGAAAGTTCTGGTATTTATAGATGCGGTGGAAACAATGTAAGTATTTTTGCGGAAAGTGCCGTGTTGGGGATTTTTCTGTGGAAATTAACATCGTTGATACTTAGTGATAAATACTTTGAGTCAATCATCCTTATATACGTTGTTTCTAAGCAAATATTTCTAGACCCGTATCCATAACAGTTATTTTGGGAGAGGTGCCCGAAATGCCAACTTTGCGCAATTCGCGGAAAGCGCTTCGCCCTGAGAGTGCACGTGTGCTTCCAATTGTTTTTCCGAAAAGACAAACTTTTTTTTTTCGCAAAACAAATTTCGGTTTTGTTTTGATTGAGATTAAGTCTACAACATTATTTTTTCGTAAAAATTGAAAGTGGTCACCGGGGAGTGTCGGTCAAACTTATATGAGAACACCCCATGATTGTTGGCAAGGTTTTTTTTTTTTCATCTTCAGTACCTTGTTTCTTGATTCATTGAATACGAGATGTCCTGAAATATTACCTGTACTTCCCGAACTTGTAATATGTTCTGTTTGAGCATTTGCATCATAGTAAGCAACATCTTCTGGCAAACAGGTACCTATTGCTCCATCGGCGACTGAAACTTACCCTGGCGCCGTGGTTGCATACCCCCTGTCCAAGTTCGTTAATATATTGTCCTGCGCAGTGCCGAGCAAGTAGCTCTCGGTCACGGAATTCTAGAAGATTCGCGTTTATTCCTACTCGGGGCGTAACTTTTATCTTTTCGTCCCAGTTTCTTGTTCTCGAAAGTGCTTGTTCATTCTCGCCCCGAGCGCTCGAGGCTCGAACCTTCTGGGACGAATGTTCGCGATGCCGACGTTCATTAGATATGGAGTTGCCCGTGACCTTGTTGAGTCAGTCTCACTCTCGCTTGCTGTTACGCCACCAAATCACCGCCCACTTTTCTGCTGCCTCGGCACTCGTACTTTATTTTGTTTGGCAGAACTTCGCCGATTAAACCTTTACTTTCAGTTCACTGTTCACCCTCTCGTCGACTTCATTCGTGACAATATATTGAACTTAAAGAATTTGTTTTGCTTTGTTCTACTCGTAATATCTTATCTTTTAAAACTATTAAGATAGAAGGTCGTAAAAAAACCCTAATTTAAATTTCAAAAAAGAAAACGCTGGGATTGAAGCATCCTTTATGTTCGTTTAGAAACATTCGGAAATAATAATGAAGTGCTGTTCGCAATGTAAATATAATTTTAATGGACATTGCCTGCGACTGGACTCGAATCCTGACGGCGGTTTGAATTGTGGTTGGAGGTCGTTCGGCGAAGGCTCATAGAGCGCAACAAACCATAAAACTACTTTTTACTTCCTCAAATACACACAGGTTTTAGTTTGCGTGTTTATAGCGATTTAAAAAAAAAATACTCGCAAGAATCAACTTCTGCGCTTTAGCATTGAATCTAGGACTGATCTGGACTGCCCATTGTTCTTCCACACTAAACACCCAGTATCATACTAAGTGCTATCAATATAAGTTCTGAATTTACACTTTTGACAATAATTTAAAATAAAACTTTTCAATATTGTGCACGTCATAAGGCTGGATCAGATGAACTTCCGACTAGTTACTGTTGTTGCAGCTTTATCCTACAGTTATGTCGCTGCCGTTGTATATAACTTATATACAACGGCAACTGCAGATCTCCAGGACAAAGCTATAATAACAGTAACTAGGCGGAAATTCAGCTACCTTTAGGAAATACAGACACTTACAGCTAAAACCACAATGTCTGCTAGACATAAAGACGTAAGCATATTTGATTTCAATGTTGTACATAGCACACAATGTTGCCAAAGCAGGCCGCCTCGGTGACTTCGGAGAAAACGCTCCGGCCCAGGGATTCCCACTTCTAAGGTTAAATCCCTCGTCCACACGTCAGGAATCTTACTGAGACTTAATCATTGTAAGGTGTCGCGCAGCCAAGATTTCAACTGCTGGTGAAATTGCCTCCACGTGGATAAAAGTATTACTGAGTCATTCGCAGGAAAATGCTACATGCCATGTGTTGGCTTCCCAAGTAGAACATTCAAATTTGTTTTGTTTTCAGTTGAAACCACCGTGGAGCATACCAGTTGCCAAGGATTTATCCAGCTCTTCACAGTGCACGTGACCTCGAGCCAATAAGAGGATACATAGCTGAAGCCACGTACTCGCAGAAATATAATTGACAGCGTTGTACCTTATGTGTGAAACAAATCATAAAATCTACTGCATACACCTTCGGTAGATTCTATATTTTAGAGAGTCGCAAACAATTCTAAAAATAACCGCGTAAGCTGCCTTATTTTTCTTTTTGTTCTAAATAAAGATAGTAATAA
The DNA here is from genome assembly GCA_013358835.2 of Ixodes persulcatus. Classification (NCBI taxonomy): domain Eukaryota; kingdom Metazoa; phylum Arthropoda; class Arachnida; order Ixodida; family Ixodidae; genus Ixodes; species Ixodes persulcatus. Next base: position 474,109 of record JABSTQ010010685.1, read on the forward strand.
TCTTAATTTCCATTTAAAGAAATGGTGGAGCAAAAAGGAAAAAGCTTCAACAAGAAGCTTGACTAGCCCTTAGCCTCACCGGCAGGCATTGAGCAAACAGTTTTCGTGCAATGAAAAAAAAAAACCAATCATATACAGAAAATTATACAGTAGCAAATGCAATAACAGAAACCAGACACAGATCACCCAAATATGTAAAAATATGTTATGCAACTCTTTACGAGATGTTGTTTCTAGATTTACATTTTTTCTGCAAAGTTGTCTAGAAGCTTTGGAAATAAATACCGAAGCATTTGCTGCCCATAATTTGACCTGCATGTGGGAACCTTCCAGTATTCATTATAGCGAGTCAAGTAAACCGTACCATTTTCTTTTCTAATGCAACAATCTCGTCTAAAAGAACACTTTCTTTTTTATTTTCGTTCTTAATGGTGATGAAAAGTCTATAATCAGACTGGTTATAAATTTTTATTATTTACAGATTACTAAACATGGTCTGAGTGTGAGAGTCATAAGGTGCGTTGAAGATGGCTCTCAACATTTTCTTTTTTGAAGCAGATACATTTTGTTTAGGTTGGATGCCGTGGTTGTGCCCCAGACAAGGTGGTAATAACTCAGGAGTGAGTAAAACAGAGCATGGTAAATAATTATTTTAACGCGAACTGGCAGCATTTGGCTGTGGCGTAAAGTTAATTCAACAACGCGTGACAATTTCGAAACCAAATAATTTACTTGGCTTTCCCATGACATATTTTCAGAAAAAAAAACACCTAGTGTTTTAAAATTATCCACGATCTCTATCGATCTTGAGTTAAATACTATAGGCCTTGGCAAAAAAAAAAATTTATTTTTCGGACGAAAGTAAATAGCCTTTGTCTTTTCAGAGTTAATACTTAGTCCATTTTGTTTTGCCCAAGCCGCCAACCTTGACAAAGTAAAACTAACAGCATCCCCACTTTCATCGCTATTTAAAGAGGAAATGAATATGCTGTTGTCGTCTGCATAAATTACAAATTTAGCAACAGTGTTCATATTCACAATATCGTTTATATACAGGTTAAAAAGAAGGGGCCCTAAAATACTTCCATGTGGAACCCCTGAAATAATACGCTCTCAATCGCAGCAATGGCCACTAATGTTAATATATTGGAAGCGGTGACTCTAATATGAATCCAGGAGTGATAACGGCAACCCTCGAATACCATAGTAATTATGTTTACAAAGCAAAATGTTATGATCCCCGAAGTCAAAGGCTTTAGTAAAACCTACGAATACGCCAACAACCGTTCTTTTTTCTTCGAAATTTTGTAATTTATATTCTTTCTTGGACAAGAGAGCTAATTCCGTGGAACGGTTTTTTCTGAAACCAAACTGATAAGATGAGAGTAAATCGTGCTTATTCGCAAATTGTACGAGACGGGACTGTATTACTTTTTGAAGTCTTTAGAAAATAAGGGAAGAATTGAAATCGGCGGATAATTGCTGAAATTATTTTCATCTCCTTATTTTTTACCTCATAGTGTTATATTATTTTTTTACTTTATTCACCGGGCGCACAAAAACAAATTTAAAATGAGGAGTTGCGTGCTATGTCAATACCTTTGACATTGTGGCAAATATATTTCGAAACCAATCAGATCGAGGGAGTAGCAAAGCGCCTGCGCCATTCCGCCGCCGAGAAATCAAATGCTGACTATGTTCGCCTGTGTTTACCTTGTCTCCGTAAAAAAGCAATTCCTGTCATATCGATCCCAGACAATCTCGCAAGAATCGGTTATGCATATCGCTTGCAGCGTTGAATAAACAATAACACAAATACGACGTGTGCCCCCGAAAACTAAATTTTTTTTTATTCATTGCTTTATACGTTCGGTCAGAATTTTATTGATTTTTTTAGAAATATGGAGCCTCTTTTCTTCTTGTTGACTGTCCTCCATAGGGAGCAGTAGACGTATCTTTTAGGCGACTTCATTTACATTTCAGCTAAAAACTTCAAAATATTTTTATTGAACTGAATTAATATTACTGGGGTAGGGTCCGCTTGAACTTAGGAGAGGGAAACGTAAAATACACAGATAAGAAATCGACACGTACACCACTGGGCTGCCAATTATCGTTTAGTACTTCGTCCTCTTCTTGTACGTAGGATATCTGCTTCATTTTTTCTCCTTCTTCGTTCTGATAGCCACATATACAATCTCAGTTTGAAATGACTTCGCTCTCCTCGCTGAGGATCACATGGGGAAGCGCCCACAATACCCCGTCAAGATATCTATCGCCGCGAACGTGTTAAAGGCGTTTGATACCGTACCACATCAAACCGTAGTAGCCACTGCGTCCGCGGCGTGTCTTACTGGCAAGCCCATGCAGTACATTTGAGCGGTCCTCGACGGGCACACATTCAGAAATTCAGTGGTCTGGGCCCAAGCTCCACCAGCTCCTCTTAGGATGGGGGTCCCCAAGGCGCAGTGCTTTCACCACCACTTTACAACCTAGTGATGGCAGACTTCAGTCACCGCCTTGACAAGATTCCCGGTGATTCTCACACAATCTACGCAGTCAACATCACAATCTGGACGATGGGCGGCCCAGTCAGTCCTCAATGCGATGATGCCCTGGAAGCCCTGGACGTTGTCCACGAGTTCCTTTTGGAGAGAGGCCTAACTTTTTCACTCGACAAGACGGAATACGCCATCTGTGGTAACATCTCCGCATGCCGAGAGACGGCCTCGTGTACCGAGCTCAAGCTTGGTGGCGCCGTCATTGACGCCGCCCACGTGCTGCGTGTCCTTGGTGTGGACTTCTACGCGCACTAACCGCCTAAGACGTGACTGAGCAAAATCAAAGCCTCCGTCAACCATATCCTGCACATCATTCGTGACACTACAGCGAAGAATTGGGGTGCCGACAGCCACAGTTTGCACATGCTGGTTCGAAGTCTGATCCAGGCCAAGGTAATCTACGGAGCCGAACACGTGGGTCTCATGAGAAAACAACAAGAGGCCCTAGAGATTTGAAATCGGCGTGATATGCACCTATTCACGGGCCTTCCTAACTTTGCGCCGATTGGCACGCTACAGGCTCATGCGGGCCATTACATCATTGACGACCCGCTACATGAAGCACGCCTCGGGCGGCAGCTCCGCTTTTCACGGCCCGGACCGGGACGCTCTATTTTCGGGTTGCTCGGCCTGCGGTCAGTTGAAATGGTTCCCCCACCAACCACACCCCCACCATCGTGGAGCCTGCCGCACCCAGCCTCCGCCAAGCCAACGCCATCCCGCGCGAGAGTCGGCTATCCCGGTCGCCGCAGATTCTAAACCGCTGCATACAAACGCGCTGCTAACGCCGACGGACCCAAAATCCGACAATACTAGTGTGATGCGGCTACGGACCTAGAATCCGGCTACACTGCGGCTGCCGCCTGCAGCGGGTCAACCTCCAGTATTCGGATCCCGCCAGGGCTTGACTTCCTTGAGGCAGAGCTCCGGGCGCTTCTCCTGGGAGTGGAAATGGCGCTCCATGACACCGTCACTGGAGGGCTCACGCCCACAGAAATCCTCCTACACTCCGACTCGACGGAAGCTATCAGCGCGTGCCATTCATCGGCCTCCCCTCGATCTCCAACAGTTTCTTTCATCCGAGCGGTCGCGGCGGGTCTCGAGTTCTTCTGGGGCCCACTTTAAAGATCAAGGTTGTCTGGGTTCCGGGTGACGCGGGTATTTAGGGCAACAAAGTGACACACCGGCTGGCAAGGGCGTCCTTGTCTTACACCCCTCCTCCCCCACCCCCGGCCGCCCAGCCACTGCTACGCCCCTTGGATGATCCCATTTCCGGCTCGGACACAAATATTGACACGTCATCACTACTGCACCCCGCATCGAGCCAGGCGGCGCCTGTTCACCCGGTTACCTAAGTGCGCGGTCCCCATTCCACGTGGATACCCGCGGGCGGCCGAGGTCCGACTGCGTCGTATCGCGACCGGCTGCGCTTGTACACCACACAGCCTCGCGCGCATTAGACTACGTTCCCCGGAACATACGGGTTGTGACCATTGCGGTACTAGCCTCACTTCACCTTAGGCGGAGCGGACCGTAGGCCTCTCCCCCGATACAGCTTCTAGTGACCATTCTTCAGCGCCTCTCGCCACTCTGCATCATCTGCTGTGAGAGTGCTCAGCAAGGCGACAGGAGAGCGAGAGCTGCATTAGCCAAGCTTAACCCAGCGGGTCGACCAAAGACGCTCGAGGCTTGGACGGCACCAGCAGGCCCCAACGATGCAAGGAGGCTTGTCTTCGATTCGCCGTTGGCTTACATCGGAATGGCTGGTATAGCCGACCTCATATAGTTCTCTTTTCCCCTTCTTCATATCCCTCTACCTTTCGCCTTCGCGACAAGGCCTGCAACCGGCCGCGTTGTACCCTCCTAAAGACAAATATAAAAAAGTTTTCAACAACAACAACCCTTCTTCGTTCCAATAGCCACATACAATCTCAGTTGGTTTAAAATGACCCGCATTTCAGTGGAGCATGAAACACTGCAAATACTTTGTTTTTGGTGTGTGTTGAGCATAATGGAAGGCACGTTGACGCATGTTGCTTTCATTCCTTCGATGGCCATAGTTTCAAATATATCTCGTGCATATGGACTTTTGTTTCTTGCAAGGATGCTGATCCCTTACAAAAATATGTATGGACGTCCTATGTTCATGCTTTTGCCGTTCTATTACCCCTTTGTCCATCCTATGGATTCCTATAGACAGTTCTTAGACCGTTTATGTACCGCTGGTTTGCCATAGAATGGCCACAACAACGCTATAGGGATCTCCGCGAAACAAAAAGTTTTTCATTCCTTCCTATTTCCATGCTATGGTCCTGGGTAAGTCTATGGACATCCTATTGCCTCTCTATGGTACATTAATAAAGTGATGCTGGTTAGACATTTTCTTTAGGTGTAGCGAGATGTCTGAGTTAAAGAGTTGTTAACTACGCGCCGGGGATCAATATGTTACATTGATGTCTGGAGACACATCCAACCTCAGGGCATATTCATTGTGGAGATGGAAGTGTTTAGTATGTGCCGAAATAATTTCTTTACTTTCTCAGTGGGAGGTTGGTCTATGTGGGTCTCTGCGGCCCCCGTAGATATTCGCAACTTTCACGACCCATAGGGGGCGCACTGGTGTCTAACAAAATGGCGGTCATCTGGATGATCGTCGCAGAACAGCGGTACTAGGCTGGGTCTGCGCGCGACGCTTAAGTAATTCTAATTATGCTATATACGCGCAGTATCAGAGCCTTAACGTTATTTTTTCACGTTAGGAAAGTGTAGGCAAGCCCTTTTATTATGAGGCCAATCATCCAGGAGCTAGGGAACGCGATTCTCACGCCGAGGTACCACAATCGCTTAAAGTTGCGAATACCCTCTGCAGACTGAGTGGCTTCTCTATGGACCCCGTAGGGACTCAGTGCAGACCCTGTATTGCTTCTCTGCAGATCCCATAAGAACCCTGTGTAGACCCTGTATGGCTTCCCTGTGGACCCCGTACGTACTCCCTATAGACCTTGTATGGCTTCTTTGCAGACCCCTAAGGACCCTACACTCCTAAACCAACTTTTACGAAGCACGTTTTTGCGTAAAAACAAATGCAAAAAAGCTCTTTTCGTAGAAACCTTTATTTGAGATTTGTACAAAATGACAGGAGCGGGATGTTTTCATAAACTTTTAGCTTATAGGATTTTCGGCGCAATTAATGTTGTTTTTATACAGCCATGTCTCACCGGTGACTTCAGGTAGCGCGTCCCGACCTGGGTGCGACCTAACTTCGGTGGCAATTTGCGGCGCGTCCCCCGGGGAGACGGGGGTTGGCATCCCTGAAACCCCTTCTAACGTATATGTTTCGGCTCCAAAATAACCGATTAAAGCCAAAATAGAATGCTCACGCGCTGTCGAAAATCGATACTCCCAATACACGCGGTCGTGCAGTTCTCCGGGTGGCCGCTGCGAGAGAAATGGCGGCGTTGCGATCGCAAGTAGTTCGGTTTTCGAGTACGGATCGGTGCCGCTTTTTCAGAGCAAGCTCTTCGTCAGTTTCCCAACTGACTTGTTCTAGAAACGGTGGTCGGTGCGGACCCCGTAGCGGAATGCAGACTGAGTGGCTTCTCTACGGACCCTGTAGGGACTCCCTGTAGACCTTGTATGGCTCTTCTGCAGACCCCATGAGGACCCTGTGACTCCTTGACTCCTTGTAGACCTTGTTTGGGTTTTCTGTAGGTACCCTATAGACACCGTAAAGACCCTGTGTAGATACCCTATAGAGTCCCTATGGACTCTATATGGTGTCTTACTATAGAGAGGGTGTAGGGCGACCTCATATCGTCTATAGAATAGGACGTCCATAGAATGTCCGTTGGCCAATATTCTATAGGGCAGCCATAGGACGACTTAATGAAGGCAACAGCAGTCGTAGTCTGCCTATAGATGCCTTATGGTCCGCCTATGGACGTTGCTCTATAGAACGTCCAAGGAGTGTCCATACATATTTTTGTAAGGGATGCTGCTGAACGTTGGGTTGTATTCACAGGTGCGGAAATGAGCTTCCAGATGACATACTGTAGTTTACTTGACAGATGTTGAATGCTCTATTGTCCTATCATTTACGCGCGTTTTTTTTTGTGAGTTTTTTTAACGTGAGTTTTTTTCGCTTTTTTTTCTATCTGTGTAATCTGATTCGCGTTTAAGTTTTGTGAAGATGTTTTCACACACGCATGCCAGGAGATCAGTTGGATACCCAAAATTACGTAGGCGGAAAATTTGCGTGTTAAAAGTTTGTCCAATATTATTATGTCAATATATGCTTACGGCCAGTACAAGAGAGGTGTTGGTAACACTTTTTATTATAGTTGTAGAACTCTCAAGTGCAAATTAAAGAATTATTTTGCTTGACCTTGGTTCATACTTCTAACCTACGTGCATCTCTTTCAATTCCAGTGGGAGGTCGAGGAATTTGATGACCTATTCCCGAGTTCCTCATGTGTGAACACCGATTCTCGGCAGTTTTCTTGAAAGCACCGCAAATTTGTTGCCTTTGCATTCTTACAACCTTCGAGGTTGTAATAATCAGGAACATCGGAACGAGCATTGAGCGCAAACAAACGACGGACCACAGGAAGAGTGTATACACATAGACAACGCGCTGATTTACAACTGAAATTTAATAGGAAAAACATGAAAGTGCGAAAAAACCTGAACATTCCACCTGAAGACGACCGTGATCCTCGTATTACTGAAATTGTTCTAAATGTTGTTGCCACATGCCGCCAGAAGCAGATTACACAGCTGTGTAGTTTGTTGCTGGAACGAGTCTACATGAGTGTGAGACTCTCAGAAGCAGTGTAAGTTTAAGGTCTTGTAGTTCCTTGTACAACCGGTTTCTACCCTTAAAATAATTTACATAATTCTTACACCAGAGAATTAGTATCATCTGGTGGGCTAGTTGGTTAAACATTATTATTAAAATTAGCGCAAAGACAAGGAAGGAAGACAGCAGGACAGGAAAGAGCGCTACTTACAACTGGTTTTAATAGAGAACGATGAGGAAGAAGTGGAGTAGTAATGTTTAGTAATAAAATAATAAAGAGAGAAATACAATACCTCGAACTCTTTCACTGAGAAATGTGACCGGCGGTGGTTCGAGCACAGAAAACTGCGGCAAGGTCACCGTGAAAAGTGTCTCTCCACCCTTAAGATCACAGATCACAGAAGTATAGGTGTCCTGGAAGAAAACGACGTCGTGGATGACTGTGTGCAGCTACTGCTGTCGTCGTTACTACGTACACAGATGTACAATCTAAAACAATCAACCTTCACCTTTTTACCTAAAAAATGTCTTTTCAACCTTGTTACATCATTTTCCTTCATGCTCTTCACCTTTAAATTTCCTTTTTCTTTTCTTTTCTTTTCAATCAAAACATTACTACTCTACTTCTTCCTCATCGTTCTCTATTAAAACCAGTTGTAAGTAGCGCTCTTTCCTGTCCTGCTGTCTTCCTTCCTTGTCTTTGCGCTAATTTTAATAATAATGTTACACCAGAGACCCTTGAAAACCAAACCATGATTGCAGGATTCATGTGCCTTTTCTTGTCACTGTTAAGCCACTTCAACGTGACGGATATCCTCGAGTTCTCGTGTCCCAGAAGATGCCCACAAGAAGCGCTATTGCCCGCGCAAGCCGGAATAAGCCTGCACGAACCGAGAGTTTATCAGCAAAGAAATGTTCATAGACTGAACTATACGCACGTGGGCAATATTTTAGTACCCGGTTTGATTCGCACACAACTCCATACACTCATTTGATCAAGCGTATGCTCACACGCAAACGAACACGTAAAACAATACTCTGAAGAAATCGCGCCATCTAGAATTCAGAGGCGTGCGGTTGACGATGCAATCCACGGATGCGCCATAATTTACGGGTTATTAAGCAATTCTCTAAAGCAGCCTTTTCGTCGTTCTCTATCTCCTCATTCGGGGCTCACCATTAATTTAAATATCATTGTGGGACCCTCGGGAGCTCTTCGGCACGCCCATTTCTCCCGGGTCGTAAAGCAACCGTCGGGGTTCGGTCCAAACCAGATCGAATGTTGGCAGTCAGAAGCTGTTACTACTGGCTCCACTCGACATTTGAATCATTTGCCACATTCCGCAAGACGTCGTTAGTCCACACCAGCTGACTTGAGTCAACAAAAGTGAAGCGAACTTCGAATCCTGGTCGGTACAAATAAACGGGTGTCGTTTATCTGCCTTTCTAAATTCAGGCTAATGTTCCGCGAGGGAACTTTCTACCCTCCATCTTCATACGAACTGAAATTCTCTGATAAAATTAGAATAAAAAACTGAAGCCCTCCGTGGATTTATGTTCGCTATATATTTTGCATGGAATGGCAAGCCATGCAAAATATATTGAGAATGTCCAGAAACGTTTTTTTCGAATTTTTTACCACCGCTTTGTTCGTCGCACTGTTTACTTTGAATATAAAAGACTTTTAGAACAATACAATTGTTCTATTCTGAGGGCCAGACGACGCGACAAAGATCTCATATTTTTGTTCAAATGCCTTCACGGAGTCATTGATTGCCCTGACCTAACTTCAGCGATAATATTTGCGTTCCGAGATGTTTGCGAATTCCTCTTCCATTTTATGTTAAACAATTCTTCCAAATCTGCCCCATGACACGCATTCAGACCTTGTATAATACTTTCAATGATTCCTGCATTGGCATTTTTAACCCATCTTTTGCAGCGTTCAAGTTTTCTCTTACAAATCTATAAATTTTAACCCATATTGTAGCGTTCAAGTTTTCTCTTGCGAATTTGTAGAATTATTCTTCTTTTTGCTGTATGTTATTGTGCATCAATACAAAGGCGAAAGCTGTTCATGAGCACAAAAAATAAACAAATGAATAAATGAATGAATGCATAATAAAAGGACTGTGTGTTTTTAAGTAAATGATTTTTTTCGAATATTACCAAAGAAACTTCCTTTACTAAGAGAGAGAAAGTGTTAATTGAGCGGCAAGCAGAATACGACAATTGTTATCGCGAGATCTTTAGATCAAGCGAAGGTGAAACAAAATACAAATTACGTCAGGTTATAAATAAAATCTCTTTTAAGATAAGTAATTCAACCACAAATATGAGGGAAATAACGACTTTTTGAGCAAGGAAATGAAAAGCGAGGATGAAAATAAATGAAAAAATGTAAATGGTAGCTGTATAGATGAGATATACAATACACTTCTTATTTCTCAACTCTTAATTTTACGGGGTTTCTTAAATAGGGTTAGAAAGCCCTAAAATATAAAACCTACAAACAAATCAAAATCTCTTTCGAACTTCACAGTTACTAGAAAGAGATATTCTTGATCACACAAAATAACGGATGCAAACGAGCAGGCACATATATAGGCATGCTTAGATGGCAAAAAATTGAAAGACGAAATTTAAAAGCTCCATTCAAAATGCAATAGTGTGCAACAATAGGGGCCGTGAAGTGTACAAAAAGCCATCCTGACTTACTTCAAATTAAATTTTAGGTTTCCTTAAAACTTTTGCAAGTGTTTCGGGCACATTGAAATCACACTTAAATTGCCCAGGAATATGGAGCTTTCACGTGAGACTGACTAAGTTTTAGCATAATTTAGGACAAGAGGTAGTACTGTAGCTTATTTTGCAATCTTACTTACAAGCTGGAGAGTATTTTACGACAGCCGGAAATATATACACTTGATGTTTCCTCCGAAAGCGAAGATATTATTCAAGGCACCTTCTGCTGAGCTTTAAGCGTGAGTGTCACAGCTGTAGGTTAGGATATACTTCTTACTTATGCGTTCTCGTTTGGGGCGTAAACGAGCAAAGTGTATTCTATGACCACTCACAAATTAAATATATTTATTCTGGTAACAAACTTTTAAAAACATGTACCTTAGAATAATAATAAAACTGTAAAGTCGGCATTGGACAATTTTCTCCCCAACTGAAGAAGACAACGACAGAAGATTTGTTACCCTTCATGCTGCAATGCAAAAGTCGGACATAATGCAAACTTGCGAGTTGTTTGTAATTGGTTACACGTCACTGAAGGGGAGATAGTTGCGAATCCACAAAGAAATCAAAAGTCGGCTTTAAATCTAACTCTGAAATTAAAACTCTTTCTTCTATCAGTTTTTTTTTTGCTTGCAGAGCGTCTAGAGCGCTAAAAGATAACTTAATGGATTACACAGTTCTAAATAAACCACAAAAAGGCAGAACAACAAGAACAAAAGCATGTTTCGGAGTGTGCACAAAAAAGAGTTGAATAAACTATGTCGAAATGATCACAAAATAAGACATATTTATACGTAATAGGTCAGATTAAATACTGAAAATATGACAAACCCAGGTAAAAGAAAAAACACAATGTTGCAACGTCGCAATTCAGAGCAAAAAACATTCCAAACATAAAGAAAAAAAAGTTACATTTTTAATATTTATTAGTTAAGAACGAGCCGTTCAGAACAGCTCCCTTAAACGACAGAAACCAGGGTGTCTAGCAAATTATTATTTTGAAATTCCCTAGCTTTTCTAGGTTTTCCCTGAAAATTTCAGGTGAAAGTCCCTGACCACTGTAGAGGTGGTTAAATATATAAGACCATTAACAAGGCATTTAGCATTGAGCACTGCCAGTTTAATTTTGCACGGGCTTAATCTAACTTGCATATTCCGAAATATTCGGGTTCGTCCAGTCCGGATTAATGGCAACATGGCCACACGGCTGCCAGGTACACACTTTCGGATACTTTCTGCTTCAGGCTTGGATTGGATTGAGGTCTACGGCTTTCCCATTTGTTACTAGATCTACTAGCTCTAACTAGTGTCACGCTCTCAATCCAATCGAATCCAATCCAATCCAATCCAATCCAATCCAAGGCAAGGCAAGGCAAGGCAAGGCAAGGCAAGGCAAGGCAAGGCAAGGCTAGTATATAGCTCCTTCGGAGCAGAGTAGCGCAATCTAGAACGCCGTTTCTCGGCGACTAGCGGCGAACGCCCGGAGGTTCGAACTCCGGTCAGAAATGCATGGGGAACGTGAGAAAATCGTTGTTCCTTCAATATTGCGGAGATGTACGGAAAGACAATAGTTTTTGACATAATAAAGGAACATTTTAGAATAATTTGCGCTGAGTATTTGTGTGCCAAATGAGGACGTAATCTTTTTTTAAAAACTGGATGAGTGGCATCATGCAGCAGACGACGCGGCGACGTCACGGTGACGTCACAGCGTTCACGTGACCCGCTCCGGCCAACCCAAAAAGCCCATCTCCGCTGCGTGCAAAAATCATCTGCTTCAAACGCCATTGCCTTGGAAATTGCCTTCTCAAAATTTGCACACGCGTCCGATATTATTAAAACTTTGATAAGGTGTTTAGTGCTTTACCAACTTCACGACAGACTAGTTTCAAAAAGTGTGAACTCGGCGTTTATTTTTTAATCAGCCGTGTTGCGTCGATCTCCATGTGTTCTCCCATAGGACGAGCCGCCTCCTGGAACCCTGAGTACCACGTGACTCGCGCCGAGCTGCTTTGTCGGCCATGTTGTCGGCGAAACACGCGGATCAAAGAATTGCGCTACTCTGCTCCGTAGGAGCTATATAGTGCTCTAGGCAAGGCAAGGCAAGGCAAGGCAAGGCAAGGCAAGGCTTGGAGTGGATTTGTCGGCTGTTCTCTTCGCGTCGGGCAGCACTCTACATCGGGTGAGATGAGCCCGCGCTCCGCTCTAAGCAGAATTTATTGCCTATTTTTCTGCCTCAAGTCTCTGCTCAGGGCACTCAATGGCGTTTCTGCCTCATTTTCCCTGACTGGGCTCGCTTTTTGACAATATCCCTGACAATTCCCTGATTTTTCCTGGTAATTAAAATTTCCCTGACAATTTCCGGTTCTCCCGGTTTTCCCGGTCGCTCGACACCATGATAAACAATACAAAATAGCCAATATATATGTACCAATAGGTTATCTCAATGCATTCTCACAACTACGAAATAAAGCTCTACGCTACCTCATGGCTCCTCGTCGTAGCAGAAGGCATGGAAAATAAACATTTGGCATTTTCTGCATTTGAGACAAAATTCAATAACACATCGTATCTATATTGCCAGTATGTGCATCATCAAGCCTCTCATTACCGTATGCAACACTTAGTGACCAGTTTTGAAACGAACAAAAGCTCCCAGATGAGATGTATCTTTTTCAGTGCAGTTGGTATACGAAGTATACGACGTAGCAAAATCTGGAGTCTTGAATATTTGCAGAACTTTTTTGTTTTATCCTCGTGATGTTCATCTTGAGGTTCCTAAGTGCTACTGATTGATTAGTTTGTTGCTGATAGCTAGCGGGTGTTTTACAAAGCAAAAAGGAAAGATTCATCGTTCGTTCCCTCGTTTGGCAATTTTGGACTCCGACTCAGCTACGGTCCACGGAGCAAGCCGCTTTTCGCGCAAGCATAGCTCTGATTGAAGATAACAGTCATGAAACAGGCGGAATACAGACTCAAGGAAACACAAGGATTGGGTAGTAAAAAGATATGGGTGCTTTTCAAGCTGCACGCTTCCTGATCTGTTAAGCTTCCTCCTCCATGAAGATATCATGCATAATTTCCAAAAATTGTCAAGTATAAAATTGTTATTGTGATTCTTCGATACTCATGCATCCTGTTTATAGTTCATACTGATAAAAAGTAATAGAAATAATTTAGACTTAATAATGGGTACGCAAACACCCTTACCCAGTGTTCCTTAGTTTTAGTAGATTTCCCAGGCAGGAATATAAAAACATAGTTTTCGTTTATCAAGACCGGATTGCTGATCATAGGAATAGGAATGACTTTCAGACAAAAAACTATTACATCCATGTCAAATCATGGCAACATGTTTTGCGTGGAAGTTGTTTTTGTAGCACCTCAAAAATTGTTCGCATGCCCAAAAGCGAGAGAGAAAAAAATGAAAGCCGTTTACAACTCCCTGTAACGCCGGATTAGAGCGCAGTTCTTGAGGAGGAGGATGGAAGGGTACTGAGGGATAGGATGTTAGGGTACTGAGGGATAGGTGACTCCCTGAGGTAAGGTGACCTCGGTGGGGGGTCACGTGATCTCGCGTGACCCCCCCTCATGACCCTCGTGAGGGTAACCCTCGTGACCATCGTGAGAGTAACCCTCGTGACCCTCGTGAGGGTAACTCATAACCCTAGTAACCCTTGTGAGGGTAACCCTCGTGACCCTCGTGAGGATAACTCTCATAACCCTTGTGACCCTCGTGAGGGTAACCTTCGTAACGCTCGTGAGAGTAACCCTCGTAACCCTCGTGAGAGTTACTCTCGTAACCCTCGTAACCCTCACGAGGGTTACGCGCGGTTACGCCGACGGCGACGCCGACGCCGCTCAAGCCGGAAACGGGCGCCTAAGAGCTGCGCTCTAAAACACCACCGACAATATGGATTGTTGACCATTGCCGTTCATCGTTCTATCTTTTATCCTGTATAACCCAGCTTCTTGAGTGACTTTTTTCCTTTAAATGCCAGCAACTTCATTTTTAAAAGAGTACCACTCGATTTTGGAAAAACAAAGGCCCTTGCGTCAATGGCAAAAAAAAAAAAAAATAGCTTCGCCAAAACCACCAGTGGAAGAGCGTCACAAAGAAACCGCCCGGGAGGGTTCCGCTTTATTAAGGTTTGTACAGGGATCTCAACCTCACTCAACTTGGAAGCACAAAAAGGCGATGTAGCCTCCAGTACTGATACGCCGATTTAAATTTTGTTCCCATGAGCGAAAGGAAGGCTCGCGTTTCTTAGACTGAAATGTATGAATGCGATCAAACAAACCCGAGATAAATGATTCACATGTAGTGCTCTCAGCATTAGGTGCCCTGCCTATAAAAATATAAAAAGTAGTTCATGTGCGTGTAGCGTGTCCTCATATTCTAAAAACTCTCATTCAATGTAAGCCACGAATACTGATTTGTGGATGTCAAAGATTTTAAACGAGGTTCATTTTCAAAGCACTTGCCGCGGAAAATGACCGCTCAGGCTTCGGTTTGCACATGGGTCAGAACTAAGATTCCTCTCCTACGTTTACATTCGTTCAGAAATGCAATGTGTCTCTAGATGGTCGTGGGAAATAAAGGTAAATTTAGAATAGCTATAGCTTTATCAGCATGGGACCCATGAGTCGTCTGCTCAAAAAACAACGAATACGCATGAATCAGTGTTTCGATTGTCATTTGTTTAGTTTATTGTTTTTTCTGTTGAAAGCCAACTATCGATTACAGAGTCCCTACTTAATTGCAACGTGCACTGAAGCGACCCACTAGGAGTTTAGGTATTCTTTTAATATTTTTTCAAATGTTCTTTTCTTTACTGAACAAAAAATTACTTCAAGTACCAAAACTTCTTGCAGAGGCTACGTGACACGAATAAGTCTGCAAATCCCAATTAAATAGCATAAAATACCAACAGTCTCTGAATTTACAATGCACATCTTTTATCTTCATTATTGTTCAAGAAAAACTGAAATTACTTCTGCCGATTTTTAGAGCGCAGCTCTTAGGCGCCCGTTTCCGGCTTGAGCGGCGTCGCCGTCGGCGTAACCGCGCGGTGCATTATGGGTAATGTCCCATAATGCACCGCGCGGTCACGTGACCCCCCCCCCAGGGTCACGTGACCTCGGGGAAGGGGGAGGGGGGTCACGTGACCCCTCAGGTCATGTGACCACCCCCCCCCCCCCGAGGTCACGTGATCCCGGGGGTTACGTGACCTGGGGGTCACGTGACCTCCCCCCCCCCTCGAGGTCACGTGAGCCTCCTCCCCCCGAGGTCACGTGACCCCCCCGGAGGAGATGGAAGAATGAGGGGAGCAGGAGGAGGAGGAGGAGGAGGAGGGGTATACCCTCCCCTGAGTACCCTTCCCTCCTCCTCCTCAAGAGCTGCGCTCCAATTCGGCATTACAGGGAGTTGTAAACGGCTTTCACTTTTTTTTCAACACATGATCACTTTAATGCTTTTATTCAAACATGTCTTATGTTTTAAACTAAGGGTATAGAGTACCAGTGACCCACTTTACAGACGTTATCTTGAAAATCTGAATTTAAACTGTTATAGGCAAGCACATAAAATCTTGTCCCTCACAGAAAAAAACAGTTCTGGATTTGAAAATTGAGAACATGCCATTTGCATTACTACGTGCTAAGGTATAAGACGCTTCATTGAAACTAAATAAATATATAAAAAATACTAATAATCAGAGGAACTTACACGGTGAATTATTTCGACGTCATTAACCGATAAAACATTGTCTCGTCCGCTGTCGTGATCACAGAGCCCCAGATGAAGGGTCACCTTGTACATTTATTCAAATGTTCTTTTTCGTTCCTTCACCAAGAGCAGGCGACGACTAAATGTTCTTATTCCAAAATAAATAACGAAGCTCTTCATAATCAGAATTTTCTCTCTCTCTCTCTCTCTCCATCAAGTTCTAAAAGTACCAAAGAGGTAAGCACTTCAAAACCTATCATTGAATATTTCCCGATTTTTTACACCTTGCACCTTAAAAGATATTGTCTGTTCTTTTGTACGCTCATGCTAATTCATTTTACCTTGTCATCCCAATAAAATTAAGCTAACATAGAAATAATTAGAGGTGCTTGGACGCATAATGAACGTATGAGAAGGTACAAAATATATGTAACTTTGAAGTGCCATCCTGCTACACTAAAAGACCCCGGTAATAGACAGGAATAAAAAACTGCCTTGCGTTGCATTGTGAGCGAGTCAGCCAAGACTATTACGTGTGTTCCGAAGGTATGCTGGATCTTTAATAACGTGTACGTGACGAGCGCGAGCAGTGGCAGCTCGGCACGAATGGAACTCGCGCAGCCGCCGACTCTTGGTGTGCCGCTTGTGCCACCACACTACACCTTAAACATATTTCCACGAATGATACACCAACCGGCGGTAATGCCTCACTGTCTCAGTTCCCGATGCGATCAATGATAATACCATGCCTGACTGCGACGGTTACATTTTCCCTTTCAACACTTTTGGACTGTATCCTGACACTGTGCCAACGCAATCAGCCCAGATGTAATCACCGTGGCCCCTGGTGATCTTTTGGCTGAGGATGGAGCTTGTTGATTTTTAATTTAACTTAGTTAATGTTTTTTTTTGTTGTTTGCTACTTGACTTCCTTAAATGTGCGTATATTATTAGCACGGAGCGCCCTCCGGCATAAAATGATTGTATGTGTATATTGTTTATTTATTTGTCCCGGTAGGTAAGCTCAACTTATCTGCATGAGTAAGACGTGTGAATGCGTGACTCTGAAATGTTTAGTTGGTATCACACCAGGTCAGCTTCAGCAGCCAGCACTAAGAAAGAATATCAAAGAGAAAATATCCAGTAAATGTTTGTGCGTTTCTTTTTTTTTCATCTGAAGCTTTAATATCAAGAAGCACAATCCAGTGTTTATACATAACTATCGATAATTCTTACGTAATTTTTATTTGCGTGTATTTCACAATCAAGTTTATTATAAAGGGCTCATAGAACGCCACAATATTTATTCATAGTCGCCACGTTATTGTGACAGAAAGTATCAACATCTCCTAAACGTTTGCTAAAACCAACTCCTGAAATTTGATAAATTATGATTGTTCTGAAGCATTATTAACAAAAACGAGATGCATGTTAAATGTTTGTAAAGAATCACCTAAAACACTTTTTTTTTTCATTTGTTAGTCTATTCTACACCTACTTGTGTGCCTTAATGAGAAAGCAATCGAAATAATTAAAAATTAAACACTAACCGAGATTTGTAAAAAAACAACTGGTCAGAAGCGCAGCGCATACAAAATCACACAATATTGTCAACAAACGCTTCTGTCTTAGTGACAGTTTTAGCGGTTATTATTGGCCAGCCTAGTGTCTTCTACCTATTTGGGGGCTCTTGGGTTGCGCAGTTAAGTAGGGAGGGTGCTTGACGCGAAAACGGGCTGCTTAAGAAAATACCTATCTCTTCTAGTAACGTGGAGAGTTCAGCTATTGGTGTCTGCGACTGAACATAATTTGCTTTTAAATAAAACAGCCACAACTGAATATTGACCGTAATAGTGGCGCATTAATTTATTCGAAACCTGCAATCAATTATATAATTGGTTTTCAGTTGAATGTTTCGATAAACCGGTAGCGTATCCTTGCTGTGGTCAGCGAACTTTCACTACCAGACTTTGGCCTTTGCTGTCAAGCTTCCCTCGACTAATGCCTGTGTGTCTAGGGGAGCCGAAGAAAAAACTAAAATTGGGGAGCGAAAATACGGAGTGGTTTGTTCAGACAGTGGCAGCTTTCTGTTTATTTTCGTTTACGCTCACGCCGTCGCTAAAGTTTTTCGCCAAAACTAACGGAGAAACTGAATTGGTGAATAGGTCACGTGGCGTAATTTTTTGCGCAGCTGGGAACCTATTTTTGAGTGTAGGGCCCGTGACGTAAGGTCACGTGACATCAATTTTCCCCCCAAATTTAGCGGGGAACTGAATTAGTGCATAGGTCCCGTGCCACTAATTTTTTCGTTAAATTTAGCGGGGAACCAGAATTTGCCGGTAGGTCCCGTGACGTCAGGTGACGTGACATCAAGTTTCCCACCAAATTTAGCGAGGAAACTGAATTGCTACGCAGGTCGCGTAACGTCAATTTTTCCGCTAAATATAGCGGGAAAAATCAATTCGTGCATAGGTTACGTGACGAACTTTTTCCGATAAATTTAGTGGAAAACTGTGAATTCGTCTGTTGGTCCCGTGAAGTTAAGACACGTGATACCAATTTTCCCGCCAAATTGAGCGGCGAAACTGATTTGGTGCATAAGTCAGGTGGCGTTAGTTTCTCCGCTAAATTATACGGGGAAACTAAATTCATTTCCGCTCACGCCGTCGCGAAACCGGGGGGACCAGCCCGTAACAGCTGCCGCTGTAAAAGGTATAAATAGCAAGCATGTTGGTCATGTCCTTGGTTCGCATTCTCCCTCAACATCTTCGGCAATTAGCCGGAGCCCCTACAGACGTCGCACTAATTGCTCTTGCGGAGCCGTCTCTAGCCTCGAGGGATCTGCACTCGAGCTAATTCTGATTCCCCGAGAAGTTTGCTTACTCTTTCGAAGCAGGCTTATTTTCTTTATTATTTGAGGATTCTTTGGTTCTTTAATCTTTTATAAAATATTCAAAAACGAAAATGATACAAAATAGATGAAATAATTTATTTTTATGTAAGTCGTATCCACTAATACGTACCTAATTCGTATTGCCTACTCATTTCGGAACTTTGTTTCTCTCGAGCTTTTTTACTTAGAACACGCAGTGGAACAATCGCAGTGTATTAATCGCTTCTAAGTTAATTGAAATTTCAAAGAGGGAGCCCGTGGCAGGTTACCATAACCTTCCAAAAAAAAGGTTACTATAAAAAAATGTAATAATATATTTCGATCATTACACACCAAACCAGACTCTGCTTTAACTAACGCTTTGAAAAGGGTATATAAAATTTTGAAGTCAAATATGGGCACATTAACTGAAGAGCGAGTTGGTAACAATGACTGGCAACAGAAAGAATAAAACAAACTCCGTAGTTTGTTTTATTCTTTCTGATGTCAGTCAAATATGGGGCTCGTGTAATTTTATAGCATAACCAATTGAATTGAAATAGAAAGAACTCTATCAAAACAGTGCATAATTGTTCATCGAGTGCGGAGACACCAGACATCATCCCAAGGCAAGCTAACTTCACGCTTACAAACAATACATATGACACATCTAACCTTTAATTACTTTGTGTTTCGTGTTGAATATGCGTTTTGTTCCTTAAGACGAAAATGTTTGAAG
The DNA here is from genome assembly GCA_013358835.2 of Ixodes persulcatus. NCBI lineage: Eukaryota > Metazoa > Arthropoda > Arachnida > Ixodida > Ixodidae > Ixodes > Ixodes persulcatus. Next base: position 493,552 of record JABSTQ010010685.1, read on the forward strand.
GCAAACAGCCAAGTTTTTTTATCACCTCACGAAATAATTAAGCCGCCAGCTGTGCAAACAATGATGATTCAGTTACCCACCGAGATTTAACGTGTTGTGTAATGTGTCTTACTTTAAAATAGAGTAGGATTTGGCAAGTGTAATTTGATGAAGATGCAAAACGCAAACAGCAAGACGCGTGCACACCAAACATTGCAACACCTATAATCGTGTAAAAAAATGTATGAAGGGTGTAAGTTAGGAAAACAGCCTTCTTATACCCTTTTTACACGATTTCTGAATATCTGTGGGTGTAAGAAGGGTGTGCTGAAGAGTTACGCCCCTTACACGCCCTATTTACGCCCCGCTTGTAGCTATAATGTCTGAAATCGTGTAAAAATGGTGTATGTGCAAATTACTTCGTTCATTCACACGGTGTGAAAGAGGCGAAATGGAGATGCAGTCGGATACACCCATGAATTCATAGCCGTTCATGTTTATAGTCTTTGGGGAAACTGCTGCTGATGTATAGACCTTTCCAATGTTTATAAAGTAACACTCCAACGTGCTATCTTCGAAGCCCAGCACGTGCGTGTTCGTCGCTTCGGAAAGCGAGCAAAACACTCGCCATTTGCACTAACACTCAAAATGGCACCGGCGACACGCTATTTTTTGGAAAGTCTATACGGCGGTAGAAACGTCGAGTATAATTAATAGCCACACGAGGTCGCGTGAGATTAGGAAGTGCTAGAGAATAATGTTTGCAACTACCATCGAACTCTCTCTTAGACACAAGCCGAAAATTACTTGTCGCGAGGGCATGAGTTTTATCAGTTCAACTTCGATTTTAAAAATCGTCTCCGTTACTTAAAGGATGCACAAAGACGTGGAAATATACAGCCCAGGCAGCACACAATATTGCGCCGATATTGGCCTCGAATAGGAAAGATTGTGCGATACCATTTTGGTTCAGCCAATATCTGTGAACAATGGGATGGGTCGCGCCGACACCATCCTGAAATACCGTACGCAACGTCGTTTTCGGTTGAGTGTCAAAAGTGTCATTTGTGAATCGGCTATACCGGCGAAGTATTTCTATTTCTTGATCGCCTCAAATCCGACCTCCAACAAAAGAAATCAACAAGATGAAGCAAAACGGAATCTGCTTACTTTTAGTCCGAGAAAGACCTCCTGCTACTGAAGCTTTGAACAAACTGTGGCGCCCTCATTTCGGGTAGTATACAAACTCACCTGACTGGGCCTCGCACTTCTGTGGTTTTATCTTTCTGTGCAGTTTTGAATAAACAATGCTGCAAGACAATCGAAAGTGCAGGATTCATGACAACCCCGCTAGGGCACGCGATTCTTATTTCTTTGTGGTGACACCAAACTATCTCGCGTCCCAACGCTTTTTTTACGTTTTTTTTTTTTTTTTTGGAACGTGTGAAAATGCCTTTCTCGTCTCAAGGCCCATACGCACATTCGCGTTTGAATGCGTTTGTGTGCGTTACGGCGTACTTGCGGCCAGGAGCGGTCGCTTGCGGTATATGGCGCGCGCCTTGCCGCAACGCTTGGTAGCGCGACGCAAGCGAGTGGAGACTCGCTCAACTTTCCGAAGCGCTGCGGTGCGTTCAACCAATCAGAAGCTGAGAGAGGAGAGGAGGGTCACGTGTTCGCCCGCACCACTCGGCGAAGCATATCCGGTTCTCCGCTTGCAGAACTTGCTTTTTTCGTTTTGGGGAGCCCAGGGAACTGCTTTTTCCAAGGGCTGCAATGACTCAAGCCGGACAAAATGTCGGGGAAGTCAGCGGGAATGTCCCAGGATCGAGCACTTCGACGCTGTCGCTGGGCATCACCATGTTTCCGTGGATTTTACTTACTATTGCTGAGCCGCTAGCGACGATAGCGCGTTCTTATTGGATCTTGACTGCGGTTGACTGCGTGCCAGCGCAACTTTATGTACATGCTTGGCGCAAGCTCTCTTCGCTACGCAACGCGTGCGCTTACCGCTACGGAACGCACCGCGCTCAAACGCAGATGTGCGTAGCGGCCTTTATGCTCCCAGTGTCTTAGCTTTAACCCGTGCTTTGACGGCGTTCGCATTTCATTTTTTTTTTAATATTTACTTTGTGATTTTGCTATCCGCACCAATCAGTTTGAGACGCTGAAGTTTGTACTACCCGAAGCAAGTCTTGACGAGTCGCCTTTCGTGGCGCGCCCATAACCTACACAATAGCCTCCTCTATACTGACAAAGCCTGGCTGTTTGACGACGGAGCCATAGAGTGCCCGGTCGCAGATTTGGAGCGCGAGGATCTGGTAGCACAGAACATCAAAGAGCCATTTCTCGGGGAACCTGGATGTCTGCGCATATCTTTTTCAGCGGTGAGGACCCAAAGTACACTTGCTCGCTCTGGAGAAGTGTGTTTTGGCGTCTCGCCGCAGCGGTGCATCAGTCACGTGGCTCTCCTCTCATCCATTGTCTGCCGCTCCATCTTTTCTCTTTCGGCGGCCGCTTCTTGTGGCGATCTGCCAGGGTTTTTTCAGTATATCGGAGGCTATGCCTACACAAAGCAGCAGGGGGAAATAGCTGCATCGTCCACCCCCTTTGACCTCGCCTTCTGATAAGCTTCCCCACCTTCTTTTGTGTCTTCGCGTGCCTGTGAGCGAGTGCTAAGGCCGCTTCTAGCAAATCAGAGTGGTGGAGTGAAACACGTGACCGCTCTCCGTACGACAAAAACGCTTGGACGAGAATTTGTTATGTGACTTGCTTTGACGAGCTGGTGGGCTCACGGGGTCATAGTCTTCGCCGTTTACCAAGTTGTGGTGATGTTTAGGGGTCCACGTATGGCCCGGTTTCCGAAAAGCGCTCTTCAATTTTATCCTGTTTCTCGTGCGTTGCAGTCGCCGCCGTGGTTTTTCGCCATGAACGGCAGAAATACATCCATGCCAACTTTTCGGTAATGGCCGATTTCTTCGTCGGAGTCCATGTAATTATTGTGCTGTTTATGTTGGACGTGTTTCGACAAGGAGTTGCTCATCGACGACCGCGCGATTTCCATTGTCATTCTCAACATTTTGTTTGCGTTGTTCTATGCTGCCCGAATCGGAATATGCATCTACCACGGACTAAATGAGATCGCAGTTTATTCATAAGTACTCTGCAAGCATGCTTCTGATAGTAGTCCTGCTTCCGTCTCAATATAAGATTTTCCTGTTTATAAACATGCACAGAGCTTGAGTCCCAAGCGACTCCCTGCTGTTCCGTCTTTGCAAGCCTGTCAAGTTTGCTTACATCACCCGTGCCTAAATGCTGTACGGAAAGCAAAGTTGAAGATTTAACAAGGGCTCTCGGTTGTACAATTTAAAGGGGTCATGAGACGCTATCCGGTTGGGATGTTCATGACCTTACAGAGTCATACTGTTCCTAGTCTGACCTCAGTATATACGCACTGACTGCCATTGATTCAGAAGCGTCTTGGTCGTGTTAAAATTGCGAGGATAAAAGGGAACTATTTGATGACGTGCGCGTTGACCGTAGTTTTGCACTTTGTCAACTTGTAATTGCACGCACTTGCCCGCACGAGCAGAGACATGGCGGCGGCTAGATGGCCTGTTTCCAATCGTCTATAGAAAATTTAGTAGAACCTGGTAGAACCTTGATCGAAAAATAAAAAGTGAACCAGGCATGTTCCGACTCATTCGCAGTAATTTTTCGTGCACTCTTTTCGTTTATTGCGCCCTATTTTATGGGTGTTGGCCATTGCGCCCTTCTTTCTACCTTTTCTGGCGTGATACTCCCAATTTAGAGGGCGTGCTGCAGTTACAACACGCTAATAAAAAGGTGTACTGCGGGGATCGCACCTTAATTTGTGGTGTTCGGAATAACGCTTTTCTTTAGGGGTGCTAGGAATAGCGCCCTTTTCTTAGCGCGTTTTGCTACACCACTATGCGTGTTAGAGGACAAGCCATTTACACCCTTAGGGGTGTAATGACGCTTAGTGTGTATCGGTACGCCGAGATTTACGGACACATAACTCAAATAATGTGCTTTAGATACCCTACAAAAGTACTGTTAGCTGAATTACCCCATTAAATGCAGGATAAAAAGCAATTGAATATGTCACAAAATGTAAAATACCTTGGAATGTAATAGACCTACATCTTAAATGTGACTCGCACATAGAGCAAGTATGCAAAAAAGTAAGGACACTGAAGGCCTATATGTTTCACATTCAAGATATGGTGCCCCATTCTGTACTTAAAATAATTTATAGCTCGTTATGAAAATCTGTAATACAATATAGAATAACTGCTTATGGGTACTGTGCCAAATACCTCCAAATATAAGTTGAAACCCTCCAAAAGCAGATATTCAGAGGAGTTTGTTGCCAAATCATAAAAGTAAACGATTTAATAGATGATATACATAAAGAACTAGGCACGCTTTACTTTAGTGACCAATTGAAATACGACAGTCACAAAATTATTTTTAAGTTATTGTCACAAAATAGAAATTGTTAAAGAGAGAAAAGTTCGACCAAATAGGAAATATTTTGAACCATTAATAAAGACATAGTATGGAGAGGCTACAAAAAATATTAGGTGCCAAAACTTTTCAACCAACTACCTTAAGAGCTGATTGAGTGCAAACGACCATATACACTGAAAAAATAGCAAGAATATGAATGAATGAAGAGAGGAAGTACAAAAAAGTGATAATTAATAAAAAGCTTTACCTTCATACGACTGTAACCACTGTATGAACTAAATTGGTTATAAAAACAACGCTTTGAGAAGTATTGGTAAATAGCAGTGTGTACCTAATAGAGGCCCATTCCACCTGTTATTGTGTACCTGTATATGAGCCGCTTTTTTCTTGTAATTTGTGGGTTTGTTTAAATTTATAGAATGAGTTGAAACTGTAACAATTCTGGTTGTTAGTTACCTGCCGCGTCCCACGCACAAGCCTTATCGGCTTATGTGGGTACAGATCGAAATGTATTAAAAAATAGATAAAAATTGCATTGTACAGTATAGTATAAACGTACTCTACGTATGATGGTTTTGTCATGTATGACGGACGTGTTGCAGTAAACGTTTTGTTTTAAGAAAAAAAAGGGGGGGGGGGGTTATTTTAGCGTTTCACAGCAGGCTGCGATACTTCATTAAGCAACAAAGAATAATCATCATTGAAATGTTTTACATATTCGACAACATAAAGTGAACAAGGAACGAATCATCTAGGAAACATGAGTTACTACACGTATGAAGCGGTACAGCAAACGTCATACGTGACGGATTATAAATGAATTACAACAAAACATACGTAACAGAACTTTCATTAAGCATCGCAGACTTCAATAATAAAACTACAAGCGAACTAAACAAATAGCAGATTTGGACGGTTAGTTAAATACATTACAAATTACACCCTGCGAAAGACGATTTAATTTTTTATCTTTGTTGGTAAGATAGGGATAGCAACATGCTAAGTGTTTGCTTTTAGTATTTCATAGAAAGAAGGACAAAAGAAAAATGACTCTTTTATATCAGACAAAAATATCAAGGTTATTCAAACCATGTGTTTTTTAAAGTTCCACCCGTTCTCTCCTGTACGCTTTTCCGTGGTCACCGACTACTACCACAAAGAGCCTCCAATTAGAGTACAGCTACCTCAGACCTATTCCATTTTACCTAACACCCATTGCTGCAATCAGTTTCGAGGATGCGGGGAGCAATTCACCAGAGAGACCCAAATATTATTCGGTGCAAATCCGTTTCTCTGTTGTTCTTTCACAGAATCGCATCAAAATATTTTGAGGCGCCTAAAAGCAGTACCATAAATTTGGCCAAGAATTCCTACGTCCAGATTCTGGGAATTGCTTCCACGGGGTTTTGTAAGCCAAAATAATATAAGTGAGACGTAAATAAATTCAAGCTTAAATTTAAGCACCCCTGCAAAAACAATCTGCATAAACAATTCAATAGGAAGATAACAAAACAACCATTTCATAAAAAAATGTATTGAACAATTCTTATTACGTAGTGAGAGAAGAAGTTTACACCTATACAACTACGCTCAATTCTATTGCTTTTTTACATACTCTATCACTGTGAGCCTCCGGGCGTTGCGGACGCCTTTTTGTGTGTTCACTTAAAATTATCGAGCTTCTTATTGCTTCTCATTCATAGGCAGTGTACTTGGGAATATTTCTATTCCTTGCAGCCTCGGGCATCTGGGGCAGCAGCGAGTAAAATTCATATCGCGCGAAAATCATTATCCCGATTTTCTTGCTTTAATACAATGCCTGTTTTAAAGTTTGACACTTTTTTCCCCCCACACTAACCTTGTGTCTTCCTGAATGTTTTGGGAATTCTGTAGAATGTTTTTAGTACACTAAAAAGTACAAAAGAAATGATGCATATTTGGAAATTTTGAGTTGATTATTTCTATAGATTTCAACTGTTTTAATATTTACAAGAAAGTTATCGCGCCGTCCCTGACTGTTATGTGTTTTTACAGGAGGCTTCCCTTCCGGCATACGGTTCACATATTAACGTTACATTTCTCGGTTATTTTCTGGTAAGACAAACCTCTGATTTTAATACATGTTATATGTAATTGTTTAGGCAGATCACCTTCTAAGAAGCATTTATGTGCAACCAAAGTCTGTCTATTACCGTGGGATCTTTCAAAAAGTGAGTTGTTAAGCTAAAAAGATGGCCTTGCACAAGTTTTCTTTTCTTGTTCTTGGCTTTATAAACATAACGTTGCTGTATAATTGGGAGAAAGAAGATAAATACAAATAAAACATACGAATGCACCTTGCTTCTATGAGTTTCTAGTTGACACTATGGTTATATGTTTGTTTTATCATTTATATAATTATGAACGCCTCATGCCGGTCGTCAACACAACTGCGTCGTTAAAAAGAATTAGATTTTATTGTGTCTTATGCAACACCTAAAAGAACAAAATGAGAAACTACGTTTTCTTGGATTGAAGCGTCCACTTATTATAGCAACTTTATTTGTTGAAGCTCAGCAGACCCGGGGTATTTAAGAATGTTAAAAAAATTATTTCACGAAGCACTAGTTCTTCTTTTTTGCGTTGTTGGATTCATTTCTATATTGCGCAGTATCAATTAATGTTTGAAGCGGAGCATCTATTCAGAACACTTTAACATACTGACGGTTTTAAAGATATAATTTATATATATCCCCGGAAGTAATAGTGAGAAAATGAAGGCTATATGCTCAATGCGGGCCGTGAATTGTTTTCTTACAATCACAATGGTTATCACAACGGTTTATATGGCTATTACAGTCAAACCTCGATGTAACGAAGTCGGTAAAATTCGGAATGTACTTCGTTACATTGAAATTTCGCTACATAGATATTCGGGGCTAATGTTAAAGAAAGTTTCCACAAATGTTTCTCGGGTGCACAAAACTCACCGAGGACGTCTTTATTTCGGTTGAAACTAGTCCGTCACCTTTTTCTGGAACACTCTTGGCATTATTATTGGCATCACACGATGTTCGCATAGCCAGATGGCCTGCATCGCGTCTTCGTCTTGCTGTGTGCTTGCGAACCGCCTCAAGACATCGATCGCGTCCACCACTTCACGGTTACTGGGCACATCGCAGGTGTCTTTCTCAAAAGGCTTGATGTCGTCCCCGTCTTGCGAGTTCCCACTAACATCGCTAGCTATCGCCTCGTCGGTCAGCTCCTCCGTCGCATGACAGCAGAGTCGGCGTATAGAAAGTCGTCGAGGTCGACGTTGTAAGGGGTGGCTTCATCGCCTTCAAGGCTCCATCGCCCAGGACAACGAGAAATGCACGCTTTTAGTTAGGCCTCGAAACTAACTACGCAGCGCGAACGAAGCCGACGGAAGAAACGGCGGCGGCTCTAGTGCCCTCTAGTGGCCGTTCTGTACGCCCCACTCGCCAGATTCGGCCCGTTTCACCCTTTGCACTTTATCGGGGGCCCGTTTCAGAGCATGTAATTCCCAAAATCTCCTTTGAGACCCAAAAGTCTGTGCCGAATTGTCCGTAAAACGGCGTTACATAAAAATTTCAGCAAACGGGACTTCGTTACATAGAGGTCAAAAATCCATCGCATGCATACACTTGCGGTTAGGAAAAGTTATGTACTTCGTTACATCGAGGGTTCCGTTACGTAGAAGCTTGTTACATTGAGGTTTGGCTGTATATGCTTCTGCTGCGACTAACTTGTTTCTAAGTTATCTGGAAATCTATGGTAAAAAAAAAAATACTGTTTCGAAATAATTTTCGTATTTACTGAACTCTATACAGTTACACCCACAAAGGATCTGCGTTATTTCGTTGTTTTTTTTTTGGTTTTTTTTGCATATCATGAACATGTTTACATATCAACACCAGCCTGATCTGTAACTTTTGGTACTCGACATTAACGTATTTTAACATCTGAAGAAGTGCGCTGAGTCACAAAGAAAGATATTAATATCGGCTATCAGGACGAGCGAAAGCCATAAACGGTGTGCAAAAGTAGCCACAGTCAATTAACTTTAGTAGGCGCTTGCACGTGACTGTCAGAATCCGAGTTCTGACTAACGACTCCAAGCTGTTCCCTTATTTAAGGTCTGACGAATAAATTAAACGGCAGTCCGCGTTTAGCATACATTACCATATAGAAGACCTCAACCCCCCCCCCCTCCCCCCCCCCCCCAAAAAAAAAAAAAAAAAAAAAGTTTGGACAATTATGGATCCCGGACGGCAGATGCGCTCGGGGATTTTCATAAGAATACGTGTCCGCCCGCCTTTGGTGAGCAAGCGTGATCACTTGGCACGGTGCATTCCAAACCCGCGTATTTGTGCTACTCATCTGGGCTGTCCTTTCCTTACAATGCACCTTCCCGTAATCTCCTTTATTGTTTTTTTTTCCGCTTGAGGTCTTTGCTATACTGTTCAGTTTTGTTTAATTTGTGCAATGCTTAAAAAACTACAGTCCCGTTTAGTGGAAGCTCCGCAAAGTTCAGGTTGCTAATATAATTGGTTGGAGTTCTTCCGGAACCTTACTTGCGAGGGTCTAGATGTTCACATACAAAAGCAAATATTCTGGGATTGGCGTCATGGGCAATTCGTTCACTATAAGCTTTCTTCCATGATCGCTTCTCAACAAAGAGATCCTTCCAAAATGACGTTCTCCGTGGTACCTGGAGCGACGCGTGCTATACCTGCTTTGATTAAGTGCCCCCAGAATTTTCGCAACGTTTATTTTTAAGAAATTATTTTTTTTTCTGAAGATAAAGTATTGGGTTTAGATGATACAATTAATACAAATAACGGGTTACACTACTTCCAAGTCTTGGTATCGTCTACACTTCTGCTCAAACTAAAGCCTCACTTGGCTTTTAAAATTGAAATCTTGCTTCGTGTTGATATGCTGAATAATAAGGATACATGATTACACAGAGTGAGCGTAAATATTTCAAGCTAGCCGACATACAAAACATTTTCTCTTTAAAACTTTGAAATATTAGAAAGCGTCTAGAAGATCGTAAAATTTCGTCCCTATATTCATTTTCCTATATATTGCGATTGTATATACTTCACCTCTTCAGAGGGGCATAATTAAATTGAAAACATTTATTAAACTTCCAGAACTTGGGATTCTGTTCATTAAGGTTTTCAGAACTTCCTCAATATTCTGAAAGTTATTCCGACATATTGATCAAAAACAATGTTTTTATGAAACCTGCGCTAGGCGGACGAAATTAATTTAAACATTCCAAAGCGGCTCAGTGAGAATAAAATGCCTTTGGCGCAACTGGGAAGGCCAGCGGAGCTATTTCCATACAAAAAGATTAACGACTTTGGCCGACGACACGTCGTAAAAAAGAAATTATTGTACTTAGGTAATTTACAAGGCAAAGAACAAAACAAAATAAATAAAAGAATTAAAAGAAATTCTTTCTTCTCCTATTTTCAATTTGATGCAGAGCTACAATGCTCGCCTGGTGTTAACGTAACGGCGGACGTTTTAAGTTGTCTTCAATTCGTCTACCTAGCATCAAATAACATCAGCGTTCCGTCCTCAAAAATCCGTTTTGCTTGCGCTCAGGAGGCTAAAAATCGGCAGCTAGATTTGTCAATTACCGGTTTAGAAAGAAATACAAAATAGTAGAACTGCAATTTTTCTATATTTTTTCTTTTGTAATGCCGCATTGAGTTAACAAAAACAAAAATGGAACACATGAAACATTTCAAGTTTGTCTCTGGACTACATAATTTTATTTTCACTGCTCGCTTACTTTCCGCTCACTCTTGAATTAAAAAAAAAGGATAAACAAATCGGCAGCGGTCTTTACCTTCAAAATCTTAGAATGCATAAAATGCATTATAGGAATTTGGTGATGGAATTGGTGAGGGACGTGGTGCATCACATGACGTATATTCTCCCGCTAAACGTAGCGGGGAAACTGCATGGTTCAATAGGTCGCGGGACGCCAATTTCCCCCGCTAAATTCAGCTGGGAAACTGGATTGGTATCTAGGTCACAAGACGTGAATTTCCCGGTTAACATTAGCGGGTAATTATAGTTGTGTACAGGTCCGTCACGTGAATTTTCCGCTCAATTTAGAGGGGGAAGTGAATTGGTGTTCTGGCCACAAGAAATGAATTGTCCAGCGAGTTTTAGCTGGGAAAGTGAGTTGACGTATAGGTCACGTGCCATCTGTTTCCCCAAGGTGTATAGGTAACGCGGCGTAAATTTTCCGCTAAATTTAGCTGGGAAACTGAATTGGTGCATATTTCCCGTGACGTCAGGTAACGTGACATCAATTTTCCCTCTAAATTTAACTGATAAACTAAATTCGTGTATAGGTCTCGTGATATCAATTTCCCCGCTAAATTTAGCGGCAAATGACCGGACGGACGGACGGACAAAATTTTGGGATTGGGGGGTAGTGTTAAAAGGCACGTCACGCTTTAAAATGTATGATAAAAGCTGGGACTGCGCTGACGACGCACTGGAAGTGAGAAAGCGGTTGAGTGCATCTTCTCCGCCTAGCGTTAATGCTAAGCGGTTAAAGGAATTTGGAGGCGGTTGTGTGCAACGAATAAGCCCGTCGGGATCTCTGCGGGTTTTATTGTAATTTATTTTTATATGCAGTCTCTCTTTTGGGAACAAGTTATTTCAGCCACGGTGCACTGGAATCCGCGCAAGAAGAGTGAAAGCACAACGCCGCTGCACCCAAGATAATAAACGCGGTGCAGTCTCCCGAGTGTTCGTTGAACGTACTTTGGCGTCGTCTTTTTTTGTTTCCTTTCATCGTTTGATGGCCCTAGCTCTTTGACGTATTTACTTGCTTCATATACATTTTTCTGCCTTGTGACCTGTCTTCTGCCAGCGTAGCGTGGGAGGCGAAGATATTGCGAGCCGTGTGTTTTTTACGTCTTTGCGCGTTTGGCTGTGAATCTGGTTTTTATTTTTTATTGTACTCTAGCGGTAGTGTGGTTGTTTATTTATTCTTTGCTTACGTAGGTTGTGGACACAGCCAATAGAAGAGGTATGTATTTGTTTTTTTCTGGGGTAAGGAACATAAACCAATTTGATCATAAAATCTTCATGTATCCTTACGAATGATCACGAAAGGTTCAAAATGCACGTCTTTTGTGAGGGGGATAAAGCAGGCTGAGAAATTAAAGACAAAAATCTGCTGTCACCTCTGTAATATCCAACCGCTTAAGACATTAACCAACATCAACATTCATAAAAAAAAGTCAACTTGTCTTGGTCATTCTGATCAACCCGAGGAGCACAGCGTACGTTATCATTTGCTGTCCTTGCTTACCGGGGGCTTCGAATGATTTCCAATGCACTGCACACACGAGGTACACGCCATTGTGCTCTCCTAGTTTATCCGAATGATCAAGGTGAGTTTAGATTGGCTCAAGGGTGGAGTCCGTCAAGAGCATGCTTTCATGAGAGGTTTTCCCGTGGGTCGCGCTCTCAAATTGCGAGGAACCCTTAGTGGTTACTAAGGTAATAGTGATAGAGGATGTTTAGATAATTTCATGTTATCTATTGTCCGCTATCTGAAATTCAGACGTCATACACCCGCTGCGCTATCTCTTAACACGCTATTATTGTACCCCCTTCAGGTCATAAGTCCATGTCAGGTTTTACGCTTCGTCAATAGGAAACCCACTGCTGGCGCCTATGGTCACCTGAGGATTAAGCATGCAACACTAAGCTTGACTCGGCACCAACGATCGCTTGAGGACTAGGCATGCTCGACTAAGTACGATTCGCCCCCTGTGCTCATTTGCGCACCAAAGATATTGTACTAAGTAGGACTTGCCGCTAACTGCCGTCTGCGAACTAAGTACGACTGGCCGCCAACACTCGCCTGAGAACTAAGTACGCTGGGTTACGGCGCACTAAATGTGGTGGACAAAGAATGCTGGGGTAAGTAACACTTGCTGCGGGCAGTCACGTGCTGCGGCAGGCGACCGTCGTAGGCAAGTCATACTTAGTCCAGCTGCTTGAGATCTCGTTCTCCTCCATGTGGCGAAGAGCAAAGACGTATAACTGCTTATCGCACGGTCCGGGGTTTGATTCCCACTGGGCATCACGGTGAATTTCGCTGGTAGCAATAAACTGTGACGTTTTTATTAAGGCGCATAAACTATAAGGGCTAAACGTGCCTTTTATATTATTTTAATGCATATGCCCTACCTGCTTTGGGCTAGGCTTGTTTTGTGTTGCCCTGACCCGCGTGTAACGCCTTTTTGTCACACTCGAGCGTGGCACATTTTGCATAAAATTTATCCCGTTAACCCGTTTGATGTTAAAATATAAGGGTGTTTCACGAAAGGTGGACAAATTCATTATTGCGAAAACTACGCATCGCACCAAAAAAAGGCTTTTGTCATTTTAGTCCTAGGCCAGGTGTCTATTTAGGAAAATTATTAATGTTCGGGATAATTAAGTTGTTAATTATATTCGCGTAATTATATTTTTTATTAAAATATTGAGTTTAAGGGCATGGTTTAATTAGAATTTTGCAGAGCATCATCGAAAAACAGTAAATCATCAAATTACAAAGCGATAGAAGGCACGCGCGGTATTTTACGGCTTTCTGAAAAACCGCACAATTCTGACGGGTTTTATGTTTCGGTTTGCAATCGGAGCGCTTCTCGACATCGACGGTACTGCGCCCCGTAGAGAAATGGTGCAACCAGCATCTACTTTACTGTCCTCGCGCAACGCTGCAGAGGCTGGTTGCACTATTTCTCCACGGGGAGCGGTGCCGTCGGTGCCTAGAAGCGCTCCGATTGCAAACCGAAACTTAAAAACCCGTCGAAGTTGTGCTGTTTTTTAAGAAAGTTGCAAAATACTATCGCACTCCAATTTTTTTATTTAGTGTTTTGTCGATGGTGTTCAGCAAGTTTCCAAATGAAACCATGCCCTTAAACTCAATTTAAAAAAAAATATTAATTGCGCGAATATTATTACCAACTTAATTATCCCAAACTTAAATAATTTTCTTAAATAGGCCTCTGGCCTAAGACCAAAACGACACAAGTATGTTTTGGTGCGATGCGTAGTTTTCGCAATATCGAATTTGTTCACCTTTCGTGAAACACCCTGTATATTCATAGGAAGGAATCAGTTTTATTTCCCGCCTAAGCAAAATGGGCAGTCAACGCATCTGCTAAAACATATTTTTCTTTTCAAGCAAAGGTTTTGCGAAACCTTTTATGTTTGGTATTTGTGATTTCAACATTCGTTTTCATGTTATGTACAAACAGCGCGCTACGAATAACCTACGATGCGAATACGACACCTCTTGCTTCCATTGTCCGTTCTATAGATTCCGTAGCTATAATTCATGTCTCACACTTAGTGTAGAATAGAAGGAAAGAAATCTGACTACCAAAGATTTTTGCTTCAGTTTTATGCGTAATTAAGGCGTGCACACCCACTCAGTTTGGCAATTCTCAATTTTTATCTTTCGGCTCCGGTTTGATTTTGGTTAATTGGCTTCATGTCTTTGGCTTAATCCAGCTCTCTTGTTGTCGTTTTCGTCAATATGAAGGGCATTTTTCAAAAAAAAAAAAATACTTTGTTTCTTCGACCTCCCATGAGAGCACAACGGAAGTTTTGTGGCAAATGAAAACACACGGCGAGGGGTAAAAACAATCTATAAATTGTCAACGACGATAAAATCCGCGTCCGTAATCTAAAATCCAAAGCTTTTAGGCAACATAAAGGTAGTCCAAAGAAACAACAATAACTCCGATTGCACTCTGGATAACCGGCCAAAAGCTCTCTTGGGTATTGAGTGCTCCTATGTATGTGTGCCTGAAAGTATAGGACGGCGATGCACTTTTATTTTCGGGCAGCTTGTGTATCATTTGTTTCCGTGGTTTCAAAGTGCGCACGAGCTCCCTTCATTTGTTTACAAGATAGATTCCGCTCTGCGGGAATGATTAGAAATTGTGGAGTGCATTGATCGGTTTCTTATCTTGACACAATATCAAAAATGCATTACGCCTAAGAGACGCACTATCACAAAGAAAATTGTATTCAGGTAGAGGATTAAACCGGAACTCAGCTGTCTCTGCAACAGGAATTATGTATATATGTGATACTGTAAGGACTTGATTTTCGCGAGGACCTAATTTTTGCGAGAACCTAATATTCGAGAATTTCGAGAATCGCCTACAATTAGAGAAAAATAAGTTCCGCGAACAATTCCGGTAAAATGTAAACATATTGGAGTTTATTTAAAGATCCCACCGCGTCGCAAAAATTAGAACCCGCGCATTATTACAAAATTTTATCCTTGACCAAAATCGCGAAATATTGAGCCCGTGAAAAGTAAATCGTTTGCAGTACATATTTGTATGATCCACTTGAGACCGTGGAGGCTAAAAAATTTTGGTACGTTGTATTATAACTCAAGCGTTTAAGCTAGCACTGACATAATATGTATTAAACATCATTGTAAATTGTTTTTTAAGAATAAAGTTTTACGTCGAACTTCGTTGGTGTGCTTTACAGAAATGAGACCACCAGTGACGTGAATATGTGAGCAGTTGCCAAATATGGACGGTTGACCTATGACTGCGCAAAATACGCACCCTCACAAAAATAGATTTATATACGACATAATAGTAGCCGAAATATGAGAAATATTAGATATTAGAAAATATTGAATCACCTCGGTCTACAAATAAATAAATCAAGGCCATGCAACAAAAGGAGTCACCTGCCTGTAATATCATGTTCTAAAAGAATGACCTTTGTTAGGCACGAGATCATTACCACAAGGTACTATTTGCCTGTTCAATATAGGAACAACTTAGTTTCACATAGAACCATCACGTTTAGTGAAGTAAAAACAAAACAAAAATAAATATACACATAAAAAATAACGAGGGAGAACAATCACAAAGTTTGCGATTCTTCGTGTGTTGTTTTATGAAGATACCTGGAAAATTGAGTTGTCAGAAAAATATTTCATATAAATTGCCCATTACGTTTGCAAATCCGTCAATCTGCTCTTCTCCCATTGCTACCAAACGGATCGAAGTCGCCTCTTCAACCACCATCAATGAAGGAAGTAATATAAAATACCATTCAGGCCCGTTCACATTCTTTAGAATTTATTAAAAGCTATATTGTTTCATATATTTACGTACACATCCACACAAACACACAAGACTCAGACATGCCTCGGCATTGAAGATTCGATATCATGGTCAGTGAGCCATCTTTACGACGCGTACTCTGTAACGTGTTCCTCGTGCCACATCTTCAAAGCTCCCATGTTCCGACAGAATGGCGTATCTCCACTCGAGCTTTTTAGTACATGTCAAAATGGCGCAGTTTCCGGCAGCATACGAAAACGCGCCCTCTAAGAATAAAATGCACGAACCAAAGTCCACGCATGCAGGCTCAGGCATTCGCGAATCATGGGAGACACGCTTGCATCGTTGGCAGCATCCCTATCCGTGATGCCCCGAGATTTCTAGAGAACGGTGGATGGCTCAAGGCTCCCGCGAATGTTTCTTGGAAAACAGAAAGCCCTCCAATAAAGTATCGTATTTTACGCGCCAAATAAGTGTATAGAATATACACTACCACAATAGGAATTCATACTCCGCTGGCGTGCCATTGTATGTGCATTCACTTCTTGTTCCTTGTACATCTACAGTTATGCCTTTGCTTTGTGAACAGGTCACTTTTCTTGCTGAGTTGGATAGTATATTTAAAAAAAAAAAAAATTGTACCTTTTTTTTTAATCTGTCTTTCTCTTTTTTTTTTTTTTCTGAGTGGCATGGCTCTAAAATATATTAAGCACCAGTACCGTGTCTGTGAAGGTACCCTTATTTGACATTGGGATCTTCTGAATATAAAGTGTTACTTTGTTTAGTTTGTCGGATTTTAAATGATGATAAGAAAAAATATATTTGCCTGCGGAAACTTTGTACTCTTTTATAAAAGGCTAAAAGCCCCGTTGTTACGCTTCACGGCGCTGGCATGCATTAGAAGCCACGTGACTAGTGAGCGGTTTCAACATTACCGGACAGACTCTGACCTCATGTAATTGTCTGGACGGCGTGCGCGCGCTATTTGTCGATATTAAAAAAAAAATAGTTTCAGCATTTAGTTATATTTGTGTTTAGTGTGTTTGTTTTTACTTCTTTTCACGCGATTTAGGGGACCAGTATAATTTCAGCTCGAATATGTTTCTTTTTTTTTCATTCTGATGACAAATTGTTGTCGAGCGTCGAACTCGCTAACTCTGGACGCCATTTTGTTGTAGGACCGTGTCATCGCCTCAGGACCATGTCATTGCCTCGAGACCGTGTGATCGCCTGGATCGTAGCCACCAAGTCAGACTGCCACGTGCCGCTTTGCTATCAAAAACCATCGGATGCACCAGCGACACCGGACCATTGATATTTCATAAAGGCCTGCCCATGTCCAGTCAAGTGGGATTTGCGCTCGGGCGTCGAGCTCGCTAACTCTGAACGTCATTTTGAACGTCCAAGACAGAGACTGTGACTTTGACTTTTACAAAATGATATATGTTGGGTCAATACTAGAATTTCTATGGTAAGTAGAATACGTATACCTGACTTGCATACAGGAAGGATTTTCAGTAATTAATTTCTGTTCTGTGTTCCGCTGTGTTCTATTTTTTTCTTTTTTTTTGTGCCACTAAAACAAAAGTTGTTGCCAAATGGCGAGACGACGTACAAAATTGTTATTATTGTCAATAAATAAAAAAACTTCGTATTGGTGGCCAAGAAATCCTATGTACAAATGCTGGGGTGTAAGTCGTTTACTCTACACATGTCCTCCCGTCTACTTTTCGGCCAAGCACGTGGAGAGTCAGTAGTTGAAAAAAAAAACCAAAACGGTGGATATCCAGTGAACGACAAGTTAAAATAATTATGTACCTACAATTGTAGTTGAAGCTGGAGCACTTTAATAGGTAGTATAATGCTCAGTGTCACAGCTTGAATTACATTTCAGATTCATATATTGCCATAACCTGGTAAAGAGAGCCCAGTACTTGGTAAGATCAGTCAACATATCCCATTGATCGACTTACTGCAAGCTCGGCAGGGACAGAGGCACAGAGTATAAGTCTAAGTACATTGAATATAGACTTATAATGATACTCCCTATTTTATTAGAGCTTCAGCTTTAATATGCAATTGTTTGTTCTTGTTATATTTACTGCAGTTTAATAAGGGTCACATAATCAACTAAATCTACATACCAATGGAAGGTTTACAGGAGAGAGCAGTACGGTGAATCATAAATAATATTTTATATCACGTACACTCTTATACCTATAGCATCCCGTACTCTCGTGCAGTAGAATAATCATTGACGTAAAAAGTCGCAATGTATGTACAATGCACAAGAAACATATAATCCTCTACACATTCCGTCAGCACGGATTACCTCCAATCGAGAGCGCTCAGGAACTATGGTACACAAGATATGAAATTTGACAGATGCAACAAGCCAAAAAAGTTCCAATGCAAATGTTAGTAGCTCCAACATAATACACAAACGTAAAGGCGTTCCAAAATATTGCCAAAATGTTTGCTTTCGATGCTGAAACAACTATGGCGTGTTAGAACTCGTATTGCACTATAGTGTGCTTTTTGACGTTCATAATTATATACACTATAAAAAATGCCTGCGCGTTCACTTACCCGCAATACACTCAAAGAGCCAAACTCTGCGATCTACGAAATCAGCTCAGCGAATGATGAGGCGGAACGTCCGTTTAGACCTAAAAAAATGAAGTCTGCTCTGTGGCATTGCGCAATTCAAAGCGTCATGCTTTCATTGTGTAATGCCCCAGCGCATACTTAATTTTGAGGTCTAAGCAGATGTTCTGCCTCATCATTTACCTAGCTATTTTCGTAGATTGCAGAGATTGGCTCTTCGAGTGTTTTGCGGGTAAGCAGTCGTGCAGTAATATTTAAGAGAGTAGAATTTACATATTTGTTGCTGTTTGTATGTTCCGGACATTTAAACCTTTTTTATTACTGGCGTGCTGCTGAACTGTACGAGGAGATGGGTTCAGTCGACAAGACCATTTTGAATAAATTCGAGGTGTTATTTGTCTTGTGCTTTTTCTGAAGTTTCTTCATTTCTGAATATTACCTGCGTTTTGCTAAATACTGTTTTGTTTCAATATAGTTTTCGTGTATACATGAGTTAAATTTATGATGATTTTCTTTAATTTGGCATTTGTTTGTCTCGGGTGGTTATATAAAACTCTGAAACACAGCCTGCATAATCAGTTGGGAAATATACGTTTTAATCTGAGAAGAATCTTAGGTTTATATTGTTGTCAGCTAAATTATAACAATGAAAAGAAATACTATAAATAGAGACAAGTTAAATGAGTAAACCCAACTACAGAACCGAGCTGTCGACCAGTTTTTCTTTTTCATTACTGCACTCGAATAACTGTGTTTGACTATACATTAAGATTAAGGTGTGCTCTAAGTACCTCCCTCATGCTTTTCCCATATCACTGGCATAATGAAACATGCATTTTTGGTTTGTTGGGTGAATTAATAATTCGATCAAGAATTTATTGCACACGGTATTCGGATAATTTTTGCTGACATTTGTTGGTCATCATATTCTTAACCCAGGTTAATAATTTGGCGGCGTTACTTAATGCAGGGACAAACATCATTGGTCATTAAGAAAAGATTTGGATGCAAGTTTCGCCGTACTTATTTTTATTAGTTTTTTTATGCAGCATAAACTAATACAGACTAATATGAGAGCTGCATCGCAGTAAAAGCCCAATATAAATGTTTGACCAAAGTGTATAACAGTATTAAAAAAATATATAATCATGAACCACTTTAGTTTGCATTTCCGGGGAGAGAAGAAGCGCGCATGCGCACAGTTTTAACCAGCGCTGAAAATGGAGGAAGGCAGGCTTGCCCGTACCTTTGATTGCACAGCGAAGAAAAGTTGTCTCCGAGCATAGTTCATTCGTATATTTTTCCCTCTTAGCACTATTAGAACAGTGAACATAAATTTTATTTCACTTGATATAGGACTCCAGCGTTCTCTAATGAATATCCCCTCTCCATTTTTCGAGCCAGCGTCACGGACTGCGAATGAAAGAACTTAGATGACAACCTACGCATCATTACACTAGGATACAGATAATCCCAAGTACGTTTAAGAGTCATATCAAAAGGAGATCGAACGGACGACAATATAATGACTTGCAAGACATGATATATTACGGAAGGTCTGGGAGATTACTGGCGATGCAATATTCTTAGAAATATTAAGAATATATTTTGGACTCATTCGCCAAATCCGGGTAAATTGAAAGAAAAAATATCTCCGTACATGGGCTTCTACATGTGCAGATAGCTGCTGGCAAACCATGGCATGTTTAACTTTACACCGCCGCTCCACTTGTTCACCTCAAGGTATATTTCGTCTTTCATTGTACATTTGTAATTCAACTCGCGAAAAAAAAGCGTCAAAAAGTGTTCAAACAGAATGAGATAAAACAGCGCAAAAAGGTACAACAGGAAGCTATAAACAGGACGGGACAGAGCGCTGACTCGCAACCCTGTAATTTTACTGATACGTAAGGAGAAGAAAAACACACATAGTTCCACGCGTTCACACGAACATCTTCTGCATATGATATCTACGCATTACGGCACGCGCTGAACCTTCATCGTCAGTTTCAGGAATTCCAGCTCCTTACTAGGAAACGCCACTGACGCTGCGCTAATGCAGTGTTTTCCGCCACGGTGGATGTAGAATGCCTCGAGCACCTCACGTGTCACTCTTTCTTTGTGTCTTTCCGAAATCGTGGTGGTTTTCAAAGATGGTTTGTACAGGCACTCTTTACAGTCAACTAAAAGATGCCCGCCCACTGTTTCTCCGAGAGAGTACCTGTGCTCACGGAGCCTATCGTTCAGGCAGCGTCCGGTTTGCCCAACGTAAGTGCGGCCACACGAAAGAGGAATGCTCTTCGCAACGCCCGTGTCACAAGGCACAAACAGCTTGTCGTGCTTCTTACAGCACATGTTCTTTTTTATTTGAAAAATAACATGTGCAGTAATAGCACGCCAAGCCGTTGTGTACGTTATTAGCGAGCGCTGTGCACAGTATTCCCTCTCGTGCGGCAGCACCTACGTTGGACAAACGGGACGCTGCCGGAACGTTAGGCTCCTTGAGCCAGACTTGGACGTAGTTCAGGTACTCTACTCAAAGAACTGTAGTTTCACTATTCTTCCGAGTAACTTGGTAACTTTCAATTACAACTTTAATTGGGTAATTAGTAGTTTAATTTAACTACGTTTTCCAGGTAACTTCTATTCAGATTACTAACTACTTTCGAAAACTAGTGATATGCTCATCACAAAGGTTTGAGCGCAGAAATAAATAAGACACCGGTAGATGAAGTGGCATTCCGTTCCCACGCACTTACACTCGGCAGCCGTAGAAACTGCATCATAGGTGTCCATGGGCCAAGGTGGCGACGAGCAGCCAAAACATAACACCGGCGCGCAGCAACGAAAACAGAGATGCTTAACAAGCCTTGGTCAGGTATTGACCTAATCAGGTAATGCACGCAGGCGCCGCGCCTCCAGCTGCAACCGTGAAAGACGGGGAAACTCCGAGGGTTGTTGTTGTTTTCATGTTGTCTGCCTTTAGTGAGTTCTCACTCAAGCGGTAGGTTCCACGGGAGGCGCCACTCGAATGACCTCGCAGCTGGGCGCCTGTTTCTAATGTTGCCTCGTCGTCAGCGCATACTCCCTCGCAGAGCCGGACTCCACCACGCACAAATGCAGACACGTATATTCCGTTCATGGGAGCACATTCCCGCTTCCAGCTGCAACTGTACGAGCAACGACGCTTGTTAACCTAGTCCTTCGGGTTCTTCCGACCTTCCACGCCAGGGACACCTCCTCTTTGTTAAAAAGGATTTACTTGTCAGGTGTGTCAGGCGCGTCAGGATACTGTAGGCGCCGTCGAGGATTGCGAGTCACCCTTGGAAGATGTGTTTGTTGGACCCGGCGTCAGTGGCGAAGTATACTTCGTTTCATCTTCTGTTAAACCAAAACAATTTTTTTTTTCAGTAGCGTAGCACCATTGCAACGAGACGCGCAGTCGTCCGGATGATCTCATCGTCGTGGCGCGAGTCTTGATCCCTTGACGGTCAGGTGCACTCGCTCAGCGTACTCTCTGCACGTCTTGGGAATAAAGAGGGGCCTGTCATAACAATCTCAACTTGACGAAGAAAAAAAAAAAAGGACGAGTGCTTTTTATAAAAGACTCTCCAGCCAAGGCAAGCCTCACATGTTTCGTCATGAACAATGAAGATGCCGACACTCGGTTACCCGACCCTGCACTGCCTGTTTCCGAAATTCAACGCTGCCGTTCCATCCAGCGCGTCGGCGGAACGTCTTTTCAACTTGGCTGGGGCGTCTTTAGGAGGAAATATGAAACCTCTCCGATAGGAACTTTGAAAGTCAATTGCTTCTGCCAGCGAATAAACTATTTTTGTGAAAACGCAAGCCACAAAACGACTGCAATTTTTTAGGCTCGCAGGGTTTTTCATGGATCAAAACTGCTGTTCATTATGCTACAACAAAAGTACACAAAAATGACTTCGAAAGTAACTTCAAAAGTAACTCGATACTTTTTTACAGTAGTTAATAGTTTACTCAATTACTATTACAAATGCGTAGTTTCTACTCTACTCCAATTACGTTTGGCGTCGATACTCAGTAACTTAACTTAACTAGATTTTTTGAGTGATTTGTACATATCTGCCGTGAACACAGGTACTCTCTCGGAGCCACAGTAGGAGGACGTCTTTCAGTTCACACTAAAGAGTGCCTGTGTGAACCGTCTTTTAATATTACCACAATCTTGGGAAGGCAGAAAAAAGAAGTGACACGTGATGTGCTTGAAGCTTTCTACATGGCGGAAGAAGCTGCATTAGCGCAGCGTCAGTGGCGTTGACTCGTAAGGAGCTGGAATTCCTGCAACTGACAATGAAGGTTCAGCGCGTGCGCTAATGCGTAGATGTCATTGGCAGAAGATGTGCTTGTGAACGCGCGGAACAAAGTGTGTTTTCTTTCTCCTTGTCTATCAGTAAAAATACATAGTTGCGGAGTCAGCGCCCTCCCCTGTCGGGTTTGTCGCTGGCTTTTGTGACTTTTTACGCTGTTTTATTTCATACTGTTTAGCCTGAACCAATTAGCCCTGATCTCAAACGTAATACATGAAGCGTTCAGCGAGAACGTGGGTAGGTGAAAAAGAATGAACCGGAGGGTGTTTCTTATTACTCGCTTCACAGCTGACAAACGACCACCTAAGTTTCCCCTATTACAGTCGGCGAAATTAGGCGCTCCCACTATTAAATGCAGAGGTGGCGATAGCTACAGACCATAGTAATGAGTATGTGTGAGTATCTACATTTTAAAACCGCTTTTATTTTTATTGTGTTTGCGTTTGTTTTAGGGCCGGAAAGGAGCAATAAATAAGGAGCAAGACAAAACTACCTTAGCTGTTCGCGCGACTTTCTTACATGGCCATTCGTTAAAAAAGTTTAGTATGCGGAATTTTGCTAGTGGAAGGCTGGTTTAGACACTTTGGTCAAGTTCGCCCGATCTCATGTGATATTTAAAAGCAACTGAATTCCCTGCTTTCCCAGATGCTACTCTGTGCAGTGGGTTACATACCAGGCAATACATAACTTCGGTTCGTTCAATTTAGGTTATGCAATATTAAATATTGTATAACTAAAGGAATTGCTAATCTTATACTAACTCGATTTCAATGGTTTTATACATAATCAGGAGGGCATGTTAGTTTACTATTCTCTTTGTTGTTTTTTTTACAAAAAGTAGAAATTAGGAACCGTGCTAGAGAAGGTACTAAACATTGTGGCACAAAAACGGATGAATAAGCGAGACATTCTTTATTCCTTTTTGATAAAGTCCTCGCTTTTGTCCCACTCAACCTTCTGTATCGGACCCCAAGGCTTCCGTAATACTTTTCATTTTTCTCGTTTACTTTTTTGTTTTGTTTTGTTTCTTTGGATTCCTAGTTATATCTTTTTTTTTTACTTTTATTTTGCCGTTTTATGCTTGTTTCCCCTTTTTTTTTGTTCCATTATTTAGAACAGAAAGGGCTGTCAGAATGTAGTGAGCATCATTAAACTGGTATTGCTTATTGAAAAAGTTGGAAGCTCATGTCTCAAGTTGTTCCCTTCAGTGTTTTATTGCTTCAGTTCTTCTACCCTTCTGAATACGAAAGACAGACACACATAAAACAAAATCGTGTGGCTTTTTTTTGTCTTTTTGCTTTTATAAAATAATATTTTATACCGAAGTAAAATATATATGTATAACTTTTCAATACGGTTACAAGTCGAAATACCTGCAGTGATTTCTTATTCCCAAGAAACGTAGGGGCAGATATATTGCATCTCAGTATATGTCCAGTCGCAGCGACAGTCTTATATTTCTATCTACTAAAGTGGGCCAAACTTTCCCAGATGATGCCCATCCACCGAACACTTATATCTAGACATAGCGGAATTATCGATTAAGATATTTTGTTGATTATACTACTAAAACAAGTTCCGTCGTTGGTGCCGAGCTCCTGTTTGAACAAAGCATTTCACGTGGCCTTGATAATGCGTGTTAAAGTGACGAGTTAAGCTTTTTAAATGTTTCGTAAAAATATTTGCTCTGTTTGGTTTGAACGTTCAAACTGATTAAACTCACCAAATAGATTTGATCAGGACTATTACACGGTGTCGAGTTACAGATTTTGTTGAACCAGAAATACTTACCTGGAAAGATAAAAACTTGCAGGACGCTTAAGCTTCGCCTTTTAGAGTAAAATGAGATAGCGTTCTCGGGCCCGGTTCCCAAAGCCTTCTCATATAAACCCGCGCTCGTTGCCCAAGCCGTGCAAACGTGCCAAGCCGGTAGCGTCACCTGTCACGTGACGTCACGCGTAACGTCAGGTGTTAGTTCGGACGTTACTTCACGCTTGTGACGTCTGTGACGTCACGACGTGACATTACACGTGACCGTTGTGGGTTGTTTGAAATTCCCCCGCAAGGTCATGTGGTGGGACGTCACACGCGGCTGGGACGTCATGATCGAACCGATCAATCAGAATTGTCCGGTCTCACCGACGCCAACGCCGGATTTTCTGCTACACGAGCTCCATAACGCTATCGCGTTAAAGTAGGCCAGAGACATGATGTAAATGTTAAAGATCGACGTGAACACATTGCAATGACATTTTCGCACGAACAAAGTTGTTCGTTAAAATGTACTTCCAGATAGCTCTACACAATACACCTGAGGACAGTTTTAATATAAATCAAATAGTTGTAACTTTTCTCAAGTTGAGTAACGCCTTACTGTATTTTGCAACAAAGCTTAATATGCGTTGGACAAGAAGCGCGCCTGATTAGCATCAAAGCTTTTTTATCTTCCCATGCTAACGGTGTTTATGTTGTAAGAAAACTGACAATGCATTTGTTTATTTAATATTTATTTCATAAAGTAAGGTGATAAAAAAGGAAAGGCGTTCACAACTCCCTGTAACGCCGAATTAGAGCGCAGCTCTTGAGGAGGAGGAGGGATGGGTACTGAGGGGAAGGTATACCCCTCCTCCCTCCTCCTCACGTCCTCATCCTGTCTGCTACTTCTCCCTCCGAGCGGCGTCGCCGTCGCCTCACGAGGGTCGCGTGACCTCGCGGGGGTCACGTGACCCCTATGAGGTCACGTGACGATGACGATGACGTCATCAGTGACGTCACTGTTGACGTCATCACCCCAAGTGACGTCATCGGTAACGTCATCAGTGACGATAACGATGACGAGCCGAATGCCGATCACGTCATCAGTGACGTCACTGATGACGTCATCAGTGACGATGCGGATGCCGATGACGTCATCAGTAACGTTACTGATAACTTCATCAGTGACGATGACGATGACGATGCAAATGCCGATGACGTCATCAGTTACGTCACTGATGAAATCACCAGTGACGATGACGATGCTGATGACGTCACTGATGACGTCATCAGTGACGATGACGATGGCGATGACGATGACGTCACTGATGACGTCATCAGTGACGTCACGCGTCCCATAATGCACCGCGCGATTACGCCGACGCCGACGCCGACGCCGCTCAAGCCGGAAACAGGCTCCTAAGAGCTGCGCTCTAAAACTTGGGGAACGCTTAGGCTTCACCTTGAAGAGTGGAACGCGATAGCGTTATTGAGCCCCGTTCGCAAAGCCTTCTCATTAAACCCGTGCACGTTCCCTTGCCGTGCAAGTGTGTGTGCGTGGTCTAGTTGGTAGCGCCACGTGTCTCGTGACTTCAGATGACGTCACGTGTTTTTATTAGGCGGGAAACTTTTTCGCTAAATTTGTCAGAAAGGTTTATCGCTAATTTTGGCGGAAAATGTTTCCGCTAATATAGGCGGGAACATTTTCGGCTAATGTTAGCGGAAAATGTTCCCGCCAAATTTGGCTTGGAGAAAGGAACATGACGTCACAGCCGTGTGTGACGTCACACGTCGCTGCGCGCATTGCATTATGGGATTTTTCGGCCCCACCGATGCCGACGAAGACGCCGGATTTTTTTTTGCGACACGAGCTCCCAAACGCTATCGCGTTGAAACACAATAACACGCCATCCATCCACCTCTTCTTCCTGTTTCATTAGTTAAGATACATATTTTATCATCCGCACGCAAGAAGGGCATAGATAAGCGTAATCATTAAAGCAAATATCTTTATTCGTCTACTGGGTTTGCTCGTATTCCCATTTGTCTTTAACAACGGAAGGGATTCGCTCTCTGCGTACATTGTTGTCTTTAAACAGAGCATAGACTTACCTCAAGCAGCCGTTTCCAATGAACCATTCTATAACCACTATTACATTTTGCTAAGGATCTAAGTATGATTTATCGCTTTAAAAACGACCATCTGAATACATCTGGCAATGCCTGTGCCAATTAATGGGATAGCTGTGAGTAACGCGTGCATTTTCTTTTTATGTATGAAGGTATGAGACGGAAAATTGCTTTAACACCTAACTAGCTTAGTTAACACAAGATGCATTGTTCACGCTCACTGTTTTTACTTGTCTTTTTCTACTTTATGCCCATACACGTAATGTTGAGGATTGGAAAGAAAAATAACGTATTAATCTAAAAATGAAGTTTGCTACGTGACACTGTGCGCGACTTAGGGCCGGTTGCACCAACGCCGCTTAGCGCAAAGCGGAGCTTAGCCGGGAACCTAAGCTAAGTTTCGGTTTCGTTCGGTTGCACCAAAATCGCTTATCGCTAAACCTAGCACTAAACTACGCTTATCGTAAGCGCTCAACATTGGGCGCTTTGCTTTTGGTTGTTTCTTAGTCCTGGATTTAAAACATGGCGGCTGGTTTGTGGCGGTCGACGCCGTGGACGAAATTGGTTGTACAAAGTGTTTTAGGCTACAACAGCGTGAGAGTCTCGACAGAATGGCCTTCGATTGTGACAAGGATACAAAATATTGTCGCGTGAAGTGTTTATCGACCCCTGTTTTCAAGCTGGATCTCCACTCTCAGTGCGTGTTAGCCCTAACCGAGATACGTACGGAGCTGTGGGGCTCACGTCTGTCTTCACGTTGGTTATTCTGTCAACGAGCTTATTCGTATGTATACCTTACTGATTTTCGCGTGACTGTAACGTATTGTTATTTACCAGCTTGTTTATTTCTACTTGCAACGCATATCCTTCAATCCGATGAGCGCGTTGAATAGTGGCAGTACATGATCTCGGCGATCAGCTGATTGTTGACCCTTCTGCCGTTTGCATCAGATTCCGGCGCTTTTAGATTATAAAACAGGGAAAAGTCGATTTCTTTTGTTTTCTGAGTTTCGAGACAATCTTCAGTGAATTTTCCTTGTCTCGCGAGTAGAATCTTGGCTTCAGAAAACTGTATCGTTTCATAACCGTAACTTTTCTGGTGATCGCGCTTTTTAGGAATATTTTGCTTTATATCTTTCATTCGTGGCGACGACAACTTCTATTTGTGGCGACGACAACTCGACGACGTCTATTCGATGATTTCCGGGCATTTTCGCAGCTGCCGTGGCGAGTTCGTCACTGTTTTGAACTTCATCGGTCTCAGGCATGACTTGATTTTAGTAGTTATTTTACCTGCCTACTTATTCTCGATGATGTTTTGTCTTCAGCGATGTAGCGAGTAGAGCGTCCTTCTCGCGTTCGGTGAGATTTGGGGCCCCCGATGGCTCCTTTATCTCAAAACGTGACCACGAAAACTACTGTCACTGTCAAAATATTCTGTTATCAACCGATAATAAACACACAATCACAGATGTAAAGAGCATTTGTGTTTATTTAAAGCGTTGACTCCTGTTTTTGAAAGTTAAGCGAAAAAAATGATTGAATTTGGAGACCTTTAATTCGTTACTCACCGAAGAAATACAGCGAAAAGCAGAAGCCGACGACGACTACTACAGCAGGTATTTTGTTTACATCACGAGATTCCTCTCCGCCAATCGTATTCGTCCCTCTGAGCGTTCCCTAGTTCGCTCTGTTTGTCCCTACATTCCCTAGGCAAATCCAGCGTTTAGCTAGGGGCGCGTCTGTAAAGCCGGGTTAACGTTGGTGCAACCGGAATTTAAACCCGTGCTTACCCGAGCTCGGTTTAGGGCGCTAAGCCGACTTAGGAAAGAGCCGCTTTGGGTTAAGGTAAGCGACGTTGGTGCAACCGGCCCTTAGAAAAGTATGTCACGCTGAATGTTACATACACGTAGCAGTGCGCGTTGGATGGAGTACAGTTCACACGGAAAGAATAAAAACACAGAGAATATACGAGGGACAGACACACACAGATCTTTCAACACTGAAAGAACTGTGTGTCTTTGTCCCGTGTATATTTTCTGTGTTTTTATTCTTTCCGTGTGAACTGAATGTTACACTGCGGACAGCACTTGTGGGTCAAAAGGTGTTTTTTGACCTTGCCTTTCCCCAAACTATCTCCATAAGCCGCGCAGAAAGCTTTGCCGAGCGCTTTTTTGGAAAGTGGAAGCCAGGGAACATTTCTAGAGAGACAAAATCCCTCTAACAGGAAGCATGACCACTTGGAACGAAAACAAATAGACGAGAGAAATTCACCCTCCATCATTTCTTACGTCTTCCACAACCGGCCTCGATTACTCAGGAAGCGTTCTGCCCAACCGGTAACGACGACGACCGGTCCTTATTTTTTCTACGACATTAGAACAACTGTCTGACGCAGCAGCAGCCTTCGCAGAATCCGACATTTGCTCAACGAGACAAAAAGGCCAGCCGTAAGAATTCTTTCTCTTTTTGTTTAAAATGACAAAATGATGCTCTGTCCGGTCACAAAGCTTGGAAAAGTTGATGGTGCGTTTAGCCCCCGACGCGGCCGCTTATTTCTCGAAGGATACAGAAGACTCGCGTTGTGTCAAAGTTCGATACTCAGAATGCGATCAAAGGCGAATAGGTGCAGCAATCAATCAGTAACCTAAGTCGCACATTTCTCTGTTTTTTTTTTTTTTTAATATCACTTGCAAGATTTTCACTCTAAATCTGCTAACGCTCACAGCGAGGCACGGCAAGCCCTGCAGCTCTGTGGCGGCGAATAATTTCTACTAGAATTAACTTTCTTTTGGAAACAGTTTGCACGCAAAGTATTCACGGCTACTAAGATATTTCTGCCAAAGCGAATGGGATTTCACTGAGCTATGACAGAGCCTACAGCAAAGCCTATCGCAGGAATATCCAGGAACGGTACGAAACGTGAGTCGTCTGGAATGTTTCGCCTTATTCTTAAAGCCTAAACCTGTTTGTGATTGGGAAAGTGACTGCGTGGTACTAAACAAACACTTTTGCGGTTGATGAAACAGTCTGGAAGTCGGGAACGTGAACCTACTTATACCTTAAGGATGCTAAAGTTCGGAGCTTTTTCGAGTGTGCCTCGCTAGAGGCGGAAAAGAAAAGTGTCAAAAACACAATAAAAAATACAATAATATTAATTTGAAGAGGTCATTAATCTTCAGCTTATTTATTTACATTATTTACACGAAGCTAAAACTTAGTGCTTGGGCCAGGGTTGGGCGCGTAGCTCTCTGGTGTTGAAATGTTCGTTCTGCTCGTGTCTCGCTGAGCGTGCATATGGCGCGAACCTTTCACGTGCTTTTTCTTGGCTCGCCAGGGGCCGCTACAACACTCTGCCCTCTAAACGATTTTTAAAGGTGCTATGCTTGATTGATCTACTTTTGTACGTAAGATATGCAAGCTCTAAAATAAAACACAGTGAAACGCTGCGCACAATAATACAAGTCTACGAAAGAAGGGACATAGTTGACAAGTGGCGATTATCAACAAATATGTGACGGCATCAAAAAAAACGTGTAGGCTGTGTTTAGACCAGTGTCCGAAACCTAGTCACCAGCGATAAAAATGGCATATAATGTCAAGCACAGGCTCTAAGACAGGAACTGCGCATAAAACAATATTTCTGCTTTTTACAGCACTCTTAGCGTCGGTGTTGTTCTTGGAACTTTGTGACTAAGCATATTTGACGTTCTTGCACAACGATATGCGCGAAAGTTTATTAAAAAACAGCCTTGCAAAGCGCGCAGCCCCCCTACTTAGTCATGGCGTCAACATAAACAAAATGGCGGCGTCCGTGGGACCAAGCAGACACAGTTCTATACGTCACAGCCGAAAGTTTTAGGCGCCTACGTGCTGAATATAGTGAGATGAAACTCATGTATCAAATGCCATAGATATATTTTGGAGCGACGGAAGTAATGAAATGAAACACAAGATTGAAATGGAACACATTCATTTGTTAGTCGCAAAACCAATTGAAAGAAACAAATATATCGACATGACGTAAACTTATACTACTGAACGATACACAAGAAACCGAAGGAAACAAATGTCAAGACAGAGAAGATACCATATTCAATCAGGAGTAAGACAGGCAATCGACGCAAGTGCAGATCGAAACGCGAGTTACATTTGATCTTCGGAGACGAAACTCATCGATGGTCACACAAGATTGATTAGAACGATAGTAGATGAAATACGAAATACATCGTAGCGTTTCAGCAGTATTGTTGCCTCTCGCTTACACGAGTGCCCACCGACGGGCATTGTACTGCCTCCGGGATCGTCTATACAGTTCTCGACCCTGAGAAGAAAGACCGCCTCCGCGAGCGCCGACCATTCATATAATCTAGAGGGAAAGGTTCCATGCATTTGGGCCGCTTCTGAACGGCGGGACATAGAGGCAAACATCGGTGGTCCCAGTCGGTGGGACCAATAGGCCCATATCGTATGGTGGAGTATTTAGAAAATCGTCTTAAACAGATACTACGGTACAATATGCTTAGATCTTTCAAATATAACATAATCGAAGAAGTACATTCTTCTAAATGCTTGTTATTAATATAAAAATTTGTAATTATTAGAATTGCATTACTCAAAATACATTTTATCTTTAAGTAGCGGTCCTAGATACTTCGGACAATATAGCCGTAATGCTTTTTTTTTCTTTGTACATCACTGACATTCGAAGGATTTTCAGTTGATCTGGGCTTGTATGTTCTGCCCACAACGGGTTATTATTATCGATTTAAACGTTAGGAAGTTCCAACAAACTTCAAATTGTATTCAACGCTAGGGGGGTCCGCATAAGAATTGACGAGTGGCAACAAAAGGACACCAGAAAAGAAATAATAAGACACAGTAAACGGCAGATTGATACTTTAGACCATGTTGCAGATAAAAAAAACAGGACGCGGGATGGCCAAAAAAACGTGCCTTTCGTGTAAGGCTCGTCAAGTTATGAGGCGCTGGAGAAATTCAGCCTTCTGCGTTAAGTCCTTATTTCGAACTCTTTTTGTTCGCCTTCCGCCCATTGAAAAGCATGCGGGAAGGGCCTTAGAACGCACCTGGTATCGCTGCGCCGCAGCGTTCTTCCGCACGTCTGCTTTCCTCGCCGTCACCATGGCAACGAACGCCGAATGAATGGAAGCACGCACGGTATCGCCGCGTGAAGCCAGCAACGGCTGACGCCATTTTACGAACGCCGTCTGCTAGCCAAAGCCGAACGCGGTATGTCAGATCAACCGCCTCCGCCGGTGCTCGATCGCCGACGGCGATCGAGCACCGGCGGAGGCGGTTGATCTGACATACCGCGTTCGGCTTTGGCTAGCAGACGGCGTTCGTAAAATGGCGTCAGCCGTTGCTGGCTTCACGCGGCGATACCGTGCGTGCTTCCATTCATTCGGCGTTCGTTGCCATGGTGACGGCGAGGAAAGCAGACGTGCGGAAGAACGCTGCGGCGCAGCGATACCAGGTGCGTTCTAAGGCCCTTCCCGCATGCTTTTCAATGGGCGGAAGGCGAACAAAAAGAGTTCGAAATAAGGACTTAACGCAGAAGGCTGAATTTCTCCAGCGCCTCATAATTTGACGAGCCTTACACGAAAAGCACGTTTTTTTGGCCATCCCGCGTCCTGTTTTTGTTTATCCGCAACATGGGTCTAAAGTATCAAACTGCCCAGTAAACGACATAAAGATATATATGACCATTTCTATGTTGCCCTCTTTAAAATAAAAAGAACAATAACCTGCTGAAAACAAAGTTTTCATACACCTCACACTCTAAGAAAAAAGATGGTCTCAAAAAATAGCTGCAGTATTTGGTCCTCTAAACTCACCTTTGCTCCCCGAAGAGAGGGAGCCTATGGGAAAGCTGTTTTATGGACTATCACAAATAATTACTGTGTGTACCGTTACTTCGTAGTAAGGGATACACTCCTTGGAAAGTTTAACAACAATATTGGAGAACAATATTGGTGCGAAAGCAGCACCGTATTTGTAACATCGCTCACGGTTGAGATGGTCACTGACCAAATGACTCCTTTCATATGATCAGAAAAAAGGCGCATGGGTAGACTTTGGGGGTGGCGATTGAATTAGGGTGTCAATAAAGAAAAAAATAAAATTGAATTAACGTGTCGTCGAGTGGGTGTTGTGCGTGTGTCATCTGTGTTCTGATTCCTTACCTATGATAAAATGTATAATACGTGTGCAAATGTCAAATAGGCGTTGTTCGTATGGGAATGTAATGAGCATGAAAAATATCTACCCCAGCGATAACATTTTTTTTACCAATTTTGAATTTGACGCTGACTAGCGCCACCGGGGTGTGTAAGGGCGCAATTTAGTAATAAAAAAGGTAAGGGCTCAACGTTTAGTCCCAGTGGCCTAAATGCAAGGGTGCAAAAGTTAGTCCTGGGGTTTCAACTTTCAGGGATTAACGGTAAAGGAGCAAAGGTTGCTCCCGTTGCCGTTGCTCCCCTAGAAGCGCAATGGTTGTGGCAGCGTATTTGCTCCTTTGAGGGAGCAAGTCACGCACCTTTTTTTTTTTTTTTAGAGTGCAGATAACTCAGTTAAGAGGCAAGAAGGTACTTTCTAAAACGACATTTTGAGTGAGTTGCCAGAGTAAACGACATAGTTTCCAAGAAATGAAAAAAAAAATTCCGAGCTGTCACAGGCACCGAGCGCGAGGCAGCTTTTACAAACACATACCGGCAGGGCTTTCCAAGATATTGAAAATGCAACTATTTATTTATTTCAAATACCCTCATGGTAATAGCACTGAAGAGGGGAGAGAGCTGTAAAATATTAACTATACATTGCACATACTAGTAATGGCATGTTATCAATCGAGGCGGGAAGGTGGTTTCAGTCTATCGATGTTTGTGGCATAAA
The DNA here is from genome assembly GCA_013358835.2 of Ixodes persulcatus. NCBI lineage: Eukaryota > Metazoa > Arthropoda > Arachnida > Ixodida > Ixodidae > Ixodes > Ixodes persulcatus. The sequence goes on from JABSTQ010010685.1 coordinate 526,934, forward strand.
ATAATATTGCAACAACAAAGTTCTAAATTTGGAATGTCAACCTTATGACGATGGTTAAAGTTTTGATAACATATTATATGAAAACGACACAAACGAGAGAATTTTGAGTGGCGAATTAGTAATGGTAAACCTAAAGTGTTTTTTTTTATGGTAGAAACGCTGGCAGTGGGATGACAATTCGTTGATATAAAACGAGCTGAGTGGTGTTGAATAAATTTAATAAGATCAATTAGTGACGAGTGAGCGGAGTACCACACCACAGCAGCATATTCTAATTTTGGACGGATTAGGGATTAGGGATTTGCGTCATTAGGAAAGGTAGCAAAAGTTACTATTAAACGCTCAAGTCTCGTGTTTGCACTAGCTGTTCCAGGCACTGTCAATACAGCTTACCTCAGGGACAATCCTAGCCCCCTTTAATTTATAAATAAATACACGATATTTCAGAAACATAAAACTGTACTAAAATCCCCATTCGTTTTGCACGCCGCAAATTGTAACGGTTTGACTTGTGAAAAATTTTTGATTGCTTAGTCATTATACGAAACACTTGGGTGTGTTTTCAAATCAGTAAGATAAAAAAAATATTTCTAGCAAAAAAAACCTATCGGTGTTTGCAGTGAATCAAGCTCATCCATATTTCATCAAGCAGTCACGAATGCTTTATGATGGCTGGTCAAAAGGTCATGATAGGTCTCATAGGTTTTCATCATGAAATAGAAGTCAGAACGCCGTCTCAAAGCCCAGGGGCTGCAAAAAGCAAACTCAAGGAATGGTTGAAGAAATATGAGCACGAATGGTCTATCAGGTCAACTTTATTTCATACAGATAGCCATATCAGTGTCAGTGTGGGCAGAAGGTTTGCACCAACCCTTGTTGGGCCACTCAGAAAGAGCATCCCTAAGCAGGTGTCCAGTGCGGAAAGTACTCTTTCCATTAGTACCGGTAGAGCGTAGAGGGGCGGCTGCAATGCATGGTTTTATAATGGCAACACTGCTGAAGAAAGATACAGTCCCAGCCAGAGCTTGACTGGCTTTTGGATTACAGACTGGTAATTACGTTGGCTGGTGTGACTGGAGGAGTCGTCGAGCCTATGTTACTAATCACTGAGCAGCCGCAGCTACTCCAAAAAGCTAAGGATCACGCTCATGACATTTAAAAAAAATGTTTTACCATGAGGAGAAGTTGTGTGGAGGCAACTCAGTTCTGGTAGGCGGTCGAGCAAAAAGCGATTGCTTAATGTTCTGCTTTCTTAGTAAGAGGAAATTAGGAAAAACAAAATCAGAAGAGAGAGGGCAGAGAAGGAAGGCAGGGTATTATGCGTGACTAGTGTAATAGAGAACAGGGAAGAGTGACTTAAGTCACGACAAAAAGAAAGAATGATTTTTCTGATTAAAGTGAACTGTAAGGAACTGGCCAACAGTTTTACAAACCGCCGAATTCTCCTTAGAGTGTTGTTGGTCGGTACTAAGGAGAAGTCCATTTTACACCGTTTTTTGGTTCGTGAATGTGGCGAGGCATGCAGAAATCTACTTTACTTTTGTCAACTGGATACATGCTCTAATCCTCTAAAAAAACAAAAAAAAAACGTTTTGTAGCTAGAATTTGGAGGCATGAACACAAGCGGGCGGGTTTCAACAGTGACGCGTTATGCCCCTGGTCTCTCTTCTGATAGTTTTTGCCACTGCGATATCTAACTCAGACATAAAGTGGTATCGGTGATCGTGGAAAAAACACATCTACATATATTCAGCAGAAAATGCAAAATTGACATTGACTGTATTTTTGATAAATTTTATATTATCTAAACAAGTGTGCTGCTAGAACGCAAATGAGTCGCCCTCGGGGGTTTTATATTCTGGATAAAATTCAATTTTAACGAACTATCGTTTGTATATGCTTACGAAGGTCCAAACAATGTTCTCTTTTTCAAAGCATCACCTACATAAAGAAAAGAAAATTCGTATTTAATAAAATTAAAACGACGACTGCAAGGAATTGGTATCGCTTTCTAAAAATTATCTTCGCAAATAATTTCTAAAACCAACATTGACACTGCTGCGCAAATAATATAACTTCTCGAAGACAGAATGAAAACTTCCTGAGAGACATTTTTGAACAAAAGGAACAAAAACCTTTTTGGGATTCAGTTTTCCCGTGTTGTGAATATAGATTTTTTGTTTTCTTAATGCGAGGCAAAATGCGAAATTGATGTGATGCTTTTACTTCTTAACCTAGAAATATTTTAGAACTCATCAAGGACAGCTTCAAATTCGGAATAGAAAGTAAGAGCGAAAGCGGCTCAAAATGTTATAAATAAAGGGCAAACGCCAACCAATCCCTAAAAGATCGTAGGGTCACAACGTTTCGGTGCCGGCTCGGCACGTTCTTCAGGGGGAATATTTAAAAGAGAAGCAGCTTATTTCTGTTCTTCTGTGGGGAATGTAGGGCAGTATCTTCGTTTTTTTACGGCGGTTAGTTTTCAAACCAGGTGCGGTACCTTCGTTTTCTTCAGAGTTGGTTATTCACAAACGAGGATCAGCATCTTCGTTTTCCTCTGTGGCAGGGGCCTGTTTCTTTGGTGTCTCTTCTAAGTGTCGTAGTCCACTGACGTATGCTGAGGGCAAGGTGCCGGTTGATCGGTTTTCAAAGCTCAAAATTGTACAAAAGTTTATCTTCCGTTAATGCGCTTCCTTCTTGAGACTCGAAAGATCAGTGATTTTTCTCCATAGCTTGTTTTGTCAGGGCTGTAAAGTGTTTGCACTTCCATAGCGCGAAAGCAATGATAGTGACTGTTTCTGTGCAACGCTTGCTGAGTTGAAAAACATCTTTGAAATTACTTCGCTCGTCACGCTATATTGCATCCAGAAACACATTTACATATTGTTTTACTACTACCGCAAATTTTATTTTTGAAATGTCCAGGGTACAGTTTAAATTGCTACATGGGTGTTTTTTGTTTAATTAATTTAACGTGGCAGTTGGTTATTAGAAAAGGAACTGTAGCACGTTGACAAATCTTCAACTCTTAATATCGATTTATTTAGTCGCTTTTCTTGTTTCATCGCACCATAGAAACTTATCTCGCCAACTGTTTCGGAGTTTGATTGCTTGAAGCGATTGATTTGGGTATAAGACGCCCGTACCAAGAATTCCGTGCGTGTGTGAGAGGGAAGGGGAATGGGGGACGCGGCATGAATCTCAGTGGTCTCTTGCCATTTCCCCCTTATATGATGTCCACCTAAAAACATTTGACAAAGATTACGTATTTTTTAATAACGTAAGGTAGCCACAAGCTATTACAGATGTTCACTGGACTGTAAGAACCTAGCAGCGTCGTTTATGATTGAAAGGCATATTTGCGTAGTGTATTTTTAGTTATGTCTGAAAAAAAAATTGCCTTCATGAAATTGGGCTGCCAAGCCACAGCAAGAAAGCTATTCGCTAATCCCTTCGTCTTCTTTGATTGATGTGGTGTCATTTTGAATTTTATCTTCGTATAGCATTTGCTGGTCCGCTGTTACACAATATTTCTACGTATAATAATTCGAGCACAGAGTACGACCTTTTTCTTATAGACGTGTACAGTCTCCGGAGACCACGTGAAGAGAGAAGCATACTGAATGACAAATCAGATTATGCGTGAACCTAACAAGACACCAACGCTAGAACGATGTTGTCACCGACAGCTTAAGGAATCCAGAGCGTGGAGAGCCCTAAGCATCTTATTATCGTCCGGCAGCCTATGAGATTGTGGGATTAATCAATAAAAATTCCAGAAAACAATTCAGAATGCAAGAAATGTCCACGTAATTGCGCACGTCCTGCGCTTCTTAAACATTTTTTTTTTTTTTTTTTATAACGTGTATTGCATGTTCCGAATCTCATCGAAGACAGTATTCCGTGCCTTGAGAACTCGACATTCGCTATGTCCTTTCCGGACGTAGAGGATTTTCTTATTTAAAATAAGGGCGGCCGTAACTTGAGAAAACATTTAAGATAAGACTTCGCACATACTCGAATGATGCGAACGAGGAGTAATATCTCTTCAGCGGCTCAGTCTTGCTTGTTTGTGTTGCCGTTTTTACCAAAGGCGCGAAGACAGCACGATTTGCTGCTTGTCGCAATCAAGCTTGTCTCGATTTCATCTATTTTTTTTCATTCCGCTTTTGCGACAAATACAAACGCTCCCGGACGGTACAAATTAAACTTTCCTCTTGCAGTACTCCCCGCATGTGCCTTAGAGTGTTTCAAACCGCGACAAGCACTTCTTTCGTTATTGCGCCCTCGAGGGCGGACTCTTATTAAAATCTGTGTTATCCCGAAGGGTTGTAAATTGCTTGTCGTGTTTTACGTTTTGATTTTGCATGCATTAAGCACCGAGAACTAAAGTATCCGCAAGACAAATCGGCTGTCTCTCAGGGGATATTTTGCATTGTGTTTAACGAGTTCTTCAATAACATTTTTAAGTCCATCTTTTTTTTTTTTTTTTGAATTCTATATGACCTTTTGTTACAACAGCGACCAGAAATGCAGTAGTATATCTAAGACATAATAGTGAACGAGCTTGAAACATTTGTATTTTCGGTTAAGTGGAAAAGACACGCTACGAGCAGAAAAATTAAGAAGCAATGGATTTTTTAAATTTATTTATTTACAGATACTAATACCTTCTCACGGAAGGCATTGTAGGAACGCGGGAAAGGTACAATATAAGGGATGTCAGTGCGACAAGGTTATTCACAAATGTACATTTATTCCACCCTTTTACGGTGTTAGGAAAAAATAAAAATTTGAAGCACTCTTTATGGCACTGACATTCTGCAAGTGATAAGCTATGATAGTTTCGTGTGCTCCTCGCGGGGGATTTTATAAAGACATAGCATGACTTGCGTATTCTAAAGTCGCCATGTGGTATTACCCATCATCTGCATGTTGTAACGCCTGGAGTTATTGATAGCTCTAAGAACATTGGGGGCGTTGCAAATTTTAACATCGTTTCTCAACTGCTTGAACGGTTCCTAATTGCCCATGTCGAGTGACTCTACAATTCCGTAGTCCGCTAATAATCAGACGATCGAAGCTGGAAATAGCGTGTCACTCAGGTGACTTTACTGCTAGACACCGAGGGAGAGGAGGGGACGCTAGCTGCCTTTGTCTCTTTTGGCTCTTGAAACGCGTTCGAACGCATTCGAACAGTCAGTAGAGGCCAAACAGCCAGCTTTGCATCTATACCCAGCGTTCTTTTCTACCAGAGCTCCGCGTTTTAATGTCTCCACGCGCTGTCGTCTCCAACTGTCCCTCAAGTTTTATTCGTAAAGTCACCGAGAAGATGAGAAGAGCAGCGATACCCTTCGGATGCCTGGTCCCTGGCGCGGGCTTGCTGCCTTCCCCCGCGCGTTGACTACCCCTGCACCCTCGAAGTTCACGGAACACCGAAGTGTTATCTGAGCTAGGAAGCGTTCGAAGGAGGCGGGACAACAGGTGAGCGGCGTTTGGCAACTTCCAGTTCCTTAGGGATCTTAGTTTCACTGTTGACAACCGACGCCAATGAGCTGCAAGCTTGTGCAAGCATAATTCTGAGAGCCTCCGGACTGTGGTTTTCCATAACCACGCTTAGATAGACTTGCGGATCATCGTCGTCGTTTGTCAACAGCGAAAAAAAACTTTTTTAAGGAATCGGAAGTTGCCAAACGCCGCTCACCTACTGAAATACCTCCCTTCCGTTTTAATTCCGTGGTTGACTATAGGATGTTTTTTTGTGTTTTTTTTTTTCAAATTTTGTGTGGAACGAATTGTGCTTTGATGATGTCGCCAAGACGCCAGACATACTGGGTACGGCCGTACGAACCAGCCCATTTAGCACGCCTTGCAAAATTCTAACTTCAAGTGTACTTACCTGAAACTGGACACGCGAACGTCGTTTCCGAAAAGATTTCATGTATATTTTTCTTAGAGCCCACCTCAAAACTGATGAATTTGTTTTTTTTTTTTTTTTTTTTTTAAAGAGCAGAAACGGCTGCGGTGAATTTTTTGTGTGCTATTCTCGCCAGCTCTTGGTCTGCATGCTGGTTCCCAAGTTCCCTCTCATGTGGTGTGTTGACGGAAAAACGCGGAAGACACCCAAGCAGAGGCTGGCGACGAGCCGGATAACTGCCATAATTATAATGAGTTTAAATAAATATAAGGACAATGATGCAGGTCAGTTTGCATTTAGAAAGAAACTAACTTGTTTTATTTGATACAAAAAATACTCTAAAGTGGACGAAAGTTGATTTCGTTTTGTCGTTTTTTTTTTTTGTTTTTGTTTTTTTTTTCTCTCCTTACTCTCCTTTTTCGCCCAGGAGTGATGGGCGGACGGATACCAGACGACAAAATGAAACAAATATTTATATGTTTTAAATTAAATGCTTTATCAAGTAGCGAAACCGAGTCTGTCCTGCAATTTACCCTCTTTTTTACGCATTTAAAGTGTTTTGTGTAGCTTTTCTAAAGACAAGTTCATTTGTAGAGCTATTTCATTTAACGTGTGATCGAGCAAACAAAGTAGAGGACGGCGTTTTTTTGTTGTTCTCTTTTGGTTGGGCTTGCCATGACTTGGGGAATGAAACGTAGACATCTATAAATGAATTTAATTCCTGTTATTTGCTAGCCTCTTTACGGTTTGAAAAAAGCCTCCATTCGAAAAAAGAAAACTGCGGGGAAACTGATTGCTTGCACGAGAGGAGCTTTTACTTCTATCATTTTTTTAACAACTCTTATTTCTTTACTCATCCCTCGAAAAGCGGCACGCTACTAAAACCCATCCTCTCTCAGGGTACTTACTGACGACGCCTTTTACAGTGCAGCCTGTATGTGCACAGCTCGACCCACACGTAATGTGCACTTCTCCTTTCATCGCTCCACGACGTAGGAATCGCTCTTTCCGAACTCCCGGATCAAGTTCGCAATGGCCATGGTGAAAGGATCGATGGTCAATCGATATCTTTGGGCGCCTTCCTTCCTAGACGCTGTGCGTTATTGTTACCGGTCTACTTTCTCTCATCGTATTTGCGCAGTTACGAAATTACGTTACCATCTGTAGGACATACAAAAGGGCAAGCAAGTTCTTCGCAGTGCCTGGTCTATTGTGTGTTGGTTTTCGTAAATAAGGGTCAACCTGGGCACGTTTCTGTGCGTCAGGTACGTTGAAGAATTTATGGTAAATAAAAGCAAAACAGAATGCAGCATTGTATAAGCTACAGTGAGATAGAGAACGTGAGAGAGAGGAGGTTCAGACACGCTTTTCTGGCGACAAAGAGAGGCTTATTTCTTCGTGTTCTGTCCACAAAGAAGGTGTCGGCGACGGGCTTTGCTTGCGCAGCGGTTGTTTGTTTCCAGCTCTGCCTTTGTTCGATGTCACTCAGCTCTAGTACTGGGCTAAAATGTTGCGCTACATTCACCACCTTCGAGTAATGGTGAGCAAGAAGGGTGATCGAGAAGTGAAAATATTATGACTTGAAACTACTCTAGGTTGTTTTAAAGGTTTAACCTTGCAGGAAGTTATTTTGCCTTCATAGATTGTCTCGTTTCTTTGGTGTAGAACGACAATTTGACCAGCGCCATGCAACAGCTGACCTGTGACCTTTAACGTGCGTCAAGTAATAGTTAAAGCACAGTCGCACACCTGTACAATCCTCATTCGGATCGATACTGGCAGGAAAGGGGGGATTAAAACTAGAAAGTATCCACAACAAAGCTTCCTCTGTCTCTGGTTTCTGCATTGTGAGATTTCTATATCCATGCGACAAACTTAAACTGAGTACTTGTAATTTGTAATCATGTTTTCAAGATCGCGTATGAATCTAGTTGTACTCCTTGTTTTAGTGTATTTATTCTCTCCCCACGTAACGCTCTGAGGCTGTTATACTCATATCATCATCGTTTTTTTTTTCTTTATCTCAGTTGAAGCTACCCGCCGAACAGCCACAGGACATATATCTTGAATTGACTTCAAATAAGTATGAAACAAATTCAGTCACAAAAATTAGAAAAACATATACAATCTATCATTTCGCACGGTTTAATTCACTAAATAAATAACTGAAGCCATTTCAGGATTTGCAATTCTTGATTTGAGTGCGATCAGCCATGTCACTTAAAACGGAACCGGAGCACAGAAACATGCCGTGGCCAATTTTACTCTATCCATCCTACCTGCAGATGGAGCGAAATATTTCGGAATTACTTTACCGTAGTTTCGCCTACAGGGATGTGTTAAAGTACGCCTATTTTCTACAAACTTTGTAAAGACTGAGTGAAAACACGGTTCGTAAAAAATATCTGAATTATTGACTTTCGAGGATAATACTATATATTTTTACGCTTAAGACAAAAAGCTTTCAAGCAGGCCTTATAGTGAAAAACCGTCTCCACACCTTTCAATCCTTCTGTAACAACAAACATAAATAAGCAGTTACGTGTTACCACAAGAAGCGGGCAGCCCCTATACATGTTAGGGGCTATTATTCTGCCTAGCTTTCTATTAACTGTATTTCCCGTGTGTCTCTTCAATCAATAATCGAGTCCCAAGCCTCTAAGGAGAGGTACTTTTTATGTAGGAAAAAAATAATTTGCAAGAATTCTTAATTTTATGCCTCAAAAAATTTATTTCTTATTTAATATTTTTTGATAAGTGGTGTTTCTGGGCGCAAACTAAGTCCCAGCAATCTCAGCCTAGCATTTTTTTTTCTGAATTACGTTTGTAGTATTACTAACATTAAACATTGAACACTCTAAAAAAAAAAAAAAAAACTTAAGCGAGTGATAAACTAAATGTTTGGACTCTAGGCGTCAACTACAATGTTTAAGATTTTTTTTAAAGGCTGGTTTGAGTAAGCACACGATAAAAAAGGACTCCAAATAGCTTGCTGTCAAAGTTAGGGGAGACAAAAAAAGATGGACGCTAAAAAGAGCGCCTCATGCAAAAAGAGATCTGCAGCAATCTAAATCCTTAGTGGAGAAAGACTCTCAAGAAAGAGTTTGAACCACCGAAAGACCGCTGAGGCACCTTAAGAATTTTCAGGTCGACAGGCGCACACGAGGTGAGACTCCTATTCAATGCGGCTAAGAGCGATTGCAAGAAATCTAATTCAGTGGTCTCTTTTATTATTTTTTTTTAATTAGGAATATTTTGTTTCGCACTAGCATATAGTAAGTTGAGTTCAGCTGCGACAAAATATATAAATCTATGGCGGTTATAAAGTGCTTCTGGACTCCCTCCTAAAATGTGAGATGGCTCCCTAATTCAGTGCCGACCAAAAATGATTGTGTGCAATGGCCAACCTTTTTCTCTCGCATGTTAACAATTTACGGTATTCATCGATTTCGGTTGCCTTTTTATGTTTGTGCTTAAAAAAACGGCAGAAAAGTAACGGAATAGCGTTGGCGTCAAAGATGGATAAGAAGAAGCAAACGCATTCTTACTTCTAGTTACGTTGCGGTTCAGAAGTAGAGGACGTGATAACGCAATTAACGCAGACGACCACAGCGATACCTGACTAAACTTCGCATTCGCCATTTATCAACAGGATTGGTAGTGTCTGCACATCGGAGAATGGTTTATGCTGACGCATTTTTATTCGCACGGGAATAATGTTTTGATTAAATATACTTTTTTTTTTTTGTAACGCGATCAAACAACTAGAAGTATCAGCAAGCTCGAGGGGCTCCCCCGAGTTAAGACAATCTCTAGCTAGATCGAAACGTTTAGCGATAAGAGTGGCATAAACTTCGAACAAGTGCTACAGTGAGTGCATTTCAGTAGTATAGTGAATTAGGATAGATATAATAATCTACCCTAATTTTCTTAGCTCAGCCCGGCGACAGCTTAGTCAAGACAAGTACTATTTTAACGTGTACAAGGTTAGCAATACCATCAAAAGTTTATATCGTTTGTGAGCGCTATGCTAACTGCTCGTGATTTTCTGAGTGAACGGATTTATTTTAGCTCGCATTGGCACAATTCGTCAGCAATATTAGTTGGGAGTAGTTGTGCTCTTTCTCCGATGTCGCAGTTTCTATTTTCACTCATGTGACATACTTAACTATATGGTACTTCATTACGTTTTAAAGTGGAAGCTTTATATGACCAACCAACTTTAGAAGCCGTGTAAGAGCGAAAGATGCAGGTCGACCCGTCCGTAACCGCTAAACGATGCCGAAAAGAACGCCAACCGGTGCTAAAGGTCTAACAACAGTCCCCGGACTGGAAGCCGAGTGCAGAACTGACTGAGCTACGGTCTCGGCACGCAGAAACGGGAGGAGAAGCAGATGGTGTGTAAAGGTGCGCGGAACAGAGATGGGTGGAAAGGGCAAGAAAGAGAGGAGCAGAAACAGGTGGTGTAGAAAGAGGGCGCGGAACGAGGAATGAAAAGGACAATAAAGCGCGCTTCCCGTCTTTTGGTGACCCAGAAAAGGTTTCCAGAAAGGCTTCGTACCCGGGTGGGGCTAAAGGGAAGCGTGCGAAGCTTCACAAAGAGACAATGATGTGTCGTAATCTGTTTTCACACTAAATCCTGCCCTAGTCACCACCTGAACTAGGAGCACCCCCCCCCCCCTACCAAGCGAACTAAGAGCACTACCCACTCTATAAAGCTACCGTATTTATTTTATAAAAGTTTTCCGTCTGCGATATTGCCACACTGCATGTATCCATACAATCGGTGCACCTAGAATAACTAAATACGCTACGCTTCACAGTAGCAAGATTTCAACCACCTTGGCGTCAAAAATTATTTTCCCCAGTTATCTCACGCGTTTCCGGAAATTGCACGAAACGCTTTTACTTCTTACCAAAACATTAAAGCAGTCCGCGAATAAGCATAGCAATACCACATGAGCTTCTTGAGACCTTATCATGAGCTCTGGCAGTTGCGCCTGATCTGCACTCAACAAATTAAGGGCGCCCACAACACAACCGCAAGATTTAGTGCCCATACTCTAAGCCCAGCTTAATTAGTGGCTTTAGGAGCACCCCTTCATGCCACAGTGCTTCTTAGTAACTGCGTAAGTCAACAACAATAAGTAACTAATAAAATAGGCAATGGGTTAAGTGGTTAACTATTTGAATATTTAGTAAAACAAAACCCGGATGTCACAAGAGAGAAAACACAGGGCAGGCGGTATTAACATTAAACCCTGCTTTATTTCCGATTAATCGTTCAAGTTAGTATTCCAAAGTGTATACAACTTTTATAATTGCGTCATCGAAGCCTTAGCAAGAACCCTGGTAACTCCTCACCACTTTACTCTATATCTACTGAATCCCGGTGAAATAGTTTCAGGAGAAAAGCTCACCACTCTTTTGACAGACCAAGAAGAAAGGTCACTTCGATTTAAGCCTTTTTGTGCCAGGTGGTCATCATCATTTAAAAGCACTAGTGCAGTTATGCACGAACTCATCTCTGTTACGTCACGGCGCGGTGGTGGCGCGTCGGGCGCACTTCCGGTCTGGAGCTGTGGGCGGAAGTCGCCATGGGGCACGTGCATTCCTGTGTTACTTCGGAAGAAACCGGACAAAATCCTGCCTTCTCGTCAAAACGCCGGGACTGGAGCTTTACCATAAGAGTCGGGAAAGGTTTAAAGGTCAGTTTTTATGCGTTTTCTCCTTGATCGGTTTGTCCGAGAACGTGAACAGGGGCCGTTAAAAAGAAAAAACAGGCGCCGTCGGACCACGATTGCTCGGGCGGAAAGCAGTTTGGATTGAATTCACGGATACTTGTGGTCATCAGATTTCCTTGTTTTATTCCAACATGAACACGGGAAAACCGTCAAGTGGCACGGACCACCTGCGGACTGCGTTCAGTGCGTCATCACGTTCAAACGGCCGCCTCACCGTTCGAGCTGTCGTCTGCTGTCTCAAACGTTTCTGCTTGTCGTCTGCTCGTTCAAATGACGGCGGCCCGTAGATGAAACGTTGACCCGGTAATTACGATAAGAAGTGCAGACCTCTAAAGACGTTTAAGTTTAAAGGTAGTTTCGTGTAAGTAGGCTCGGTGTAAATAGTAAATGTAAGGAGATGTTGATAATTGTTACCAGGGGCCATCACCGACTTGTTATGCCTGATTTGCTTGGTCCGATTCTGTTTGCGATTCTTAGTATCGACGTCCACATTTCCCCTACGGTTCAGGCTTCTGCAGCCCAAGCGACGTCATGACTGAAAATAGCGAGCAGAACCTCACCATGTGAATCAGGCTTTAGTGTCCATTCTGCGGCCTCCACGCGGAATGAATCGCCGCATGTTACATTATTCACGCCTAGTTTTGCGGTGTAACAAGCCTCGTTTATTTCGCTGATGCCGCTCAAGTAGTCAGACATTGCCAGGAAGACGTAGAATCAACAATTCCGACGCGAAAAAGAGCACGGGGACTCACACCGACGCCGACAACGTCCCATTCCAATGGTTTGTTTATGGGCGACATCGAGCTTCTTGCCCACACCCCCATCGCGCATGCGCGGCGTCGGTGGCGTCCGCTAGGAGCGCTCCGGTTTGTTTGTAAACATGAGTTGGTGTATAGTCAAAGGCCTTTTCTAAGTAGGCGGTACACATTTCCAATCAAGGCGGTCTATTGCAACCCTCGTTTCGTTCTCGCGTGGCTGACTTAAAGCCCGTTCACACACTTGCGACTTAAGCGAACCGAGAACCTTAAAACTTCTTAAAATCTTTTAACACGAGAGGGCACTAGAGAACACACTGGCATGCTGGTGCCATTTATGCGGTGAACCTTGAACTGCATTTCAGTAGAGCTAAGGTTTTGCGGTATTTTCGAGGTCAAATGTGCGCACTACTTATGAAAGATGGTCGTTTATAACATTAACAAAGGTTTTTTCAAGCCAAAAATAAATAATGATGCGCGAAAGAAATAGCAAATATACGGGACCGCCAAGTGTTCCACTGCTACCGGATAGATGGCGCCAGTATGCCCTCTAGTCGTAGAGGAGTTTAAGAGCTTTCGAGGCACTGGGTCCTAAGAAGTTGCAAGTATGTGAACGTGCCTCTAGCCGGTGTGGAGGAAATATTGATTTTTTTTTTTTGCTTGCCAATTGGAAGAACAAAAAAAAAAAAAACACAAAACACGTGCTTTCCTCAAAAGAAAAAAAAAAGTTTAAATGTGAAGATTTGACAATGCAATGCCCGCTGCTACAATAAAGTTTTTTTTTTTTTATATATCTGCAATTTAGAACTTACTTAAGCCTTTACTGCTTATAACCTTTTCCGGCTATCTTGCAATTACTGTCATACTGATCATATTTTCCCTCTGCTATCTTGTAAATACCGTTCAATAAAATTTTGTTTTTCGTATTACAAGTCAAGATACATGATGTATACACTCGAAAAAAATCCTGTGCGTCTACTTTCCCTCACAACACTCGGAGAGCCAATCACCGCAACTTACTGAGGCAGCTCAGCGAATGACGAATCGGAAACATATATTAAGACCAAAAAACGCAGTCTGATGCAAAACGTCACGCTTGCATTGCTTAATGTCACAACTCAGACTGCATTTTTCGGCCTTAACATATGTTACGGCATCGTCATTCGCTGAGCTGCTTCCGTAAGTTACGATGAGTAGCTCTCCGAGTGTTTTGCGTGAAAGTAAATGCACGGGCTTTTTTTAATGTGTATACCGTATTTACTCGAGTAATAGCCGCACTGTTTAAGAAGAAAACCTGAGGGTTCGCTTCTCCGTTGAGCAGGCAGATCACCAATCACCGCGATCGACAGCATGATTCCAGATGTTTATAGGAAAGAGATAACGCCTTCGCGCGAAGATACCATCTGCGAAGGTTGCCTTTGTATGGAGACTCGAGTTCTTGATCTAGTTAATCACTCTGTTTTTTATGCGCAACGCGATGATTGGCTGTATATCAGCTTTGCGGGAAAGTAGACACAAGGGCCTTGTTCGTAAATAGTTCGGCTATACTCGAGTAAATACGGTACTTCAAAAAGATATACCTACTCTAATTCATTTCACGTAAAGTCCGATAGCAGACAACGCTACGATCACACGGAGCCAATCAAAACGCGGCAAAAGTGCATCATCACGGCGCACATGTTCTTTGTTCGTTTGCTGTCATCGACTAAACCAATCACACACTGTGAATGCAGCGTGTGATCCTGTGCTTGTTGTTTGCGTGATTCGTTTAACCGGTCAAAGCGAACTCGCAAGAACAAAAGGAGAGCCGTGACGCTGCACTTTTGGCGACCCGCTATGGATTTGCTCCATAGCGGGTCGTAGCGCTGGCTGCGATTGGAGTTTGAGGGAACTGTGTTTGCATACCCGATACGGTATACGATGGGCCCTCCGGTACGCACTGTGCATGCACTACATCAGAAGACTCGCGCATTCTCAGTTCCTACGGAAGGGCCCATCGCAAAGTATCAGATGCGCAAAAACGGTTCCCTAACACTCTCTAGTAGTGCTTTATTATTTTTTTAACTCTTTTCGCATCTCCGATCGGTACGGATGCTGATCGATACGAAACGACGTGCGCAAAAACGCGTCCTCGCCTCGATCATCAAAATGCAATTTTGGTCGCCGAATCAAGACGAAGAGGCTGGGAATATGATCGAAACGAACCGCCGTTGCGTACTCGAGGAGCGACACGTATAGTCACGGCCGAGAAAGATCGCAATAAACGAAAACTAACGAAAAATAAAAAAATACCTAGGAGCACATCGGCGAAAGGCGTTTATATATCTCCTGAACAACCGGAAAAAAAAAATCGTCTGCATATTGGCCGAGTGATCTGGGCCGTCCCTTCTGGAGACATTGTACACGTAGTATTTTGGGATCGAGCACTCCGAGGGGGCGTGTCTTTTTTGCTTTAGTTTCTTCTAACACAGACGGGTAATACCCGGTTGAACGGGCACGTTAAAGGCCTTCAAAGGGAACTTTTGTAAAGGGTCGGCAAACCAGCGCTCGCCGATAAGCGCGAGATCGCAAGCTTACTCGGCGATGCTTTAGGCGAGTTCGTTCTGAAGGCGTCTAAGGTGCCCTTTTGTCCGGCGACTTACAGCTTTGGAAGATTTTGTATTTATGCTTTGTATCCCCTTAGTGCTTTCAGTAGCGTCTTGGTGAGACCGGGTGCGATAAAGCGGCTCTGATTGACCGTATGGCCATATAAGATTAGTCACAAAGCCCGGAACCGAACGTCACTACACTGAGTGCGGCGTGGACGGTCGGAACATAGAGCAGTGGTCCTGCTTAGAAACACTGATCTCCATCTTATTTAGGACACGTGTTAGAAAATTTCCTGCCACCTTGTCTGCGTTTTAGTGGTGAGGGAACTAGATGCAGGATAGCAATGAAAACTGCGTTGGAAACCGCTCTCACCGAAACGCTACTGCAAGCATAGGAGATAAAATTAAGAAATATAACAGCTTCGGGAGGTGAATTAGTCTATGAATTATGCGTTTGTTTGTTAGAATAAAAAGAAGCAATAAAACATACATTCCCCTCGGTGGACTCGAAACTAAAACTACGCGTACGTTGGTTCCAGAAAGTGACAACCCACACCTCTCTGAAACCATTTATTTTTTCTTTATTGCCCCCTCGGCCAATATGCAGATGTCATTTCCGGTGAGGGGGCAGATCATCCCCTTTAAAGGGACGCTGACAGACTATTTATGCTTGCCGAGGTTTTTACTTGAACATGACCTATACGAACCCGACTAGACAGAACACAATTTGCGGCTAGAAATGTGTTTCTTTCCACCCTAAAACAGCCGGTTGAGAATTCATCGGTTTCAGTAGCAGTCCCTCTATTTTATGGTCACGTGCCGTTAAACCTATGCGTACGAAAAATATACGAAGTCTTGCGTCATCTAAGGCACATAATCATTTTTAAAATAGAAATGAATACCAACCCTATTTTTGTGGCCACCAAAAAAACTGCAAATACCTCGATAAAAAAAAATGTCGCACACATAACAGGAAGTACTTGTAAACAACATTCTGAATATGGCAACGTCCCGCGGGTATACCACGGGTTGGACGATGCGATGGCGGCGCACCACGGACCAACGTTGCGAAGGACGTGGGGCCGCTACTTCAGAACTATTGTTCGTGGTACCGGCCAATCGATCTTCAAGCGCAGAACATCGAGCGGAAGGGGCATAAGTGCGGAACAATCGTACGAGAAATGGTGCACGCAACTTTGTCGTCTGCTTCATACGCCGAAGAAGCGTAAAAAAAAAATGAGGTCGAGTGTAGCCACGTGACTATCGGCCTTGAGCTTCCGTGCTCGTATTTCGGTTTCGGTTTCGAGCAGTTGAGTTTTCTGGCTTTATTAAATATATAGGTCACTCTGTAGCAACATATTGATTAGGTAGTCTCCTGACACCGTATTAAATTGCGTGGCTAAAAATAGCAACACATTTGGGCGGGGGGGGGGGGGGGGAGGGGGTGTAAGCGTCACTTTAATCATCGTTAATTACGATCTTTCTCGGCCAAAACTTACGCGTCTCTCCTCAAGTACGCAGCGACGGTTCATTTCGGTGATATTTCTAGCCTCTCGGTCCTGTTTCGGCGAGCGAAATTTTATTTTGGTGATTGGGGTGAGGACGCAGTACGGGTTCTTTTCTCTTGGTGACCTTGCGCCGACCGGGTTGCCAGGTCCGGATGGGGTGTCGGACTTCGTTGTGGGAAGCTGGGACGGTCTTGCCGGAGACGAAGTTGCTTCCCTTGGCCGTCGGCGACTAATTCGGGTGAACTTGGGAATTACTTTTCAATAAACAATTTAATACTTTGTAGCGAATGTAATTACAAAGAGAAACAATACTGCAAAAGTGTAAGTTCCCCTGTGCGGGGTTGGGAAGGCAGGTGGTCGGGTGTTAGCATATCCAAGCTCGGGAGTTGGCTGGCTTCTGGGATTACGTCCCGATTACGGGGACTAAAGTTCCTCGGAATCTCACGACCTGACTCGATTACGGAGCGTCAGCTCTCGAGTTCCAGCACAAACTAAACTCTCTTGCTGAGTTTCTCCTCAAAGTCACTCGTTCGTCCATCCTCTTTTAGTTGACCGGCGAGTCCTCGACGCGTCGTCAGACAGGCGTTTCCCACTGCCAACCAAACGGCTCACCTTCTCGCCATGGGGCAATTGCTTATATTCCCTCGTGAGAATCCGCGGTCTGCGTACATCACACGGCCAAAGGTCGGGCGGGCTCGGATGTAAGCAAAACTATTTCTCAATGCGAAGCAGAAAGCCGACCCGGCGTGGCTAGCGACAACTAAGTGAGCCACCCCGTCATTCATTCTGCAAGACGCGGTCTGACACTGCCGTTCTGCCGTAACCCCCCACACGCGGGCGAGAAAGACTACACCGAATGTAAACGCGCTGTGTAAACGGTGCCGGCCAGAGCTACCGCGTTCTCCCGGCCCGGAACGCACGCTCCGATTCTCTATGCAGAAAACGCGCGTTCGGAACCTCGCGTCGTAAAGTACGCCTGTCTCTCGAGGTCGCCCACCACGGGAAGTGTTTACGCCAATGCTTTCGTATACCAGCCAAGTCTCCCTGGTGCTGAAAGACCACCCGCGGAGCCCTCGCCGATCCTTACAGACGCGTTTATGCACACGTCGTTTAGCGATCGTATCGATCGTATCCGTACCGTACGGAGATGCAAAAACGCTCTATAAAACTTTCTAATTTAAAATACAAAATGACCGTATTAACATATGGCATCCAAAATGCTTTGAGTCAACATATTATGGGTGAGTGAACGGTCGGTTGACAGATTTTTTTATGAGGAGTTCCCCGTATTTTTCAAAAAAGTCCGCGGGATTTTCTTCTATCTCTACGTCTTTGAAGTGAGCTTCTTTCCGGTGAGCGTTTCTCCTGCAAGCTAAGGTTTGGTGCCTTTTTTTCTTGCTTTCATGTATTATAGACCTTTTCCGCTTACTCTCGCCCCCGACCGCCAAGTAGGCATATCCGGTTTGGGCGACGAAAAAATATGAAAACGTTTCAACCTGCAAATAGTAAAAAAATAGAGGGGAGGCAAAACGAGAATGTGTGACGGGTACGTTTATGTCCCAAAATGCTTTCTATCGGCGTGGCGTCGGCAAAACAATGTTTTCGCCCATACTGGAAGTGACGACATTTCAAGATGGCGGCGCCCTTGCAAAAAAGGTCTATAGGAGAAAATTATTCTTCCATGAAGCGATGAGCTCTGTGTTGGATAATTTCCTGCAAAATTGTATCCTCGGTTCTCGCATTCATCTTGTCGTCGAAATGTTCCCTCCAATCTCCCACCTGACCATTCCGAATGAAGCGCGCATACGGCCGAGTGGAGTCGGTTGAGTGCAGGATTTTGAAAGCACCCGAAGGATCCCTTTTTATGTAATTTATACCGCTGTACTAAATCACGTGTTCCCGACTTTTTTTTCGTCTTACAGTATTAATTTGTGGAACTCCTAGTCGACAAATTCTACAATCTTAAGAACGAAGCATTTATGAACTGATTTTACGTCTGCGTAGTGAATGAGCAGGAGATCTGTGTCGTCGCGGTGTTCCTTTCAGAGGAGTGCTGGATTCAAGTAGTCCCCACCATCGGTTTTTCCGTTCACAAACACTTCGCAGATATCTTCGAACTTTCCGTACTAAAATCCGTTACCAGACTAACGACGCGTGTAGTAAAATTAAGAAACGCAGGTGGCATTCGGGTTGCTGCGGATAAAGACTTATTCGGCCAAGGGATATTGGGGCATAAGGGTGTGCGGAAAATAGCATTTCATTAATCCTTGTCGCGTTTTCTCTTTGACAGCTTCAGATCCGACCAGTTTCAAGAAGGTTCCGTTAATTTAAAATTCTTCAGCGCTTGATGGTGGAATTCCATTGTGAAACATGAGGTAGCTTATTTGCTGCATCCAGCTTGAGCAGGACTTGGGAAACGAAGCAACAAATTTATCATTGGATTCCGGCTGACATTTTAGCGCTGACTCAAGCTTGTACAATGAAAAGAACGATCGAAACAGAAACATTCCATGTCAATGTAATTGGAACCGCTGGGTATGTTCACTTGGAATGCCATTCTGGAATTTAATTTTCAGAAACTTGACATTGGCCTCTTGCGTCTTTTAATGTCCATCCAGCATTGACGCATGTAAATTGAACCATGATCAGCAAAAGAATACCCGTTTTCCTATATTCTTTTTTATAAATTCAGTTTTATTTGTATTAAATATGTGAGGTACATATTGCTGCAGTTCTTATTCAACTTTGAAATTGTCATCAAAATGCTTGAACACTAACACACCAAAACATCTTTAATTTGATGAAATCTAAAACAAAAGGCTAATCAATCTCTAACACTCAGACATGCGGTCGGGGGGGGGGGGGGGGGGGAGGAATACTTATGAATTTGTTAAATTGAACTCGGAAATTGCACAACCCGGAATACAGGCATTGATGCCAAGAAAAACTGTTTTTTTTTTCATGTTTTTCTCTTATCTCAGCACCTTCCCCCAGTTTGGTGGTAATACCTGTGGTTCTATCGCCTGCAGAATAAACTTGCTATGTGGCAAAGTTATAGCGTCTATCATTTTGAAGGTGCAAGGTCTAGAGCCACTGTTTGTTTACGGGGTTCCGAGACAGACAAACCTCATTATATTATGTAAATCTATTCGTGTCGATATACAGAAGCAAAATGGAATACTTAAGAAGATAGTGACCACATGGCCTCCTCGGCGAATTACATCTGAACGAGTCCTTTCTTACGAGTAGGCACATTGAACGAATCGACCTTTGACAGGTTGCCTTACGGTGAATTCAATTTTGACTAGTGGACCTATATCGACTCGTCTGCTACTAGCTGTAGAAAGTGCTAGCATAAAAATGGTCATCACAAATCTTGAAAGCATGCTTGACTGAATGTTGTCGTTCAAAGGTACGCTTGTAAACGCGGTACGCTTCGAACATTTGATGTTTCTAGTAAAACAAAAATACGCGTACCACCGTGTAGATGTCCGGTACAATAGCAGAATACGAAAAAAATAACAGTAGAGTTCTGCGTATAGGTTGGGGCATAGTAACGTCGACATGACGTTATTACCACTGCAGCACTATTTCTGTTTCTGTGAAATTTGCGAAGCTGTTAATTGCTTTAAGGGTTTCCAAATAGTTCAAGGTAAACTTAATTTGTTTGTCAAGATACTAAGTTTCCAAACTCCCGACGATGAATAGCGATGATATCATGAAGACTTAGCAAGAAGGGAACGCCTATTCTCCAGCGAATTCAGCTTCCAAATTAGATGCGCACAAGTCAGCAAAATTGTGAATAAAAGCAAACATAAAATAAAATTAATAACAGTTCTCTTGTTTTTTGTTTTTTTTTTATTCGCACAGTTTTGTAAAGGTTAGTTGCTCACGGAACTTCACAATACCTGCCGTTGACACAAGCTTCTTCTTTTTGCTTTCTGTAGCGTTCGTGCCTTATAATGGCTAAGTCGTGAGTTTTTTTTCAGGACGAATATAGCACGAATTCTGTTTAACTTATTTGCGCACAATAATCAGAAACTGGTAAAACAAATCATACAATAAGCTGCACTCACCTGATTATTATCAGAGCACTGACTTGAGAACGTCTGGGGCATCTAGAGTGTCTCTCAGAAAAAAATATTTGTTAATTAACTTTCGTTTTACGGCGTCCTCTCGTTGATAGGTGCGTACAAAAGTGACGATAAAGCTTTGCTACAAACAGCACACC
Organism: Ixodes persulcatus; assembly: GCA_013358835.2. NCBI lineage: Eukaryota > Metazoa > Arthropoda > Arachnida > Ixodida > Ixodidae > Ixodes > Ixodes persulcatus. The sequence goes on from JABSTQ010010685.1 coordinate 547,677, forward strand.
GCCGGTTCCTGAAAGAACACGCAGAAAACCAAACTGGCATATGGTAGGAGCATAGCCTCCTCTATACACACAAAGCCTAACAGTTCGACGACGCAGCCACAGAGTGCCCGGTCGCAGATTTGGAGCGCGAGGATCTGGTAGCAGAGAGGATTTCTCGGGAAACCTGGTATTCAGCACACAGCTTTTTCAGCGGCGAGGACCCGAAACATGGTTTTCAAACCCGACGAGAAAAGAAGCGGTAGCGCGAGGAACGCGAGAAGTACGAGCGGACATTCCATCGCTCGGGAGAAGTACTCTAAAAAATGCCTGCGCGTCCACTTACCCGCAAAACACTCAAAGAGCCAATCTCTGCGATCCATGAAATCAGCTCAGCGAATGCGGAGGCGGAACATCTGTTTAGACCCCAAAATTAAGTCTGCGCTGTGGCATTATGCGATGCAAGCATGACGTTTTGCATTGGGTAATGCTACAGCGGAGTCTTCATTTTTAGGTCTAAACGGATGTTCCGTCTCATCATTCGCTGAGCTGATTTCATAGATCGCAGAGATTGGCTTTTTGAGTGTTTTGCGGGTAAGTGGACGCGCAGGCATTTTTTAGAGTGTATGTTTCGGCGTCTCGCCGCAGCCGGGGCGCCCTTTACATGACTCTCCTCTCTTCCGTGGTCTGCCGCTCTACCTTTTCACTTTCGGCGGCCTCGTCTCGTGGTGATCTGCCAGGCTTTTTCAGTATAGAGGAAGCTATGGTAGAGGGATTGAAGGGTTTCGAAACGCGTTCGTGGACTAATAAGAAAAGAAAAACAAATCCTAAGCGTGTCAGACGTGAAAGCAAGTGGTTTTGTCAATACATTTCCATTACGGGTTCTTGCTGTGGCACTTTCCCATATATTCCGATATTTCTCCTCCGAATTAGTTCTATGAAAAGGGTAACTATGGTGCCTGGAACGCGTCTCCGACTGGTGTGTTTACTGCGTCCAAAAAAGTGATCTCTCTATTTCCGGCTAATGATGTCATAGAAGTGTCCTGCTGGTGACGGTCACGATCCTGGCGGTGTCCCAGCAGCGGTGGTTTATGTGGCAGACAACTGTTCTGCTGCAGGTCGCTCGCTCTCCAAGGTGACAGCCCACGGAAGCTTCGGCAGTCAGAAGTTGGGACGCCGTGACGACAGCGACACTCGCGTTCGCTCGTGCTTATCGTCAGCATTTCTACGACCAACCGCCAGGATCGCGACATGCAACAGCATGACACTCCGCCCTCTGTGACGTCGTTTTTTAGCACTTCGGGACCACTTTTGATGTATGGGCTGCATAGGACGCTAAACACGCAGGTCGGAGACGCGCTCCATGCACCATAGTTAAACCCAATTTGTTAAATTCAAGTCGAAGACCGTCTTACATATGGGCCATCGGCCTTTCTTCGCCGTCGCAGTTCTCCTAAGCCGGAATAAAAGTTATAGATATTCCGAAAACACGCCTTCCTCAAAAACTATTTGTCCAACGTACCGGGGTTATCAGTACAATGAGCATCAACGTCAGAGTGAGCCGAGCTCCCAGCCAATAAAGAGCTTTAGGGAATCGCCAAAACTTGAATTGTGACCTGGCTTTGATCACGAAAGTTCATTTTCACTCGCACGAACATAGCGAAGAAGACGGAAATACAAGGGAAACGAATCGAATTCGTGCACTTAAACATGGATGTGTAAAGGTATGGCCGAGGGAGAGCGTAATGAACAAAAATTAAGGAGAAACAAGACTGAAATATTGGCAGATGAAGCCAACCAAGCAGCGCCAAATGTCTAATGTCAGGGCGCTCGTTGTCTGCGCGGGTTAACTGTACGACGTGCAGGTTCACCCGTACCTTGTGCGTTTGTTTCCCCCCTAAATACGCCCGCGTGCTTTTGCTTACCCCCAATCTCATCCAATGACGGCGCGAGCTGGGCCGCCTCTTTATCGCGCGTTATCTACGCGTTCTACGTTGCCATTTGATGGGCGTGCCCCTCTTTGTGTCGCTATGCGCCAAAAGACTCATTTTCGAACACTTGCTCGCCGTTTTACCGGCTAAACTGATCAAGCACAAAAAGGTGCAGGATCGTGGCGTCTCCAGTGTGCATGATTGGTGTAGTCGGTATAGAAAGCGCAAGGATGATGAGCGCTGTGACGATCCACCTTTGAAGCATTAAATTAGCACAAATCGTTTGCTCCCGGAAAATGCGCAGCGCATGCTTGGAAGTCGGGTTCGGATACTAGAAATTCTGTCTCCAGGGAATATATGGACCGAGCCGCTTACCCTAAAAACAGCGGCAGCGTTTGCTGTCCTTCTCTCTTTTCATAACTTCTCAATTCCTTTGCCTCCCACTCCGCTCCCAAGTGAAACCGCCTCCAGAATTTCTTGGGCATCCGTTCCGAAAAAGCGCCTCATCAATCTTCGCTTTTTTGACTGTTTCGGCAGTTCGCTAGCTTGCGACACCAAATCGCTAAGAAGTAATGCCTTTCCTTCTTCACTTCCGTTAGTAGACGTACTCGTAATCACTCTGCACGACGCTGGTCCAGTCTCACTGGCACGTATGCTGAGGAACGCGTGCAAGGAACCGCCAGCGCCTGAGCGTGAATCCGCGTTATTTTTTTTTTTTGTTATTCCTCGCTTTTGAGTGGGTAATAATGCTACATTTGCCGTACCCCCTTTTTGTTTTTCCGTCGTGTATATTTTGTGTGTAGCCACTCGTCGAGTCCGACAGTATCGCAATAAATCAAATTATTTGTCTTCACGCGTATCTTTGATTGTATGACACACGGCCAGTATGCATTTCTATTTCAATTGAGACAAACAGCGAAAATAATTTTAAAACAGTCAATAACAATGAAGAGAACGAAGAGTTAATGTGTCTGACACCCGTTGTGCTTCATACGATGATATTAATAATCCATGCGAAATAGTCTAAAAAAACTCCACGCCTAGTTGGGAATCGTGCAACTGCGCAAAAGCGACAAAGATAATGAATTGTGGCCGTATGTACCAGACGGAGCGAGTCTTGTCAATGGCGGGGCATACTATGTTGCCATACATGGCCGTAATTATTTCACACAAAAACAGCAAGTCATTGATGACTATTTGCCTCTCTGCTAGCTCCATGGAATTTTTCAACGTTTATATTGAAAATACAACGAATCAAACACCACTTAAAGAAGTTCATACTTCGTACCACCCTACGAGAGCGCGTAGCTAACACTACGAGCCATTAATGCCAATCCAATGGCACTTACAGCGCGATGTCATGACATTGGCTATCCTTTTGTTCGTGTGTTATTAACGAATAATCGCCTTAACCGCAGTGTGTACTCCGATGCCTTGGTTTTTTTTTTAGTGTACGTGTATGTGTTTGTACCTCTGACCTCTTAGTGTACTCAAAACGGAAGGTGAAAGTGCTTATGCGTCCACTTTCCCACAAAGCGCTCCTGAAGTCAGTCACTGAATTCTACAGAAGAATCTCCGCGAATGACAATGCAGACGTTTTACCCGAGAAATTAAGTATATAATGCGACACCAAGCATAACGCAGAACGGGTTACAATAACTCATGCCGGGCGTCATATCGCAGTATTCTTCTTCGTTTTTTCTCACTCGTTATTCGTCGAGATCTCCCAGGGCTTTTGTCGGCAGTAAACGTTTCGCTAAGAATTTGATATAATTTATAAAATTGACTGTTACTGTGGCTTTCATATGTTCCTTTTGAGTTTTTCATATCAACTTCGATTGTCTAATTCTTTTGGACGATTTTGGTGACACACACGAGACCTGCACCATGGTGCTCTGAAACCGTGCCGTTTTGTTTTCAATGGTTCCTGTCCTCGTTCCATGTCCGCGAAGAAACAACCTGCCCACTTCTTTGTGGCAGCAAAGGATTAGAACTTCGAAACTATGACATCCAAGTTAGAGGCTCCAAGGGAATTCCCTGTGACATTAGGGGTAACAATATTTAGCTTAAAGAATTTACGCAAAGAACTAGCTATTTTGCGTGACTTTGTTGAGTTTTTGTTTTTTTTTTCGGTTTGCTTCATTTTATAGTTACTGACAGGTTAAAATAACATTGGAATAAAAAAAATATTTTTGCAAGCAGCCTAGATGAGACATGTTCGTTGTTTGTAAATTTTCCACGCAAAACAAATTGGCGCAATACTTATGCCATTATACGTAATGTAAGGAGGGGGGGGGGGGGGCAGCTCTGCTCTATTCCAAGCGCAGAAGCAACTAGCTTAAGCATCGTTCCTCGGCTCTCATTGCTCAATGAGATGATTGACGTGTGAAATGATCTTTGTGAAATTGTTTCTCCATGACGTAATAGTATTTGTATCAAGAATATATTTTTAAGTTTGAGAAACGAAAAATCTAGATAAAGTCGTTATTATTTTAAAAAGTTATCCCGCAAAGGACAAAGGAGTCATTGTTTTAAAATATATCGGTATTGTCTTAAAAGGTATTGCCTTTACCGCTTCGGTTTCACACGATGACGAACTGCCTCGGAAGCGCCGTGTGAGTGCTTGTTTTGGTAGCGGGACTGGTCTAAGCCAACGTTATTAGATTACCACGTATAGTTACGGAGCTGCTCATACACGCTGCTTGCACCGAACAGTATCCCCCTCACTCACCACGACTCGCCTCCCGCCGTTCGACGCGCCGGACGGCTGCTATGCTAACTGCAGTGTATTCAATGGAATACGCGCGTTTCGAAACACAGCGTCTAGATGGCGTTCCACCGTATTCTATGAAACACATAGTTATGATACGACAATCTAGATGGCGCTTCAAACGACGGGAGGCCAACTAAAGTGAGTGAAGAGGGAGGGGGGGGGGGTACCCCTTTCCGCGGGAGTTCCGCAACTGAGTTTAGCTAGTAACAATGGTCTAAGCTTAGCGTCCCACGTCAACTATTTTGCTTGATGTGGCTTGATGTGTTCTTTTGCGCGTTTTAGTGAAAAATGCGTTTGTTCCCATAAAAGCGACCTCGCTTCCCAGTGCCTTTTTTTTTTTTTCTGGAGATGCCGCGGAAGGGGGTATCCTCCCCCCCCCCCTCCCCCCTCATTCAAAAACCACCGTGATTGGGACCATAGTTTCAATACCGAGAAGATACCTACATAGGTAAGAATTTGCGAGCCATTCGGCTGGAGGCAATCGGACGTTCGCCTTGCATCAAGTTTGTCCATGTATGGACTCGTCATTTTGCAGTACCCGTGGTCTGCCAAACCAAATGTTCTTAGGTCGCCTTTTAATTGTGCGACATGTCGCTCACCCACCTTGCTCGCGGATGCCATGCGACAAAAAAAGAGAACAGAGAAGTGAAAGAATTGCATATTCATTTTGTCTATTTTTTTAGTCCTTTTGGTCGCTTTTTACTGCACATCGGCAGACGGTGACTAACGCCTGTATTTGGCCATAGCCCTCTTTCTCTTGGCCAGGTGGAGCTGCAGTGCCCCCGAGACGCGACCACAAAAGACCCGTCTCCGGTACCGTCCGCGAGACGTGACTATTTAATACTGGCATGAAGCGGCGACCTTGCGTCCCATGATGAACAACACACGGGCGCATTCTGGCGTCAATGAGTGTCCCACAAGCCTACTGTCCAGGCTTGCTAATAGAGAGCTTGAAAGGACGCAACGCGACGCACAACGTAAACGCGACCTAAAAGTATACAATGTTTCTCGCCAGAGGCGTTGTTCAAAACTTGAGAGCTACAGCTCTATGGCTCGTTTATGATGGAACGCTAGAACTCTGCTCTCATGGTCGCGTCCTGCGAGAGTTGCAGACACTGATATTTATGACATTTGATGAATCGCGCTTCCCGCTCCCGCGTGTGAAGCCACCGGACGGCCTTCTTGCTCATGGCGAAATCGCGTTTTTGCTAGCGCTGCAGAGGCTGGCAGCAGCGTGCTGAAAGCACGTTTTCTGCTCGTTCACCGTCATTCGCCAAAATGGTTTAAGACCCTTGTAAGCGTTGAGACTTGCCGTTTAGAACACGTGGAAATGTTTATGAAAGCGCCGTGCAGCAGGAAAAAGGCACAAATCGTCGAAAGACAGTTTCGCCTGCCTCGCGGCGTGTTCAAAGCTTCCTCTGCACGCCGAAGTGCTGCGTCTTTGTGCCTTCGCACGCTTGGATACCGATCAAGAATCGACTTTGCGGCAAAGTTTTGAAGGTGTGTCGCGCTTAGAAGCCTTTGCAACACATATTGGCAATGGAGGTCTGGCTCGTCCAGCTGTTGCGGCGAGTTGCTATCAATAAAGTGAGGAAAACAATCTGTAGGGTTGCTCTTATGCGCTATATACCGTGGCTATGTTTCAAATCTACTCTAATGGATCACATGGCAGCCCAAATAGAGCAAGGTTGTGGAGCACGGATGGGTTTCGAAGGCAACAGCGAGACTGAAAATTTCTGAAGCGCGGCCCATATGACCGTGTGCAATCTGTTGATCAGCACAGTTAGGCAAGCCGCGCTCAAACTTGAAGTCATTAGCAATAGCTGATAATGAGCCAGACCACTGATCAGTGATGAAGAGCTGTTTTGCGGTATTCTGTACACCGTCTAACGACAAAGAAAAAGGTGTACCCCTCCCCTTTTTTTTTGTTGCCACTGAACGCTGGATCAATCTCGTCTCTGGACTGCGAGTGCCGCAAGTTATAACTACTCTCATCAGAGTGAAGTAAAACGCTGCTCCAGAGGCATATACGGCTTCACGCACATTGCACTCACAAAACACATCCACACGACGTCGAATCTTGATCGGTATCCAAGCATGCGAAGGCACAGAGACTCAGCACTTCGGAGTGCCAAGGAAGCTTTTATCACGCCGCGGGACCGACGAAACTTCCCTTCGACGATTTGTGCCTTTTTCCTGCGGCACTGCTCTTTAGTAAAAATGTCCACGGGTTCTCAACGGCAAGTTTCAAAGCTTATGCCTCATTCACACAGCCGGCGCCTCTCCCATCCCGGCACCGTCACGGGAGCACGCCGGGGCGGGGACGCGACGGCAGGGTGTCCGAACAGGCCCCGCAAGCAAAGCGACGGAGGCCGCGACGGCAGGATTGGATTGGATCGGATTGCTTATTTATTCAACTTAAATTACAAAATCAAGAGATAATTGTGCCTGAACATTAGTGCACACGTTTCTTTTTTTGTAAATTAAGGATTTGCGTCTGTTATTAGTAATTCCCGCCGAAAAAGAACAAGAAAAACAACACAACAAGCGTTGGCTCACTGTTGGCAACCGAACGATGAAAGAACTTCCAAACTTAGCGAAACTTTTCTATTTTGTGATTGGTCGGTTTTCGGCAGAGGCGGGACTCCGTCATCCGCCGGGACGCCGGGACGCCGGTGCCGTAGAGCAGCTCCCTACGTCGCCCGGCGCCCGGCGGGGCACAGCTTTCCGGCGAAAACCGGGCCGAAAATCCTCTTCCCTGACGGGAACGCCCCTCGCGACGGTGACGGGATGGGAGAAACGCCGGCTGTGTGAATGAGGCCTTACACAGCGTCTTGAAAACCTTCTTTTGCGAATTACAACGAATGAGTAGAAATCGTGTCTTCAGCACGCTGCCGCCAGCCTCTGCAAAACCAGAAAACACGCACTTTGGCCACGTGCAAGATGGCCTTCCGGTGACATCACTCGTACTGCAGCCACCAATCGGGGAAGCGCGATCCAGCAATTGTCATAGAGATCAGTGGTTGCAAACGTTTTAAGACGATGGCGTAATAGCAGACGGACGCCGGCGTGACAGACGCCGACGCGCCGCTTTCATGGCCGCCTCCTACGGGCGTTTGCAGACGACGATATATGGTGTTCGAATAACAGACGATGACGGAGGCTGACGCGCGTCTACTCGCATAACTAGCAGGCGATGTCAGACGCCAGATTGGACGCAACGGACATATACCAGACGTCGCGACAAGAAGACACTAGGCTTGCGAGCATGTTTGGCCGAGCAGCCAAGCCAATCCAGTAGTAATCGGCCGGGTAACTAATTTGTGAGCGGGGCTTAGAGCGCGCCGTGACTTCCATCTAAATTGCTCTTAACGGCGTAAATATTGCCCAATTTTTTTTTTCGTGGATTAAAAGAAACTCGTGTTTAAGTAAGGCTTTTTAATAAAAAAATTAACTTCAGTGTTTTTTTTTGAAGGAACCCAAGGTGCGGTTTATTGCCTTTACCATTCTAGCTTCGTGACTTGTTCTTCGACTTTCCTATTAGCTAATGCAGCAACTTCATTGGCTCTAGAGCGATAGGACGCCCATGACTCGAAAGAGGTTCTTAAGCTCCCAGAAACTACAGTGCACACGGTTTACGTCAATAATATATTTTCTTCTTCGGCAAAGACGCCGCCCTATTGAAAAATCCACCAGGCCGGGTCTGGTGTGTTTCTGACGTTTACACCAGAGCGGAAATTCAGACACGGGTCCTGGCGTGTTCTGGTGTGTTCTGGTTCCTTGGTGTGCTCTGGTGTGTTCTGGTGTGGTTTGGTGGTTTGGCGTGCTCTGGTGTGTTCTGGTGGTTTGGCGTGCTCTGGTGTGTTCTGGTTCCTTGGCGTGCTCTGGTTCCTTGGCGTGTTCTGGTGTCTTGGCGTGACCCTGTCAAGTATGTTCTGATGTGACCCGGCCGATCTAGTGTCTTGTGGGGTGACCTGGTCACGCATGCACGGTATAATTTAGATGCAGAAAGGACTGCTGAAGACAACAGCTAGCAAATTTTGCAAAAAGAACACAAATTTTTCAAAGGTTTAGGTGTTCATTCTGCCATGAATCAAAACTACAAAGACAAAAAGAATGAAACTTACTATTTTATTTTTTCCCAACAAGCACCACTCGCACACATTCCCTTGCACACAGGGCTGTCCGTGGCTTTTTTCTTCCATGCCGTTTTTGCCAGCGCATCTGGATGGGGAAGATGATGGCTTGGGCAAGTTGGTATTGCGTGATAAAACCTAGTGCATAGAAAACATACACGAGCAGTTATTCACAAAAAAAAAAGCTTAAAATAATAAAATCACACCTACAACAGTAAACAAGAAAGTTCTGTCGTGTCCAGCCTGATAATCAGTCAATTTATCACTCGGCTGCCCTCCCGCATTGAATCTGCTTTCCCCTACCTTTGGGCAACATAGTACAGTCAAACCAAATTACATCGAACCGCAAAAAACCGTCTCCCACTACAATATAGCGGGATATTCTATATAGAATTTTTAATGAATTTGACTACGAACAAGCACGCCACATTTAGAAAAGTAGTTTACTCTCGAAGGGGAATCTGCACGTCATAAGGGACGCTCACCGCAGCAATTTAGTGGCCACTTCTTCGTTTACGGGCTCAGCATCTCTAGAGCCCTGCGCGGATAAGTTTGATTATCCGCATCCGAAGACTTTGTTTCTGTATCCGAACCGCATGTAAACTTTTTACATTATTGTATCCGTATCCGATCCGCATACTTTGTATCCGTATCCAAACCACATCCGCAAAATGTGGAACCAGATCAGACTCACAATCCAGGCATTCATTGTATATCATAACATCAAGCGAGAATGAAAAAAAAATGAAAATACAAAAAGCACTTTTTAAGTTGTTTGTTTATCTTTGTACAAAGAAATCTTCGGGTCACCACTCCAAGGAGATGTCATTTTATCAATATCAGTTTCATCGTATTCATATTAAAAGCAATCAGCCTTCCCGAGACACTGCGCGTCGAAGGAGAAAGTATCTCAGTTATGTGATCGTCCTAGGAGTTTGCGACCTTTGCCCAGAAGTGCACAGAAAGGATTTTGAGGCACTTCCTTTGTTTTTGGAATCATGACCACACTACCCTTTGCGGAGAGGGAGACTTTTCTTCTACTTTGTTGTGACTTGTACGTTTGAGGTTTTCTTCGCCCGGAGAAAGTTTCCACTCTTTCCCTGCCAATGTACTAGCTTTCTCGGGACGATTGATGCCCTGCAATCTTTACTTTTTTTATAGATAGCATTTTTGACGAGAGGCAGCGCACTAACTGAAACGACCTTCAGTGAGAATCAGATCTTTTTTAGGATCCCTATTGTTTCTTCGAAACGTGTTTTGTGGAAATACGTTTCGTGGAAAACTTTTCATTGACATGCATTTCATGGACACACGGTTCGTCGATGCTGTACGTTTTGTAGGCACATGCCTCTGCGACGTTTTATTGACAACGCATTTCTTCACTAAGCCGCTAAAAGCTAGCACGCGATTACTAAGGCGAGCTTAACCAAACCATACCCCCTCCCCCCTGTAACCAGGCGAGACGCAAAACGTTTGTTACGAAAATAGCAAGAATGTGTGCGACGAAACGTGCCAGGTTTTCCGATGAGACGAACACGAGAAGCCTTTCGATCAAACCTCGCATGTCGACGAAACGATCTGTAGATGAAACGTCAGTCGACGAACTGAATGCCACCGGGCAAAAATTTAGATTTGGATCCGAGGATATCCGCATCCGCAGCCCCCCGACATCAGCACCCGATCCGCAATCCGCCAAAATGTGTCTAATTTTTATCCGCATCCGCCCGTTTACTGTGGCTATCAGCGGATATGCAGGGCTCTAACGATCTCCCTCCGCAGAAGAGATTTTCCTTTTTTTGTTTTCTTCTGGGCAGTAGACGTGGTCGCTTAAGAGAAAAAAAGTCAGCTTTCTCTGCAAGCTGGCTTTAGACTCATTCCGTCTTATAAATTATTATGACAGAAAACATACAACATTTAAGGAGCACGCAAGCGTTCAAGCATATCCCGAAGAAGACACCGAGCATACGAAATGACAGGCCTCCAAACACGTGGCTTATTGATGACTTTTGAAACGGATAGTTCATGCTAAACGTAGTGTAAAAAACAGTAAGCCACTCGTTAACGCCTAATCCAAACAATGAAAAGTTACTTCAGAAATTATATGAAGATAAAAAATAGAATATGCTCTATTGTGATATTTTCCGAAGAGTCAATTACAGAATTGTCGACTATGTACTTCATTCCCTCGCAAGAACAAAGAGAAACGCTTTTGCCTAGGACGTTGCCACCGAACGCTTGCGCACCGTAAGGTAACGGCCTACGTCGCAACAAACTTTTACTGACCCGGTTTATTGACCATAGAGCTAAGGTGTTCCAGAAACATTTTACACTGAACATATAGGTGTTTTACGGTCTATTTGTTTTGTTTTTGTGTCGACGTATGAAACAAGACGCCAAATATAGCTTACCTTTACATTCCGAACACACGTTCCGCGAAACACGCGTAACGTTCGGAACGATCGCCGGAACATTTTTGACACGGAAACGCCGAACGACACGACAAATAGTAATAAATCAATGAGCTGGCCATAATTTCAAACAAATTAACGCGCGAACTATCCAATACATATTCACAACGCCGAAGCGCGACATGAAACTGTTATTTCGTTGGCAGACGATTTCAAAGCCGTATATATCCCAGTCAAATTCAGAGCTTACTCATGGCGTCATTTCGAAGAAAAGACGAAGAGCCACGCCGTTAATTCTCCGCCTGGCCCGCTAGCGATTCAGGAAAAACTGCAGTAAACAACGTTTAGCTTTTTTTTTTTTTTTTTTCTGGAGGCATTTAAATTTTTAACGGAGTCGAAACAGCGGCTTTGGGCTTATCTACAACTCGGTATTTTGTTTTTCGTTAATTCGTCCCACTTACCGCTCAGAGTTTGCGGAAAACATTAAGATGGTTAAAGGAAAGCAAAAGCGGGTAATCCTGGTGGATTTGAATAATAAATTGATTCTCCATGGCTAGGAAAAGTTATGACGAGGTTTTAGTTTTAGGGTTTTGTAATTTTATGCGATAGCACTCCTCTCACGCAGGTTATTTTCAGAACTCGCATACATAGAAAAATACAGATTTTCTATTTGCAATAAAATTCGCTAAATAAGGAAATTTTCAAGTGTAATCGGTAGAAACTTCGTACTTTGTATCACCGATTGGAGAGCGATACGCAAGCTTAGTTAATAGTTCTTGTTTTTAATTCAGGTAGAAGCATACTGCGTTTATGGCAATAGTCCGAAAGGTGGGACCCGAAGATTATGCGAATTATTTAGCAGTTCAATATTTCTTTTGTCAGCCAGCAGTTATTTTTGGGAACGTTGAGTTCGACTAAAAATTGCATTAACATAATAAAGAAAACATACTTTCTAAACGCAAAGTAAATATAAGTTGCAATGATTTATTTTGTGAAGTTTCTTTTTCATTTTGTGTGGGGTTTATGAAATATTTAAGGCTAAAGCCTGTGAGATTATATATATATATATATATATAACTTTTTCTCGTGCAGAACGTAATCCAAAATGACTGAGAGATGAGTTAGCTGCCACTCAAATTGAAGCAAGTAAAATAAAAAGTGAATATTACTGGGTTTCGTATATATTATCGTATCCTGCACTGATTTACAAATTCTGCAGTTTTGCTTTATGAAATTGTTTTTATATATTGAATATTTATTATAGAACAAGCAACACAGCATCCTCATTTTATGTTTGTTTCTGCGAGCCCAGAATCACGGTGCACCATGTTCAATCCTCACTTCAAGTTTTTCTGAACGATTAGTCAAATTAAGGAAGCTGCACACAGGCAACTGCAGATGAAATGGAAAGAACAAATTCACCCTGAAAACTGTAATTCGATTTGAATGTTGAAAGGGCAGAACTCTGATGAATATGTTTTTTGTGTGAGTGACTGGAACATTAAGAATGTATTTGTCGCTGGACAAAGGAGTATCGAACTGTTGAATACACGAGCACAAATCTACGAATAGGGGGAACAAAAAACGATGCTTGAAGTGTTGAAGAAACTCCCTTTTTTATATTTATATCTGCTTCCGATATTGATAACGTCTTAACACACATAATAGCTTCCGTCTACAACCGTTTAAAACGTATCACTGTTTAATACTTATATATTGCAGGAGATATTCATGAGTTCCTGCAAAAGATATGCAGGTCCCTTTTTGTGACTATGCCCTTAAATACCAATAATACAATGAAACATCTAGAGTGGCTAAGCTATTTACATTTCTATTTGTTTAGTTCTCCGTTAAATCCCCCTGACGACGCACAATACTCTAATACCCAATCCCGGTGGTCCCCGCCCGACCAAGGACCAAGCGAGGGATTTGATAATATTTTGACGCAATTATTGAGTCCTGGCGTAGCATCCCAGGCGAGGTGCAGAAGGAGTCCCCATCAAATTTTCAGGAGGGTGTCCTTTCAAGTTTCCTAAGGCATGAATGTTGGAGAAAACAGAAAAAGCTTATGCAACATTTATTCCACTTTGCCAAACAACTGCTTAACAAATCTCACCCATTACCGAAATTTATTTGGATGAAATAAAAAAAAGTTGACTTAGTTTAAATGTGCGAAGCAGAATTGATCTCGCCTAAAACTCCTTACGCACTCATTTTCTAAAAAGGGTAACCTGGACTACACTGATATTGTCATATCATTTATATTACAAAAATACTTTCTCAACGCGTTTTACAAACCAATCACTGAGACAATGATATCACTCTGGAAACTCAGATTGCTTTTTGTTTACAAAACATTTCAATCTAGGCAACACAATTCCTAGAAATAGGATATATTTTGATGATTTTCAAAGACCAACATTTTGACAAATTCAGAACATGAAAGGTTGGGTGAAGGATAAAAGCGACATTTCAGATTTGTGGTCCGTGGCTCAAAGACATCAAATATGATATTTTATCATCTACAACAAGAACACACTAGTGTTGACGTTCGAAGCAAATAGCTCCACTCTGTGACCACGGTTTCGCACCTTCCTAAGGAGTAAATATTTGTTGGGAAGTTTGAAGGACAGACATTTTTACAGTGCTGCCAACTGTTTTACAATCGCGCGTTCATACTGTTATTTAACAGGTTACACAGACAAATATGCGAACCATTCAAATGTACTTTAAATTAATGAGAACGTTTCTGAACAAAGCAGAAGTGTGGGCTAATAACACATAAAAAATATGTGTATTCAACCATTCTTACATTACAGCAAGCAAGAAAGTGTATATCGCCAAAGCGGCAATAAAATCTTCTCATGCGTCCCATTTTAATATTAGCAATAACACAAAAGGCCGATTTTGTTTAAGCGACGAAGATTATAATGCCCTGTCAGCTAAATATAATAATAATATATTAAAAAAGAATGACGGTGCCGATTTTTAAAACGCATAATGAGACATCAGCTCGCTAACTTAATTTTCTTAAAGCAGTTTAGAAGGCTACAGCAGTTTAGAAGCGAAACGATGGTAGGAAAAAAAAAAAAAAACGAAGAATTCACATCCTCGGAAACATTTTGAACTGAACGGCTATGTTCGACAAATGTTTCGTTTCTCCTAAAAAGAAACGGAAATGACAGAAGTGACGATATCGCGTCTGATTGGTTAGAGGCTCAAATGACGAAAGTTCTCTCTTTCGTCATTTGAGCCTCTAACCAATCAGACGCGATATGGTCACTTCGGTCACTTCCGTTTCTTTTTAGGAGAAACGAAACATTTGTCGAACATAGCCCCCCTGGATCAACACACATTTCTTCGAAAGGTACTTTTGCGGGGACAAACAAGAAAAGAAAAACCTAAATATGTGTTCATATGAAAAGCATAACAAGAGATTTTATTTCCTGGTTTGTGCTATGGGAAAGAAAGTAATCAAGTTGATTTGGGTTGAAGCCGCGGTGATCTTTATCAGTTTGGTTTTTATATTACCATAAATCTCCCCAACATTCTAGACAAATTTAAATAGACATCCTTAATAAGGCGTTTGCCTTAAAAGCACACTTTTTAGAAAAGTATTCAAGCGAAGCGACAACAAAAATGTAAATCATAATCAAAAGGACCGAAAAACATCTTGAATATAAAGCGAATGTGCAGAGTTTTATTTTAGAGCTATCTAAAACGGTGTTTACACGCAAACGTAAAAATTTGCTAAAATGAAGGGTTAATTACGTCATTATCATAAAACGTGTTGCGTTTGCCGACGACGCGGAGAACGCAACATTTCTGCATCGTGAGCGGCTTTTCCACTTTGCACGGTTGCCCTTGGGCGAAGGACGTACAAACAAAAGTGCCCACGAGACAAGGGTGGCGGGGTTTAAAGCTGTACCCTTCAATGTTACGGAGTAAACATTTTCAAACGCTTTCGTGCGCCAGGAATATTTTTTTTTTGCGGAGCTCGTTGGTGAGATGAGCCATTGTCTCACACTTTGTTTCATTTGAACGAGAACGGAATAAGTAACAGATTCCGTGTGGACATGTCCTTCACTCAATTACTGGTTTTCCGCAAACATAGGATGTTAACAATAAAAGTTACATCTTTGAAACCTGAACAGCGCTCTTTCATAAGAAAACATCTTATGGTACCATATTGAAAAACAGCGCGAAAACCACATGGACAAAGAGAAGAGAACACACAGGACGAGGCGCTGACTATCAACTATATATTCAGAAGACACACAGAGAAATTCACGCGAGGACTGCTTCTTCTTTTCCTCTTCCACCAGTCATTCGCCATTAAGCGCGCAACATTATAAATCATATCAAATTAAAACACACCAGCACATTAAAACACACCAGCACAAGAATCAGTCATCGCGTCTTCTTCCTCCTTTCTTCTTTCTTCAATCTCGATATTCACTAGTCAACCCATGTCCAAAAAAACCATCTCACTGTCCACTAGGTTAATGGATGGTTGCCTCACGCACCCGGGTTTTCGTTTTGCTATATGGTATGCTTCTACTAACTCCCTCGATCGCTGATCTTTGTGTTTAAACAGCACGTTTTGTCGCTAAACCTTGGCTCACATCCACATTTACGGCAGTGGACAGCTAAATGAGAGTACGCGCTACCTTTTAATGAACTGTGGTGTTCACGTAGACGGATGTTTAGGAAACGCCCCGTCTGACCTATATAGGAATGACCGCATGAGAAAGGTATTTCATAAACGGTCCCCTGTGCACATGACACAAACTTCATGCCATGCTTGACGCGACATCCAAAAATTTCTGGCTTACGTTTCTTGTCAGCACGCTTCTTAACCACGTTTATAATCCTGCTCAGTTTGTTACGCGCTGAAAAAATTACGTTGACCCCATACCTCGAAGCGACTCCCTTTAACCCGTGTGAAAGACGATGGATATAAGGAATAAGGGCGACGTTCTTTTTGTCGATCTTGGCTTTTTCGTTGTCAGGTTTTCTGGAATCAACCTTGACGTACCGAATCACCTTGTCACAAGCTGAAGTAATAACTGAGTCAGGAAAATTAGAGTTTCTGAGACTAGCGACCTGCGCTGAGAAGCTTTCTTTCATCTTATGAAAACAGGTTTTTGTCAACGCTGACTGTAAGCAAGAATACGCAATACCATTTTGTACGAGCATTGAGTGTGGCGAACGATAGTCTAGTAATTTCCTTGGGGATCTGGGGTGGTGCACCTAGCACACATGATCTTCTTTCACGTCGACTAGGATATTTAAAAATTGGATTTCGTACTTCTTAGGAGTCTCGGAGGTGAAGCGAAGTTCTAACCCTTCCTCTGCGAACGTCCTTAACACTTCACTCATTGTTCTACTAAAATCTTTTTTCTCTACGAAAACCAAGTAATATCTACATATCGGACAACTTTTTTGGTGTTTTTCGCTAGCCTGTGCGCAAGGGCCCTATCAATATATAGTTGATATATATAGTTGATAGTCAGCGCCTCGTCCTGTGTGTTCTCTTCTCTTTGTCCGTGTGGTTTTCGCGCTGTTTTTCAATATGAATTGATACCAACTAGCCAAACTTTCCATTCTAGTAATCTTATGGTATTCACATTTCGATAAAAAAAAGTCAAACGGAGGTTTCTTTAGGATTTTTTTTCTTCGGAATAGCTGGTTTGAAAATAAAGTTCAATCGAGAATGCATATGAGCTCCGGTAGCGGAAATACTACACGACGACGTGCAAAAATGTGTCTTCAAGCAATTCAGACGGAAATTCGGGCTGCAGTGGGAAGAAAAACAGAACATTGAATGAAGGTATTGAGAGTTTGTCAAAAAAAAAGTAGCGTCACTGTTCCTAATACTAGAAGTGCATTTGGATATTCCCCTAACGTATTTCAACTTTTATCCTTTTTGTTTTCTTGCTTGTTCGAAAATGCTACGCATCTTTAAATATTTGGGTTTAGGACGGATTTTCTGGCTCCCAAGAAGCTAGTGAGAAATATGAGAACAGAAACCTTTTTATCTGCTTGTTACGGTATTGTCCTCTGGGCTACTGTTAGTATAAAGCCTGTAATGTTTTAAAGTTATAGAAGTTAGATTATAACTCATTATGCCTATTACATACATTAACATTTTTACCACGGTGTAAATTTACGCCAACACAAAATAAGGTTGAAAGCTCTGAAAAAACAAATTACAAGAGTGCAGCAAGGTAGTCAACAGACAAAAATAAAAACACATAAAGAACGGAAGGTTGCGCTTTTTCCTTGTTAATAAATTGCAAGAAAACATGCGTTTGAAAAGGTCACTAATAAGTGCAGCGTAAAAGCTTTGATTTTGTATCGTGCGTATTTTAATTCATAAGGTGAAATCCTCTATATGATCATAAACTGGCTTGCTTTCCAACCAGGCGGAAACATAAGCGAAAGTAAGGCATTTCGAAACTCTGCGGGTATTTCGCGGACCGCTACGAAGTAGCCCCTTAAATGCCAAGTTGCTGTTTACGGCAGCAAGGTGAAATGATTAAAGCATATATTTTTTCTATTCCGATATGAAGCACTTTTACAAAAATTTGCACAATATCGCTTGCTCAGTTTTGTCCGGACTTTTATCGAGCCAAATTTCGGGGGTTTATAGACCGACTAGAACCGAGCTCGAACCTTATTAGGAGAGAAAAAAAGCAGCCCATTTAATTATAAACACTGAAACGTGGCATTACTCTCTGTGGCGTCTCCCCACAGATACGTTAGCAAGCATTGCGAATTGTAAAACCATTTATGGGAACAGCGCACCTTACCGGACTCGATCACCGGCGTTGGCGTCCACAGTATCGTTCATGTATCCCAGCTCTAGCATTGCATGAAACTATACCCTGGCAGAGGACGATGATCAGTATAAGTCATCGGGTGGAGTTGTCCGCGAAACCTCCACTTCCTTTGCTTCTCTGTTCGACGCAGCCGCGTTCAACGAAATCCGGTGTTTTATATTTGTGGTTTTGCTATAAGCCCCATCGTCCTCGACTCTGGCTTGTCTTTTTTTCCCTCCTCTGCTTAGTTGAGCCTGCATTTTATGCGAATTCGGTAGAATTTTCATTGAGAAGAGCAATACTCTTCTACGTTACCACGGGAGCACAGTAGAAATCTGCATACGATTGAAACTCAGAACTGTGAATAATTATGATGCTTCATTAATCTGTTCCTCATAATTCCAGAAGGTCTTGATATTAGGCAAAGAAGTAAAACAAAGATTTGAACAACACACAGATAAAAAAAAATATTTGCATAAAGCGAAGGTGTGCAGGCGAGCTGGTTAGGAAATATCATGAGCTCAGCCCTGACTCACGCACAAATAAAATAACGAAAAAGACGACACAAAATACGTTTGAGACTTTTCGTCACCTTGTTCGTTATGTTACTTCTCCGTGTCTAAGGATTTCGATTATTATATATTAAATGAGATGGTTGTGACGTGCAAACCAAACTTTCGAGTTCACGTTTAAAAGACGCGTATAAAATCATCTAAAGACGTATTTGGTCAGATTGCATCGAAATACATTTGCATACGGTGATCTGACAGATATTCTTGTAAGAACCAGCATACAATTAAGGAAAGTGTATGCTAAAAGTTAGAGGCCCCGTGAAAGTTCATAGAGCTTAACAAGCAGCTTTGCATGTGTCTATGCATTTTTATGTAACAGTTAATCACCTCGCGCAACTCTTAAAATATATGAGTCCAAGGAATAAATTTGTACTTTGCGCGCCATCAAACAGGAAGAACGTGTTTTTGTTTATTCGTGTTAATAAATTAGTTTGGATCCTCTTGAACCTCAAAAGTACAGGTGTTTGAAGGGGAGAGGATTGAAAGCCAAGTCACGTCTTTTTGAGCTGCTAGAGCAAAATATTCATTGAATTCAGCATGATAGCGTGCAAACTGTTAGGTGTGTGAGTGCACGGACACCGACGCTACAGCAAAGGACATTCATTCCAGCTCTGCTGTTTTCTCGCGTAAACTCTTTAGTTAAGTATGCAACAGCATTTTTCTGACTCACTTAGCTCATTACAGAAAAATACAACATACGAAACAAACATAGTGTTTCGTGAACATATATCGAAAGGGAAAAGCTTTAAATTCCAAAGCAACCTAATAAAGATGGAACTCGTACTCATACGCCAAAGATGCACATAAAGGCCCTCGGCTCAGCACCTGGCCGCGGAGAGCCATCATCCGGTCCACAAATGCAGCCATAAAAGAAAGGCGTTGCCAACAGTAATGGTCCGAGATTTCTTTCTACTTTGCGAAACAAAAGCAAACAAACAACAAGAAATATACTATTTTAATTTAGTTTTAGCATTGGCGACGACATGTTTAAACACCATTAAGAGTACCTGACTCTTCACAACTCTAAAAACGCATTATTCGTAATGTCGACATTACATTCATATTTAGAGTTGTCAAAAGTGGGATTCATAATTTGACGGAATTCAATCTCTTGTTTCTACTCTCAGGAGCAGTAAAGTTATATCTACTTAAATAAATAGCATTACTTCTGGTTTATACGCCAGTTTTCAGGTGTTCGTTCGTCTTGGAGCAGTGTTTATTTCCATTCGAAATGAATAAAACAAGGCTATTGGACACTTCTAACTATGACCCCCCCCCCTTTTTTTTTCCTCTGCATGAAAAGAACAGTTTGTTATTGATATTTTACTAACTAATAATCATTAAGTGCCCACATATCAAATTTTCTAAGATGGTCAGGCATACGTAAGGCATGCGAATGGCTAATATCAATTCTAATTTAATAACATACACGACTGTCCTATTTACCAGCGCCACACTAAAGTTGGTGTATATTTTTGTTTCTTTTATTTTTCAACTTTCATTTTATATTTAGAAAGCGACCCTAAGCTATCTTCAATCATTCACGTTGCCAGGCCCCTTCTCATAATTTATAACAATACTCTTATCCTCTAGGAAAGACCAGAGAATCGTGAGTCTATTTTCTTCTTTTTAACACGCAGGGACATTAATAAAGGCCACTACAGGTAAACCTGCAGAATAAACCATGATATCATGCCACAAACTATTCAAGAAACAAAACAAAACTTTATTTTAATCATTACATGCGGGCTATAGATTTTGTTATTTCATTATGCGATTTCTCACAGCAAAAAATGAAGGAGTCTTTTTATCTATAAATGCAGTGGACAACATTTAGTTTTCATCGCGTAAAAACTCTCAGATACAGAAACAGATGAACTGCGCTTCTCTGCACGACTTCTTTTGCACGCAGGGTGCACCTTTAATAATGGCTTAAAATTGCCGAAATTGTGGACAGTAAGAGTTTTAGAAATGACTTGTCTAACATGTATTGCTTCACACAGCCATAGTCCTCCTGCCGTTTTGCCGTTGTGTTTTTTTTTTCCTGTTTTTTTAACCCACTCCCTTCTAACGCCTTTGGACCTGAGGGTAAAATAATAAATAAATAATTAAACTATACTTATTTTTACCGTAAGTCCAGGCGCACTCTGGACTTAGGGTAGGACTAATCGGACATTGTCTAGTTGCACCATCATGGAGTTTGTCATGTTTATGTATGTGTTATATCATCGCTGCACCAATCATAAACTGAAAAAGGCCCAGCACAAGCAGGCACCTGGCGCTACTTGATTTGTCCCATTAACTCTTATTGTCGGCTGCGTTTGGACTTAAGCTGAAACGAAGTATAGTGCCATTTTATCGGTACTATTAAGTTATAGTTAAACTGAGATAACCATGGTATAAGCTTCACTTAATGTGGCACCATCATTGTGATATAAACGTTTTATGCTAAACAAATGCCGATTTCCTTCTACGGCAATTCAGATAAACAAGTGTAATGTGATTGCATCCTTAATCTACCTGCACTGCACCTAAATTTTCACAACACGGTATCCATAAGTGATTTGACAAATAATTAGCAAGCGACTGGGTCCGCGTAAACTTTTATTTATTTTTTAAATATCACAAATCCCTTTTAAGTAAAACAACAGGAAAGTCTGTGTGCGGTAACACAGAACGTATTTCGCATTTTTTTTTTTTGTTAAGCGCCGACACCGGAAATCGTTCCCTGCGTGCCAACGTCACGATCAAAATGCGAGAAGGTATCCGGTCCCCGTAGACAATCAATATATAGCATCAGTCTTAACAGCCACATAAAATCGTTGAGCTGGAACGTGGCTCCGCTAACGCATGGCTTTTCAAGTGTGCAGTGCCAATAACAGAATCACTTCATTAAGGTCTAGGGGTTTATTGCGTGCATAAGCGCATCTCGAGAGTTTGGGCACAGCCGTTGCAAAGTTAGAACGTTCTACTTACACCGTCAAGATGGCGCATACACTCGTCTTCCTCTTTTTCTGCGATTATATTGCTAGGCGCGAGCTGTGCGGTGGGAATTATTGTGCGAGGCGCGCGAGCAAAGGGTTTTACTGCTTTAGCTGTCACATGCCCAGCCCGAACCCTCACAACACCCCCCTTTTTAATCCTTGTATGGGTCCCAAGACTTGTGGAAGGGGACCAGTTTATTTGAGTTTGCGAAACCGCTTGCCATTCCTGTGGCTGTTCTTAAGTTTATAAACTTTCCGGCCGATTCGAGTTATAATATTGAATGGTCCGAATTGCCTGGGAGCAAGCTTTGCGGCAAAGCCCTTACTCGCACTGCTCAGCGTGTGCAGGTCTCTGGGTACTATGTCGCCTACAGAAAAGCGACATGGTTGTCGAGTCGAGTTGATTGCTTCCGCTGCCTCTCTTGGACTCTACTCGTATGTTCTCTTGCGAAGACTAGCGCACCTTGTAGGCGTTGGTTTAACTCCGCTGCGAAGGCGTGAGGTGCAGAAGACGAAGAATCTGTGTCCTCATCGCATGCTGAGTCCCACGGGGTGAGGAGCTCAAGACCGTAAGACAGTTATGGCGCGTTCACACTGGAAGCGGATCCGCTAACGCGAAGCGGATCCGCGCGTTCTCAACAGCAAAGCGGCTAGGATCGAGCGGTTGGAGCGCGTTTTTTGCCAACCGCTTCGGGACCGATTTCTCCCAACCGCTTTCACGAACCGCAAAGTGGCAACCAATCAGAACGCGACGCTGACGTGACGTCAGTGACTTTCGGAGAAACGTGATGTTCACGTCCGTCACTTGAATCCGCCGCGAATAAAATTGACTCGTAATCTTAACGGGCTTCTCACCGGTGATTTGGTTCGGGTAAGAGTTTGTTTATTATTCCGGTGCCACAGCCCGAAGCTCGCTGCCTTGTTAGTCTCTGCCCGTAGAACGTCGGAACCCGCCCCTGATCGACCGAAATGTCATCTTTTCGACCTACTAAGATAATCGCGTGAACTATTGAAAGCTTTCGACACCGTGCGTAACCACCACGAAGGCCGATAGAGACGTCGTGAGCCTGATTGCGCAGCCAACCGCGGAGCAGGCGGTGTACCTGCGCTAGCTCAACCTGTAACGTTTACTACTAATAAAAAAAATAAAAGGAACATACTCAAGGAATAAAGTGCATGTACCAGACGATGCAGAGGCAATCCATACGGCGTTTATTTGAGCATAATGTCAAACAAACAGTCGACTGGATCGATGTGCGAGTGACGAGAGGAGAGTCCGCCACCAACGAAGCCACGATCGGCTAGCACCGAACACATTCACCCGCACTACGGTCCACCAGTGCCGCTCACAACTCCGAAGATGATAAGAACTAACAACAAGGGGGGAAGACTGGCCCTCTTTCCCGAAAACAAGATCAGCTATTCATGCGGGTCCACTTCGAAGAAAAGGTCGGGGGCATCCTGTTCTGAGTCAGCAAGGCGCGCCTTGCTGGGCTTTGCTTGTGGGCGAAGTCGAGGGAATCACAGGCGAGTTTTGCGGGTCCATGCCTCTTTTTTCGCTGCCTGAAGTAGGGATGCGTGCGAACATCCCGAAGAAAAATCTTTAGTGCCAGAATAGGAAAATTTTGGCTTTGGATCGTGAATTAAAGTGGATTTTGGCTTGTAAAACAAGGTTGCCAAACGCAAGTCTCAAACGATCACGCGTGATCGCCGAGAAACCGCCAACCGCCTCTCTGTGTGTCTGAACGGGGTCGCTCGCGAACCGCATCCGCAACCGCTTCGCGAACGCGGATCCGCTTCCAGTGTGAATGCGCCTTCATGCTGGCGCGTAGCCGTTTCCCACACTCTCACTATAACTGTGGTGAACTCTGCCGTCAGACGTCTTCGTGTTTGAACCATGTACCGTTTGTTTCATTTTGTTTCTTTAGTCTTTGATAGCTGAAAAAACAGCCAGTAGAGAATGGCCCCGAACATATACAAGGTGTTTGATTTCGATTGGAACTGAACTTTAAAAAATGCGTGAGACTTAGACGATCACCGTTTTCAGCGTGCTCGTCGGACATTAGATGAGAGAATACTGTTAGCTTGGCTAAATAACTAAAATATGGTAATTAACTTTTTAATGATTGGTCTTGCGGGTCATGTTGAAATTGTAGTATTGGCGGGAATTACTATTAAAAGCCACACCAATTAAGATAATCCGAAAAAAAAGTAATACTTCCTTAGTAAGAGAAGTTCCATCCTCCTGCCTTATAACCACACTATGCACGAGTCAATCTGCTGGTGATTGCGGTTCTTGAATTTTACCGATGAAATGTTGAAATCCTGTTAGTATAAAAGGGGCCGATTGAGGACGAAAAGCGCGATAAATATACATAGCGCGAAATAGTTAGCACGACACGACATTTTTGTGTTTTTGCTATTTACGTACTTAAAAAGCGACAAATTTGGAACTTTGACCTCCTAAGTTGGTGCCCTAGATGTGCCCAGTCTACCTGCACGTTTCAGTCGTAAATCGTGCGATTGTTATCGAAAAGCGGCAGAAACCAGCGTCCACGTTTTTTGTGCTAACAGTGTCGCTTTTGTGCGTGAGCCATGTATGCCTTACAAAAAAATACCGAGACAAGCAAAACGAATTCTGACACGGACAAAATAAGGTTATTTGCAGTTCAAGATGGCACAAGCACGAATATTTTTGTTTGCAGTTTATTTGTTGGTTCCCTGAGAAAAACAAGCCTATTTTTGTTTGCATTTATAGGAGTACAAGAGCGCTTAAAATGTATTGAACAAGCACAGATCCAGCGATGTGGTGTTTCACATTTACGCTGTTGAAGCACATATCGCTTTTGTTAGCGCAATATTTGCTATTGCGTTTCCGTGTTCCTCGCAGGCGATCTTTTCTTCTCTTCAAAAGTATCGAACCTTAGTAAAACCTTCACTTCGAATGACGGGTGATTATAAACGGAAGAAAAAGAAGGGGAAATCTGACTATTGAAGACTGTGCTCTAGTCATGCCGTTAGCCTGTCCTACTCTGGTATTTAAGATATTAATATATTTCACTTCGTTGGGATTTCACGAAACGAAATCTGTTGATTCCACATAAGACAGTACCAAGACACAGACTGGACTGTCAGTATGCAATGTTCGGGCTCGCTCACTCCATCCTTCACAATGTTATTAAAATACATAGAGAAACATCGGTTGCATAAATTCGGCCCAGTTAGCCCCTGCCTTTACTCTGCTTTAGCTGCACACCGTTTCACACCAGGGGTTGAAGCCACTTAAGAGCTCAGCTCAGTGATATGCTCTTTTTCATCAATTCACTCCTCTAACTTATGAAGTTTGTGCAAATCATACCCGGTTGCTTCTCATGCTTCATGCTTTTTGTTCTCCTTTGTAAGTAAAGACAGTTCTTCGCTTAACGAGGAAATCAAAATTCAACAAACTTTTAAGCGCAGAAAAACTACTCTATAATACAAACGACGTTTTATCAACTGAAAAAAAAAAGATATGTGCATATACAAATTGCGTTTGAATCCGAAAAGAGGAAAAAGGACGGGCGTGTCACCCTTAGCTGTATCAACGGAGCTCTCGCAAGTAAAATACTTCACCGAAGCATGAAATCCATTATTGTGGACACGCCCGTTGTTTACCGTCCTCATCAGTCCTTTACGAGCGAAGTTTGCAGGGTATCCCTTTAGTCACGTCTTCTTTCCCCTTCTTTTCTTTCTTTCTATGCCGAGTGAAACTACAGTTCTCGACTACTCGTAAAAGACGACAATCAACCGTAGCCCCCGGTAACTTTAGTCTCATTTGTGCCCGTATCCCGAGCGGTCTCCGCGAGCTTACATGCACTGACAAGCTTCTTTGTTTACGACGTGGTCTCGACAAGCGAGAGCAGTTCACTGAAGCGTTTCACAGCTCCCGAGCCCTGTTCTTTATTAAGGGGCGGGAGCCCTCAGCGTTGAATAAGTTAGATTTAGCGTCAAGATTTATTTTTCCTGTTTCTAATTGAGAAGCTCTACATCATTGTTCTTCCTTTTTCGGAGCGCTCGCGAGCGCGACTCTGGTTACTGTTCAAACAGAATGAGAGATGTTAAAACACGAACAAAAAAAGTGCTTGGTGACGGCGCAAAACGTAAGTTTAACTGCATTCAGGTAAAATCATCGCAAACGTTAAACATTGTTAAAATCTATGGCAGGAAACTAACACATTTCAGTTGTCTGGAACTGCAGGAAACCCATTCTTGAGCCTCTCTTTCGCATCATGGCAGTGAGGAAATATAACAGTGAAACGATGCATTTTAGCATGAGAGTGGCAAATTCAGATATATAAAAGCAGCCTAATGTACAATCTCGACATGCCGTATTGCGTCTTAAAATACACATCTAAGAGAAGTCATTTCGAATTTTAATGACTCATTTATTACATCATTATGGCTCATCTTGACGTTTACCCTCTGATTGTCTTGATGACTGAATTGGTTTTGCCCTATGCACGGGTAAAGAAGAGTCGCTACGTTAATAGTTATAATTTTATTGTCGTTCAATATCTCAGTACGAAGAAAAAGAGCACTCCTATTTTATCTTAATTTCGGTGACAACGTTAAATAGTTACTGCGATATTTGAGTGTAATGCACGCGTGCTTGTGAATGATTTGCCACTACTGTGTTTCAGTTACGGATTGTTTCTTCTTGCGCGTTTTGTATGTTACCTTTTTTTTTGGCAACCAAACAAACTTTTTTTTTTTTACAGTCCTGGTGCTGCTGTTTTAGTTAATTTAGTCACCGCTGATTTCTTTTCTTGCACATATCCTATGTTTTATATACTGTAGACGCGTCCTTGAAAAATAAACTCTGATAAATTCGATTTTACTTCAATAAGGAACCGTTAACCTAATTTTACAGATCGTTTCAAAACTACACGCCAGAACCTGGAAGATCGTCGCACGCTTTCTGTCCGTGTTGAAACATGGAGGTAAAACGAATCGGCTCGTGCGCCTCCCAACATACTCGTGTAACCTCCTTTTCTTTCTCGACTGTTATGTACGTTCGGCAAAACTTCTAACCATTCCGTGCTTGCAACGAAAAGTGCGCAGGCGTGAAAAGGGAACACCCGCTTCCAAACGTGCACGCAAATCCGAAAAAAAAAAAACACGTAATTTTTGCTTAGTTTACGATAGAATGCTTCTTTCAGCGAGAGTCCGGAACTGCACCGGAGGAAAGCAAAGCGTTCACATCGAGTCCCTCGAGTACCGGTAAAACTAGGGTAGAAGAGAGCGGTAAAGCGAGGAGCCCGTTTTTCGCGCCGTAGTCAGTTTATGGCTGACGAGGGCTTCCTCGATAGTTCCGCCTTCCCTGCTGGGCGAGGAGACGGAAGTACGATGTGGGAGACCTGACGGGAGACGTCGCGGTAGTGAGCGCTTGACCCCCCTGCAACGGGTTTCGGGTGCAGATCGTAAACGCTTTGGGGAAGGTTTTTGTTGTTTTTTTCGCGTGTTTTTGCATCTTTGTTTTTCGCGCATATCAGAGGAGAAAACGCTACGTCGAACGTTACATCCGCAGGTACACACATCTAACTTTAGTCTTTACTTCCTGATGTCTGGCCACTGAAGCTTAGAGATCTGGACGTTACTTAGTGAAATAAAAATACGTTTCGTTTTACTTTGGGGCTGACCGCTGTGTGACCCCTTGCGTTTTAACGACAAGGAGCGCCGTTGACAATGCCCTTTCAGCGCCGCTTGATTCGATTCTTTGGATGGAAGCGTAGGCGGCGGTCAGACTCAAAGTGAAACAGAGTACAAAGCAGTGTCCTGAAATATTGGGGAAAACTATCTGTATTACAGCGGTTTTATTACATTTATACTCTCTTCGCTTTTACGGCGGTAGGATTCTGCATAACAGGTCCTCAGTGAAAAAAAAAGAGTATTGTACCCGCTCCCATTTATCAGTCTATATGATCTCAAAAAGAAGTTAATTTATGAAGCCGACAGTTTCCCATGCCGAGATTACAACAAGTGGTTTTGTTTCTAATTAGTGTTTTCAGCTGATAGCGTTTTGAAAGGTTTTAGGTCATGTGTTTACTCGTATTTTAGGGTATAAATTGACCTTTATATTTTTTAACGGGTAGAGGTAGATTATACAAAGACATCGATAGGAACTACATTATTCAGATGGGTCTTCAGTGGTTTACAACAGTTCAAGATTAATATACATATAGACAATAAGAATTGCAAAAGAAAACAAAAAAGCCCTCAAGCACCGCAAATATCTTTACAATTATAATAGCACCGAGACGTTTTGACCGGCAAGGATCAAAATATTATAAGTAATTCCATATTTTGTGGGCATTGCTAACTGGCGTGCAAACACAAAGAAAGAGCAGAAATGCATGCAGAAAGTTTCAAAGTTCGTCAAATATGTCTATAATATACGAGCATATATAATACACGAACAATTCCATGTTCGTGTCTAACTGTGCCGCTTCAAACCCGTAAACAAACAACTCTGTAATCAAAGTACTCAGTCTAACATTCAGGCCTTTCGTTTTTTATTAAATCCATTGGCGGAGATTGCATTCGTCTTAGAATATTAAAAACAAACTGATGAAAGCCTCGTTCGAGTTTCGCAATTACCTTCGATGAAAATCTGAAACTTATACAAGCCACGAAGAGTTCCGTGCCTTCGCGTCAGAGTGTTTACGAGCCCCCAGCTCCCGATGCTTGGTGTGTGTTGAGCCAAATCGATTGCAGTCCGAGCAGCGAGCTCTGACCCTCGGGAGTGTCCTTCGGGCCAATGCAGCGGCATCCTGTCCAGCTAGACCCGGGAGGCAAAAAGGGGCGATGGACGGCGCTGACATCGGAACAGCTGTCGCGGGGTGACAATCAATGCCGCCGGAATTTGCCCTTGGTGACTCTGAATCTGTGCAAGGGTTTTTTTTTTTTTTTTTTACCGGACGAGCACGGCGCACCAAAAGGGTTTAGACGTCGCTAAAGGAGCCCCTCTTTTAACACACTTAACACTTAAAACTTGATTTGGCGGTTCTGTAAATCACACAGCTACGTACTTGACTTTAGACATGGCAGTTCCGGTAAGTCATGTTATGTGGGAGTGCTCGCTTGGGTACGCCTAATTAGAATCGGGGTCGTCATTTCTGAGGGTTCTTAATGTGCCCACCTAGAACGACACTGATGTATATGCTACACTCTAAAAACGATTTCTTTTATGAAAGGGTCGTCAACGCCTTAAGAACTCTTACAGCTTGTGAAGAACGGTAGCGCTTCAAGCACCATCGCCCCCTGGCGCCCAAGAAAAGGAACTGGGCGATGACAATCTTTCGTGCCAAACAAAGTGCCTTAAAAGAACCCCTTATACATTTTACACGAAAAACCCTTTTACGGGTGTTTAAAATAACTTTTTAGGGGGCGAAATATGGACAAGCCAATATTGGCTTGTCCACTAAAAAAATCTGGTTTTAGGGGTTCTTTAAAGAACCCCTAAAACCAGATTTTTTTAGTGCGGAGATAAACACGAAAACTTTTCACTTTATAAACATCAGCAATCAAGCGTTCAACGTACATAATCACACTTGGCAATGTCGAAAATAGTACACACCTCGATAAGAAATTGCGTCGCAAGCTAATAGAATGATAACCGCCTTTCCTAAAACTTCCACAATCTGGGCTATGCTGCTTTAAAATTTTTTTTTGTTTATTGGTCAATATTAAACGTTTAAAATAAATACTGCATTCGTTTATGTGTTTTTATTTACTGAAACAAAACTCACCAAGCCCTACCTTAATCTACTCAAAAACGGGCGGAGATATGTTTTGTAACTTTGTTGCAAATGTAACCTCACGAGAGCGCCGACGGAAGAAAGGGTTCTTTAGAGCGCACGATACGAGAGCTCATCGTAACCATCTACGAGTGCGCCACAAAAGCGCTTGTGCTTGCTGTGTAAAGTTTTGAGGGATGTCTTTGCGACTATTTGTGACTTCTGCAAAATCAATGGCCCCCAGCTTCTGCAAAAGAAAGCTGTAGCGCCATGCAGGCCTCCTTGCCAGCTTTCTCGACCGAATCAAATATTCACGGCTCCCGCGGTGGTCCAAACACGGCGGCATCAATGTAGGTTTAAAAACACACGATGAATGTTAGCAATGGAGTTATCTAATCGGTAACTGTTTGTTAACGAGGGCAGTATCCAAGACGTCGTGTTCTTCCGCCTCAAGGGAATTGTTAGAGCAGTTCTATGGTTTGTTTTAGAAACAGTGAATTTAGAGACTTTTTGTATAATTATATGTTGCATATAATAAAAAACGAATTCCCGTCTTATAGTTTGTACCATTCAAGATTAATTCAGGGATTTGTTTGCTGCCTATTCTAAGCAAGAATTGAAAATGGTCCAAAAGTAACCCCATATGCTACGTCCGTCACCAGATTTCGACGCCGACTACAAACAAATCGCTCAATTTGGGTAATATTAGACTAATCTACTATCTTTGTCACGCCACAGGCAGGAAGGGGTAAAAAAAAATAGGGGCGAAAATGATCCCGTACAAAATGGTACCGGGCAAAATTGCGCACCGAGTTGAATCTTAGAGGCTACGCGTGGCTACCATTTCGTCCTGGGTGTGGCAGCTGTCGCCAGTAAAGAACACTCATCGCTCAACTACAGCCTGCCCATCGGCACCGTTAGCGCCCTCCTGGCACGTGATCAACTCTCTGCGCGAGATAATGGCACGCGCTTTCGTGTCGAGGACCCCTCGTGTCGCGGCGCTCTCTCATATGGCACGCGCTCTCGACACGCTCTCCCAAAACTTCAACACTTGAAAGCGTAAAGGCTCATTGTTAGCACTGTCTACCCACGTTTCGTTCCTCGAACAATACACCATGAGCACAAAGGAAGTTCTGAGAGCCCAAAGAACAGGAAGCGAGACTAAATAATATTAATATCTATGTCATTACAGGACAACTTTATTCCAACTAACAATTATTTGCGTGAAAAAAACAAAAAAAAAACAATTATGAATAGGGTAATTGGATCGAGAGGTACGCGACCCGTGAACAATTTGTCTCTCCAATCAAAGCAATGGGTGAATAAACAGAAGTAGATAATCTCAAATGCCTTACCAATACCACCCGTCGTTGTTTCTTTTCTGCTGTTTATTTGATCAAAATTGGAAGGCGTCTAAACTGTGTCAGTAGTGTTCCACTAAAAATAAAACGCGGTTTTTATTTCAAATTCTCAGCTATGGTTTGTTTGTGCTCGGTTTGGTTCAAGCGATGATTAAGTAACAAATGAGAATCTCAAATTTTCGTACTAATGGTCATTAAAAAGAAAAGTAGGAATCTACAAAGTGGACCTCCCATGAAAAGTAAGCAGACAATATTTTAATTTTAAGGGTGAGACTAAACAAACAAAAATATTGCTCTAAGGGCTGGTCGCCTCGTAATATGGTGTCGATTTCGCGTTTTGTTAGGTTTTTGCAAGCAGGGCCTATTTAACATTTACAAACTAATAAACAGTCTTTTAAACTCACGGGTTAATCCTCAACTCAATCAATTTACGCCGGAAAAGAGTGAATATTTTTGAGAGACCGTGTATTATGCGGTACAAGAAAAATGCTTACAAAGAGCGTTTCGCATTTCAAAACAAGTCTAACGTTCTATTTTACTGAGTACCAAACTACAAACTGCGTGCTTTTAAATAAACACATTGTTTTGCTTTTCTTAAAAGGGTATTAACATTTCACGCAAACGCTGCTGTAAATCGCCGTGCGAGATATTTTTTTAAGCAAATACAAAGTTCCGCTTATACTTAGGAGGCGCTTTGTAGAAGTGTGTTTCGATTGCTGCTTTTGATACTTCTTTGGTAACAGCAATTTTGAGAGGCACAAAACAGAAAAATCAGAAACCTGCTGAATATCCCTTGTCATTAATTAACTATTTGTGATAAACTCACGCCAGGGGCAGTACACAATATCTGTCGGAGCAGTGTAAGCAGAAAAGAAAGTTAACGAGAACACCTGAAACTATGTTTACAAGCTTATAGGGATTTGTTCCGTGTCACTCGGAAACAGTTCGCTGCTTTTTGTCTTCATCGTTTTTTTATTGTTTTTGACACTTCACTTTTTGTTACGTTACCGTTTCTAGAACAACCGAGAACCAATAACTGCCCATCCCGTTCCAGTAGGAATTCGCTCCAGAGCCCTAGGCTTTGCTAGCAAAGGATCACATTTCTCCCTCTGAGGCTTAAATCAGATCCCAACGGAGCACAATAATGGCTAAGCATATTTTTCTTTTATATCTGTAAAACGCCATTCAAGATGGTTAATTTGATACATTTTGCGTAGTTTTGTATGAAGTAGTTTGTTGGTAAATAATTTGTGAATGTGTCTCTAAAATAGTGTTGGAACTAACGCGTTACAAGTAACGACGTTACTGCAAACGCGTTAGTTTTTCTACTAACCTACTAACGCACTCGTTAGAATCCCAGATGACTAACGAGTAAAGTAATGTCGTTATTATTTTACGGTATGTCCTATCAAATTACGTTACCCGTCACTCGTTACTTTTGATTAAACGGCAGCCGCATGATTGAAAACAAAATCATTTTTAGTCTGTACACTACGTAAAAGTTGCAAAGATACCACAACAAAGCTACGCATAAGTGGCGTCATTTCAAGCTCCTTCGGAAGTCGGTCACGTTCGAAAGACGTTATAAACGTTCCCACGGCCGAGCCCAAAAGGCGCGAGATTATCGCTGCGCGAACTCTTAAAGGACCCATGAAACGATTTTCAGACTTCCGGCCAAATAAGATGGCGTTTGGGGATGCCCCTCAACTCATACAATGTTTCCCGGGTCACGTGCGCATGACGCACCACGGGGTACGCGGCTTCCGGTCTTGTCCTCTCCTTAGCACTGTGGACGTGGCTACAGCGAGAGCACTCTCCCCTCTCTCCCCATTAATAGGCTGCTAAGACCGGCCATTTTGACGGTGTGGAATGCGCGTTGCAAAAGAACCCTGGAAGTTAGCC
This sequence comes from Ixodes persulcatus, assembly GCA_013358835.2. Taxonomy (NCBI): domain Eukaryota; kingdom Metazoa; phylum Arthropoda; class Arachnida; order Ixodida; family Ixodidae; genus Ixodes; species Ixodes persulcatus. The sequence goes on from JABSTQ010010685.1 coordinate 580,319, forward strand.
ATTACCACGCGCTCAGCAGTCGCGCACACAGCTATGGCCGCCAGTAAATACTTCCTATACTCTGTTTCACCTTGTGTTGTACCTCAGGAAAGGCTACAAGCTCGAGCTCCTTGCTCTATGGCACACCTCGGCGGCACAAGCTCTCGTGCACCAGGGGCAGCTGCCAACGCTATGAGCTCGCGCTTCTAGCCTTCGCTGCGGTACAACAGAAGGTGAAACGGAGTATAGTTGCAGGCAGGCGAACCAGGCGCACGAGAAAGAAAACGAACCACGCAGCTGCCGAAACGTGGTTTTTATATCGCGTTGATCACACCGCTCGTCCGGTAGCAGCCAACGTTGCTAGGTAGCGGAGCAGCGGGGAGGGGATGCTTTGACTTACTCCGGATAGATGGCGCTGCGAAAACTTCGTGTACTAAACAAGAATATAAAGCTTTCGATTCATTTGTTTATGTTGAAACGAAATCATTTCTAAACGTTACCATTAAACTGAGAATATACTTGTTCAAAAGCGATATCAATAACCGCACCCGCCGTGACGTCACAAAGTTAGTTCCTATGGCCGCCGTACGTGAAGTCAAGTCAAGAAATAGTTCCTTTTTGTTTTTGCGGTTACGCAGCGCATTCGCGACATTTCGAGAGAAGTGGTCGTGTTTTATGGTCCTTGTGCTAAAGTAAACAAAAAAAGGGTAATAAGGTGCACGTTCTCTCGATGTTAAAATCGTTTCATGGGCCCTTTAAGTGACCTTAGTGCAGTCTTTGTATAGAAGCAGCTAAAGTCACCGTCACCGTACCCTAAAGAAGCAGCCGTCTCGCTGGAAAGAGACATCCATTCAGAAGGCAACAGTCTGCCGCCGCTCGAAGGATTTTGCCTCAGCGTCTCTAGCTGCTCCTGCTGGTCACATCCTTCTCTTCAAAAAAAATAGATTCTCGTTCTGTGAACAGAAAGGATAAACTCTGATGCACCCCATTCACACGGGCGGCATAAAGGTACCTTTAGCATAGGTCCTTATCGTAAAGGGAGATGAAGCTCGTATTCACGCAGACCTCCCTTTACAGCTACAGGGAATAACCTCGGACCCATGAATTCCAAATAAAAATCTAGCATATATGCTCCTGTTTGGTTTAGTGCATTGTAATAAAAAAAAAATATTTGCGAGGCAAAGATTATAAAGTAAACGTTAGCACAAACCTCATCGAAGCAAGTGGCGACAAATTTATACTCTCGGCAGCGGGCAACAGCGGTGGCCCGAACGCAATGGCGGCTGTACGTGCTTTGAGTAGCGAGTACACTCTAATTTGAGTAGCTACGACGAGTCGTCCGCTTCGCCTGCCCAGCAGATTTTCGTGGCCATGAATTCGCCTGGTAGAACTGTGAGCTTGGCTGCCAGCACTAGCGCCACCAGTAAGAAAGGCCCTCCAGTTCGCTGGTCCGAGGCGGAAACATGGTCACTAATTCGTCTCTGGGAGGACAACATCGGCGAAGTCCGGCGACAAAGGAGGAACGCCGGAGTGTACGAGACGATCCGCCTCGGTCTCGAAAGGCTTTCTATTGAGAAGACTCGGAGGCAGACGCAAAGAAGTAGCACAGCGAGTTTGGGGAATCACGGAGAGTTGTCGATCACGTTTCGCACCTTGTGGACCGCCGTCCTTTGGATTTGGATTAGATGACACGGCGGGCAATATGGCTACACTAACGAGACACTCTCAAGAAAATCTGATTTTTTATTCGCACTATGCAATAAAATCAATAAAACAATTATTCATTTGTTTTAAAACGACATATTCCACTTGTAATAAAGTAAACAATGTGTCTCAAACCTGGTTAGACCAAAAAATTGTATATTGCTCCTCCGCCCCTTTGTTTAGTCGGGCTGTCCCCGGTGCAATAAATATCTACCCTAAACCCTCCTTTTATGTGCCGTGTAATCCCGAATTCCTTTTGATACAGGTACCTTTATCTAAGGGACCTAAGCTACACGTCCTTTAGGCAGCTCGTGTGAATGGGGTATAAATTTTGAAGCGTTGACATTCCACCGCTTTGAACCAAAACAAATGTGTCAGAGGTGGCCGGGTGCTGACGTTGTAAATGCGACGTTGCTTTGTGAATGAATAAAATAACGTTTTTTTACCGGATTAACTCTGATTACATAAAGAGGTCTAATTTGCGTCTTTTACGTGGCGTGCATTTGGTCGTTCTTTTCAAAGCGGTCTCTTCTTCCCAGGCAGGCGCTACGGGTAAGGCTCAGTTTTCCGAATCACTCTCGCGAAGCGTCACGTGTTCGAGGATATACATTACACATCATGCCGACAGTGACTTTTTTATTAACCTGATCAATGCAATGTGAATTTCCTTGTTATTTATTTTGGTGTTATTGAAATTTCAAGATTGTATTATTGTGCGTTTTTTTAATTGCTTATCTATATTATTGGTTGCTGGCTCGTGCTGTTTGTGTGAGTTTCCAACGTATAAATGTGATCTGTACCCTACACCTCTGCTCCAATGCCGCTGCGCTGCAGAGTACAAATACATAAATAAATAAATAATCAGTCTTTACAAGTGTATTGTTGCCGAAGTTTATAAATAGGTTTATTATAAACAGCTGTCATATACTAACAGTGAAACACAGCGTCTAACTAACGTAAAGGTAACGTCTGTTAGTCATGGCAAGTAACGACATCGGTATTTCGTTACATCTGCAAAATGGTAAAGGAGCTCTATAACGCGTTAGCTTTTTTGCAAGCTAACGAGTAACGCTATTTGGTTACTTTTTTTCGGTAACGTGCACAACACTGCTGAAAACGTGCCTATTTTATATGTTTTAATTTTTTTTGCATAGAACTCTTTTATTGTTATTTTCAATATGATGTGTACATATCGTAAACCAAAGAATGAAATAAGTTTAAAAATCTATTACTACGTGCATGGTTCGGCGTGAAATTGACGGTTGTGCAAGTTACGATGGCAAAACCTGGGCAATCTCAACGCCTCGAGCTTCGAAATTTTATATCCCCGGAAGAAAAATAGCTACGGCTGGCAATTGGGCCAGTTGAACACGGAAAAAGGAATCGGGTCAGCTGAACACGTTTTTCCGTGTTCAGCTGACCCGATTGCCATCAGTATATACCAACCAGCTCAACTAAAATCCGTAACTTAGCTAATGTCACATTCAATTGGGGCGCACGCAGCACCGAGAAAATGCTGTGCCCAAGGCCGCGCCACCGCGCGGGTGCAGCGCATGACGCACTACCAAGTGAACACGAAGCATTCCGCCGTGCAACGCGCTTGGCGCGGTCACTTCAAGGGCACAACATAAACGGGTGGACCATTGAACAAAATCCGCCGCGAGTGGGGCAGCGCCGCGCGCCATCTAGCGAGAGCCTTCCGAGCCGCCATGTTTACCGAGACGAGGAAGACGAAGCGAGGGAAAGAAACGGCCGAAGAAGGCGGAGAGCATTACCTCAAGGCCGCGCCGGCCCGCAGTGCGCGAAGCTGCACGGTCTCCTTTCGACGGTGCAGCTGGTGCAGCAACGCGCCGGTGTCGTGCGCCGCGCGAAGTCCCAAATGAATGTAGTGCAGCCGGACCGACACGACCATCTGAACGCGACGCGTCCTTCGGTGCAGCGCGGTGCGGTGTGGTGCGCCCCAATTGAATGTGACATAAGGCGTTCGCATACAGCTGAATGCTCCTTTCAAGGACACGGCTTAACATATATTTTTACATAAATATAAAAAGCATTTACTCGGACCATCATTGCACAATCTGACGTGGAAACATCATGCACAACCACGATTGAAGGAACATACAGCAAAAGCAAAGGTATAAGCAGAAAACGTGAGCAGAGAGAGTGGTGTGTCCCGAACGGCGGTGTCGCCAATTCCGTCCTAGAAACGCACACTTTGGTTTTGAATTCAGAAAACTCAGCTCCGTGCTGGCGCTTATGACATCCAGTTTTTTTCTGCAATTCGATATATATATATATATATATATATATATATATATATATATATATATATATATATATATATATATATATATATAAAATAAAACGAAGCGCAGGATGACGAAAAGTATAAACGGAAGAAAACGCACCTGAGACGGTTGTTGGAGTTTTTAAAACATTGTATTGGTAAAGTTGGTCGACGTTTCGGCCTGAGCCAGACCTTTTTCGAGACAGTCTCGAAAAAGGTCTGGCTCAGGCCGAAACGTCGACCAACTTTACCAATACAATGTTTTAAAAACTCCAACAACCGTCTCAGGTGCGTTTTCTTCCGTATATATATATATATATATATATATATATATATATATATATATATATATATATATATATATATATATATATATATATATATATATATATATATATATAATATATATATATATGGCCCACTTCTGAATATCATCTCTTCTTGCTTGGTTGCGCGTAAAAATACCCGAGACAGCATCTAATATTCCGGCATAACACTCTAAAATATAAATTTCTGTGAGCTATGTTTGTACATCGTTACATATGATTGTCGTCTGACGTACATTGCCCAAGAAGGTTAACGCAAGCATGACTTTGGCGTTGTTGTTTCTTTGTTTTTTTTATTTTAATTTGAGGAGGGTTTTGGCGAACACCAATCTTTAGTGCGTCAGTTACTGCACCGAATAAGCGCTTTCAACGACAGTATTGATTGTACTGGCAGTCTTTTATATCTGTGAGAAAAACAAAATAAAACATGCAATCACTTGTTTAAGCTTAGAGGGTTGTGCCATGGAAACAAAGCTCTCAAATTAGCGACGCCACAGAACTCGCTAGGTTCGGTCTAGGCGAGACGTGGCTGGGAACATTTAAAGCGAAATGAATGAATTTTTAAAAGGAAATGTTTATTCTACTAGTTGGCGGCACCGAGTTGACTCAGACCAGTGGTAGCTGAAAGGGGTAAAATGCCGTCTCCGCCATGCTTAGCTATGAAATTGTTGCGATAATAATAAATGTGGCAGATCAGGGAAATTCAACAAGTGTCCAGCATTGCAACTGGAAATTGAAAATGAGTATGAAGAGCTGAATGTATTGCACGTTGATCACGAAGTTGGTTGATTTGTGTATCTGCAGGCCACCTGGACGGGCCTTCGGCCTCTCTGTTGTGCCCCCCCCCCCCCCCCCCAAGTATTGCTACTTCGCAGACTTATAGATTTGCAAATGATTGATCAGTCATGATTAAAAATTAGATGGTGACATAATTTTATGTACTACATCAAATCAGCCACAGGCGCTTTTTTTGCGCGAGTAAGCTCTTGTGAACTAGTTTTGCGTGTCACAAAACATTTTAGCATAAAAGAGCAGCTCTTGGCAGCATTTATTGGCCGTCAGCAAAATATTACTGTTTCCAATGGGTCAGAAGATCATTGCTAGAGTTTCTGCATGGAAGATAGTAAGAATTTCAGATTATTATGACAGACGACTTCACAGAAATTCTCGCAAACGTTACATTTATGCAACAAATTTCGTATGTATTAAAAGCAAAGATCAGGGCACGCGTACTTGCTCCTGCGAACCTGCGAACCTATGTAATAAAGTTCTGCGAACAAACAAATAAAGTTCTGCGAACCTATGTAATAAAATATTTTGTGCAGTCCGAGAAACTCTACAGATTTCACACATTATTTAAACAGCGATTATTTTGCGCAATGAATACGTTTCCAAGCCGAAGTATTCACATTCCGAGTTTTTTTTTTTTTTTTTCACCTTTAATTAGACACTAAGTAACGGGTCGCTATAAACCTGTGTTAACGTGCACTCTAGAGATTATAGTTTCATGTCTTCGTTGCACAGCATGAGCCTTTGATTTTCGGAAAGGTGTGCAGATTGCGGTTTGAGACGAATAGCGTGTGTCATCCCTAGCTTTAAAGCTGCTAAAAAAAACGGTTGCCGTGGCTTTATCATCCAATATGAAGGGTATGAATGACGCAGTGCTATTGGATATGAAGCGGTATTCACACATCCCAAGATTTTTGCCGTAATAACTTGCAATAACCCTTCAGGCAGTTCTCCACGCGTCGTTAAAGTAGAGTCGAGGCTCATGGCTGCCCATAAATACCAAATCTATGTTTTGTCCCGCACTCCCTGGTTTATTCCGCATCCCTCAGAAGCGAAATGGCGTAATTTTTCTTGAGCTCTTTACCTTATTTGTGGTTTCCCTGCCTTTGCGTTTTGTACTTCGAAGGCATTGCTAAAACAAATCGGAGCATGACCGGATCCGAATTCTCCCTGTGGATTCCATAAATTTTTACGCACTGGCTGAGCTGGTATGTAGCCAAGACCTGTGTTAGCTTAATTTATTTGTGTAGAAAAAGTGTGCGTTTTACCGTAAACTGAAAAGCAAATACACCACAAATATGTAATCCAACCACGTAAATGCATCATTCTTGGTTGCAATATGATATTTAATACCTCAATTGAGGATGTCAATGACACGAAGTAATGCTTACATGCAGTCGGAAAGGGAGCACCAAAACGTCACTCTGAACTTATGAGCGAGCGCCAGTGCGAGTTACCCCAATTCAGAATTATCATACAGGAAAACAGAACACCAAACCCAATACATTAAAGTTGCTTTTTCTAAATTATTACAAGTGCTTTTGTGCCTCTTCTATAGCCCTTTTCACAAGGGTGCCGCCATCTTGAATTGTTGTCACTTCCAGTATGGGTGAAAACTTTGTTTTGCCGTTGACAAGCCGATAGAAGGCATTTAGGATATAAGCGTAACCTTCACACATTCTCGTTTTGCCTCCCCTCTATTTTTTTACTATTTGCACGTCAAAACGGTATATTATTTTTTCGTCACCCATATCGGATATGCCTATTAAGCGGTTGGGGACGAGAGTACACGACAAAAGGTCTATAGGGTAAGTAGAAAAGAGGCGTTGAGGTTACAACCTGCGAATACAATCTGTGAACAAACTTTAATCCCTACTTTTACTACTTCGTTTCATGAAGGAAATATAAATTTAGCAGTAAAAGTAGCGCGCATAGGGAACACTAAATTTTCGAAAAACAAATTAAACTAAAGCAAATTTTCAAATTAGCCTCTACCAACGCACCATGGGCACATGATGCCTGATCACGTCCCTGACGCAAAATAGACACGTGCTCTTACACTGAAAACATTGTAAAAAAATCCCTGTTCTTCATTAAGCAAATACGTTGGCATTAATTTTCTTATGAGTTCCTACGGCCAGCATATCCGAAGAGTTGGTGGAATTCTTTTACGCGTAGTCTCAGGCTATGCAAATCACGGTCCCAGTATAATAGATCTTTATAAATAAATATTTTAACACCATTTTTTGTTGAATATTGAAAATCTTCATGGGTGCACTGTTCACATACACTTTCTTCGTGAGTATGTTCTAAGTAGCTCCTTACATTCATTATTCTGTGAGTTTTCTTTTAACATCACGACAAAATAGAAGAAACCTAAAAATTTCATACTTGAAACCGCCGTGGAAGGAGTTACCTGCAAAGGGCCTGAAGACGAAGATGGGACGTTATGTGGGTCAATTTTATATATTTCTTTTATGTAGTACCGCTTTCCCTTCAAAGGCGTCGTAGGACTGGGTTTAATATAATTCACGCCACGAGACACGGGTCGAGCAAAAATGAGATCGGTGCTTTCTAGTCCAGGTACTTCCGGAGCCAAAGTTCTAGCGGCTAAGTTAGTGTCGCATATGACACTGAATTAGAAGTACAAGGAACAATATATCGATGCATAACAGCAACCTGAGCTCCATCTCAAGTGCTACACAGGGACCAAAAGGAAAATAAGAGTTTAGTTCGGCCCTTGTCAGTCGAAGGCTGCTGCGGAACTTTTTATTATGCATTGAAGATTGGCGCGCCTCCATCATGCCAATATTTCAACAAAGAAAGCCGATGCTGAACATCTGCCCCTTTCGTTTGTTAATAAGTTCTTAATACACGTACCTGCGAAAACGGCGAACCCTGATTGCGTGATTGCGGCAGCCAGGAGACGGCCGCTCAAATCCTTCTGTGAGTTTCCGCAGTGGGAAATCGATCGCCCGTTGTTAGGTTGATTGCAAAAGGAAACTTACATCGATCGTTCTGCATTTACGAAGAACACGCCTTAAGCCGGTTATTTTTATTTTTTTTTATTTTTCCCCTTTTATTTTGAGAATGAGGTTCCGTTTTATGAGTAATTCCCTAAAGAAAGGTACATATAGGCGCCAGTCAGTTGGTCTGCAAAATGTATGAACTACAGATTTGAGATAAGCAGTCGCATTGTTAAGATACACAACGACGTCTTATGAGAACTCGTGACCTAAACAAATGCTTGCGCTCCCGTGTTCCAGTGGAACACACACAGAAAAAATTTCAAACTATACGCATTTGTAACCAGGGCATCCGGCCACCATCGTGTCTCAGCTCGTGGCAGCAGACATGCACAGTCACAATCATTCTATAACCAATTTCACGAGAATGCTGCACGTGTTTGGATGCATAGAGCACTTGTAAGGGACGCCATGCTTGCAATTACTTCTTTGTTTTGACCACGGTTGAAGTTAAAGGGTTCGAGTATATGTATATTACTTCAGCTGTGGCCAGGAGATACGATCGCTGAGCGTATTGTGGGGATGAGCGGAACTGTTTTTAGATTCTTTTTGCCTTGGAACACACCGGGGGAGGGGATAAAGCTACGATGCTTTGTTTCTCTGAGCACGATAACCAAATATACCGTATCTACCAACGGCCGAACTTACGGCGATTTCACGTGTGTTAGGGGAGCTTCTTTTGATGTTTTTTTGGCACGAATTGCCCTTTTTGTTAAGGTATAGTAAACTCATGACTGCTTTGATTGCAACTCAATAGCATTCCCTTCATCATCTCGCCAATAATCAAGTCTCTTAGAACCCCGGTTTGTACTTAAACAAGCTTTGAACGAGGTCAACTAGACATAATCCTTAATACTCTTTAACTTCCTACTTGGTGTGTACTATCGTATTTGAGTGTTGATACCTTCCTCGGACCCTAAATGAGGGGAATTTACTACCTCAAAAGTTATTTTCTGCTATAGATGTTATGGGACCTTATCAAAATTTGATTATATCAGTAAACCTTTTTTTTATTTAGTACTGTTTTTTTGCTGTGATTTTTGTGAAACTTTTCTGTAAGGCTAATATTTGAAAGTGTCACATATTTTCGCCCCTGTGAATGCCACGTAAACTGAATTGATTGGCGTATATCTTGCTTTGCGTGTGCATGACTTTACAATCAGAATATTTGCAGCGTTAAATAGTGACGTTGGCCTTGTTATCGTGGGATCGATCGTCAGCTTGATGTAAGAGCGATTTTGTTTTTTTGACCATACGGCCCAGACTTGCGCGTTCCACTGTGTGTAAACAAAAGAAGATATAACAAAATGACTTTGTTTTCGAAATTCTATCGAACTGTCAGTCCAATTATTTTTTTTCCCGTTTCTTATAAAATTGAGAACAGTATTTCATTTTTTTAGCTGTATTGAGCTCGGGGACACTGGGCATTCAGTAGTTCGAAGATAAGTGGATGCAGGTACCACGGAGCGGCTATAGCTTTTCTTGCAGACTGGGGCCAAAACCAGGGAATTTTGGAGGATCGTTCCTGCCTCATCTCAAAATAAACGTTCATGAACCGCCTCAAAAGAACGCGTGCGATCGTCCGCTCAGCCGTGACTCGAACACGTTATCTGCTTAACGATGTACACCGAGGTTCCGATTTTGATTGGACCGACCTGTAAATACACCTTGAATGTCTTATTGTGAAGGAAACCCAGCGCAGACACCCAGTTAAACAGATCACCGGTCTACATAAAAACGACGACGGCTTCGAGAACGAGGTTGCGGGTGGCTTAGAGTAGGGCATGACCATTAGTATTGTCGCCGCCCGAGCCCGTTGTACTGTAGCTCGTACCCGTAATGCCAGCAACCTATCCCTAGCCTTGTTACACCCAAGTACTTCTGGTAACAGCACCACCATCGATGACAAGAGCCAGGCCCCCGCCAAAGTAGGACATCTTGCATATTCGCCGGCTCCACAATCCTGTTTTGCGTACCATCACTCTGCCAAAGCTACAAATTCTTTCCTTCTTTGGGAACTTGTGAGACCGCCAAGGCTTTGGGGAAAATGTTTTAGCAACCATCAAAAGACAACGTCGAGCTCCTACGCATCGAAAAATGCGAATACCCCCAAACGTATATATATATATATATCTGCCCGGGCCAGCGAAGAAGGCGATTGAATAAGTGAGGCTTTCGGACGAAGGGTGCGAGCTCGCCATCAAAACCCTTGTTGAACGATTCGGATGAAAAAACACATTGACCAACTGCTAGCACTGTCACCAGTGGACAGTTCCAAAGACGTCGTGCAGCTGCGTCATCAGTACGACTCAGTGCAGTTTCGCACAAGATGCCTTGAAGCCATGGGTATGCCATGGCATTGTCCTGTGTCGTGTCTTCATATGAGGTGCCTCCCAAATGACCTCGCTCTGGTGTTCGGACATAGCATGAAAGAAAGAGACTTTTTTTAAAGTATCCAGTAGAGTGCCTCTAGTGGGAACATTCAAATAGAAAGCCGTGAAGATAACCTAGTCGAGCTTCAGGGGCTTTCACCTGAACAACCTCAAGAGAAACGAGGGAAACCATGGCCTGTAGTCGCCCAGTAATATCCGTCCACGTCCCTTGCCCTGCAGACCGGAGCAACCTTACTGGAACTTAGCTCGTGCCCTCTTTATAGCAGTGTGGGGCACCAACTTCAGGACTGCGATGCTGATATCGCTTTTGAAACAAAACTTAACGGACTGCGAGGGGGTGTTTAAGATGTGGCAAGATGAACCATCTGGCACTTTACTGCCGTACATTGACTCAACTATTATGCGGCACCTGCAGAAGACACCAATTAGTTGTCCTCTGCAACATATGGCGTTCATCTCAAGAAACGTTAAAAATGAGCTTCACTGATATCGTTGAATCACGTAGGGAAGAGTCCATTCAACCAGACAGTTCACGCGACCAGCGCTCCAACCAGTAGCACAGGAGTCTCGTCGGTTCAGCTCCAAACCGCAAGGGCCCGGGCGATAAACACCACTGAAAGCACATTAGTAGGAGTCCTCCTGGACACCCGAGGTCAGCAAACCTTTATAAACGAGATATGGCGGAAAGCCGTCAATGTCCAGTCATCAGTACTAAAGAGCTCGCCGTCTACACATTTAAAAAGAAAAAAAAAAACTATATGGCCGTAACTGTATCGTAGCCGCCTTGTGGTTTTGACACTTCAAATTTAAAACAGCACAAGCAAGGTTACAATTAAGGAGATTGATGTGCCTGAACTATGTACCGTGACGACACCGCCAATCAGCAGTCATCTTCTAAATCGTTTACACACAGAAGAGTTTAAAGCGGCTGACGTCTCTCCACCAGGCTTAGAAGGCGACACACACGTTAGCGTATTTATAGGATCCGACGGGTATTGGAAGGTGGTGACTGGACGAATTCACCATCCACCTGAATAACAGACGGCTGTATATACCCTATTTGGGTGGATTACGGAGGCGATACAACTGTTGAACACCCACTTGGAGTCCTACCTGTCCAAAATGCTTCCCTACTTCGGAAGACGTAGTCACGAAGTCCAACGCTACTGACGCACTTCATACCGCAGCTCCTGTGCCAGCTCTCTTGTCGAGTTTGGTTCCAGTCATGGCAAGAACGACCGTGTAAAGCACCTTCGACCTTAAAGAAAACGTACATAAAAAATCGACATCGGTGCAGATGCAGCACAGCATATGCACCACTGACTACTACTGAAATGAGCTTTCATCGTCGGCTCCCGGATTTGTGTCGAGCTTCGTTCGGTACGCAGGGCACTTAGACGTGTGCCAAGCCTAACCTCTCGCTACCAAATTTGCCGCTTTCAAGTTTCCCAAGATAGGCGCTTCTATTGCAGTTTGACCGAAATGATGCCAAACAAGCGTGAAGGTCTGAACTATGTACATCTCGTACTGGGTTTATTAGTTGGTTTGATGACGTCTATTTTGATCTACACTAAAGGAAAGGTTATTTCCAATCCAGTCGTGAACACTGATATAAATGGCAACGACGTACTGCACTGGATGTTTGATCTGTGGTTCAAGATGAAGGGGGTTTTCAAGGGAAAATAGCCTTCTGTGTTTCAGCTCCTCAAAAAGTCACCGGCCCGACGGCTCAAGGTTCTCCTAAGCGAGACCGCTGATCCGCTCGAAATTTCCACGAGTATGTTTGTTTTAAGGAGTGCCACCAGAAATCCGAATTTATCATGGAGTCAAAGTCAAGGAAAAACGTAAACGAGCAGGCTACTCATGAAGACCGAAAAGGTTCGACACCCGCTGGTCTGCGTCATCCTGCTGGAGCTAGAAAGTGGACAATAGAGCACCTCTGGAAACGGAGGAAAACAGAATATTTACCAGAGTTGCGCCCTGCACATAACAGCACAAGAGAATTGCCACCACATATACAAGTGTGACATAGAAATCATAGAGCACAAAGATAGATCACTGCTGTGCAGACTTAAGGCCGGTTCTCACATACAGCGGAGCGCGAAGTTAGCGCTACGTGAGCGCTCGAAGGAGCGCTCATGTGGCGCTTCCTAGCGCGTGATGTAGCGCTCGATTAGCGCTTCAGTAGCGCTCTGTTAGCGCTACAGAAGCGCTTTAGCGCTACAGAAGCACTTTCTTAGCGCTCTCACGCTCCTTGTGCCGTGCTTGCTGTTGCGGAATAGAGCGTGCACGGCGATTCTTTTGTTGTTGTTTTTCCTTTGGCATTGAAAGAAGAGGAAGTAAAAGAGCCGCTCTCCAAGCAAAGGGCTCGGCAGGCGATCCACAGTCATGTACTCTGAGCGACTAATTGACTGGGTAGGACCTCACCGCTTTCTATTCAATACTCGTGACCCTGGTTTTGAAGACACGCTGTTAAAAATAATCGCATTCGAAGGAGCTCTGTGTCTTGGTCCCTCAGCCTAGGAACAAGGTTCGCCGGGTACTGTTGGGTTTGGGAGGTGGCGATCTCTGGCGTGGAACCAAGAGTCGGGGCTGTGGCTCGCTGCTAGCATGGCCCCGAGGAAACAGGCCTGGAGTGGGGTTACTGAACTAGAACTTTTATGTACAGTGAATATACAAGTAGCATGGTCGACTGGTTAATCGGCAATCGGCGACTTCAGGCTCCCTGAGCACGTGTTATATATAGCCCTCCGAGGGCGAGAAGGTCCTCTGAGAGAGAGGAGCCTTCCCCGGTGTTCGAGTGTTCACGAGGTGTCCGAAGTGCGGGGGCGGCTGATGCAATTTCTGGGTGTTCTTTCAGCGAGGGGCAGATGATGTAATCCCTCGACGTTCTTGCCGCGCTCCGGTGGCTGATGTAAGGAGTCGACGTTCTTGCTGGAACCCAACACCGACAGACCCACACATACACAGGCACGCTCACGCACGCCGGTGTTTCTCCTTGCGAGGGCCGGCGATCCCAGATGGTCTTGTGGCCTCCGGAAGACGTTCTTTTTGTGTTTGGAGCCCTCCTCGAAGGTCACCACCGGCCCGATGCCTCAAGGGCCAGTCTCGGGAATCTGAACGTGACTGCCTAGAGCCGTTGGTGCGCGCCGGGGCCCAACGTGACAATAGGCTTTGCTGCCATTGGTGACAAGTGAAGGTTAACTCCAGGACGGAGCCAAGGAACCCAGTCGTAACAGTCCCCGTCGGTATCTCGGTGGCGAAAGATTTCGCGCACCCAGAAGGCTCTTCTGGGCGTTAAGCCGTCCACCCACATATGCACTAATTGCATATGTAAGAGCATTTGTCGCATTTCTATTTCAGCATCCACATGTCTTCCATGGTGCCGCTGATGCACACCCAACCACAGGAACCGGAACCGCAGTGCACGCGCTAATCCGCAGCACCGCGGTAGATGAAGCGCTACTGAAGCGCTGACACGGTGCTACTGAAGCGCTAACAAGGCGCTACTGGAGCGCTAACAAGGTGCTACTACTGGAGCGCTAACAAGGTGCTACTAAAGCGCTAATCACGCGCTGTATTAGAACGAAGTCACGCTCTAGGAAGCGCCACATGAGCGCTCCTTCGAGCGCTCACGTAGCGCTAACTTAGCTCTCCGCTGTATGTGTGAACAGGCCTTTAATCATGAGTCGAATATGCTTCCCACCAGGGATGGTGTCACTCGAACTTGTGTACTTCGCCTTTCGAATGGTGTCGAACTTTTATTTCTATGATGTACAGTTTATTATATTTTGTGTGTAAACAGATTCATCATTGTGTGTCCATTTTTATTTGTATTTCCAATATGTATAGTTTATATATTTTCTGTATTTTTATCTTTCTGCGTGAAAAGATTCGTCACTATGTTTCCACTTTTATTTCTATAGTTTACTATCTTATCTTTGCCCCGACGCTGCCAGTATGGGGGCCTTCGGCTTTGTCAAGCTGTCTATTTGACAGATTTTTCTGCAGGCCTCCTGCATCATGTATTTTTGGTGCAAAATAAAACATTATTATTAAATTCATCGCTTCCACCTCCGGCCGCGAGAGGTGTTGAATAAAAACAAGGAAGATGAGGGGGCCACGGGGAGCACGCGCACGAGAGCTCGGGGACACTGGGCATTCAGTAATCCCTAGGCACGGAGCGGTCCTAGCCTTTCCTCCACAGCCACGTCCCACTAGCGCAAAAAACAGTAAATCATGTCTGGAGACATTGCATAAACCTGTTGTTTTATTTTGTGACTGAAATATTTTTTTGCTGTTCTCATTTTGTCAGCTATCCTAGGGATTGGGGGGGGGGGGGGGGTAGTAGAGGTGGAGGAGAAGTGTTTGCCGGAGTTTTGTAACTGCTTCTCAAAAAAAAAATGACTATAAACAAGCAAACATGATTTAAAAAAGGACTATAAGACATCTGTGGTGACATGGTTGGTTTCTCATCTAATGCTTCGACGGCAACGTGATTTATTGGATTAACGTACGCTCCCTTGGAGGTCATGGGCGTTCTACGGATAAAGGAAGACGGATATATCAGCCTCTCTTGCAGTTACCTTGTATGTCAATCTCCAAATAAAGAAAAAAAAGTGTCAGCTCACCAAAATGCTAACGCCGTGGAACACGACAAGACCTGGGCTGCCACGCATTCCTCCGCCAGAGGATATCTGAGATGACACTCTGAGCCCGGTGTCTGGGGACTTCACTATAGGATTAAGTCCGCCGCCACTCTGCATCGTAATTTATTCGGGAGAATAAAGCGGCGACGAAACTTTGTGAACCGCCGCTTCAAAGACTCAGGTGCTCCACGGAAAAGAGGCAGATCGCGAGTCGGCTCTCGGGGCGTCAACACGATGCATTAAACGCGGCTCTGCGGCCCTGAAAGACAAATAGGTACCTTCCAATGATAGGGACGCAAGGTACTCCTGGTGGCGGTGTTTATATGGCGGCGCATTTGGGTACAATATTTTACACGAAAAACTTCGATTCGTTTCTTTTTGATTAAGAAAGGTAATGCACGCCCTTACTTTGTGTGCTGATGCCGTTCGCAAAGTGAATATATCCACGCGCGTCCCAGAGCGAGCGCGTGCGTGGCCGAATGGTTACCGTGGTTGACTCTGGCCCGGAGGATCTGGGTTCCATTCCGGGTAAAGGAATGTTCTCTTATTTATTCTTTCTGCTTCTCGTTCTCGCAAGTTCGAGAACTTTCTCGTCTCATCGAGTTACGAATGTTCTATGCTCCGAACGCTCTAGGCCGAATGTTCCAAAACCCCACGTCGGTGCAAAAGCTGCTCGGGAGTCAGTCTCTCCCAGCGTTCGATCATGCTGTTACGCAGACTTCGACGCCCGTGACGCGCTGTTGTTATCTTCAATTTTTTTTTTTTTTTTGTTTTGGGTACAAGTTTGCCCCATTTTAACGTTTATTTATTTCTGTTTATTTATTGTTTTTTTTTTGTGGAATATATGTGGCCGATTTTGTGCAACGCTTGTTTTGATTATTGAAGAATTAAACGTGACTATGCCTAATGCTCCCGTTTTTGATTAGGCAAGAAATACGTCATAAATATGTAACGAATTACTTCCATCATCGTAGTTTAAGTCAAATTCCAGTTCGGCTATCTGCCGGGCATAAGCTTAACTCTTGATACTGCCTTTTTACGGTTGTACGGTAACAAGCAGAAGCTGTGGTAACCCTACTTTACATAATGTGCGCAGTGCATTACTTAACTCGACGGCATGTCGTGTTTGCATTAGAACTTGCACAAAATATAGCCAAAGAAAGCCCTAAGCACGCCTCTCTTCGACTGATAGCGTTGGACTGAGCGCATAATAGTTTTTACAGGAACATGACCGAAGGTATTGCTATAAGCCAAGGCCAGTCTTCGGTTTAAGCGATAATAAAACTATTTAAAATAACTGGCCGTGAACCCTGAACGCTACTAGGGTGGCGAAGCGATTTGCCCCCGTAAGTTGACCGAGGTAATAAAGAGTATAACAAAAAAGAAACTGCTTAAAACAGGATTTGCGTCGTGTTGACAACACCTATCCTCACGCTCAAGTCGTTAATGGGCGCAACTCGTGGTCGACGTGGCCGCAAAAGAAAGAATGTATTACGAGGCCGGTCACAGTACAATCGACTTTGGAAGTTACACATTACGAATAAGGACACACGGCTTTTGCCATGCATTGACGTAGTTACAATACAAAAAAGAGGCCAAACTGACATAACCGTCTTCCTAAAATGGCTACCTGCAAAGCGGACACCCCAGCTACTTAACGCGAAAAACTTGCGTCTCAAAATGGCCTGGTTTGTGTGAGAACATAACTTATATCAAGTTTTGGGGGAAAGCATTTGGTATGAACGGGTGATTTCTTTAAAGGGGCGATGCAACAATTTTTGTACTTTGCGCAAATACCGCTTAGAACGGATCCCTGACGTTAATGACCTATGAAACACGCGTTCGTTTTTCACCCGACGCAATAGAAGTCCCAGTAAAAAAATAAAGAAAAACGAGCAGCGTTCACCCCCTCAACTCGCAGCCAGAACAAGCGGCTACGCGATCTGGAGCCGATTATATGCCGCCAATGTTGATCATAGCCACGCGCTGGGGTTGGCAAAGCACAGGAAACGCGCTGAGTTCCAGACATTGTTATGGCTCGGCTATTGTCGTCGTTGCAGCGATTGGACACGGGCCATTACCCGAATGCTTCTCGAGCTAGTAATTATCACGAGCCCAAACCGAGTGCCCGCGCAATGCTCGGGTCCAATCTATGAACAGCATTCAAATATCGTCATATGGGTGTCCCCACTTTACTGCGATCCCCACTTTAAGTCATCAAAATTTGCAAAGGAGAGATTGAATGAAAATTATCGCTTTTGTCTCTGAAATTACGCCGCAACAAAGGAGTTTCTTGGCCAGTGGCGTTGCGTGCGACTAACCTTGAGTCCCACTGGTGCCAGTAAGCTCGTGTAAAGTGAAAAACATTCCAATTGAGTATTGTTGCGCTGCCCCTCTAATATCCGCAATTTGCCTTTTGGCATAAATCATTTTCTGGGTATTTTTTAGTCTTTCCTGCATATCTAAACGCTCTTTGATAAGTAGATTCTAAATTTCTCACTTACGCCCCACACGTGTTTTGAGAAGTGTCACCCCTCTGTAAGGTAGCATGTATATTGCCACGCGCGTCGCCGAGCGAGCGCGTATATGGCCGGTACTACGATTGTGTAGCATTTGGAGGTCGCGCATGGCTGTCCGTCATGCAGACCTCAATGCAAGAAAGGTGCAATACTACCTTTTTTTAATTTAGTAAAGCAAGTGCAAATTGTTTTTTCGAATTGTAAGCCTAAACCCGATTGGCTAGGAATTTGTTGTACTCTACAAAAAGGAATTGTAGAGAATTTTAAAATGGTTTGACCGTTTTGCTTTCTCATTGCAATAAAGATATAAAAAAGAAAGCGCGTGCGTGGTCGGATAGTTACCGTGCTTGGCTGTCGAGCGGAAGATATGGGTTCGATTCCAGGCAGCGGAATGGTCTTTCTGTTATTTATTCTTTCTACTTGGCGTTCTCGCAAATACGAGAGCTTTCTTATCTGATCGAGTTACGTAAATGTCCTCCGCGCGGAACGTTCTAGGCCGAATGTTCCAGAGACCCACGCCGGTACAAAAGGTGCTCCGCGTGGCAAGCCGCAGTCAGTCTCGCCCCAGCGTTCGACCGCACTGTTACGCCAGAATCGACGCCCGCGACGCTCTATTGTTATCGTCTGTTTCCTTTTTATTTTGGGAACAAGTTCGCCCCATTAAACGTTTAGTTTGTTTCAGTTTTCGTCGCCTCATCAATTGTCATTCGTGACAATAGTGACTATGTAGCGGAGGCGTGTGCAATTAAGTGGTCAAAGCTATTTCTAACTCATTGTTTTATTATCACTTGAAGTTTTAGTTTTATGACGCGAACAGGCCTGTTTTCCAGTCTGAAACCAGATCATTAAAAACGTCTCTCTAGAAATAGATGGCAAGAAACATAAATCCACATTACACATCTTTTTTTGAAAAGTGCACGTTCTGTTGCTTTTTCTTAGTTCCCTCTGGAAGAAAAAATTGATAAAAATAACGGTCTTTCCTCGCACCTGCCAACATTCGCAAGACTTTCAAATTTCGGTGTTGGCGCAGCCAGGAATAATCTAAAGTCCAGCATAAAAAAACAAAAATGTAATATCTATGTAATAAAATAATGCCGTCTGCCTTCCAATATCTTTGAAGGAAGGCGACAGAGCTTGTCCCTGTGATCAAGCTCCAACACTTTTCCCGCAATGCGCATACAAACAAACAAAAAAAAAACGTTGTGACATATTTTATGCACAGGTGTATAGGTGCTATGTGCAAAAATATCTACACAAAATGTGCTCTCGTTCCTGCCCAGGAAATTGAGAGCCCTTCCTGTAGCCCACGACAAAAACGGCTGCAGCGAGCGAGACACCAACGCCATCTACAGAACGATATTTGCGCCGGCCCCGGATGCAAACTCCAGAGCTTCCGTCGACTAGCATGTAAGCAAAAACAATATACAAAAGACTGAATCGCACCAAAGTATAAAAAAATAAGGTAGATAGAGCGCCGGCGCTCTGATAAAAAAGAAAAGCATATGCTAAGTACACCGCTGCCGAAAGGAAGCCTACGGGGCCATGGAGGATATGGCAAGTGATTCGAGGAGTTGCCGATCTTTGGAATCGCGTAGGGAAGCGAGAAATATTTTTTTTGCATTTATACTGTACCTCTTGCGAATTCGTATTTTTTTATGTATCGTGCATTTTTCTTACTTCTTTACTACGTTCAGTTGCCGCTAACTACAAGAAGGAAACGAGGCACACATGAAGGCCTAATGCAAGCAGTCCCCATGTTGGTTTGTTTGAAGTTGTAGGACGAAAAAAAACCACAAAATTCCTACTATATCTCAAGTTATCAAAAGCATTTATTCTGTATGAGGAAAACAAAAACAAATAAAGGGAGCTTAAAAAGAGAGCAGAAAATTTCACGAACGCACTTTCTTTCGACCGCGACTATAACTTTTACAACCACCGTCAGTGACAAAATAAGAACGGTGCAGGTCGTGTCTTCTAATGCCCTGCCTACAGCGCGCGCTTCATGCCTTCCGTCGTGCTTTAGCTGCGCACGCGCGCTTGAAGTGTACTACAGTTGAAGCTTCTCCCTGCCATCCTCATCTTTCCAGTGTCATTTTTGTTTTATGCAACCGTGTAAAGAATGCTGGAATGTAAGTGGACTCAACTTCGAATCCGGCTTTCTTGTCGTGGTTTTAAAAAGAATATGGTTGTTGGAAGGATAGTTGCGGTTCAAAGAAACTGTCATTACGCCAATTGTGTAAGTTTGTAATGGCAGCAGGATATTTTATTACCTTAACTACACTCAAAGTTTAACTCCGGGTGTTTGGCCACTTATAATTCGGAGATCAAATGTCTACTTCGAGTGCGGCGACAACACTGAGTTACATCTTTTTAGGTAAATATGATATAGGAATCGAGAAAAGTGTTGGAGAAAAAGGTATCCGTGTTTTCCTGTACGTCCTTTAATATCTAATCCGTTTTTTTTTTTTTTTTTTTTTTTTTTTGAGGGGGGAGGGTGAACTTAGTCAGAAGGTGATGGTCACAAAAATATTAGAAACGACTAAAGCGCGTTCATGTGGGTGGAGATTCACAAAAGAAGCCACAGTGGAAGGCGGCATGTAGTATTTGGACCTAAAGCTTGACTTTAAGCTTGACCCCGTGTTCCGAAGTCTTTTGAAAAGTCTTCGGAGCACGGAGAAACACGTTAGAAAAAAGCCTACAATACCAGTGGTATTACCTTACATACATAAGTTGACTCACAGACTTAAGAATGTTGGTCAAAGACGTAGCGTTCCAGTAGAGTTCTCGGCTCCGTTAAAATTGTGACGCCTTCGTGTAAAAGTTTATAAAGGAAGGCAGAATGGTCAGGCATGCGAAATAAATCATTGAACAAAAATAGATTCGTCAAGTGCAAAGCGGGTGTACTGTAGCAGATACCGTTGACATGTAAAAGGGTTTGGATAAACCGGTGGATGTAATAATGAAAGACTTATGGAACATGCCCGCCCTGTTAATTTGTCAATTGGGAAGCTGGGGACTCACTGTGATAGGTGTGGCTGCAGTTTAATTTTAGAGGAAACGACGACGCTGGGACACATAAAACAAAGATGACAAAAGAAATTTTAAAGGCGTATTTTATTTCACAGTGGGAGGACGCAAGCTCTATCAGAGTGCTGTCTATATCTTTGTATGACAAGGAACTAGCTTTGCTCCGGGAAGTCGACACGTCTTAAAAATGAGTGACCGCGTACGTTTACGAACGTTTTGAGTATCACAACAATCTTTTGCGACTTTGCAATTAAACAAAAAAAAAAAACTGTTGTAAATCAGCGCTCTGTCTGTCTGCATCTTCACGTTCCTCGTTCATCTTCGCGCAAATTCTCATGATCTCAACTTTCTCCCGAATATAAACAGCCTGTTTACTGACCATTTACTACCGAGAGAAAGTTTGCCATCCCCTGCATACTCAATGTGCCCAAAACTTCCGTCCTGTTCCAGAAGTGATGTATTAAGTCGTCATTAGATGTCTTTCTTCAGTTTCTAAATTATTAATGAGGGAATAACGCCGGCTCTACTAACAAAAGAGGGAAAATAGCAAATGTTTAAAAAAAAAAAAAAAAACGAAGCATAAATAGTATAAAGCCGGAGAGCGATACGGTTGTAGGAGTAATGTGTAAAAGTATAGCTCCTTTCGCAGATGTGAAAATCAGAATCCGCCAAACTAAATTCAGTAGATGACCAGAGGAAGTGAAAATAATAAACACCTTTGCATAATTGCCTTGAGAATACGTTGTTTTATTTCTGTGCAAAGTGTTATATAATATTGTCGATTTCTCAACCAGGTTCCGAATTAGATACGAGTTTTAACTGTTAATATTAGACTAGTGATATTTTGTTAAATCTCAGAAAGTGTTTGATGCCAAGGTGGTGTGAACAAAAGAAGATTAATTATATATAAAAAATAAATATTCAATAAACCTCGAAGTGATTACCGCTTGTTTGGCGGAAAATATCATGCGGTTTACATGACGCAACTAAATTGTCGTCACATTGGGCTTAGTATGGATTTTAAATATAACCTAGCAATAAGGGTAGTTGTTTTAGAACACTTGAACTGATGTTGTCCTAAACATTTACGGGGCCATGCGGAGTCAGTAATATCCAATTGATTTTTGCGGCTATGGATGGTAGATATTGCCGCGCGCGCAGCTGGCCAAGTAGGCAGCGGGCGCGTGGCCTAACGGTTATCATGCCTGCCTCCCACGCGAAAAGCCGGGGTTCGATTCCTGGGAGGGCGCGCGCGCGCGTCTTTTGTTTAATCCTGCAATTTAGTGTTCTGGTACATTGGAGAATTCTGTTGCTTGTTCGAGGTCCGAATGTTCTACGCGTCGAACGTTCTACGCCGATTGTTCCAGAAGCCCACGCGTGTACATAAGGGGCTTCGCGTGGCGAGCCAAATTCAGTCTCGCCCCAGTGTTCGGCTCTGCTGTCACGCCGACTTCGACGCCCGCGACGCTCTGCTTTCTTCTGTTCCCTTTTTATCTTTAGGCACAAGTTCGCCCCATTAAACGTTTCAGTTTCCCCAGTTATTTTTTTTTTGTTTCACCTTGTCATTCGTGACATTTTGGTGGAGGTGCGGGGTACCGCATGTCCGTGCAGCGTTCCCCTCCGAGGGCCCGCAGTGTCCTCGGAGGGGAACGCCGATTCCAAGCTCAGTGAGAAGACCACTCAACGCGGAACCTGTAACTTGGACCAGCCGCCGCACCAAGGGAGAGGATCCTGAGTACGCTTTGATGCTGGACATGCCCAAGCCGAAGGAGACGACGATGGCCAACCAGCCGCAGACCACCGCCACTTCTGCCGTCGTCTACCTGCCCGTCGCTCTTCGGACACCAGCTCCCTTCCACGGCGAAAGCCACGAAGACATCGACGACTGGGTCCAACAGTACGAACGAGTGGCCCGTCATAACGAGTGGACACCGGGACAGTTTCTTCTGAAAGCTTACTTCGCCTTGTAAGCAACCGCCCGGAATTGGTTCGAGAACCACGAAGCAACGATCACCTCCTGGGAGCAACTCAACGCTGAGTTGCGAAGAACATTCACGAACAACAACGAAGAGAACGCGCTGGAAGATCTTCAAGCGAGGATCCAAGGCCCTAACGAGAGCGTCGTTAGCTTCGTGGAAGATGTCCTGCGACTCAGCAACCGCGCCGATCCTCAAGCCTCCGAAACAAACAAGCTAAGAATCCTGATGCGAGGCGTCAAGGAAAACATCTTCGGCGGCATTGCTCGAGCCCCGTCTATCACAGTCAAAGGATTCGTCACGGAAGCCACTAAAATCGCACGTGCCCTTCTAGCACGAGCCTCCCACTACCAGCGACTTTCCGGCGTCGCTGCCCTCTCGTCTCCCAGCTTCAACAGCCCGGATCTCCGCGAGATCATCCGCGACATCGTACGAGAAGAACTCAGGAAGCTCCTGCCTACTGACAACCAACCGGCTGCGTTGTCGATCGCCGAAGTTGTCCGCGAGGAGGTCCAGAGGGCATTCCAACCGGAGGCTCCTGCCAGCGTAGCAGCACCCGAGGAGCCCACTCTGACTTACGCCGCAGTAGCTTGGAGACCGGCGCCAGCGTCCCGTCAGTATTGGACGCCGCCTCGACGTGACCCACCCGCGCCGCAGACTTTCCAACGTCGGGAAGGGCAGCCCCAGCTCGTCCGCACCGAACAACCAGCGCCTAGGAAGACGGATGTGTGGCGCACGGTTGATCGACGACCGCTATGTTATCACTGCGGCGAGGCCGATCACGTCTAAACGTTCGCACAACCGCTTGTTTCAAAAGAGGGCACTTGACAACGAATGTACTATTCGTCCGAGATTCATTAATATTGTCACCTCCGTCTGAAAAAAATGACTTATTTTGTACTTGATGCACAACAGTTTCCCAGGTGGGCAGGATACATATTTCGGTCGAAGTTTCGCGCAGTCATTGTAGGGTCAAAAAAAAAAAAAAAAGCCTGAGAAAATACCCCCATCCGCTCCTAATCCGTGGAAAAAGCAGTATTTTTATTTTGGCAGAAGGAGGCCTGCTCCTCACCGGCGATGCTCGTCGCAGTTTCAAAGAGGTGAGGACGAAAAGGTCATCAAGTCCAGGATGCAGAGAGAGAAAAGGGGAGATGAGAAAAGAGAGAAGGACGCTGCAGAGGAGGCGTGATCGAAAGTTCGTTCTCAGCCGATCCCCGTCGTTGTAAAAAGGATGCACCCGATTTGTGCGACCATGTACTTCATCTTTTTCGGTGGCGCTACTCTCGGTTGCATAAAGATCAATATCATGGAGAGCAATACAAGCGATGTCCTAAACACTTCATCTTCCTTTCTGGCAAATAGCCGCAAATCTTTAAAGAAAACTTAGGTTCTCTTCGAGTACTTCAAAGTAAATCAACCACCATGACGAAATGAAACCTTCAAAATCTGTAACCTTAATTTTCACTACGACAGCAAAGTCCCGTTCGTAGACAAGTTTGAAAGATAGGAATGATGATTACTAAGTAAATTCAACGCGCGTTGACTTCAATATCTAGAATGCTCTCGATCCTCACTGCGAAATGCCACGTGGTATAAATGTGTTTTGTTATATTTAACTTATGTTTATAGGGTTTAGGTATTTGGAACAGCAGTGGATTGGAATGCTTCGAAGTGCGTTCAATATCTCGCTATACGTTAGAAGTTTAGCCCGTGCAGTACTGCGCTAGCGTTGATGGGACGAACGCATCCCCGGGAGATATTCATTGAGGTTGAAACGGACAAAGTGGAGATTGAACAAAGAATATTCTTGGTTCTGCAGAGTTATCTCGCGCTGAACGTGCAACAAGTTTGCTAACACAACCGGTTAATGATCACCCCTTCCTCGCTCAGTGTTCAATTTTCGCAAAAACGTGTATACATCTCCAAATATTTCGCCCTAAAATTGGCTAAGATTTATTGTAATATGGACTTCTATAAAAATATTTTGTCTGTCGTATAGAATATTAACATGCCTTTTATAAAAAACCTTAAATGAACCGAGATATAAAAAAGGAACGTTTTGCTAACTCAGCGGATGGTGCCTCCGCTGACTTCTTAGCAATTTTTTTTTGTGTGTATGTGCCAGCGGCGACTATTGTATGCGAGCAGAATATGTCGTTTTTTTGTGTGTCATGCCTCTCGTTTCTCACTGGGTCCTGGGTACTTCATTTTTATTTTTTTCCTGCCTCGGTGGCTTACATCCGCCTCGTGTTCGGCCTTGAGCATGCCCGACTAGCTGATGACCTCGTGTCAATCGATGGGCCAATCCTAATTTGTTTTTTTATGGAACATTTAAAAAAAAAAAGTGCGCGTAAAAAAAAAAAGAAAAAGACTGCTTCTTGTTTGCTCGTAAACGTGGAGCAGCCTTTCTGAGTGCAAGTGAGCCAAATTTAAAAATAAATTACGCAATATTGATTACGCTCACAATAACCGAGAAGCCCATAATATGTTGAGCACAAACTACCACTACTGCGAAATTGACGTCAAGTTCATCGACCATTTTCAAAAGTCCATCGAGCAACATTGGCAGTCACTATTGCTTGGACACGAAGCGCGTGATTGGACCCCAGTGCTGGCCGTGCGCTGACGCAGCGCTCATTTCACTGCGATCTGAGCCGAGCTCACGAAAAACGCTGACGGATGCCTCGCGTCCAATACATGCTGAAAGTATGCCAGCAAGCAATGGCGGACAGGCGTTGGCACTCAAGTTTGAAAAGGACCTATTCAGGGGGTGACACGATGTGACACGATCTGGTACGTCGCGTCAATTTACCAGCTAAAGTTTGCGCGTGAAATTCACATCACATGACTCAAAGTAACAGGATGTTAGGTGAGTCTGTCACGTGATGTGACAGAGTCACATTACGTGTGTGGTAATGTGGATGTTACGTAATGTCTTAATGTGTTGTAATATGGACGTTACGTTACTCTTTCACATTACGTGGTAACGGGATCTCAATTTCCACGCTAAATTTAGCGGGCACATTTATGTTAAGTGTCGTACATTTCTACGCTCAACTGACCGGTAGAATTGTCGTCACGTAAAATAATTTTCCGGATAAATTTAGTGCGGAAATAGACGTGACGGTCCTTCGTGGCCGCTGTTTTCTGAAATTCTGCTGATAAAACAGATTCTGCGCACACAAAAAATGAACTTAATTAAGGCTAACGAGCAACCGATTTTCACAGCGTTAATAGCTAATCTGAAAGTGTGGTTCTGCTTTCGTGTTTTGTCATTATCACAAGCCGGGGAGCTATTCCGATTGTTAACCGGAGCTTGTAAAACCTGGACGGTTTGAATTAACAGACCTATTGCTAAATTACCCAAGCATCAAGGAGAATGCAGGAATTGGTGGTACACGCGCCACACACGCACGCATTCCCCGTATAAAAGATTCGAAGTAAATAACCTAAATAAAGCGTTGAAAGCTGCGCGTGCAAGATACAATTTGTTTTAGGCATTTGCTTTAGAAAATCTACTACTGCTGAGGCCAGCACGTGCGACGCGTGGAACGCCCATCCCTGCATTCCCCTTGATGCTTGGGTTGTTTAGCAATAGGTCTATTCCCGGCCGGCATAGCGTCTCTAGCCCACACCCTGGAAAAGAAGACCACCCGAAGCGCCACCGCCGTGTTATTACGAAGGAGAGTTGGGTTGGTGCATAGACTCGTGGTCTTATTTACGATCATGTCGAATGTATATGCTGGGTCAGTTAAAGTGAAGGCATTTTACGTCCTCCTAATTCACAATACTTCAACGCGGGCTGCAGCACACGTATTTAGTCATCTTCGTACAACTTCGCCTATCATACCACCCCAATTACTTTTATGCTTGCACTGACTGGAAGACAATTTATTTCCACTAGTATCTTGATTGTTCACACGCATGTCACTAACTGCCCTTTAGTAGTCTGCATTTAAAGATACGGCACATAAACCGAAATAGTTCCTTGAATATACAGAAAAGCCAAAACGAACTTTGATCAGGGAATTTTAACTTTTGGTTTGTCCTTCACTGACGTGGTTATTCGTGACTGCAAGAAGTAAACGAACCTTTTAACTCCTTTAGTGCTACTTCATGGTGCCACACGACCGAGGAAAGCAGGACTATAACTACATTACTATTTATCTTGTCCTGCGACACTAAAACGCAAGGAATTCGATTATGTTCACCGATTATTGGGATCACTGATTTCCCTACACACCTCCTACGGGGGTGTATACCCCCCCCCCCCCCCTTGTTTTCTGAAGGCACCCTCTTAATTCGCAACGACTCCTTTATTCTCAATGCCCCCCCCCCTCCCCCCTACCCACCCCCTAAAAATATAAACACCCCCCTAATTTCAATTCTCGGGGAAACCCCTGATTGGGATCATCGAAAAATTATTTTCCAGCGTATGGAAAGAATATTTGCTTTTACCCGCTCTTAAAATTACGCCAGTGAGGGAAGTACCGCCAGAATAAAGTAATCCAAATTTAAAAATGATTCTATTAAGGGTCACTGGAGGAGGAACGGTCAATTAATTATACAAATCTGCCATGCTCACGTGATCTGCCTAGTGGCTTCTACTTTAACGTTTACGATAGCGTTATTTTCGATTCCTTGTAAAACTAAAGACACAAGTGTGAAGTTGTATCTTGGAGCATGAACGAAGCAGAACCAACTTAGTGGAGTTCTTGATTCAGATTCATGTTTAAAATTTTTATTTTTATCAGAGTCTTTTATAGATTACAATATATGTGAAGGCTTTAACTTACCTTCCTTTTGCAGTCTTGTTGTGAATGCACCGCGACTGATTTGTTTTCGTAACCCACTACGAATATGAACAACGTTAGAAACGAGTAAAAAATAACGGAAGAGGGTTACTTACTTTTCGTCCTTTTGTATTTAATATGGCGGTGACAACCGCAGATCATTTACTGATCTTCCGATTCGTGGATGGCATCCGCAGTTTTTGTGGCACTAGCTAAATTGTTCCACGATCTGTGTCACATAGGGCTTTTTGTCTAAAATGGTGCGTCTATGTGTATCATCTTTTGCTCAACTCCAGTCTCGGGATCATGTTATGTCTAACCTTCACCAGCTTGTGTGCGCCCTGATTTTTTGTTCAAAGTGATACACTTCGCGAAATGAAATATTACACCCTGAATCTAAACGTGAGTGGGAAGGCTCTCTGTTTTTTCGGAGAAGGGGAGAGGGGAGGGGGGGGGGGGAACCTATAAAACAATTGAAACCTCATCACTGTAATATATAAGTTTTATCCGGCTGTCACTTCTGGCTTATTTGAATGCGTGTTTCTCTCACCACTTCCACACAAACGCGTACCAACAAGGCTAATGTGGGGTTAGCGGCGAGACAGGTACGTGCGGCGTATCGAGGAGAAAAAAAATACCTTGCTCCTGAACACAATAAATATATTCTTAATCACTAACGGCAATATATATTTATTTTTTTTTGTTGGAGGCACAAGAAGGAAGGCACAATGACTAATGTGCAAGGTTTATTAATGGTGCAAATCCGTCTATTGAATGGAGCGTTATTTGTTTGCAGTCATATTATGTAATGTAATATATTTTGCTAGTATTATTATTATGTAATATATTTTACTAGTATGAAGCTTTACTTTGAAAAGGGGGTCTTCAGCTTTTGAGTCAAGGCACAAGGAGCCGAATGTAGATGTGTTGGCGAAATTTTCTTCAACTTCGAATACCCACGGTAACATTACGTACTTGTTGAAAAAAATGGTAATATCTTAAAATAATGTGTTCAATATATTTTCTTCGGTTTCATAAACGAAGATATCTTGTAGTGGACCCAGAATGGTGGAATGACATCTTCCGCTCACATGAAGATAGTAACTGTACATACTTACGCAATGAATCAATTTAGTTATAAAACTGAAGATTTTGTTTTATCTCCAAGCTCTCTATCGCTCAAAGCAAGGTAACAGCGTCCTTCAAACAAACGGCTGGCGCCGTTCTCCTCTCTACTTCCATCAATTCCCTCTACGCTCGAATTACATACAACAGATGGCTTATAAAAGCTACCCTGCTTCGCAAGGAAAAAAAAATACAGAGAGCAAATACAGGGGCTGAAGTATGTCTAGTACTTACATCTATCCACAGTTCCCAATAAAGCCCTCTTGTTTTGCTTCGTTTTCTTCCAAAATCCATGCGCCATTAGCAGTTTTTGTGCAGTCTTTACACAGTAGCGTTGCAATTGCGAGTAATCAATCGCCAACCTTTCATTGCATGGTTCATTATATCAGCTGCTTGTCCTCATGTGCGAATTGTGAGTACTTCCATGGTCCTCGTATGTTGTCAGCATCTCATCTTGCAAAATATTTTATAGTGTTCATTGCCCTCCCAATATCTTACATTGCATCTTTACGTTATCGGTGTTAGCGAGAATAACTTAAAATTCCTGTTTTATTGTACCCTGCTCTACATGCAACATTACCTAGTTTACCTTCGCAATTTTAGGTCCCTACATTTGATTTAAATAGTAGAGTGTAGTTGCAGATAACTGTATATTCTAGTTTCTCACGTCTTTTTCAATGAATGTGGAATTTCCTTGTCTCTTTTTTACATAGACATGTTTGTTTATTACGTTAGTTGTCGTTTATCAATTTCTTAGACTGTCTTCATCTGGTGGTAGAGCTCAGTTACCTAAAGCGCACTTTCTGCGTTGTATCAGATTACTTGGAGAGTGCAGATGCCGCCTACTACACATGGTTTCAGAGATCGTATATCATTTGTGCAAGTCGTATCGGATGGATGCCTGAAACAAAAATAGGGAGCATTAGAAGGAGAGATGAAAACAGCTGGAGCCAGAGATGGAGTGTTTTCTTCGCCGGTAGTGGTTGTCATTTCTTTCAGTTCAGAACTTGGACGCTCGACAAAGATACTTGGATAGCGGCAGTTATGCTGTTAAGGTTCACCACGACGTTCCGTAGTTTGCCCTTGTTTGGGATCGCGGCCTCGTCGTTCGCCTTGTTTGGAGGCAGGGAGTAGCAGACTTGAGTTCACGATATTTCAGGCGAAACAAAATAAAAACGGGAGAGTGGATTATCCACTTTCATGCTAAACCAGTGTTATTTTTTTTTCTAATGGACTGAATCCAACCTAAATCAATCGCAACGTCGATCAGGGTAGTGTTCGCAGCGTCGTTGGCATTTTATAATTAAGTGCCGTATTTGGCCATCACCAATGCCTCCTCCGCATTAGGCTGAATGAAAACCTGTAGGTTGTTAACAAAATTAATATTATGCATAAACATTTAGAGAATGTTCTAGTCGTTTACCAAAGCCCCCATTTCAATCTAGAATAGTACAATAATTGTAAAATGTAATCTAATCTAAACATTTTGTAATGTCATATGATATGCTCTTGATACACGTTATCATGTGATTTAAACCTCAAGCACCATGAGAAACACATTAATAATCTTAATGGAGCGCGCAGTCTCCACACATTTCAAGAAATATTGATCGAAAGCTTCCGGCATGTTTCTTTTGTGAATGACTCTACTAAAAAAATACTTTATTTTGAAGAGAAGAGTTATTTTTGTTTTACACTTCGTCACTACATTATACAGCGAAGCTGTTTTGTGCAAGGATCTACAAACAAAATGTGTCCATGGAAGTTTAAACGCCGTTTAAACGCCGTTTAAACGCCGTTTAAACGGGAAAAACTCCCGTTTAAACGGCGCTCCTTCCTTTAGATTGGTCGTTGCAAGTATAAATAAAAAGAGGGGGCAACCCGCGTGAGTTGGCCTTTTTTGGCATTATTATTTATTTTTTTTTATAGATAGTGAGGTCCTGATTCTTTGTTATCATCTACGGTCACCGACTCATCTCAACTAAGAGTGCACTGTGACGAGGCTGAGGGCCGAACGCGACGAACTAACCTTCTTTCGCTCCCGCGATGCTGATAAAGAGACTTGGGCTCAATCAGAAAAAAACTGTTTTCCAGGTGTGCCTTGAAAAATTGGGTTTAGAACTTTCCCATAAGTGACCATAAGGCAATAATCACTTTAGTCTTTAAAAATTAAATGGAGAATTAAAAAACGAAGTCGTGTACGTGTCTTCGATGCAATCATATGTAAATCGTATACATGTCGTATAGTTGCCGTAAAGTTGTCGTAAAGTTGTCGTACAATTGTCGTAAAGTTGTCGTAAAGATAAGAGCTTCGCTGGTCCTCCATCTTCACGTGAAGTTGATGGGCTCTACAATTCGTTTTGGCGGTTTTATGTAGAAATAAAATCGAACACCACGAACTAATAGGAATTTAGACTTTTATAAATGTGCCCGAGGAAATGAAAAGAAAGCATTTGGATTGAACACGCGAAATAATAAGGATGCCAAATGTCAAAAGACTTGAAATAAAAAAAAGACTGCGTTAATTGATTCCACCATTAGATTATAACAACACCTACCGATAAAAGACAATGCTGAAAAGGTCGTTTTGTTTCTCTTGCGTGTATGGTTTAAGGACAGTAACCGTTAATGATCAGCAACAGTATTTTCGCTTTCGTTTCACAGACTCCTATCGTTAAAGTTAACTTTTCGAGCCAATGGTGATATTTTTATTCTAATTTTGGAATGGTTAAGTGTCCGCATTTAGGCTCCCAGCTACCGGGTCAACGTTACCTGACAAATTAAGAAACGTAGGGCGTGGCGAGCTTCGAGCATCTCATTATCGCCCCACATCCAATGAGAATGCTGCATTTGCCAACTATAGAACGCCGAAGAGCGAATCGCGAGGCAGGAAACATTAGCATAATAAGCCACGCCCTTGCGTTTCTTCAGCTGTCACTAGCTATAGCTAGGCATTTTCCTGACTAAATTTCAAAGGTAAACGGAGACACCAAAATAGGACTTTGCTCTTTTACACCAGTGACCCGATAGTTTCTTATTTGTGCGACTCTCGTGTATCGCGGTCTATAGTTGCGCTTTAACCGCGGCTAACTTGCACCCTAGCGAAAACTTGCTGGTTTGTTTCCTACAGAGCACACGTGTGGCTGTAAGAACACACGAGGCTAAGAATGCACTCTTAAAAATTCCCTGCGCGGCTACTTACCCGCAAAACATTTGAACAGCCATCCTCTGAGATCTACGAAATCAGCTCAACAAATGATGAGGTGGAACATCTGTTTAGACCTCAATATTAAGCCTGCGCTGTGGCATTACGCAATGCAAGCGTGACGCTTAACATTGTGCAATGCCACAGCGGTAACTTCATTTTTAGGTCTAAATGAATGTTTCGCCTCATCATCATTCGCTGAACAGATTTCATAGATCGCAGAGATTTGCTGTTTAGGTGTTTTGCCGGCAAGTAGACGCGCAGGCATTTTTAGAGTGTACGACTAAACCGGTAAACATACACTCTCAAGAAAAAAGGGTGTAAAAGGGTGTATTGTAACACCCTTTGTCCATATAATACACCCCGAAACTTCAATTCGACGTACAGCGCCCTACAGTCGAACAGACGGCCCGAAATTTTACGAGGGGCTTACTAACAGTGTTGTACAACTTATTGAAATAGCTAATGTACGTTTTACTGACTACAAAAAAAAACATAATCGGGGTTTTCTTGACCCTACTGTAAAAACTCGGTGTTTTCGTTATGTGGTCTTTATACGTACTTTAGCTATTTAAAAAGTTATGTCGCACCGTTATCAAGCCCCTCTTAAAATTGGGGCCGTCTGTTCGGCTATAGGGCTCTGTACGTCGAAATTAAGTTTTGGAGTGAATTATATGGGACAAAGGGTGTAACGATACACCCTTTTACACCCTTTTTTCTTGAGAGTGTAGGGTATATATATGCACCGGGCAAGGAACGAGTAAAACGTCATATTCATTGTCCCTGCGTACATCGTATGTTCGATTAATCGTATTCTGAACGGCATCGTGTGAAACGATCCGAACATTGATCGCTGTGACTGGATCCTTGCGTGTTCTTCGGGAAATTAAACGCACAAGTCATGTTACCCGCTAAGGAGGTATTTGAAGCTGAAACGACTACGATCTGAAATGTTCTTAACTTTGCCGAAGCTCTCATATATCTCATTTAACGTATAAGAAGTTATACCGGGAGCAAGGCAAGACTCGAGGTCGTGTGTTATCTAAACATTCAACTAGTTTTTTTTTTTATATCAATTTGATGATGCAGTTACGCGAATTAAGTAATTACATCACCGTTAATAGAACGAGGCGAAACTTTTCGCCCGCTTTAAGTTAACGTCATTTCTTAGCCATAAAGACGTTCTCCAGAGCTGCCAAAACGTTTAGCATACACATTCAGTCAATTGTATTTTTATTGTAGAAAGCATCATTTTTAATTTAATAGTACAGACAGATTACCAAAACATAATTGAAACACGTGCCACCAACCTCATAACGAGGGCAGCGATGGTGCCATATTTTCGAAGTGGATGTATACATTGGCAGACTATGCTTTTCGGCAGATAAACACCGTTTTTTATATCTAGGTTGAAGAGGGGTCACGTACCTCACAGCTGAAGTCGTGGTTTGTGAATTCATGGTTCACCAGAATACGTTTCATGGCTTCTTACCTGAAAAGAGATCAAAAGAGCACGTCTTTACGTCGTGACTAAATGGGAAACTTGCAAAAGACAACCGTGAAATTATTTTTTTCTAATTTTTACTTTTGCCTGCACACTCGAGCGACCCTAGTAAAATATTTACAAGGAATAGAAATGCGAGCATAGGAGGAAGCATAGGCGGGAGTAACTATGACTCTCTTGTCTCCTATGGCATGCACGCCTTGGATTCGGGGTGAAAGCAGATGGTTACTTGCTCGCGCAAAGTCGAACTCCCACCTGGTCGTGGTGCCCGCCGCAGGACTAGTGAGCCTAAAGGGGGTGCATCCCTGGCGAACTCGTCCACAACGGGAGCTCTCGCATTCCTTTGGTGGGGGTGACCCTGCCCCCGCCGCCGGCTTGGCGAATTAGAGAAATGCTTCTCCAAAGCCCTGACCGAGTGGTCGGGGCTCCAAGTCTGGAGTCCGGGCTGACTGCCCGTATGACGCCAAGAACACACCAAGCTGGATAGGTGCTTGGCTGAGGCCTATGCGGGTCTTGACGAAGGACGATTGGTGAGGGATTTTGTCCTCTCGCTTGAGCCAGATGTGTCCACATAATAACGTGGACACATCTGGCTGTAATGCTGCAGAGGTGGTCACCGCATGCTCTCCGAGAGGTATGTCACTATGTGATTCCTCTCGCAGATTGATTGTTTTTTGTTTGTGCGATCACACCCTACTTGGTTGTTTGGTATGCGCGAAGCAGGCGACGCAACAGCGCTTGTCGATGGTATTGTCAACTGAGTCTAAAATAGTAACCGTAAAGTGAAATTCACAGCCCCAATTTAGTGCATCTCACAAGTTGTCTTGTCATTGTCCTTGTGATGAACACAACTTAAACTGTTCTTAACGTGTATACAAAGCCATGGGCATTTTTATTACAGCGATCCCGGCACGAAAGAATGAAATGCGCTGCAACGAAGAGACTATCTTTGCTCATTATGAACTCGCAGCGCATACGTCGCATTTTGCCATACACAGTAAACTTTTTTGAACCCTCAATGGTGTAATGGTACTCAAAACACCGTTCTAAAAACCTAATTTTCGCTATAAGGGGCGTTAGAAGGGTGTCTGACACGACCACAACACCCTCTTCCACCTTTAAAAGAGGAAAGGGTATAAGAAGGGCATTAGTAGGGTGCAAGAAAGGTGTTAAGTAATGAGAGTACATCCCACGATGCTGCTAGGGTGTAAGGGTGTTTGGAGTTTGGTTCTTGAAAACAATGGTTGGCAGTTTCACATTAAGTCCGACTCCGACCAACGCTACAATCCGATGAAGCCAATAAAAACTGTATGCGGAGCGCGCTCATCTGCTCCTTTTGCAAGGGTTGTGAAGACGTTGGAATGCCGATCTCTGATTGGCTCTGATTGGGGGATAGTGGGTAGACCTAGAGTCAAGCTGCATTGAGTTCTACCCACTATCCTTCAATCAGAGCCAATCAGAGCTCGGCATCGTTCTGACGTTACCGCAACTCCGGTGCAAGTCGCAGGCAATTTGCTCTCTGCATTGCCAAGGCGCTCGTCGTCTGTGTGCAATTGCTATCGCCGGCTGCGTCGAGATCCTTCGCTTCTTTCTGGACTTGATTGGTCTATCCCGCAGGAGTTAACGCACGAAGACGACGAGTGACACGACGATGCACTTTTGCTTGAGTTTGGTTGGCTCCATCGGATCGTGGCCGCTGGCTGCGGTCGGACTAACTATTGAATCGAGTAAAGACGGACTCGAAGCCCGGAATGCCAACGTTACGTATATGCGGCGTTTCGCGGCCATAAGAGCTTGTCAGGACGACACGCATGGGCCAACGTGCCTTTTTAACAAACACGCCTGCGCTTGCCCATACCAGGTGTGAACACACCGCGTGCGCAAAGAACAAATGCGCTCGAGGTAAGGTGTCTGCGCATGCGCATTGTGGACAGCAGCGCCACCGCAGCGGTGTGGCGTCAGAGCCGCCGGATGGTGTATATATATATAGCTTTAGTAATAAATAAAACGAACGAGTAATGCAAGTTGCGTTAGTATTTCTATGTAGGACTGGGTATAGATTTCCATTGCTGAAATGTCACGTTCTTGGTTTCTGAGACGAAAAAATAAAGCCTCACTCACTTCGATTGGTTGATAACAGAAAATACAGATTCATAATCACGAATTCTAAACTTCATCGCGTCTTTTAAAACGAAACGTCTTAACATTAACGTGACAAAACAAATGTATAGTTTCAGAAAACCGAATTGCGTATTACAGTCCTAATTATACTGGAAATGATATACATAAAAAACAACAAACATTTTAGTACGATGGGCAGAAAATGTTTTGCTAAGGTACGTAAATACACTCTAAGAAATGCCTGCACGTCTACTTACCCGCAAAACACTCGAAGAGCCAATCTCTGTGATCTACGGAATCAGCTCAGCGAATGATGAGGCGGAACATCTGTTTAGACCTGAAAATGAAGTCTGCGCTGTGGCATTACGCAATGTAAAGCGTCATGCTTGCATTCCGTAATGCCACAGCGCAGACTTCATTTTGAGGTCTAAACAGATGTTCTGCCTCATCATTCGCTGAGCTGATTTCGTAGATCACAGAGATTGGCTCTTCAAGTGTTTTGAGGGTAAGTAGACGCTCAGTCATTTTTTAGAGTGTACAATTTCGGGGCTACTCTTTGGAATATACTACGGTTGCACGCATATAAGCCTTTTCAAAAGATTCCTTTCCAGCTTTCCAACAAGACTTAACTTTTCTACAGCGTGCTGTTTCAAGACACTTAAAAAAGAGGAATGAAAACGACCAAACAGATTAAAGTAACAACATTATAGGTCAATAAAAAAAAGAATGATCTATTTGGGGAGTTTCCACATGATACTACTAAAACCACTGACAGATTCAGAAACGCAGGGCGTAACTTCTATGTTGAGGTTCCTAACTTCATGATTTGTTCCTTGAATACTTATATCGCAAAATGTCGGAGAGCTCATAGGATGTAAATCATAATAAAAACACATCTCACAATTATATTTACGACAACATATATGTAAGAAATGTGGGGCTCATCTCTCTCTATTATAATTGTTATGTACAAAACAAAGTGATTTTTAGCCACTTGCCAAAGCTTTTGAATTATTTTTATTGCAGAAAACAAAAATCGCTTGGATTGTTGATCATAGACTGGTGCCATCTCTTACATCAAGAGGTTGTTTCACCACGCAAGCGAAAGCATAAAACAGTGAAAGCTCAATACAGCCCGTTGGTTTAGTTACGAGTGTTATGCCACTTGAACGATGAAAAGACAGCATTTAAACCATCAAAATAAAAACCGCTGTAAAATTACAAGTTTAAGTAGAATAGTGACACAGACAGTGCTTCCTTTTAGCTTAGGTATAAATAAACTGAAAAATGTATATTAAAAAAATGGGATGAAGTGCAAGCGAACCCTCACCCGAGAACCGGAACCGAAACTGCAACAAATCTTTTTAGAAGGGCAGGCGTAAGTCCTAGCTAATCGACGTTCGTATTTCAAAGATGGCGGCTTTCAGTTACGGTCGGAACTGCGACCGGAGACACTTCCACGTGTGTAATCCAGAAGAGCGTGAAGTAGTAACACAATATCCCGGGGAAAACATTTGATTGAAAGTTCTCTGGACGCTGTTACTAGACTGTGGGCATGTTCAAAAGAATCCCAAACTTTCCCAGTATAAGTGGCTCTGGCCTCCCGTCGTTTGAAGCGCAATCTAGATTTTTGTTTCAAAACTTTGTGTTCCATTGAGTACGGTGAAACGCCATCTAGAGGCTTTCCATCGGAACATGCGTATATCATAGAATGCACTGTAGTTATCACAGCAAGCGTCCCTCAAAAAAGGTGGCTCGCTGAGACACAGGACGCGAGCCATGGGGTGAAAGGCAAGGTACTGCTCGTTCCTGCAGTTCAGTAGCTGAGCTAATCTATAAACGTTGGCCTCTGTTAGCCGCTGCCTGCTTTCCTTGTTTTGTGTTTTCCGCTTGGCGTGGGTGAAAATTATAAGCCCAGCCGTGTGGTCAACACAGGCACGCCACGTGACGAGTTAAACGAATGTAACATTGCCGTCGGACTATGGAGTGGAAAACTGATAAGAAATTAGATTCGCCTCCAGGGCAGATCTAACTTCGTTTGCTGGCGCCCTTTTACCAAATTATCGCTTCCTGCCGCAACAATCAGATATATCAATTTTATTATATTTCGCGTGCTTCCTATTCTGGTCTCGTGGCTCTTCCACGCTCCGGATTCTGGGATTGAACGTGCTCGGTTCATTTCCGAAACCGTGTCTCTCTCCTCACTCCGTCCCCACTTCGGGTGTAACGACGCAAGGGGAAATTACTAAGCTGTGGAGACCTGGCCAAAAAAAGACCACATTTTGGATCCAACCGCCTCTATTGCCTCAATGTGAACCTCGACAGTCTTTCGTCATTTCACCGTTGTTCGCCCGAAAGCGAAATGAGTGTGGAGAATGAAACACTCGCGTTATGGCTAGTCGATGGTTGAGAGCTAAATGGACACTTAAAGGGGCCGTGCCACGTTATAGAGTGGGAATATTTTTCACTTTACAGAATCTTACTGGCCTTAGTGCGACCGTAGTATACTCGCACGCCACGCCACTGTCCGAGAAGCGTCTCGGTCACAGAGTAATTTTAAGAATAATATATGACGTTTTCTTTCAGTTTCTCCTTTGCAATACTCGATGATGATGTTGTGGGTATCGCATTGTTGGGGTAGGCAACAATGAGATCCCCAGGGCTTCGTGATCCAGGTTTGCAATACCCCGTGGTGAAGATATTCAAATGCGGCTCCAACAATAAATACGAGCGCTGTTTAAACATTTGATTGGGGCTTGTGACAATCCTCGATATGCATTTGGTAGAAACTCGTGCCCGATCGACGAGATGACTGGAATAGCCGAACCTTAATATATATGAAAGTCAGCACGTGCCTTATGTTTTGCCAACCCCAGCGCTATGCTATGATAAATATGTAGCGTCATATATTCAGCTTCAGATCACATGGCCACTTGTTCTGGCTGAGAGGTAAGGGGGCGAAAGCTGCTCGTTGTTTTCGTGTTCGTGCATTAATAGGACAGATAGGGAAAGCCTAAAATACAAGTTGGAATGGTGTAGTGGTTACCACTCCCGACCGGGAAATAGGAGGCTCAGAGTTCAAATCCCGGCTCCGTCAAATATTTTGTCTTTCGGCGGCTTCGTAAGCTCTGATTCATTCGATCCAGTGCGGTTCGTTTGTTTATCTGAATCTTTTTTTATTACTTCCTCTTTGATGACCACTTTCGTTGATGAACGTGCCCGTGATATATTGAAAAGTGTAGCTCTTGATTCTCAGAGATGATGACACCGTGTCTCTACAGCTCAGGAACAAAAATAACACACGTACACTTGTCGAGACAAACATGGAGATGAATTCTGGAGCACAACGAGCACGTACCACGTGCCAGAAAGCGTTGTACCGTGTTCCACGTGGCAACGTGTGCTTCCAGAACACCTCTGATTGAATATATTTCGTTTTGTACATTATTAGGACAAATAGGAAACGCCAGAAAAACAAGGTGGAGCTGAGGAGTGTTTTGCACACCCGAAGGGATATTGGAAAGTCCAGCACTCAAATGCTGGCTCTGCCAAAGATTTTGTCTTTCGGTGGCTTCGTTAGCTTTGATTCATTCGATCAAGTGCGCTTCATTCATGTAGATATCTTCGAATATATATATATATAGATATATATTCTCCACCCCTAACTTTAAAGAAATGCATTTCATGAAACACTAGCTCTTCTCATCGTTCACAATTTTGTGACGGCTAGGTATGTCAATCTTGGATCACTCTCCACATAAATATATTTGTAAACCCACTCCCTGCTAAAATGTCTCACGACAATGCAGGCTTCTTCGCAAAGCAAGAAATCAATTTATGGTCATTCTTCGTAGATGTCAGGGATTGGCATGATTCCTAGGTGGCAGTGATTCGCTCATCAACTGCTCTTCGGTCAAGTAGAACATGGTCATTCTACGCGTCCAAAGAATGCACGTATGGTCGGCCACTCCAAATATACATCCAACTTCAAAATCCTTCACACCAAGAAACACTATGGCCACGCACTAAGCTGTCCGGACGAGGAAGAAAAAAAGATTGAGTATTGCAGTTGTCGGGACACGACAAAGATTATGGTTAGTGCCGTAGTTTGACAAACACATCTGTTGTGTTGAATAGATTGTTTTGCCACCGTTCCAGGAAGGTAGTACCACGAGAATACCGATATCCGCTAAGAACCCAAGCGAGGGGGGTATTGTGTGTCGTCAGAGCCAAGGGACGAGGAATAAAATGGGTGTCCGTTAAAGACATTTCTCCCCAAAAAGAGCTCAGGAGCTTACGGGGAATAGTGAATGACTGGCCACCAGTGTCTTGTGGATATTGAATTCTGCCAAAGACAAATTTTATCTCTCACAATAGCCGTATTGATATTAGGCAGAATTCTATACTTGAAACTTCAGACATTCCTTCGGCGGAAACCAAGTTACCCACCGCGAGAATTTAGCGATGCAAGCTCCTGATTTTGTTTTTATTATTCCCCATCATCTTGCTATACATATACCAAACTTGTTATAATACTAATCAAAATACCCATCATCAGCGTGTTTCGAGAGATTGTTAACCTTAAGACGGGAAAACAAAATAGCGAAACTCGGGGTTTATGATTGAATGGGCCGGCTACTAATTACGTTAATCGTTCCAACTTATTTTTTTTCTCTTCCGTACCTTAAGTAGGACATTTATTATGTGCGAGGGGAAGATAGAATTTACTCTGAACCTTATCATCAATATATATGAATATACGTGTGTGTGTATGTGTGTGTGTGCGTGCGTGCGTGCGTGTGTGTGTGTGTGTGTCTCTCTGTATACGTTTCGGCGCATGCCGCCAAGGTGCTTAAAAGTAAATGCAGAATAGTTGATGATCATGCGTGTGTTCAAGCTGTGTCTTTTGAACCTGTTCGAGGCTTTGTTTAGAGGGTTTATAACTTCAGGAAGCTTTAGATGCGTGAAGCAATTTGTTTTTGAGCGGTGTTTTTTGTTTTTGCTTGTCTGAAGTTAATATATCGAAAAAAACAAAAAAATATTTTCTCACAAAGAAAAAGATCGCATCAATGCTAAAAAATGACAGTTTGTCTAGTTTTCCTAAGAACACTGCGAAACTCAATCACAGCTACGAAAAGAACGTTAGCGCTTAATCGGGCCTAAAATATGTTGAGACTTAAGAATTGTGTACGATGTTACACTTACGTATTTTCATATGCTCACGCCATGCGCATAGTGTCGCTTTCTAGCCTTCTTTTCTTTCAAGTGTAAACATAATTCGGGCCTTGTCGTTACGGAAGATCTTTAGGTCGCAGTCATTGGCTCTTTGAGTGCTGTGCGAGAAAGTAAGCGCATGTGCATTTTTAAGAGTATACAGGGTGGTTTATTAGGATTTACATATTTGTTGTAAAAGCCGCGAAAGATACACTAATGCGGTTTGTGCGGGTGAGTTATACGGCCAGGTAATATAATATAAGAGGGAAATTGTCGCTATACACAATAAGTCGAATACTTAACTAAGATGTGTTCGTTAACGTTTTACTTAGAGGATAGGAACAAATGGTTCAAACTAGAAACTTGATGAACATGACCGAAAACCACGAAATTATAAATTTGATAATAAGTTGAATATCGAGGGAAGCACTGTTGTACTTCAAAGTTACCACCCGCTTGATCCGAAATTTCAAACTAAAAGGCTTGAAGAAAAAAAAAACAGAAAAAAAAAATCTTTAAACACCTTTCAGCAGCACCTCATGGAGTGTGACTGGCCTAATATAGTTTAACGTGTTTTATTTCCCGAACAAAAATTATCTAGCTGCGACCTCTCGTTCATGCTCTTTTAAGACTGATTTAACCAGCCAAAATTTCCAAGTCCCGCTTGCGGATTATATCTTCCGCCAACCGTGTTATACTTTTGTGATCTTATATAAGAAGTGTCCGGTAGAGGACCACAAGCGGACGAAATGAAAAGCTAACGTGGGGTAGCGTGCCTGGGTTAAAGAGTATTTTAAATGCTCAATCGGGATCACATTGTATATGGGCCGCGTTTGCACATATCCTCTTCTATACTCACAAAGCCTGGCAGTTTGAAGACAGAGCTATAGAGCACGCGGTCGCAGGTTAGGAGCGCGAGGATCTGGTAGCACAGACCATCAATGAGTCATTTCTCGGGGAACCTGGACGTCAGCGCACAGATTTTGCAGCGGCGAGGACCCGAAACACACTTTTGAGTCCTCGCTCCTCGCCGCAGCGTTTCGCGCAGCAGGATGCTGCGTTTCGGCGTCTCGCCGCAGCGGGGCGCCAGTCACCTGGCTCTCCTCTAATCAGTTGTCTGCCGCTACACTTTCTTTTTTTTTCGGTGGCCGCTTCTCGTGGCGATCTGCCAGGCTTTGTCAGTATATAGTAGGCTATGGTTTGCATTACTAGCTGTCAAGAGGAGTCGAAAGCGTTTACCGCCTTCAACCGTTTCCGCCACTTCTCCCTCTTTCCTCATCGCCCCGCAACAACGCAACGCGTGCGGGCTTACGACAAAGCTGCACAGGATGCGTTCACCATTAAATTGCAAACGCTCACCCTGCTTTTTGACATGCTTCCTCTCTAGGCTGTCTAACGTGACAAAAATGTGAGGGGCAGGGAGTGATGCTTGGGTTGGGATGAGAGGCTAAATGGAGAGGAATATTGATTTCCGACGAGTTGTGTATCCTACGCTTTATCCCTACAATTGTAATCTTCTTAAATGATAGCCGTTCCGTACTTAATGTCAACCCGTGTGTAAAATTACACATGTGAATAAAACTTAGTTTAGTTACTTTTTATGGCAAAGAAGTTTTCAAAGCTGTTCAGAAGCACGGCGTCACAAGTCGAGGGATTCTAAAAAAATCGCGAGGCAGGAAATCTGGACAAAGGCCTTCAACGGGCCCTTTTCGTTGTTTTGCAAGGCGGAATGATGAAATCAGCAATTTATTTTGTAGTAATTGAGTGTGCTCGGAAGGGTGGCGGAGCCAACATATTTCTTGCCTGGAAACCATAACGTCAAAAATCTACCTTCGAAAGGCGGGTGGGGAACGCGCCGACCAAAAAACGTATTTCCTTTCATTATTCTCAACTATATCGCACAAATTGAATAAGGAAACGTATTGTTATTTCTGCGTGATTTTTAAATAAGTTATCATTTTGTTTTAGAGAACGTCCCACCTTGTCTCTACAATTGCGTTTTCCACTTATTTTTTGGTTCGGCCCATTTAATCTAGGAAAAGGTATCAAAACATTTTGTCTGGTTATCAACGACACTCTTTTTTTTTTTATTTATTACACAGTATCTCCGCCGCAAGAAGACAATGAAGCATGGGTCAACCTCCTCCAGTAACAAATGGAGTTTGGCACACATGATGTCCGGTGTTGCAACCTCACTTTGTCTCAGGACAAGAAGAAGAATACAAAGAGCAAGGAGAAACATTATGTGCCTTGGTAGTTAAATGTTCAACATGGGTCATAGAAAGGAAGGTCCTCGGGAAATTATTGTGCTTGCAGGCTTATCACTAATTCGAGGAAGAACAACAATTAAAAAACACCAAAACGAAACACGATCAAGAGTCACAAGGGAACAGTGCGAGCTTTAAAAACCGTCTTATTAAAAAAAAGAAAATCAAATATCTCCCAGTAACTGAACTTAGTTCGAGTTCTTTCCCGTATATTGAAGTAGAGAAGTAACGTGATCAGCATGGGCGAATTGCCTCAAATGTGGTGGCAGTGAGCAGAGTCCATTTTTCTCTCTTCCCTTAGCGTTCTTATTACTGCTAATGTGTTCTACCAACTAAACAATGGCTGTGTACCGCAGTCGATATGTTTTAATGCGTACAAACCCAAATCTTCCTCTCGGCTTCCTACTCCTTTGTGGAATGTTATATTACGGTTTTATCACTTATTTTATCGATTCTAAAAACATGTGGTAATAGAGCGCAGCTCTTAGGCGCCCGTTTCCGGCTTGAGCGGTGTCGCCATCGCCGTCGCCGTCGGCGTTAGCGCGGTGCATTATGGGAAATGTCCCATAATGCACCGCGCGGGGAGAAGGAGGGAGACGAGGACGAGAGGGAGAGTAGGAGAGGAGGAGGAGAACGAGGAGGAGGAAGAGGGCGAAGAGGGTGGGAGGAGCGATGAGAACGAGGAGAGGAGGGAGGAGGAGGAGAGGATGAGGAGGAGGAATTGGAGGGAGGAGGGGAGGAGGAGTATCAGGAGGAATGAGGAGGTGAGGAGAAGGGAGGAGGGGTATACCCTTCCCTCAATACCCTTCCCTCCTCCTCCTCAAGAGCTGCGCTGTAATTCGGCGTTACAGGGTGTTCTAAACGTCTCTTTAATTTTTATTTGATTTTTAACTACAATATTGTCCGAAAACTAAATTTGTTTTGAATTGAATCATTTAATGGTTGCTGAATTATCATTTTTTTGTTTTATATTGAAATGAAGAAAAAAAAATCTTATTGATGGTCTTTAATTTTTTATTGACGCAACTGCAGTGGTTATTGACATTGCTTCGACATCACGTAGCTCTAATCAATAGCATGTGTATGAATTTTCAGACGCACTTCTTTTGTACCTCAAATTTTAGTTAATAAAAATCGCACAAAGTATTTTTTCAACGTCTGCAGAAAAAAAGTTCTTAATTTGAGTTTCCTGACTTGTTTTTTTATGCAAACTTATTAAAATTATTTGAATGCAAAGATAAAGGTAC
Source organism: Ixodes persulcatus (assembly GCA_013358835.2). NCBI lineage: Eukaryota > Metazoa > Arthropoda > Arachnida > Ixodida > Ixodidae > Ixodes > Ixodes persulcatus. The sequence goes on from JABSTQ010010685.1 coordinate 624,470, forward strand.
CTGTTTGCGTGTTACACTTATGTGAAAGCCAGCATCAAATTAACTCGAGGTTAGCGGGCGAACTAAAACTTCGTTGCAAAAGATGGACCGTAAAGCGGACATCATGTATTTGCAGTCTCTGAAAACAGGACAATTAAGAAGCCAGAAAGTTGCAGTGAGCGTAAGCTCTTTGAGACGGCGTCTTTGATTGTCAGTTTTTGTATATTTTGCCAGTCTCACATTCATCATTATGAAGTAAGGGGAATCGTTCATCTTCGCAGTACAGTAGTAATTAATAGGTGTCAACTAGGAAGTTTCACAGTTCACAATTACCTTCACAGTGCAATATTACTAGGTGTGAACTGTGAATTGGTAATTTTATTTGAAGCCTTAATCTGCAGCTATACACGTCAGTATATGAAAGGTTATCACGTGGCTTTTTATTGCATAAACAAAAATTAGAACTCTCGCTAATCATGTCTCATGAAGAGAAGAAGAAACTATAACAAAGAAGCGAAACTTCTTTACTTCTACATACATATATTCTAGTTAAATACGTTCCCTCCTCTCTTTTGCAAGTTTGGTTGCATGTTTTATGGTACTAGTTTAACAAACGTTTTTTTTTTTCTATACAGGCAATACAAACGAAAAAAACTCAGTAGGCCGAGAGAAAAAAATCATCAGAGCCTAATATTGGTCGCCAAGCTGCTCTCGGATATGCATCGAGACACAAAGCCAAGCCAGTTATCCAAACGTTTTCTTCCCGTCAGATAAACTAAAAGATCGTACTCCCGAACAAATTTGGTAGCATATGGCAGTTTTGCAATCTGAATGAGTTACCCGATGCTCTAAACTACTGTGTATTGTACACAGCAACTTAGTTATCTGGCTTGTCAAATATCAAGAAAATAGTTAGCTCCTTGAAATAACCCACGGGACCGGACAATAAGCGGACGGCAGCACAAACAGAGATGCAGAACACCGTGTTGCATTGTGTAAAGGATTAAAAACGGTCTATCCTCTCATAAAATCGTTTTCACTAAGAGCAACGTTTTAATGTATTAAGCTACCAACTCATTTCGCACTGCAACTTTGCAATTGACACTCGAGAAAAGCAAACTAATTGCCAAGAATGGCAAGAAGCTAGTGTATCGTTGCTTATTAAAATATGGGGCAGAAGGCATCAGACGTATCTAGTAGATGGCAGAGCGCAAGCCCCTTCTGCGAAGAGTCTTTTTTGAGTACATTGAAGTATGAGCCAAAGCTTAATTTTTACACACCAATAGACAAATATATAGTTAGAGTAAGGCTTCTAACAAATCACTCGAGCCCACATTAGAGTAGGCACTTGATCTCGTCCCACTCAGGGCTCAAAGCCCTGATCACGGCACTCGGTCCTCCAACATTCAAAAATGCTTCCAAGCGATTCCTTCTACTTCCCGGTTCTGCGGCTTCGCACTTCTTCATCGAGCATTGGCTTTTTACTTTACTTGTTCTATTTGTTTTGTTCTATTATCACCAAATAACGCTTTTTTTTTCTTTCTTTTATAGCCTAAGTGGCCTCTTTAAAGGAAAGCTGAAGTGGTTCTTGAATTCTAGACTATTTTTATCCCGGAAGTCTGGATATCACGTTCGTTTTCCTCCGAAGATGTAACTAAACGCGAGAGAACACAAACACGAAAAACGTCCGACCGGCCGTTATTTTATAAAAAAAATATCTTTCGGCCGCCAAGCGCCCCCTCGTGTGCGCCGCGCGTGCAATTGCAAGCTTGCCAGGTATATGCCCCTGCACTGACACTAGTCATGACGTCTTCTTTTGACCTTTTTGAAAATAGCAAGAGTGCGCGAGCATAACTTTGATGCGCGCTGAAGATGCGCGAGAGCGGAGATTCCGAATACTCCTTTTATCACATAAAGCTCTGGGAAAGAGGGGCTTCAGCGGTACTTTGGAAATTAGTTTTTGCAGCCTCCGTGCACCAAATTGAAAAATAATATCGATATTCCTTTTCCTGGAGGCCAGATGAAGATGATTAAGTGTTTTTTTTTTCTCAAATACAGAACCACGTCTGTTTTCCTTTATTCTCAGTGAAAAAAACCTGGGCTAAATTGCACCAAATATTGAGCACGGTGAAAAGGATTCCATTGTTTTGTTCACCATTATTTTACGCTGTCCATTTTGGCACAAAAAAAAAAAAAAATAACGATCAAGTTGGACTTTCTGTTTCGAATTATCATATGAAATATTTCGGGGCTACTTTACACAGCTTGAAGTAACAAAAATTACAATATAAAAACAAATTTTAACTTTAATTAATAAATGCGCTCAATAACACCGTATACTATAAATGTGCTCAAATAGCCTACATTTACATTAACGAACGAGGTTTGCGGTTCTAGCAGCAAAGCAAATTCGCTCTTCAGGATTGAATACATTCTTCAGAGTGACAGTCCGTCACGGAGTGAGATAATCATGTACACCAACAGAATCGGTATTAAAAATGAGAATATCCATTAACCACTTTTACTATAACTTGTCATGTATAAACACTCTGAACGTCCAGCTGACTGTTCCAGAGGATGTCACGTTTTGGGGGATCCCTGACATTTGTGAGTGCAATCTAGACGATGAGCATATTTTCGTGTGCACTGGAAGTAAGCAGAGGGAGGTGTTTTCAGAAGTTATAATAAGCATATGATAAATAGCTGAGCCAGCGGTTCTTCTACAACATCAGGTGAGTGACCGCTTCTGAGACGTTTATGTTCGGCTTCTCTCAAACGCTACGTCCAATTCCTTCAAAGGCACGTCATTTTAGCTGATTCGGTGCATGTCTTCAACTACTTTCTTCATTATTTATCGGAGCCATTAGCATGTCACAGACGGAACACCCTTAGATGATACAAGTAGCTAGCCCGATGAATTTCGAAAGGGGTTTATCGTTCGTCTTCTTTCCCGACTCCAGCTGTTTCCCCAACATGGTCTCGGGGTTCTGAACAAATTCATTTTTAAGGTTGTTCCTCATTTCGGATTGCCACTGGGGATTTATAAATGGCCTGGCGATTGTCTTTGTACCTAAAATACTTAAATAATAAAGATTGTGTTATCTAACTGACTTGTTCAAAATAATTCAACTGTATATTGAAGTACTAAACTAAAAATGCAAATGCTACCTTTCATCACTCATTCTGGCATGCTCTTTTTCCCCGGAGTCAAGACCAAAGCAGAAACTTCGACACAACTGCGAGAACATGATGACGAACACTGACAAGATACTTGTTCAATTACCTCTCTGCGGAAAACAAATCAATCTACCACTGGGCTATTGTGTTCACTGAGTTAAAAGCAGGCGCCTCTTTTTATTCTAATAAAATTTTCATCAAACCTCTGTTCCTCTTTTGTCATTCTCTGTTTCCTCAGACCAGCAGACGTGGCCGGCACAAACAGTCAAATATCGTTGCTGCTTCTTGTCTCGGGGGCTCTAAATGAGCATACACAGCAAGTGAAGTTTATTTTATTCGAGATTCCTTTTTCTAGTCTTTTTTTTTCTTAATTTTCCAGCGCAGGCTGAGGTCTTTTTGTAACTGGACAAACACAGCAAGAAAAAAAAAACATAAATAGCAGCCTAAAGGGCAGTGTTCCGCAACTTATCGATTGAAGGGCGATCCCTTCACCGTGCTCATCGCAAACTTGATGATTGCGTGTTATTGAAATCCATTCCTCAATGCTGGGGCCAAGTTTCATTTTTAGCCGACGGCCGGCTGGAATATCGGAACTACAGTGAAGGAACTTAGGTTAAATGATTACAAAAGACGAAATGCATTGCTTGTTGAAAGCTAATGCTAATAGGAGAATCCGTTCTTACGCTTGCCACCAGGTGGTAGAAAGGTCTACGAGGACGCAAAGCTGTTTGTTATGCGTAAACAAAAAGGGATGTTGAAGAATTGTCTTCATAAAAGTTTCCATGAACCGTAATTAATTTGCAAATCTTATCTTCCTACGATATCAGTGAGTGGGGCACTCCGCGGGTTTGGCGCCGTCTCCGCCAAACGATTGCGCATTGACGTCACGCCACTCGACACGACTCTGACGTCACGCCGCGCACCGCGTCACCTGTTACCTGGCGTCAGCTGACACCATGACGTGACATTGTCATGTCAAGGGACGTTGCACAGTGACACTACGTAGCTTAATGACGTCAGGTGACATCGTGAGTCACGGGATGTCATGACGTTACGTGACACTGTGACGTCGCGTGACATTCCGACGTCACGTGACCATACGTCGTCACGTGACACCATGACGGCACATAGAAACATGAACGTGAGACAGCTGATAATAGAAACAATAAAAAAAAAAGTGTTCTCGCTAATAATGCTAGAAGTGTTCTCGGGCAGTGAAATCAATAAAGCTAAGTGGGTGTTAAGGTGGCGAAACCACGGGCGTGAAATTTGGTGGAGGTACACGCTTGAAACTAGTCCGCGATTTTGGAAGTGTTTCTCAGTGACCTCAAGGCGGTGTTAGTTTGAATCAAGTAACATTGCGTAAGACCTTCAAGCAGCTACGCCAACGACAGGGAACGTTTCATGCATGCACATGCAGTTTCGTCGTTCACCCGGATTTTTAATCTAGGGCGCGCGAATTTTGAAGTGTTCTTTAATTACGACAAGGCAGTCCTAGTTTGTGTAAAATAAAACTCTTCAACAGGTTCACGAAATGCGCTTTAATTCATACGCCTTCAGTGGTTCCAAAACGCTATGGAAATGTCGCCCGGTGTGTTACAAAGCTTACTACGACACGCCTACACTCTAAAAAAAGGGTGTCGTCTTACACCCTTTTGTTCCATATAATGCACCCCAAAACTTCAATTCGACGCACAACGCACTGAAATCGAACAGACGGCCCCATCATTTACGAGGGGGTTGATAACGGTGAGATATAACTTATTAAAAGCTAAACTAAGTATCAAACACTACTAAAAAAAAAAACACACTGCCATTTTGCAGTAGGGCCTAGAAAACCAGGTTGTTTGTTTTTGTAGTTGGTAACGCGAACACTAGCTATTTTAATAAGCTGTACCACTCGGCTCTCAAGCCGCTCATGAAAGTTGGTGCCATCGGTTGTACGTCAATGCGCTGTGCGTCGAACTGAAGTATTGAGGTGTCTTATATGGTACAAAAGATGCAAATATATACCTTTTATATATATATATATATATATATATATATATATATATATATATATATATATATATATATATATATATATATATATAGAGATATATATAGAGAGAGAGAGAGAGTGTGTGTTTGTGGACAATATGGTGCGCGGTCGCACCTTTGCCGTTTTTTTAAGTCGATCTGCTCCGAGATAACACCGTAGAGGCTCCGATGTCACACCTCAGCTGTCGCAGTGTTTCACCTTGTGAGTAGTGTAAGTGTTTACGAACTTTTAGTTCGAGTCAAAAAAAAAATAGTAATATTTTGTTGGAATAGAAATAAATACAAAGAAAGCGATAGTCTAGGATATTTCTTCATTAAGATGTTGTAGACATGCATTTGTTAATTATTATATCAACTGGTAGTTGTTCCAAATTTGTATTGGTGTTAAGCACTTTTGAGGTCTGATTACTGTAAGGTGGCTATAATATACGCAGCGTTACAGCAACTAAAACTCTGGAGCAATTAAGAAACGTTGGCGGTTCAGTGTAGTGAGGTGCTATATTTTTGGTAAACTTGTGCGTCATTTGCTGCGATTATCAGCGTGGTGTAAGCCCGTTACACAATATAAAGACAAAACGTTGACAGGACTTCGAAGTCCACAGATCTGTGTAACTGAATATAGGATTGCTTATGAGAGAAGTTTTGAATCGGCAATCTGATTATATACTTGTTTTAAAGGTTGTTTTGTTGACTATTCTTAAAATGTAGGCTTCATAGAATACCAAAAAATCTGGGTTGCATGGAATGTTCTATGAGATGGAGTATACGAATTCAAAATAAAAAGACGAAGTTCAACGAGAGGTTTTCTTTCAAGTCGTAGCGGCTCCTGACAAACCAAGAGAATAGAAGAAAGGCCCGCGCGATTGGCAGGCCCAGCAAAACACGAGAAGAACTTGCATTCCAGCACCAGCGAGTCCAGTTTAAATCAGGCTGTTAGTTTTAAGTAAATAGTGCCACGCGTCGTGCTGTGTCAAGCCGCGAGCTGCGTAATGTTATCTATCCTCCTTTACGCGCGCGCCATGAGTGCGCGCTTTTCGTTCATACGCTTATCGAGACGCTGCTCTCGAAACAGCACGTTGTTATCCGAAGATTCTAGAAAGTTCGATGAGCGGGTAAAAAGATAGCAGCCGGCCGACCGCTACTATTATTATTCTCTTCGCCGGCTACCGCCCACACTCGCCTCCCGCCGGTCTTTCTTTTCGGAGGGCACAAGTTCGCCCAATAAACCCTTCGTTTATATTCCTTCAAGTTGTCCGAGTGACTTCGCCACGTGACAATAGTATGAATAAATCAGGGAAAATTTATTTACCCCTTCAGAGCCATTCTTATTGCGCGAAAGGTGCACGATATTCTATGCCGCTAACCCAATATCCCGCATATAATAAGGGTTTTCCACAGAAACAACTGATGTTAACATTAATTTGTAAACATAATTAAGGTTCGAACTCGTGACAAATTGCTGTGGGAATAGAAAGAGCCGAAATCTAACTCCGGCATCTCGCAGGTATGAAATGAATTTCCAAGCTCGCGCATGGCTATGATGAACTTTTTCGGTGTATAATACGCTCCGCTCCATATTGCATGGCATTTTGTTCTGGCTACAAGTTGAGGTGAGCTACGTTGCCCTGCAGTCTTTTTTTCTGCAACTGCTAGTTCGTACACAAAATATGTAATACGCGCTTTAAAGGGAATGGACGTTCATCTATCTAAGTAATGTATAGCTGAAATAAAGCGATTATTTTTATAGATCTGCAAAGCTCTTTTGATCTTGATTCGTTTCCTTAGAACTGTAATGTTTGATGCTGAATATAAATTAAATATACCAGTTTTCGGAGAATTGACCGCACGGAGCAAGCAAAATATAAATTTACGCAGCGTTAAACGGAAGAAGTGTGTTATTCGTGTTTTTTTCTTAAAACATTCCCATTAAAAATAAAATGGAATAATTAATTATTTTAAATGTTTTTCAGTATAGTCATGCTGGAAATTTGCATTCTCGCCATCCCGCCACAACAAACTTCTTTCTAAAGTTATCTTTTTTTTTTTTGGTGGACGACGAACAAAAAAGGCCTAGGCTGTAGTTGGCCGCTTTCTTACAACCTAAATATATTTTACCTAAGCTCAGCTGTCAATAAGAAAATCTCAAGCACAGGCTCTTCACTCTAGCAATTTTGTGTTACTTTCTTTTTTTTTAGTGAAATGGTTTTAATGCAGATTTTTAGTATAAGTGTTTCTAGAATGTATTTAATACAAATAAGCATTTTTAGGCAACCGAACCTTGAGAGGGAGAAACTGACAGTATTTAACCGAGCGATCTCAAAATAACTTAGCAGAGTGCATCACGTGGACAGACTTGAAGTAATTCAGAAGTTAAGTCTAAATTCAGTTTAAAAGAAGCTGAATTTTTCTTTAATGATGTCTTAGAAGCACACAATTTGGAAGACGGCGTTCATAATTAGCTTTGCCTCGATGACAGGGTAAAAACCGCTTGTGAGCGGAGGAAAATTTGGCATCTGGAACTGACTGGGGACAGGACCAATATTTCCGTCCCTTGCAGGAGGCGGATAGCTAACTTTAATGTGTTCCATTATCAGAAGCTCGGATTTAACTTTTTGATTTACATAAAACCTCTTCTAATATCTGAGTTGGTTTTTTCTTTACTTGGTTTTGCAAATGATATTGAGAATGAAGAAAAGGTAATTAGTTCGTACGCACGCAGAAGGGGGGTTTGCTCACGGTGATTTCGGAAAACGTGTGATTTGCGCTGGCTTTATGATACACGCGTTTAAGCTTTCGGCAGTTACGCCCGTGAAAATTCAACGCGACAAAAAAATCATGTTTAGGTTTTAAGCACGTTTTTTTTTTTTAAATTCAAAGCAGAAGATATATGGGCAAAAAGAGTGTCTCATAATGAAAGATTGAAGTCCGGTGTTCAATATTGTTTTGTTTATACATTTTCTTTTCTTTTGCGTCACAAGTTTCATATCGAGCCGTAACAATGTGTGAAATGCCGGATATCCTCAAATTTAAATTTGTGCGACTTTGATACATAATTACGCTTGTGACGCAGTTATTGAACGAAAGTTTTCAAATAAAATAAAAAAAGATGAGCTACGAACCTACAACAAACAGCCCTGGAAGTTTCACACAAATTTTTTAGTAATTTATATATGATCGTCAAATCATGTTTCACGTAACTTAATTGTATCTCTCTATTTTTAATGTATTCTTTTAGTAAAAATTACAAAAGACTATTGTTTTTTTTAACTGCTAAAAAAGATCAAAGAAGCCATCGAATGGCGTCACAAATGCTGAAGTTGCACAATTTGTTTTACTACTCTCAAATCCGACTAGAGCCAGCACCGTATCTGGCTAATGGCACATTGGGTTGTGCACTCAGCACTCGATAACTCGTCCGGCATTCGTTGAAACATACTGGCTCATTGAATTTAGGTGAACAAAAACCCTGCCGACCGTAAACGTAAAAAAGACTTCTGTTGAATGCACAGCTAGATGAGTGTTCTGCGAACACAATAAAATCTAATACTAAGGAAAGTGTAAGTTTGCAGGTCGTTCCGTCTTTATTTTAAGACTGGGCGGCGCCCCTGAAAACTGCGAAAACAACCAGATTTGGAGGCTGTTGCAATCCTTCGCGTTGTTTCATCCGTTTTATCACAGGAGTGTCCCGTGTGCTGCAAAATCGTTCTCCCAAGTGCTTTGAGGAAACGTAGTCGCACCTGATTCCTTAAAAATGTATGTGGCAAAAAAAAAAAAAGCTAACAATGTTGAGTTTACATCTGCAGCTAACTCTAAGGCTTCTCTGATGCCCTGCTTACACGTACCAAAGGTTAGTATAAAATGCTCAAGGATGCAGAGACGCATTTGCTCAACGTGTAGAAGCACAGCTTCCTGCGCACGCAAATCCACGCACACCAGCGAGCGTAGGAGCACATCGAAACACAAATACAACACCTCTCGCGCACAACAAAAAATCAATACTTTCGGATAAAATAATACAAAAGAAACTAATTGCACGTGAGAGCATCAAGAGAGCGTAATTTAGGACGCAATCAACGGATGCGCCATAATTTCCGAGTAATTAGGCAATGCCCCCGATCGCAGCGTCCTCTTCGCTCTCCTCATTTTGGGTGCACCACTAATTGAAACGTCAGTGCAGACCCCTCGGGATGTCTTGGGCCTCGCTGATGCCGATGCATGGACTCATCGTAGGTTTTTATTTTTTTTTTATTTTTAATCCAGATTGACGAGTTGCCGAGAAAAACGTGGTACATCTTCACCCACCCTCCTCCAACTGTATGACACAAATTAAGGCACGTCATAGTGAAAGTAAAACTAAACAATGAATGAATTAATATTATATGAGGTAGTGATCTTTGCACTCCACAACATAGGCAACTTGTCCCGGTCTACCTTCTGAGAGGCTCTGATGCATCTGAGCGGTCATATAAGATAAATTAAAATAATTGCTTTTTTTTACCCAAATATATCGCCATTATGTAAGAGTTCCAAGCAAATATTATCGAAATTCAATTCAACCTGGTAAAATCGTGCTTCACAAAACAAGAATGCTGCGCATCTACGTACATCTATTAATAATTGAAAACGAGCGTGTTGGTGAATAGATACGAATACTTGAAAGGATAAAATATCGAGGACGGGGACGGAATCAGGACTTCTTTCAAAAGAAGTCCTGTTTCCGTCCCCGTCCTCACTGTTTTATCATTTCAATTTTTTGTACGTCCATCCAATGCCTCACTATATAGTCTTTTTTATATTAATTATCACGAGAATATAGGTGGGACTACACACTTGTCTGGGTTAAAATAGTATTTGCGAATGTCGTAGCCAAAGTAAACATAAAAAAACTGCGCTGGTGAATAAATGCATGTAACTGTATAGGTCTAGCAGAATTTCAATTGTGTCACTAAAATCACCACAACATATCGTGAAACGTTTACCATATGATCTTTGCTAGAAGTTGATTATTCATCGAAGTGAATAACGTTTCAAGTTCAAATATTGTAATGTTAGTAGAGGTGTTGCTGTCTGTAAACCCTCTTGCCTATTTTAAATTAATAAAAAAGTGGTAATTATGAGGTAAAGTGGTAATTGTGAGGTTTAAACCAAGAGACTGGTAGGGAGCTTTAAATAATCTTAAAAGACGTATAAGAAAGGCGACAGAGACGCCGCTCAATTGAGACGCTTGTCCGTCAACTTTCATCTGCTTCTTCTAAGATATCTTCAAGTTTCCTTTCCAGTCACAGGGTTTCAACATCATGATTAATACGAACCAACTCACCTGCACCTTGAGCATTTTTTCACTAACGTGTGGTATTTCTTTAAGAACACGTATATGCTTTACTCGCCGAATGTGGTGATAAATGTTTTGAACTTTCTCATTTTGTAGTCGCAAAACAAAGCTTGCGTCACTCTTAAGAGCACGATCGGTTTCCTTAAACTGTATGATAGTAAAATTGTCGTCTTCGGTCATAGTAACACAATTACATAAAAAACGCCAGCACATCAAATGTTAAGGATGTGGGTGTTTCCATGTTAAGTCGTTCAAGAACGGTCAGGGTCGTATTTGTTGTAGATTTATATCCAAAAAAAATATTTTCAAGCCATTTTTCTTGGTGGAGCATTCAACTATATGCGAACACCATAACTAATTCTTCTCTGAAGATATACAATTTAGAATCTTCGAGTCATTGAGATTTCCAAGGTTTCGCTGACGTTCTTTTCACAGCTGTCAATTTTACACCGAAGCATGCACGTAGTAATACTTGCTTCTAATTAATTTTCGAAAGATTTAGGGCAAGTAGACAAAATAATGAAAATTACAATAACAAATTTTGATACAAAAGCAATTTACTAAACACGTCAAAAATGACGTTTTAAAGACACATTCACAAATTATTTACCAACGAACTACTTTATATAAAACGACTCAAGATATATAAAAATTATAATCTTTAAAGAAAACTGAACCTAGGAAAAAAAGTATACTTGGTTAGGACGGACATGTCTCAAAATGAATGTTCACCACAAAAAAATATTTTCCTACAAAATATTTATGTTCAAATAAGAATTTTTCGATTTGCCAGCGAAACCGAAATTGTACTCCTATGAGATGATGGCGATTGCGCTTGCACTCAACTAGTGTGCGCTCTGAGTTCGCTGGATATCACAGCGCAGATTAGTTGGGTACAAACCCTATCATCATCGTCCCACAGCGGTACACTTTCGGTTTTGCCCGCATATCGACAAATTCGTATGGTAGCATAAATATTCGTCAAAATGTTTTCCGACGAACATTTATGTTGAGACATGCCTCCTGTCCTAACCACGTACAAAAAAATACTTCCCTCGTTTCAGTGTTTCTTTAGATGTATTTCACGAATATAAAAAAATGTACTTGGCCAGCATTGTAGTTCTGTTATTAATGCAGAAACGCAGCTCATTTCTCTAAATGTGGCCAAAGTTCACTTCAATATTTTAAAAAAATAAAATTTTTGTGTTCCTTAAAGTCTCCTTAACCATTTTCAGTGAAAAACATTTGATGGCAAAAAATTGAGTAACAAGGACATCCTTAAGAGAAACACGACAACAAACCTTCACTCAAATTGAGATGGCATGTCTTTGTTGTAGGGGCTTTGCCGCACGACATCCGATACAAAGGGACATTTTCTAGACCCAGAAAGGCTGTACTGCCACGTTACTCTATCTTAGATTGTAAAAAGTTATCGTGTCCCCAGTTTAGCTTTATATTTGTGTTTCCTTGCGTTGCCTCCTAACCCCCCCCCCCCCCCTTTTTTTTTTTTTTCTTCAAAACACGTCCAAATTTATTTTATCTTACCGAGCCCCGGAAAAGGCCGCGTAGGCCTTATATCTCCATAATGTGGGTGTATTTAATCGTTTTCAACTATACCCACCATGTGAATAATTTAAATTGTACGTTTAAATTTATTGAATATAAAGTTAACTACCAAAAGTAAGTATTATCCTAATTATATCAAACACGTATTTGTTTCCTAACGTTGCCCTTCCGAAGGTATCATCAACGCTTTTCCTGTGTGGTGCGTACTTCTCACAGGAACGACCTAGGCCTGCGTTTCGTGAAACACCCTGTATGTTTAAGTGAGTGATTCCCCAAGAATACGACTTTCATATAGTATATATTTTACAGAAGTATACAAAGTTTGACCCGGATCATCACAGTATCAACTGACATGGAAACACTCAATAACCAAACAGTGGTAGTTATCAAGTTATATCTGTATCCCATTCGGTGCGCACGGACACTTGGAAAGAGTAAGCTGATTTGTCTGTCGCCACGCAATGTTGAACACCAAGATTCCGATCCTCCAGGTACTACTTCCCTTGCCTTATTCTCACTGCGATATACCTTCGTCATGTGAGGGTTTTAGGCTTAACGGTAATGTGCTATGCCTAGGGTTCTCAACTGCTGGCAGCAGTGTCATCCGCCGACGGTCCTTCGTGAGCTAATGACCCGTAGAAGCGAGTGGGGATTCTGGGGAATGCGCAAAGTTTTCCCACAGCAATTTACGTGAGGACATCCAAGACAACAGATGTCTGATTTTATTGGCGGCTCGAAACGTTCTGCCCTCGAGCACGACCGGGCTGGGCTCGTGCTCCTCGAGACGCGTGTGTCGAACATCGTGGCGTTTCCTTTATTTTTGTGGCGTTACGAATATGCGGGCGCTTCACACCCCTACAGACTCTTAGCAGGCAACACAAGAAAACGCTAATCATGCTAGGGACAGCATAATTTTCCCTACGCTATGGTAGAGCAGCACCGCTGTACAGCCTCTGTTGGTTGTAAAATATGTCTCCTTAAGCGTACGTCGTGCGGCAAACCCCCTATATCGACTACAAGCTAGCTCAATTTTAGTAAAGGTTTGTGGTATTTTTTCTCTTAAGGAGGTCATATCTTACTCGGTGTTTTGCCATCAAAAGTTAGTTGAAGTCACTCACACAGAGAACGTAAAAAGAAGTTTTTTTTTTTTTAAATATTGACGTTCAATTTTGCCACATTTATATAAATCAACTGGGCTTCTGCATTAATAACAAAACTACAATAATGGCTAAGCATATTTTTTTTGTATTCATAAAAGCATTTAAAGATGATCATTTAGATATATTTTGCGTCGTTTTAAATAGAGTAGTTAGGGAATGTTTGGTAAATGTTCCTCTAAAAAGTGTTTAATTGAGGTGTTTCGTAAAACATATTGCACAAAAATCGTTTATTGTAATTTTTAATGTCATGTTTGCATGTGGTAGACTTTTCGTAAAATAAGTATAAAAATTACTACGTGAACGCTTTGGTGTGGAATTGACGGCTGTGCAAAGTACCATAGCGAAACCAAAGTGCAAAGTTCTTTGGCAATCTTCATGCCTCCATTTTCGAAATTTTATATTTCCGGAAAAATTAGCTACGGCGTTCGCGTATAGCTGAACGCTCCTCCAAAGAACATTGCTTTAACATTAATTTTTTTTACATAAATGTAAAAAAATATTGCCCTGATCATTATTGCAAGATTTGACGTAAATACACTCTATAGACGTTTTGACAGTCATCACAAGTGCAGGTTAGTTTTTCGTCGAAATGTGTAAATAACGCCATATTGAGACTTCACACTCAAGTGTCTCTTCTTTGGTTTAATTTGTGTTTCTTATTTCAACACAGACTAGTGACTCTAGGAGGTTAGTTTAACTGAAAACCATAGATCAATCTAAGTTTTCTGTTATACAAAGTATGTTAGTAATTAAGTCAAGGTAAATAAGTATTAAAGAATTCGATTATTGCCGTAATGAAAAGATTTAGTGCCCCAAACTTATTACATTCATGATCCTTGCAGCGTTTCTTGAAGTTATGCTGCATTTTTACAAAATACACGCTGTTTTGTGTGAATAATCACACTTTGGAGCCTTGCTCCAATGAGAAAAGGATGTCTATCCTTAGTGGGCAGACGAGTAATAATTCAGAATTGAATGTCAATAAATGTATGCGTGAACTGACAGAGGCTCCCATATGCGTACAAAACTTGCAATGAGGGACAGCCTTGGTCACAGGCATTCCTACACGTGCACGAACAGGTACATACGTATGCTAATATGGAAAGAAATATAAATACAAAACGAACCTCATGTTTTTTATCATGTTTGAACAAGAACAGCCGCTAAATGGCAACTCCCACCGTGCCGCATATGGCAAAATAGCATTTCGCATCTTGCAAACTCGGAGAAAATAAAACTAAAAAAATACTCGAGTTCTTTGATACATTTTGCATATTATTTTTGTAGTGTCATTATGAAAGCACCTATAACCTCTTAAGTATTGCTGTGATTTTCACTTGACAAGGCGCAAGGGCGAAAAATTAGCAAATATGTTTTTTTTCTTTGCACATTATTCCACTTAAAGACGCTGAGAAATTTTAATACTGCAATTTTCTACAGACTCTGTCTGAAAAGGCTGCACGCTTAAGCAACTTTGTTACCCAACTAAAAAAACCACAAGCATCCTCTCAACTTTAAACTACTTTCATATTCAGACGGTTCTCTATCCCCAAACAAAAACGTCCCGCTTAACTTCAAGCCTCAGCGCTGTAGCACATAATCTGGAAGAAGGCAGATCTAAAGTGAGTGCGAATTGAGGCGTGACGAAGTAGTACAGCCTTCTTGGCCGCGCTTAAATTGATGTTATCTGTGTCCTTTTTTTATTAATTTTTTTTCTGAAATTTGCAAACAGGAAATGCGAGGCGGCTAGTCAAAGAAGTAGCATATAAGAGGTGGGAGGCTAGAACATTGGGAAGCTGGAATATTTCAGTACTATTCCAACTATTATATAACTATTTTAGTGCTGGATTGATTTATTAATGATAGCTTTCGCCTCCTTCAACCGTTCATACGCTACGGTTCTGGTGCATTATAAATCACTCGGTTTGATGTCTGGCGAATGGGCTGTGGTCGATCCTAGCAATATTTCTCTCAAAACCATTTCACAAATTCGAAACTAAGTCTGTAAGGCCCAATAAGTAATATATATATAATTGCGATATTGTGGATATACATAAGTTTATTCATGATGTATGCTTACCGGTACGCTGAACGTTCACGCTTAAAAATAAATCCTGTATGCTTTGCGCAGTTTTTTACAAGTTGGTTTGAGACAAACTTCAGGAATTGTGCGTCCTCTTTTTTATTTCTGCTTCACACACAATAAAGAAAATAACTTGCATTCTCGGCATACTCTAAAAAATACCCTTCCCAATCTTTCTTCTCCTAAATTTTATTTTTCTAAGTAAGGCAGTATTCGTAGAGCAGCCCTGAATTTCCTAACCCTTGAAAAGCCAAACCTTGCTGTAGAAGGAAAGGTAGTTCACCCATGACAATGCGAAACAATATATTATTGGCAGGACTGGCTATCCACACCACGCAGACAAAGTTAACGCACGCACAAAACAAACAGACCGGAAGTCGGCCAAACACCGCGATTACGGGCCAGTTACCTCAACCGTTCATCACTCCTTATCTCTTTGCGCACGTCCCTCCTCTCTGCTTCCTGGAAACCCTTTTCCTCTTCCAGGGAAAGAAAACGATTCCTCCATTTCCCAAAGACAAAACGCCTTCCCGTCATTAGGAAGGAAAAATAGGCTCCGCCAAATCGAACAGGGATACAGCGATAGAAAGAAACCGCCCGAAAGGATTCTTTTCCACCAAGGTTTATAAAGGAATCAGCCTCTCTCAGCAGGGGGGCCGAGAAAGTCAATGGCGCCTCTGCACCAATTCGCCCGCTTATTCCCTAGAGTGGGTGGGAGCCTCGCTTTCGTTGGACTCGGTACTCGGAATGCGATCAAAGGCGACCCTCACAGCTTCTAGTATGCTTTGCGCTCTCAGAAAGAAGGAAGCAGTTCCTGTTGGGTGATTTGAAAGGGACGCAAGACACTGAACCTGGGGAGCGGTTTCGTGAAAAGAGGCGAATGGTGCAGTTTTGCGGTTTCCAACAAATTTTAAACTATGCCGTTTTCAAAAGATTTGATTCGAAAACAACCACCGTGTCTTGGTTCGGACTTTGACTGAAAAATGAGATTCCCTCAATGGCTACACGCGCCGGAATTCCGCTTCCGTACCTCTTTTCAGAATATACGAACGGTAAACATTTCATCTTATAAAAGTCGTCGTTTTGTTCTTATTTACAACTTGCGACGTGTTATAGAAGCAACACGTAAATGCATGAACCTATATTTTAGTTCCACGCGTCCTTTCTGAGGGTGTTGCTGGTGGATGCTCGAAGAAAGCAGAGCTTTCATTTATGACTTTTATGGAGCATCATGCCCCACCTATCGCGTACAGCCGCTTCATATACTAAATCGAATGTGACTTCGCAAAATACACTTGCCCTTCTTACGGCGTGTTCACTACAGTCCTCAGCAATTAAGGTTATACTTTGTCATTCAACTGACTCTATTTTGGTAAGAATAGCCGGGAGATCAGTATAATAAACTTGTGTTCTCGATACTAATATGAGAATCCAAAAATGCAGGGGCTATACTACGCCGTCGAAGGTTCTAATCAATGACATGCGACGAACTAACGTGGAATGGAACCTAAGCCTTTCTTTTTGTCAGAACAGGTAAAACCAATATACACAGTTTTTTTTTTTTTTGCTGAAAGGGTGCGATGTCAAAACCGATTGCACGGAAAAGTACTGCTTGTTTTTAGAGCGCAGCTCTCAGGCGCCCGTTTCCGGCTTGAGCGCCGTCGCTGTCGCCGTCGCCGTCGGCGTAACCGCGCGGGGCATTATGGGTAAATTTCCCCGCTAAATTTAGCGGAAAATATTCCTCGCCAAATTTAGCAGAAAATTGTCCCTGTTCAATTTAGCGGGAAATTTTCCCCGCCAAATTTAGCGGAAAAATTTCTCCGGAAACTTTAACGGACAATTTTCCGCGCTATATTTAGCGGAAAAATTTCTCCGCCAAATTTAACGGAAAATTTTCCCCGCCAAATTTAGCGGAAAAGTTTCCCCGCTAAATTTAGCGGAAAAAATTCCCCGCTGAATTTAGCGGAACAATTTCCCCGCTAGATTTAGCGGTAAAATTTCCCTGCTAAATTTAGCAGAAAAGTTTCCCCGCCAAATTTAGCGGAAAAATTTTTCCCGCCAAATTTAGCGGAAAATTTTCCCGCTAAATTTAGTGGAAAAATTTTCCCGCTAAATTTAGTGGAAAAATTCTCCCGATAAATTTAGTAGAAAAATTCACCGCTAAATTTAGCGGGAAAAGTTGTCCGCTTAATTTAGCGGAAAATTTTCCCCTAAATGGAAGGCGAGCAGGAGACGAGGAGGGGCATAGCCTCCCCTCCGAATATCCCACTCCTCCCTCAAGAGCTGCGCTCTAATTCGGCGTTACAGGGTATTGTAAACGTCTTTCATTTTTACTATATTTTCTTGCAAGCGACACGGTGCATCATTGCTTAATCAGGGACCAAATCAAAAGGGTAACATTTTACGAAATCCGTAAGTGTTAGCCCCTTCAACTAGTGTCTTGACCTAGTGCACTTTCATTTCAAGTATAGCAGGCATTCTCCCAACAAACTAGATATAACTGTCCGACACATATTTGCGTTCTCTTGCGACCGTGTTCCTTAAAACCTCTTAAAATGTCTTACGAAGAGAAAACACACTGACAGGCTGGTGCCATCTATAAGGTATCTCTGGAAACTGCGTTTCACTACAGCAAAGGCATATACCGTATTTGCGAGATCAAATGTACGTAGAGCCTATGAGAAGTGGTCGTTTATAACATTTTATAAGTTTACCAAGCCAGAAAAAAAGAAAATATTAAGCAAGTAGGGGTGCCTAATACTTCGGTAATTTGATCAAATCGAAAGAGCGCGGAGGTGGCACACAAATATAATCTAAGCGACAACGTTTGGTGTGGGGTACACAGCTAGGTTTAACCGGCATTCTCGAAATATATTATAGTTCAAATCACCATAACCAGGCCGAAGGCCAGAGAAACGTCTAATTTGGCACAAGCTTGATGCTCCTAGGAGACTAATTCGGGTCTAATAAGATTTTGCTTCAAGGAGTCAGCATCGGATCACATTGGCGTTTCCATGGCTTTTCCATGGATCGCCACATAATTCCAAAAGTGCAAGACTTGAGCCATAGAGGCCACGCCACGTAAGTGAAGCCTAAATCTGATACTTATTGGCAATTTACACCCAAACTTGTGACATAAAAACCGAACAACAAGAAGCAAAGCCTAACTCTTCTACTTGTTTGGTGATTTCGGCCTAAAAATGTCAGATGACAGCCAAACTACCAACAGTGAAGCCTAGCTTTGGCACTTGTTTGGCGAACTACGGCCAATATACCTGGACTCTGGACAAAAGGGCCAACTTTTACTCTAGCTTCGCTTCTTTCCGTCTTGTGATGCCCTAATATCCCGACAGACATTAAGTGTGGCTCAAACAACTGTGCTACCTGGGTATGCAGCTAAAGGTTATAATTTGAAGCTGGCACGAGGAAACTAAAACACACAGGTTTCTTTTTTCAGATGTGAAGGATCATAGCTGTTAACAAAATAATTTACTTCCTCTCTCTCTTTCTTTCTTCCTCTGTCTCTTTCTCTTTCACTTTCTCTGTATTTCTTTCCCCATTGTTCTCTTCCTTTTTATCTCTCTTTCTTTCTCTCTCTTACTTCTCTCAAACATTCTTATTAGACATATAACTCGAAGGTCTGCAGAATGTTAGAAATGAAATAAGTTTTTTTCGTTATCTATACTAATTCTTCTAACAATTATATTTTAGTAAAAATACTCGGGTGCCACCTAATCTCTCGTTTACCAGACAAATATGCTTGTAGTTTTCACTTCTGCCCTTAACAATATCATTTTGCAATGTTGTGTGATGTATCTTATTTTGAGCATCGTAAATTGATTCCGATGAGAACCATAGTTACTGTAAAACCCTTCATTTTCGGGGCCCCTATTTTTCGCGTCACAGAGAACATAATCGCGGCCACTAAATTTCGCGAATTCTAGGCGCCTGCATCGAGACTCCTAAGGACGGAAATATTCGCGTGCCCTCAAATTTTTAGAATTTTTTCAATTCGCGAAATTTGGGAAAATTAAGGGCTCGCGAACATTAAGGGTTTTACAGTATTGTAAATGAAAGAAAAAGTTAACTTTAGCGCTATTAGAAATGTCATATATTTTCCCGAGAGATTAGTGTATAATGCCACGAGCAAAATACGGCTTTAATTTCATTTTTATTATTACCGGTAAACATTTGATACTTTGGCCATTTGCGTGCAGTTTCTATTTATGTGGAGTGCGATGACCTTATCTGGATAAATGCGAAGAGCTCATAGCCCTCAGGGGTAATGGCACCATTGTTTAAAAAAAAAAACATGCTGGAGGATAGCATCATGTCGAACTCTTCATGCAAACACTGAAATATGTTTAAATGTTTACCTTCTACTGAAAATTATACTAAAACAATATTGGCAATATATTTGTTTTTCTTTTACTTTCTCTGTATTCTTATTCCTTGGCGTCATAGAGGTACTACTTGCCCAATCAAATGTATTTACGCCAACAATAAGTCAGTGGGCAAAAAACGTGACATTTGGATATATCGGTAGTTTATGGTTACCATCAAATTAAACCAGTATTAGCCATAAAAGTATTCGCAACGACACATTATTTACTATAAAACGTTATCACTGAAAGAGTTGGATCGAAATATTGCAATAAGGAATAGTGCGTTTGATCGCTGAATTTCCACCGTTCACATTCGTGAGTTTCAAGGCCCACTTAAATAGCATTTTTGCAAAGACAGGCGTAGCCATCTCAATGATAATTATTTAATTTTCTTTTTTTTTTTTACTTTTACCATGCCGTTTAATAATTACTCCAGGCTATTCATGGGGTAAAATAAGTATGCGGTACGAACATAAAAACTTGGAAGCCTCCCCTGAAAGCGAAATCGGCTTGCCAGAGTGAGTCAGGCAGCCACAAGAACGCATGTGCACGTGCCTTTCTGCTACCGTCCTCCTCAATTAAAAAAAAAGAAAAAAGCTTTTGTTTGATTATGTCATTGTTTTCATTCTAAACATATTTATATATGTATTCCTTTCGCTGGAGATTGACAGGATGATCCTTGCAGCGTCTTATAGATGCACACATAATTGGTGGCTGCAAGAAAAAAATAAGAGGTTATACTATTTTACTTTTTTTTGTATATATTAGATTTTTTTTTTCAGACATGGGACGTGACTCCACACATGTTTCCAGCAGATTGTATTTTTTTTTATTCTACAGGGGGTGACACTTTAAAGTCACGAAATTTCCCCTGAAAGTAATCTACATGCATTGAAAAATATTTCAAATTATATTTTCATTTTCGTCTCTGTTTATTTATTTTTGCTGCTTTGCTTCACGTATGACCGAAAGAACCAGGGACCACATCAGCAGCGATGCGACGCAGAAACTTAACGTCTGTTTTATAGAAAGTTCCTGAGGGATAATTGATTACCTGGGTGGGGGGGGGGGGGGGGGGGGGGGTTGCACGAACATTTTTTTTTATAGTTTATATTTTTTATAGATTAGACAGTCTTTTTTCTCGAACTAATTTTTTTCCTACTGCGATAAATACGTTTTATATATAAACCGAAGTCTACGCACAGTACAAAATCTGAATTAAAAAGCGAACGTACAGGCGATTGAAGAGCTGTCACGGGCATGTGTTATCTTGTCGTTCTTTTATATGTGCTTGTAAAATATTGGGCTAGTTTAGAAACAGGTGACATCGTAGTTGTTGGGTGACAGCCGCTAATAGCTTAAGAAGTGTAGTGTGTGGTTTAGCCAAGCTATTAGATTTCAATAATACGAATCCTGAGATGTCGCCGTCTAGTGAGCGGCATGATAACGAGATCGCAAGAGCTGGCTTCACTGTCATTTTTGACGTGCAATCCTAACTGTAAAACTTACTTGATTTCCCCATTTGTTTTTCCTATTATCCGGACGTTAAGCCTATATGCAAACCGGCGCTCTTTTAAATTCTATCTATAGGTTGAAGCACCGCCGCTTAATACCGCGATTAATCTGGAGCTCTACACAAACTTGTATGTGATCAGTACCATCCGAGCAACTGTGAACTTCAACTTTTTATCTTCTCAAGAAATATTTATAGGAACTATTATGAAATGTTAATAACGGAACAAGTCCTTATGTATTATTTCCTTAAGTAAGGTGTCCAAGGTTGGCTTTCGACCTTCGAACGTTCCTTCATTTATAGTGAATATTTCCAAAACTTAATTGTTTTTTAAAAGAACACATGCCATATTTTCTACTGGTTGCGTTCATTTTTTAAATGAGAATAATTTTTTTTTTTATGTTGACATTTTGTCGTATGTTTCTTGTTGACGTTTCATTTAATATGTAGATAGCATCTTATATAATATTCTATGCATTTATTGCACGACGCACTGTCGATGCCTTTCGACGTTTGAATGCTGAGGGGTGTGGAGGCATTGGTTTCTATATTATTCCTTCGTGCGTTTCTTGCGTTATAAGGATTAGCTTCCTTCGGTGTTTTCTTCGTGTAATTATCTACATAAGCTGTAAGCTAATAAGAATAAAATACAGACATAAAAATATACGTGGTACGTCTTGAGATCAGGTTACCCTGTGGTTTTGCTGTAAAATTTATTTACGTAGAGCAAAATCTCGCGCTGCAGAACTCTGGGACCTTGGGCTGGATCCACACCTCTGTCCGTTTCTGCCTAGATGCGTATCGTAGAGGCGTGCGGTCGTGTTTCACTAATATGTGATGCACGTTAAAGTACCAGCATTCGTACTGTACTGGCTAAATTTATCATCTACGTTGAAGACACTAGGTGTTCATTGAAGCTTACTAACTTCGAGCCGCCGAAACGCACACAAAACAAAACTATTTACGTGCTGCTGCGAGACAGGGCTAACGTAATTCCGTGATCGTTATGCCCCATACACGTTACAATATGAATAAAAGTGTAAACAAATAAAAAATCTTATGAACTAGGTTGACTTTATTGTTTATGGTTGTTTCGATACACACGAAGAGGTTTAGAAGCGCGCCCTTTTTGTTTGAGCATGATGCCAACAATTCAGGCACCGTCTGCGACAGGGGTTGGAACAATAGGGCGCATCGAGCAGACACGTTTGTACGACTCTGCTGGGACTCGTAAAGATCGAAAGTGCGCCACATTTTGTCGTTGTTTCTGCACTCACGAAGGCATCACAATTTCTTTTATGTTCTCATCGGTGTTATATCTCCCTTAAATACCCATCCGGAACGCGCCGAGATTGCTTCAATCGCTTCTTTCTTTTATTTCCTGATCCTAGGAGTTTAGATACCCAGTAGGACTGGAAACTGCAAGATGTTTGCGCCTATCGATAGCCTAGCGACTGGAGTATTCTAGATATTTTCGTAGTTTTAAAAGGAGCGCGTCTGGTTTAAGACGTTCCTGAACCTATACCGCCTGTACAAAAGCATCGGTAGCGCGCTGCTTTCGTACGGTCGTCCTTCAGTCTTGGGCGCAGGATATTCCATATCTTTTGGCTGTGTTTATATTCACAAGTCCGGGTCAATAAACTTTTATTTTAAATTTACATTAGTTTACAAATTTTGCACCATGACACTATCACGTGTCTACGCTCCTCGCGCGTCGCTGCACCACTCCGGAAGGTAACGTTGACACCAGACATGTACGTAACTCGTTACTAGTAACGAGTTTCTTCTATCTACTTTTTTTGTGACGAGTAACATATTTAGTTACTTCATTAGAAAATAAGGAGTAACGCACTTGGTTACTCTTAAGGCCAAGGGTGACGGTATTT
Source organism: Ixodes persulcatus (assembly GCA_013358835.2). NCBI lineage: Eukaryota > Metazoa > Arthropoda > Arachnida > Ixodida > Ixodidae > Ixodes > Ixodes persulcatus. The sequence continues at coordinate 647,591 of JABSTQ010010685.1, forward strand.
CGTTACTTTTTAGGAGCAATGTATACAACGCCATTTAAACAGACTCGATTTAATTCTAACCTGAGTATGCGTCTATTGCGACAAAGGCAGATGACCAACCAGAAAAACAGTCATACAGTAGGACATTGTGGCAACGTTTATTGCTGAATACGTCAGTCAAGGTCTACAATTGGGAATGTTCTTCACCCTTCTAGAAGGTTGAACCTTCTAGAATTGTATATACATACCGAATGTAAACCCGGAGGTTGCCAACGCGCGAAGGCAAAGAACGTGTTGTCAACTTGTAACTTTAGACTCAGAAAAAACGAAAGAGGGAGGAGAAGCTCGGGTTCCCCAGCTCTTCCAGAGCAGAACACTGCCGCTCCTTCGAGCCCATTAGTAGAATGACTCTTCAGCTTCGCCGAAGAGTATCCTCAACGAAGCAGGCAAACATAACTGATGAAAACTTGCTGCTGCTGAAGTGCAACGACTACTGAAAAGGAAACAAGATACCGTGAAACAAAAACAGTTGTGTATTTGGTTGTCGAAAAAAAACGATAAAAGTAACTCGTTCCTTTGGAGGAAAAGTAAAGCCTTATTTCTGGAAATTGGTAACGAGTAACGTATTTAGCCACATTTTGAGCGTGTAACAAGTAACAGTATTTAGTTACTTTTCAGGGGGTAACGTACACATGTCTGCATGGAAATTAAATGCAGCATCCTCTGCGGTTCATCGTAATATGAAGCGAAGTGTAGTGCTACAGAATGTCGCAACGATGTCAGATATCACAGTCAAAAGAGCTGTACTAACGTTTAAATAGCGGGAAGTTAGTGTGATTCAAAGGGTGACTGGTTACTTGTTATTTAAACAATTTTAAAGACAGGGAAGGGCTCATCTTAACATGTAATTACTGTAGTTCGTCCTGGAGTGCGGCACCATCCCCGTGATTAAAAAAACTGATCCAACCCTCTCTCTTAAATATAAAGTGGAGAATTGTTCTGAGCGCGTTTATGCGCTCAGAACAGTATTTTACGGAATAAAATATTTTCAGTTTCAAAAATTATGTATAATGATAGTGATTACGATCTGTATGCTACTAAGTATATATTAAATTGCGGATTTCAATGAGTATTGCACGCATTATGACAAATAATACGGGCGACCTTTTGCTATATAATCTTTGTCGTCGCGGGTTTAGTTTTCGCTCACAAATGTTGGTAAAAGTGTGGGCCAGTCCCACCAACGCCGAGCCATTCCTGATGACCCGAGCTTGCCGTGTTCGTTCTGTGGCTCGTGTCGCGCCGCTGGTAAATCACGCATGTTCTCCGAGGCTCCGCGGTGCAGGAGCCACTACGCGGCCGGCGCACTGTAGCAATTCCAGTCGCTGAGTGCGTACTCCCCCCCCTCCCCTCCCCCCCCCCCCCCTACCCCCACCCTAGCTCAAAAAGCGGTTGAAGACACTGTTGGAGCGCTAGGTCGCATTTTGTCGGAGGTAAAATTGAACAGTGCGGTAACAGGCTTTGTTTTGTTTTTTTGTGATGGGCGTTGAATGCTCGTTGTGGCAGAATGTGGGGGCTTATCGTTTTTGCTGTCGTATTGTCAGGTGACCGAAGGTACGCTGCCTTAAGGCGGTTGATAGCGACGTTGTCTTGCCGGTTTGGATATGCCAAAATAAAGTTTTGGTTCGTCCTTGTAAGAACTTTATACGGGCCTTGTAAGCTGGTTGTAGTAATCGTCGTCCAGAATATTGTCGCACGAAGACATGTGTGGCGGTGGAAAAGTCTTGGCAAACAAAGATATTCCGCGGTCGCGTTATGCGTGTGGGTGATGTACGAAGGTTCATCATATCGGAGCGTAGGTTGTCCACGTAGGCGAAGCATGATGGTGAAGCCCAGAAGAAATCACTTGACAGGTGGAGTGATGTGCCGTACACCAACTCCCCTGCGCTGCAACCAAGGTCTAGTTTGATTGCACCGCTAATTCCCAACATTACGAGGGGAAGGCATTTCCTCCAGGATGTTGACTGAGAAGACGTGATGCCTGTTTTGAGCTGTCTATAAAAGCACTCGACGAGTTAATTTGCGCTCGGATGGTATGATATCTTCGAGATGTGGTGAAAGTCAAACAGTGTTTAGACTGTTTTAAACCAGCTTTATTAGAATTGCCTTCCGCGATCGGTGTTGACAGTTGTAGAGACACCAAATCGTGCAACCCGTGAGGTTATGAATGCTTTTGTGACAAATTCAACGGTAATTTCGGTTAACGGAATGGTTCCAGGCCATCTGGTGAAACCATCGGTGACGGTGAAGAGGTACCGATATCCTGAGAGGACCGGTACAAGGGGTCCAACGATATCCATGTGTATGTGAATGAAGCGTGCACTAGGCTTCTAAAATATCGCATTCGAGGAGATAGTGTAGCGGTGAACTTTGGCACGCTCACACTTTATACAGGCGTGCTCCTACTGCCGGATGCCAGACTTTATGCCAGGCCACATGTGCCGCTATGAAATAAGCCTTTGCCTCGCTTTGGTGGCTGGATGCGCCAAGGGATGACGCACGTCGAAGTCTTGACGCCTGAAAGTTTTGGGGAGTTATTTGGTCTTGGTTGGCTGGATGAAACGTCGCACACCACTGCAGGTGAAGATATGTCAAGTTGAACTTCTCGGAACTGCAGTGAGCAGAATGGAGAGTTGGGCAGCGTCTGGAGCTCGGGATCAGCTCCCTGAGAAGTTGCAAGGGTCGAGTAGTTTAGGGACGTCGTTATTTGTAAGACGTATCGATATTGTTACAGTAAAGTGCATTGGCGACGACATCCTTTTGTTATTTGATGAACCTGATGTCGGGGTTGCAGGCTGGGGTACTCTGGGAGTTCGGGTCACTAATTTGAAGTCATCGTGATCTTGACATTTGATGATAAAAAGTATTTATTCACACATTTAGAAAACGTGGTCAAAATGTGGTCCAGTCCGAGGAACGTCGCGCATAGCTGTTTATCCCAGCTTGCCTTGCTCGACCTGTGGCTCGTGACGCTAAGCTCGTGGATCACGCATGCCTCGATCGCTGCGCGTGGCAGGAGGCTCTATACGGCCGGCGCACTCAATGCCTGTCGCTACAAAGGTATGTATTTGACACCTGAGCATTTTGTTAGGTTTGAGTTCGGAAGCTGTTTTTGATTTGACACATATAAACTATAACTGAAAACCTGAGAGGGTCATAATTTTTGTTTCCCTCTGCAATTTTCTGGCACAGAAAACTGCGTTTCATTTCTCAATTCTCGCCAAATTATACAAAACATTGATTCCGATTACTGAGTTCAGCTAGATTAGCGTCCAGTTTCTCTAGGCAACGCCGTCTCTTTTCGAATCACGCATCGATCGTAGCAGCCTTTATATGGCCTACGGGCCAAAGGATAGAGCATTCCTCATAATGCTCATGTCGTTAGTTTTTAATTGTTTTGTTTTGTTGTTATTGTTTATAACGGCTCGAGAGCCCTTTTGCAGACATCTGAATGAATTCTACCACCTCCGCAGAATGACTGTCCACAGATGACGTTGCGTCTTTGTCTATTTAGCTTAATTGAATTTTGCTTCCTACTCTTTTTTTGATTTACATAAGCACAGAGACCGCATGACCCGCGGTCGGTCTGCCACGTCTAATGACGATACGGGACAACTGCTATTATGGTTCGGATTAGAACATCATAATTTTTATAGGTTTTTCTCATGATCTTTGTTGATAGTATACAACACTTTGTAATAAGTTTCCTATCAAGGTGAACTTTCGCTAGCCCCCCCCCCCCCTCTCCCCGGGCCTTAAAAAAAAATTCTAGGCCTCTATAGCGTACATTGTACTTTTTTTTCTCAAATGATGTCATTTCGGGAATTAGGTATGGTCATGTTTCACCGGTTATAGCCTGTAAATCAGGGTTGGGCAGTATCGCGATACAAATGTATCGCGATAGTATTTCAGAAATACATTTCGTATCTGTATTTCTGTATCGCGATACATTTTTTTCACCAGTATCTGTATTCCTGTATCGAAATACATTTTGGAATGTTTCTTTGTATCGCGATACAATCAGGATGAAATGTATTTCGTTACATTTCTTGAGAAATACCCCCCCCCCCCCACACACACACACACACAAAAAAAAAAAAAAAGTCCGAAAGCATTTTTTTTTATTTCCAAGGGTATCAGGGTTGAGAGATGCTGGGGAATTGTTGCTATGCTCACCAAGGTTCCTTCCGATACTCCGAACTATTTTTCTATGCGTCCTCCTCTCTCTTCTGAGAAGTGTTGCGTAGTCGGGGACTCGAACCAGGTGGCGTGCCAGGATTAGAGTCAGAGCATCTTCTGCCGCAGGTCCTTAGGTAGGAATTTCTTGAGTCATTGTTTGCTGGCATTCAATGTCCGCTTATAAATGTATCTCTTGCCTTAGCGTGCACAGTACACCCAGCCGGCAAAGCTGAGTCACACCCAGTCCGTTGCAGCACGAGCCTGGCGATGGTGACTTGAAATAGTAGGATGACTCACGCAGTGAAGTTCACGCATATTAAAATCACCGTGATTCGAATGCGTCTGCGGCTGCGCCCGTAATACTGCACGGCTCAAGGATACGTCATCAGAAGACGTGAACGTGACCCACTGCTCTGGGGATCCGAAACCCAGGAAGGAGGCCAGACGTGGCCTCGATGTGCCGACCCAGCCTTCGTACACTTGCTACTCGTCTCGAGCGCGCTGTTTCTCCGAAAGCTCGCACCTGTGCCGGCAATATCAGGTCGCAATCCACGAGGTCTCTGTTTAGGTGATGCTAGGCGAAACTTGATGACTGCAATTCATGCGTCGGTGGCGGAGGGTTTGCAGGAAGGACGTTCGCAAACAGGGATGCCATCGTATCGTTTTTTCAACCGTAACAGAAGATGAGACACGTGTTCCAGGATGCTTCAGGTGGTCCACTATTCTCGAAAATTCCAAATGACACTGCCTGCATGGTCTTCAACGATGTAACCTACAACGAAGATACCTGTTGCACTTTGATACACCAGCATGGTAATGTTTCATGTTCAAGGCAACACCTTCAGATAAAGAATACCAGTTCATTTAACCGTGACGTCATGTGATCAATGTTGGCAGAAACGACCTTATTGGACAGGGACGTGGTGATGTTTTGATGGGAATCAGGGTGACAGAATTTATTTAGAAGTCGAAGTCTTTTCGGATACCTCGTCAGGCAGACAGGATGTCAGGGAACGGACTGCGGTCAGTCCTTGATGGAACGCTTTTTTGAGCCCATTGAAGATTCCTCGTCGTCCGAAACCACTACCTTCAAGGCAAAGTGCCAGGCCTGTATACGGGAAAGTAATTTCGGGATCAAAAACTTCCACTTCAAGCTTCATCTCAGTTGGCATCTCTAACAAATGTGAAAATTGTATTGCAGTATCAGTATTTCTGTATTTGTATTTCTGCCCTCCCTAAAATGTATTCCTGTATTTGTATTTCCAAATACTTTTTGCCTCTATTTAAAATGTATTTTTGATACGTATCGCGATACATTTTTACAGATGTATTTTAGTATCAGTATTTTGGCTACTATTTTAATGTATCCCAGTATTTGTAATGCCAAATACATTTTCGAGTATTTCTGCCCAACCCTGCTGTAAATTAATCTCTGCATAGGTAAAAACATTCATATCTTCTGCGTGCTCATCGCTGAGAGAGTATATAAGTTTATTTGTAAAATCAGAAACAACAATTTGTTGTTAATGTTTTAATCTTTTTTGTTAAGAATCGGTGGTATGTAGCACATTTCTTTTAATCAAAGTGTTCTTCAACGCGTATCGTACTAGAACAGACGCATTATTTTTATTGCTTTCTAAACGGAACCCTCTCAAAAGAAAGGTGGGAAACTCGTAAGTTGTAACCAAGAGATTACTCAGGCTTCGAAATCTTTTGAATATGGTACTTTACAAGTTTGATTCAAAATCATTTCTAAAAAATAGTCAAGATATCATCATGTACTCAATTTCAAGTAGCTGAATGCAAAAAAATCGTCTTTCGGTCGCTCTCAATTAAAGTGATTAAACTTTAAATTCAACATAGTGTACCCTTATAATTTTACATCTGGTGTTTCATTCAGAGATGTTTTCAATTCACATACCACCGCTTGCTAATGAGACTATTGTTATCCGATTGCTAAACATAACAACGAATCAATTTCATTAAACAGCTCTAAGATATAAGGTATTTTACTGAAACAGAGCAAAAATGGTTTATCTCTAAGAATCCAACAGGCTCGAAAGAATAACCTTTTTAAATATTATTATACCCCTGAACGTTTAAAAAACACACGGGGTAGATTATTATGATCACGCTTTTTGCTTCAAAATTTTTGCATTGCTGTTTGATCGGCAGATATCAAATTCTCACTGGCTGCGGAGTGATGATAAAATGTTCAAGACTCACTACTCGCCGCGTGTTTTTAGATTGTCAGTTAACATAAGGGAATGCACCTTCTCAGAACACTTTGCTTTCTTCAACGTTTTCTTTATGTGCTGAACCATTTCGTATCATTGAAGTGAAGACGGGTAGATCCCAAAGATTTCTATTCCCCCCTCCCCCCCCCCCCAAAAAAAAAAAACAACAAAAAGAACAAGAAACGCGAGTTAAAAAAAAAAACGTTTGCGAGGCCAGCACTTGAAAAACTTACACATAATGATTCCTCCTCTTTTCCATCTTGCTAGTATTTAAATATTCCGAGCCTCTTCCCGGCTAAGCTTCATTTTTTGTTTAAACTTGGTGTTATCTTGAGCCAAAGCGGACCCTGCTAAGAAAAAACAAAAACAGATAAACGCCAATTGGATGCATTGAGTATTGAGTTATAAAAAATGATCGAGAAGACGTCGCTTTCAAGTGCTCTTTTCGCAAAACCGAGGAGCCAAAGAAACCGCTAAGAACGAAACGCTGCAGTCAAATTGCCTGGAGTACGTATTCTGGAATTATTCGCCGTCCTCTGGTTACGCTTCGCCGCTTTTGATGGTCGTGTAATCGACGGCACGTGGTCGAGACCCCATTAGACGGGTGTAGCAAACTAAATGTAAAATATACCTCTCCTCGCATTACTTTTTTTGTTTTGTTTTTTCTAGAAAATCTCGGCAAGAAAAATTAGAGACGGTTGGTTTCGCATTTGAACGAGGCCCGCAGTTCCATCAAGGATGATACCATGCCGGCCTGAAGCACTGACGTTTCCCCTTCGGAGACACGAGAACTTTTTTTTAGGAATTCTACCTACGCCTTTAATTTAAATGCGGGTGTTTGGGCCTACAATAAGTAGAATGTCGATGAGGGAGATTGTTATCTTCTAATGAAGTTTCTTTATAGATTTCAGTTTTTAATCTCAATTAATTGGAATGAAGACAAACATACTTGTGACATAAAATGACTGTTTCTGCAGGCTCTGCAGTGGCTGGGTGCTTACGCTCAGCTTAATACGCTGGGAAAGAAACATATAGGCATGACTCCATTAAGGTAGCTTTATATGACACTAGATAGGGTCACCGACAGCATAAGAACACAGCGCTTGTCGAAACCCGTCTCTAAGGTTTGGTCCGCAAACAATAAGATTACGTCATTAACCGATACAAATGTCAAAAATAAATACAACGACCCACAAAGCAAGAAGCGTGAAACTAGTAAGCCACGCACTGGGGTTTTTAAGTTGTTATTGTGAAAAAGTAGCTCCAATAGAGACTAAGTGCTACGAGAGAACCTGCGAAAGCAAATATGAAAACCGATGTCACATTAACCTCTTAATTGCTGCTCTGGCTCACCCATCTCTGAATATGCCCGTGCAATTTGGGATGATCCTATTTATCACGTTCCCATTGAAAAAATGAAAGCCATTTACAACTCCCTGTAACGCCGAATTGGAGCGCAGCTCTTGAGGAGGAGGAGGGAAGGGTACTCAGGGGAGGGTATACCCCTCCCCTCCTCCTCCTCCCCTTATTGTTCAATGTCCTCCGGGGGGGGGGGGGGGGGGGGGGGTCACGTGACCCCGGGGGGGGGGGGGGGCTCGCGCGGTGCATTGTGGGAAATTTCCCATAATGCACCGCGCGGTTACGCCGACGCCGCTCAAGCTGGAAACGGGCGCCTAAGAGCTGCGCTCTAAAAAATAAACAAGATTAACATGTTAGGGCACTTACCCAACCCGTAAGGTGAAACACTGCGACAGCTGAGGTGTGACGTCGGAGCCACTAAGGTGTCACTTCGGAGCAGGTGGACTGACTGAACGGTAAAGGTGCAAGTGCGCACCACAGAGTCCTCGTAGACGTTTCATATTAAACCGAGTAACACCCCGGACGAACCTTTCATAGCGTTTTGAGGCAAGTGAGGGTGTATTAAATAGAGATTGTTTCGTGAACCTGTTAAACATATTTATTAAACAGAAACTAGGACTGCCTTGTGATCACTGAAGAAAAACTTGAAAAATTGTGCGCCCAAGTTTGAAATCCAGGGTGCGACAAAACTGTAGCCCTACTGAAAAATCTATTTGGCGCCTATATGAAAGTAAACGGGTTCATACCGGTAACAGTTTAGCCATACCGGTTACCAGTTTGTCAAAGAGTCACTCGTATGGCTCAAAGGGGTCCCAAGTATGAGCCATAAAGGTCACCTATTTGGGCAAACAGGTCACTCATTTGGCAAACGGGTCACTCGTCTGGGCAAATGGGCCACTCGTTTGGGCAAAGTTGTCGCACTTTTGCTCAAACCGGTGACCATGTTGCACAAGCGGGTGACCGGTCACCGTCAACTCTACCGGTTTAATCAAACGGCTCTCCGGAGCCCGTTTGATACTGAACGTACAGATCGGCGGCATGGGTACGAATGTTTCTGCCGTGGCAGCCTATGTTTCAGGAAGGCCGGGGAGCGCCGGTTTATTTGTTAACAATCGTCCACGTAATGCAAGTAATGATATTTATACTTTGACTGAGCTGATGTTCCCTTATACCGCAACTGCCATAAGCGATTTAGTTTATACGCAAACGTGCGACGTTGGCGAGCCGATATTTTTGACAGAACTTTAAAAATTCGGCGTTCTTTGTTGCCTCGATTTACTTATTCAGCTCGAATCTCTCGTGCAGAGGACGCGACCGTGTGAAAGACTATATTTCTAGACTCCATTTCACCTCAATTCAAGACTCAACGAAGATAACGCACGAACACGTGGCTGCAAGAACATCGAGCATTGCGAGAGCAGGCCCGCCATTGCAGCAGTCAAATTACGAGCTCGCGATGGGTGCTTTTTATGCTCGGGCGCAAGCCGAGCTTCTGGCCGACGCCATTTCCAGCGTGCTGAAATGCGCGCGTTTCGCCTGCTTTCCGATGTTGCAAACGCGACGTGCAGTGGCATTTCCAAGAGAGGAGAAAAGCGCGAGTACAGCGACGGTGCACCCTCTCCCCTAGCATTGACTGCATTGCCACACAAAGCCAACCACAAGTTTTTTTGTTTTTTTTTATATAGAATGCATGAGGTGAGGGTTGGGGGGGGGGGGCGGTGTCCTGCGCCTCTCTCTCTGGTCAGCTCTGTCACGTGACCAGAGAAAGGGGAGGGCACGCTACTCGCTGATAAGCACAGATCCGGCAGCGCGCGCGTTAGCAGTCGCTTTTTTCTTTGTCTGTTTGTTGTCCGTTGCAACTTCGTTTGTCCTGCCTGCTTCGATCTGCCGCCTTTCCCTGCGGTCTTATTAGGATGTCTCTCGACAACGTACGGGATGTGCACCAAATGTTCAAAACGTCCTACGCGTATATCCTCATCAAGCGATTCTTCAAAGAAGTCAGGAATTCTTGCGGTTTGGCTGGGTTCGGCAAATGACAGCTTGTGCGCCGCATCGTGCTGAAACTTCAAGGAGCCTTTTTAGTGTTTGTGATGTTGTCCTGCTTTGACCATGTCGACATTTATCTTGGAATACATCTTTCAAGTCCGCTGTTATTATGGTAAGTGCATTCCTACCTACTTGTTGGCAACGATTGACCGTTCTTCTACGGGTACAAGTCGAGATTATCTATAGAATTATGCAGCGTTTGTTCTCGCGGCAGCCGGGAGAGTAATGTTTTCCGAAAGTCTGTCATTATAGTCTAGAATCACTTCGGTTCTTGTTTGCTTTGCAATCTTCTCAGTTGTATAAATGCTTAAAGTGCCTCTTCACATTTCACAGATCGCTTGCATGTTTGTACTTGTCTATGGAATAGGCTGCAATAAACTTTTATGAGAATTGAATACAATTTTTGTGTCTGTTTTCCTGCCCATTTCCAAGCACCTGCGCGAGCACATTTTTTCTACGTGTTTCCTCCCTGTTATAAATAGGCTTATGAGTTTCGGAATGTCTTAAGTTTAAGATATCCAACCTTACGGACGATACCCATTTAGGGCTAGCAAATAATTTGCCTATCCGAATGGCGCGTTCAAATCTGTGGTCACGTGGCTGGTTGAACGGGCACCCGTATCGAACGAGCACCCGTATCAAACGGGTGCCGTTTCAAACGGGTACCCGTATCCCATAATCACGTTTGATCCAAAGAGATCGACAAGTTTGCCACCCGTTTGAATTTAAAATGTTTTTTTTTTTTTTTCAGTAGGGGAGTTCTTTCTTTTCTTCGTTACAATGATTTTCTTGACATTCAAATTCATTAGTGGTTCCGCAACTCAGTTTACTTGAATTTCTGTGTATATTTCTTTGTATATATCTTAGTTCTAGTTGTGAGTATATGTGGTTACATTTACTCCGTTTCTGCAATAATGATCCCTGGACACTGCAACTTAATGCAGATATCACTGATATTACAAAATATAGCGCGTGTTGGAGGAGGTAAGAATAAAATCTCAGAATAATAAAACACGTAAGGGAACAACAAGCTAACTTCCGCAATTCTATCCATAACAGAAGCGTTTAAAAAACAAACCAAAATCTAATGAAAGAAAATGTATAATATGAAACATGAATTATTATCAAGCAAAGGTTAACAAATATATATAGCTTGAGAGCGTACTTTGAGATGCGCGGCCGAAGCCTGATACGAAAACTTGTTTTCTGATTTTTGATTAACTGAAAGAACTCTTGGAAAAGAAAAGAAAATTGTCGAGGAGTTGTAAAGTAAGACATTAAAATTCTGAATTCGAGCTTCACAAAGAAAGAATAGAAAAATGTTTTACGACCCACCATGCCGCCGAAGAAGAAGGTCGTGTGCGGGAGCTGCTCCGAACCAGAGCCGTATATGTAGAGAGTTTGGTCAATGGGAGGCGCGGGCAGAGCCAGGGCGTGCGGCAGACTCGGAAAGAGGGCTTGGCATGCTCTCTTGACCAACCAGAAGCCGAAAAGAATCCCCCAGCGGTGGTAGCGAGAAACAGTTCTGATCAAAGGTCTATGTTCGTAAATGGTTTTAATAAGCGCGTAAGAGTGATGTGTAGTAACTCTTTGTGGTTGAAAATAGGGTACACGTGTTGTTTTCATCATGATCATGCAGAATGACGTAAGAAACGAATGCGCCGCTCAACTCTGTTTTGCTCGGACAGAGTGTGACCGCTCGGACGGCAGATTCCCGGCCCTCGGCGCTTGGCGTACGGATTATGTCGATCGTTCTGCTAGTCGCACTCTTCCACCATCATTTTGGATGAGCGTGATTGAAACATCACGTGTACCATATTTTCAGTCATCGAGAGTTACTCCAATGCAGTTATCAGGTTTGTTTCTCGCGACCACCGCCAGGGTATTATTCCCGGCTTCTGGTTGGTCACATTCGAATTTCTGAAGACGCCCTGGAACACGCCCAGCCCGCTTTCGGCCAATGGCGCCTCCTCATTTGTCTCCTATACTTCCCAACGAATGGCCAAACTCTCAACATTTACGGCTCTGCTCCGAACCATTTGTCGGTAAGCAGCAATTCATCATATGTTCTGGTGGATGCAAACGCAAATTTCACTGCGACTGTATAAAAGTCGGTCTCGAAGAATACAACGTGCTAATGGCATCCGGCAAAAGCAAGTACAAATGTAACGACTGCACCTGGCGACACCGCAGCGCTGGTGATGATAAGCCTAATCATGGCGAAGAGACAACGGATGCGTCTGGTTCAGACACCGATTGCGAATCAGTTCGTGACACCGACAACGGACCCACCCGCGCCTACGAATCGGAATCTGCGTTGCAGAGGATGAATGCCAAGTTGGATGTATTGAACGCCGAAGTGAAATGCCTGAGAGCGGACAATCACTATCTTCGTTCCGAAGTTGCTGAATTGCGAAAGCAGCTGAGTCAGAGAGTGTTCGATTCTAAACAACCAAGTCAAACCTACTCAACTGCCGCATCACGAGTAACTACGAATGTCACCTCGAGCGGCGAGCCGAGTGGTGGTGCGGTCTTTGTGCCTACGGGACCAGCTGATGTGAACAGAGGAAGCTACCGTTCGAAAGACGTTGCCAAGCCAAGTGGTGGCGACCTTCGACAGGGTGGAGACCCATGTGCGGCCCTGGACGAGGGCTTCACACTGGTGGGCCCTCGACGACGAAACAAGCCATCGGTCGGAAAGGCGAAATCGTCAAAGGTAACCGTTGTACCTCGGCCGCCTGCTCAAAAGGCATTGTTCGTCTCTCGACTTGACCCTGTAACAACAGCCGAGGACGTCGCCAGTCTTGTCGAGCCATTCCTGGGTGGCAAACCTAGCTGTTGCACTAAGATGAAAACGAAATACCGGTATTACTCCTCTTTCCATGTTTCCGTGGACCAGGACATGATTGAAGCAATTAATAATCCAGATATCTGGCCTGAGGGATGTATATTCCACCAGTTGTTCGGAAAGCTGGATTCAACGCGATCGTTCGTTTCAAATAATACTGATGCATCGCGAAATGACTAACGGAATTTGGTGCTACTATCAGAACACTCGCGGTCTGCGGACTAAAGCAGATGAGTGTATGGCATACGTCGTTTCTACAAACTTTGACATTATTTGTTTAACGGAGACATGGCTTTTAGAGGAGTTATCTAGTGCGAGCTATTTTTCTTCGTCCTATGCTGTGCATCGCAAAGATATGGAGTACGATGCCACGGGGCAGAAGTTTGGTGGGGGGTATTAATTGCAGTCTGCGATTATCTTAATTCATACAGAAGGCAAGACCTTGAATCCTACGCAGAGTGTGTGTGGGTAGAAATACTATCAAGTGATGGCTTCAACTACCTTGTTGGAAATTACTATTTTCCGCCACTATCAGACACACAGATGTTTGATAACCATTTGCAAACCCTCGAAGAACAGGTCGATTTTACGAAGTATCGGGTACTGATATTTGGGGATTTCAACCTCCCAGGGGTCATCTCGTCTAGTTTCTAGTGGAAGCAGTCAAACTACAATAAAGGTATCCCATATATTGGATTTTATTAATTTTAGTGGGTTAACCCAGCATAATCAGTTAAAAAACTCCGCTGGAAATGTATTGGATATTTGTTTTTCTAACTGCCCAATAGACAGCATAACTCCAGTTATTGATCCTCTTGTGAGACCTGATGTGTTTCACCCGCCATTTGTCGTATATTTTTCTTTTGTGAAAAGGACATATCACAGACATAATTCCACCACTTACTGTTTTGGCAGCGGCAATTATTTGGGGTTGTACACATATCTTCGAGACTACAACTGGTCGACGGTTCTTGATGATCATTGTATTGATTCCGCGACTCAATCTTTGACAGATATAACGAAACATGCAATTAATTTGTTTATTCCTAAGCGGTTATCGAGACCCTCTAAGTATCCGTTTTGGTTCTCGAAATAATTAATACATTATATGCACAAAAAAGAGCACTGCCATAAATTGTTTAAGAGAACTGGGCTTGAGCTCTGGTACATAAAATTCAGCATTTATCGTGCGCTCGTAAAAAAGTTGTTTAGATATGATAAACGTGCTTATGAAAATAATGTAGAAAGTAGCCTGTTCTGTGAACCTGATAAAATTTGAAGATTTGTCAGGCAGCACACAAAGGAGCCAACACGGGTTATTTCTCTCCGTCATAATAATGGTGATGTAACTTCTCCTGAGAAAGTAGCTAACACTTTTAGAAATTATTTTAGTGAGTGCTATTCTACGGACGTTTTTATAAGTGCGCCCTCTACGAGTAATGTTGAATGTAACGACACTCTGAGGGTCAATCAAGTTGACACAAAAGAAATTCTGGAGGCAATACAAAGGGTAAAAAGCCCAAGCGGTCTCTAGGGGCTGACTCTATACCTAGTTTTATTGTTAAGGGATGCGCTGAATTATTTGCCCCTATATTAAAGCATGTTTTTAACCTTTCATCGAGAACTGGGGTTTTCCTTTCTTTGTGGAAAAATTCAGTTGTAATACCTATACACAAGTCCGGTGACACGTCTAAGGTAGAGAACTATCGCCCTGTGTCTTTGTTATGTGCGTTTTCAAAGGTTTTCGAGATTGTTATACATGCCCATGTTTCTTTTTACTTCAGTCAAAAATGAGCCACTGTTCAGCATGGATTTGTAAAGGGTCGATCTGTGCAAATGAACCCTTGTTCTCTACTGGATTACACAGTACCGATAATTGTTACGCGAGGACGAGTTGATATTGATTATTTCGATTTATCTAAAGCCTCTGCCAAGGTAAATCATAAATTGCTATTGTATAAGCTCTCACTATATGGTGTATATTTGACGCTTTTAGATTGGTTTAATAGCTATCTGTCTGAACGTCAAAATCGTGTAAGTGTCTCGAGTTGTTTGTCAGATGTTCTTGTGCCCAGTTCAGGTGTTCCGCAGGGGTCAAACTTAGGACCGCTTCTGTTTCTTTTATTTATTAGCGATATTGCAGTGTGCGTAAAGAACGCGCAGATGCTTTTATTCGCTGATGATATTAAATCTTCATGAGAATACAATCGGAGGATGACTGCGCTCTTTTACAGAATGATGTGTCACGTGTTTCAGACTGGTGTCTTGATAACTTTTTACTTATCAACCCTGATAAAACAAAACAACTTACCATGTGTACAAAACGTGAAATTATTTCTTATCCGTATCTACTTCACAATTCTACTATCCAACGTGTCCTTCAAGTCCGTGACCTTGGAGTGTATTTTGACAGCAACCTTTCTTTTTCACATCATGTTAGCCAAATTGTTGCCTCTGCTCTTAGAGTGATGGGAATGATATCGCCTTACGCGGGACTTTTCAGGTCATTGGTGCGTGGTGCGCTTGTTTTTCTCCTTGGTTAGGGTTAGACTCGAGTTCTGCAGTGTTGTGTGGAACTCGCTTAATTCATCTGATGCGGCACAAATTGAAAGAGTGCAGAAACGATTTATTCGTATTGTTTATGATAGGTACTTTGGAAGGAGATGTTTCTACGACTACGAATATATTCTTAAAGATTTATTGTTGCAGAACTTGTTAAACAGAAGAATAGCTCGCGACGTTCTATTTTTACATAAGGTTGTACACGGTCGTGTAGATAGTGAATTAGTGTCATCGTTAAAATTTCACGTACCGGCACGTGTTGTTAGAGGATTTAGTATATTTTACCCGTCCATTCAATCGAAATTGTCACCGTTGGTAAGGATGCAGATTTGTGGTATTGAACTGTCCTCTCATGTTGATATCTTTTCAGATATATCAGTGTTTAGAAGGGAGCTAAATTTTTATCTTTTTAATTCCTGATTGCATGTTAGTCTGTTCTTTTTTACAAGTGGAAGACATTGTGTTAAAGTCATGTACTACCATTTTATGTGCCACCACACTATGACCTAGTGGTCGTTCTGGGGCATGATTCAAATAAAGCATTATTAGTATTATTCTATTATTATTATCCATCCCGTGAATGACTGCCATTTGCGGGCCCGGAGTGCCCAAGATCTATGATAAATTATTTATATATCCTTTCTCCTTTGCCGTATATACAGGAGGTGCATGCGTAATAGTGCCCGATCTCGGCATCTTATGCTTCGTTTCCCATTGCGATGGGCCACAGATGATGCTACAAGCCATCGAAGTCATTCCAGTGTCATATGATGTTACGTGAACTTCGAGAGTTTCGTAGCGAAGCCCTGTGCACGTAGTCGCGTAAAACGTTCACCACGCTGGATTTGCTGGGATGGGTTGTAGCGCTCGCTGCGTTTCATTGAACGGTGAAAAGGAGTATGGTCGTCAATCTTTCTTGCTCAGAGGCTCAGGCCTTATGCAACTGAGGCCGTTCCTGAAGAATTTCTGGCTTATTTTTATTGGGTTATTTTAGAGCGCAGCTCTTAGGCGCCCGTTTCCGGCTTGAGCGGCGTCGGCGTCGGCGTCGCCGTCGGCGTAACCGCGCGTTGCATGCAACCTGAGTCAACCTGGGGCAACCTGGGGAGGTCACGTGACCGCCCCAGGTCACGTGACCCCCAGGTCACGTGACCCCCGTGAGGGGACGAGAAGGAAGGATGAGGAGGAGGTGAAGGAGAAGGAGGGGGTGGAGGAGGAGGATGAGGGGAAGAGAGGAGGAGGAGTAGCAGGCAGGACCGCAAGGGAGGAGAAGGGAGACGGGGTATACCCTCCCCTCCGTACCCTTCCCTCCTCCTCCTCAAGAGCTGCGCTCCAATTCGGCGTTACAGGGAGTTGTAAACGGCTTTCATTTTTATTTCAATATCGTCAGGGGCTGAAGGCATTAGAAAAGGGAAGGGCAAAAACAAAAACAAATTGATTTTATATAAACAAGTCTAGGACAAAAATCCAGTAAAAATATGAGCAAGGATTAACAAAATTGCTTTGTTATCGCAGTTTTAAATTAATCAAATATTGGTATAGACATTAAGATTTGGAAGGTGGTTTTATTCGGATGATGTTTAGAGAATTAAGGGTTCGATATGAGATTTTTTTAAGCACAACACAAGCAAAAGCGCACAGACAAATAAAAAGAAGGAAAGCCAGTATCTTGGTCGAGTTCTACGGTCCTGCTCTTCTAGCACATCTTCGCCAATTAGCTTGAGCCGCCTCAGACGTCGCACTAATTGCTCTTGCAGAGCCACGCGAGCTAAGCCCGGTTCACCGAAATCCTGATCGTTCATTAGAAGGCTTTTCGTTTCGTTTATCTTGTTCACCTTTGCCTGCCTTCATTTTTTATATGTTTAGAAATAGGGAAGAAGCGATAACAAATGCATCGAGTCTTTCCGGCTCAGCCTATAATCACACATCTAATTCCTACCAGCTGCCGCTTTTTTGTTTCCAAATTCAGTATTTATTTGGCGCACATGGCGGTACTGTCACTGAACATAAGTTACACCTAACCGCTGCAGTGGGGGGAAATTAATGCATGGCAAATTTTTTCTGCCTAGACATTTAGACATACTGAGTGTAGCAAATAAGCTCTGAACTTTTCGTCCTGTCTTAAATTTACATATGCTAATGATGGTTAAAAATCATTAATATTAAAACAATTTAGATGTCGAGTTAATATATGATGATGTAGATAAGAAGGAAAGGGCTAAATGCTCTTTGAATTTGTTGTCGTGATATTATCACCCTGCCGAATATGGTTTTGTTCTCGTTCTGCCGCAATTATAAATAACTGATCTTTACCTCAATGATGCCGAGCGGACATGGTTCGTGACCCCGAGGAAACAATCATATTTTAGAGCATGTGCACACAGAGGCTCCAGCATCTCTCCGGCAATCCTATTGGTTGCAGGATGTCAGCTAAGCAAAAGCTTGCTTCGCTTACTCTGACACTTCATGAGTCATTCATAAAATACATTCAGGACGTTCTTTCACTTTGCCAGAAATCAGACTTCCCGATGCCTGACACGGAGAAAGTTTTACACGTCTTGAAAGGCATTGTCTATGAAGTGTTCCACCGCTTTGTACATTTCAGAGTGTTGATACCGTTTTCAAACTGTGCAGACGATTTTAAGCGCCGAAGAAGAGCGGAATTACAGCGAATTTCCTTAGCCTCCTGAACACAGCACCAATATCAACGTGTGAAGATACAGCTCCTTCCAAGAGATAACGTATCTAAAATTATCCGTCGGAAACTTAAAGCCATGTTTCAAGGTAATGATCAACCAAGGTTACATTTCTACAATTATGCCCCATCCTAAATTCTTCCTTTTTAGGCTCCATTGATGATCATATTAGAGCTCTCGCGCTAGACTTTCATACACTCATTTTCTGAATAGCACCTCATCATTTTGCTTTCGACAGTGAATACAGGAATCGCTCCTCTCCCATGCAGACTCGGGTATCTGCCTGAGCAGCGATTATAATGTTGTGAGTATGTTTCTACAGCGGGAAGAAGATCTAAAATAATAACAAAAAGAAGCCGAAACAGGAGCGGGTAAATGTTATTTCTCACAGAGATCACTACAGCACTTTTATGAGCCGACGCTTGGGAATGGGCTTCCAAATTTTTTTTCAATATCTTTTGTCACCCTGCACTATTTTCACGTCTGCGTGACAATTTCAAATATTCCAAAGAGATAACGATATTTTTTTATACTAGTCAAAATGTTTATACAAATTGAAATATGCCACGATTGGTAACATTTTGTTACATCTTCATTTTATTGACCTTCCAATGTCTTTCCTAAAAATATTTGCATCGCCACATGGCCCTTCAGCGTTTTTTGCTTGATACTTTTATATACTCTTTACATACATATATTGAATAAAATATGAACGTTAAATATATTATTCACTTTTTCGGCGGATACTATTATTGAGTACGTTTCCTGTCAACAAAGTTTCCCCTTTTTCGAGGCTTCCTAAAAAAAAAGTAAGGATTTGACCCAGACATTTGACCCTGCATAATCGTTTAAGTTATGTTTGTTGTTTTTCTTCATAAAAGATTGTCTATTATTTACAAGTTAAGAGTAGTGAAACTAATATAATATAGATGCGTCCTGCGCATATCTTATATGTGCATATCATCGCAATTACAGCGATATTACAGCAATAGCTGCTAGTGGGACACTTCGCGGTGTCGCGCCGTCGACGGCGCTTTATATCGACGGGGGCCATTTTCATCACAAAGCAAAACATTCCGCGGGCAGCTGATAACAAGATAATAAGCAAGCAAGATTACATGGTATCGTCATGCATGGTCAGTAAAACAGTTTCCGCCGGGCAACCTGGTACTGTAGCGAGATGGGTGCCCGTGAGACCCAAAATTAGCATAAACAGCGATTCTCTGCAGATACGCAGATAAAACTGCCTCAGAATTTTACTAGTCATTCTGTATCAGAATGCAAGTGGAATGCAATTGCGTTAGTTCCCCGTCAGTGCACCTGACAGATTGAAAGTTTTATTTTATGAAGGAATAGCCCGAAATATAGTATTGATAGTGTGTGTTTGTTTCAATGAGCTTTGCTTTGAGAGTGCACTTAGTCTTGTCTACTTCCTTGTCCCTGTTTATTCGGCGCTTTTCGTTTGGCACGTGTGACTGTTTGTGCCGAAGTGACGTACGAAAACACGCTTCCTTCTTACGCAAACAACTGAACTGCTCTCTGCATAATACACCCTCATCGGTTCCAAAACACTATGGAATGGTCGTCCGGTGTGTTACCCGGTTTAATACGAAACGCCTCTGCAAACGCTATGGTGCGTGCTAACACTTTTACCGCTCATTCAGTCCATCTGCTCCGAGATGACACCTTAGCGGCACCGACGCCACACCTCAGCTGTCGCTGTGTTTCACCTTAAGGGTTTCGAAAGTGTTTACAATTCTATAATTACAGACCATTATTGTTCGGTTTCGACAAAACAACGTATAAATACAAAGTGAAAACTGCACGTCGCAGAGGTAAAACTAGAATTCTGGGAGTTGGTATTTTCGCACAGACAATTCTACATTTTTATTTAAAGTTCAGGTTTACGTTTATTGCTATAAACAAATTCAAGGGGAATGTACTACGTGAGCGGGTGTGAAAAGAAAAAACAACAACAATAATGATCTGAATACAGCAGCATGTAAATTTGAATTCTCCTACAGGAAGCTACCGTTAGGACCAGCACATTTTACACGCCTCGAAAAATTTAAATTTTAAAACACACGTACTTGAATTTCGAAGCCGAAACGCTGTTTCGGCGAAATAGTTTTATGTATAATTTTAAATTTCAACTTAGAGGTGAATAAAAATTGAGAATATAACAAAACGGCGGAGGTGAATTTACTATACCCTCTAGGTGACATGAATCGTCTACACATTGATTTAGGAGCTCGCTTCAATGCGGTCAACATCCATATATCTTGTTAAATGTATTGCATATTTTATTTATTTATTTAAAGAATACTGTGGCTCACATCTGCGAGCCATAGCAGGGATGGTTACATATTGACTTGGTGTGATGTTCTTACACTCACTTTCTCGTGGCTGAAGCGACTGCCTCAACAAAAATATCAAATGACGGAACAAAAATTCCATTCGTTTCGCTGTAAATAATTCTGTTCTTTATAGCTAATATCTTGCTCGTCGCACGTCTCTACTAGCCTGCTTCGAGGTTTAAGCTCGGCAAGCCACCCGGAACAAACTCCCAAACTGGTGTGCAGATTTCATCAACTCTGAGTTGAGTTCTAAAAACTGTATGCATAAAACTTCTCGCTAAACGACGTTTGCATGCCCATTTTTGTATATGCACGTTTCGAATTATAATTTTGCAAGGCGTTCTAAATCTGCCATTCTTATGGCCGCTCCCGGCGCTTGTAAAAAAAACAATAGAATTTACGTAAAATAAAGGACGCAAATAAGTAGCACGGTCAGATGATACTAGTAACCAAAACAAATAAATACCAAAACAATGTACACAGGCAGAGCCTTCTCTTTTTTGCTAAATACTGATGCGTAATGTTCAGCAGCAATATATATATATATATATATATATATATATATATATATATATATATATATATATATATATATATATATATATGAGTAAATTCTAGTTAGTAAGAGACGAGAGAGCACGATTCTAATATAATAATTCACAGTGTAAGAAACGTAGGGCGGGGATTATGTTCTCGCGTCTTGCTTCGTGATTTGTTCTTTGGCGTTTTTATCAGCTAACACCGCAATATTAAATATTATTAGATTTGGGGCGATAAGGCGGAGCACCGAATCTTTGTATGCTTCTTGCGCAGGGGTTGCAATGGCATCAGAACGTTGAGCTCTCATTGGCTTTAATTGGAAGGATAGTAGGTAAACATTAATGCTTGATACCTTGAGGTCTACCCACTATTCTTCCAGTTCGAGCCAATCAGAGCTCGGTGTTCTGGCGTCACGCAAGCCTTGCGGAAGAAGCAGAAAACCTTGCGCTCCGGATGAGATGCTGTAAGCTGTAAGTTACTTTGACCGAGGAGATGTTAAAGCTTTCAAGAATCGTGACAAAGAAATATATGAATAGTGCATGCTATAGGCTAGCCTAAAGAATGGTAAAGTATACGAGGATATGAGACAGTTTATGGCGGTCATCTAGAAAAAATAGTTTGGAAAGGGACTTTACTTGGGATACACAAATTCTCGAGAAAAACAATTCTGTGAATGAATTGGGCGACTTTGTTCTTAATGAACTCGAATTCACTGAATAACTAAACCGTTGGGCGGCCCCTATTGTACGGGCATTTCAGAGCTTCGATAGAACGAGGGTTTTATAAACGCCACTATTTTCACATCCTGCTGGGCTTGGTTGAAGTGACGTGAAAGAAAACCTATATTTCACGATGCTTTGTTAAAAAGTCTTATATCCGTGGGTGCTCGCAGTGGCATCCTATGAAATGTGACGCCCAGGTACTTGTAGATTGAAACTGATGAGATAGGAAGGTCATTTATATCGTTGTATGGTTACCCCTGAAACAAAGTTGAGTCGACCGCAATCGATAGTGCACGTAAGTCTACTTTCTTCTAAAGGTCAGCTAGAACATACAACTTAAAAAAAGTGATGAAATAAACATAATCGCAGAAGAAATTATGAAATTAATATTTATTATTTACTTCGTTTTTTGAGGGGCGTGTTCGACGGCGTTTTTGATAAAAATATCAACTCTAAACTGCGTATACCTCTTCCATCAGAAATAAACACATTTTTCGGCACTCCGTTTTTAGGCTCAATAACAACCTAACACGATGTTTTCTAGAATTCTAGATTATGTATTTTGTCTCCAGTTACGTCACACGATCTTTGTGGATCCATTAGGAAAGTAAATGCAGGTTTTGACGTTTTGGGGTGGCAGTGTGTCCACACTGCGAGCGACCTGGTCAAGCGCAATCTTCAACTTGTGTTGTTCAAACTGCATTCGGTCTGAACTTGAGGCAAATAAGAATCAGATTCCCCAAATATTTCAGTTGGTTTAGGTTTTCCGTTGATTCTACATCGTAATTATCTTACTTTAAATATATACAGGGTTCTTTTTTTTACTGAATACAGATTTTTTTAAAGAAAATCCTTGAACGCTACAAAAATGTGGTCTGCTCAAGTGAGTTATACGGCCAGGCGAACGTTATGTTCAATAGAGAATGTAAGTAATAGAGGACTGAATAATGAAAATTGACTTATTACCCTTTTCATTAGACGTTTTAGAGCACATGTTCATATAAAAATATGGAAGCAATCAATGCCGAAGGGCTCGTTTTTAAAAATTCTGGAGCAAGCACGCAGTTCGAGTTATTTATTGTCAAATTTAGTTCTGAAAATCTGTCGATACCGAAACCAAACGGGCGATGCCCGCCGAAAGGACAACCCTCTTTTTACGACGGAGGGTCACGTGTTAGGGACGAATCTTGCGTCACAGAGCGTCGAATCATTCACATTTTAAGGTGAATGCTTTATATGTCTAATCGTTCAGTTGACCTTCAAAGTCCTTGAGCGAAAACACGTCGGCGACTTAAAAAGTACGAAAACACGTTGGCGACACGAAAGGTACCAAACCAAAAGGTACATACCAATAAACGGCGCCAAAAGTGCGTCGTCAGAGAGCACGCTTTCTTCGGAGGTTTGCTATCATCGGGACCACCGCCGGCGCCACGATCCGAGTGAGCCAATGAAACGGCGCCAAAAGAGCGTCGTCAGAGAGCGCGCTGTCTTCGGAGGTTTACTATCACGTTTACATCGGCGCTTGGGCTTTCGCCTTCAAGTCGTCTTAGGGATACCATAGGAGACCCTGTTGTTGACCAGTTTATGTTGAGGTTGCTTTCTATTTATTTATTTATTTGTCTATACTGGCAGCATTTTTTGTATAAACGCCAAGGCAGAAAATACGCACGACAGAAATGACTAAAAACATACCAATGCAATACAGGCAAACTAATTGCCAAATAAATATTTTAGTAAAAAGTAGTTAAAATGGTCAATGATTTTCAATTGAGAACACTTTCAGGGAGAATATTCCATTCGCCTACTGTGTCAGGGAAGATGTGCGATATAAGCAATGTGTTTCTACAAAATGATTCGGTGAGTGTAATTTCGTGTTTATTTTTCGTAGGCCTAGCTTCGTTAATTGCCAAATAATTGTTCAGGCACAACCCATAATTACCACGAACACTATTATAAAGAAACTTAGGCCGATAAATTTTTCGCCGTGTCGTGAAATCACGCACTCCTGGAAAGACATATAATTCGGATATTGAAAACACTAAAAGCTGCTCCGAGTGCACGCAAACCGTATGCTGCCCTTTTTGCACAGCCTCGAGCACATTAGAAGACAACTTGGTGAGGGAATCCCGTGTAACATCAGCATATTCTAGCGTAGGTCTAATAATGATTTTATAGAAAAGAACTTTGTCTCTTGCGTACAGCTATAAAGGCTGCGCTTTAAAAACCATAGTCTCTGCAAAGCGTTCTGGGCGATTAACTTTACATGAGAATTCCAGGTTAGGTCAAAGATATTTTATTACTTCTAGCAGTTCAAGTTATTTTATTTTAAACACCATGTATGAATTGAAGCAGGACAGTGACTCAGCTCAAACTGATATGACAGTGCGTTTCCACTAGAGAGTAAAACACAATCGTCAGCACAAAAACGACTTTGCACAGATGAATTTTCTATCTTCAAATCATTGATGAAGACTAAATTATACAACTTAATTTAATAAAAAAAGTTATTATTATTATTAATACTATTATTAAATTAAAATAAGGTGACTTATCGCTTTACTTCGCCATCCTCGGAACGCCAACTGAAATCAGCTCCAGCCCTCCGGCGCGATATGACTCAAAATAGTGAGGAACATTTCATCACTAATACGTGACCCTCCGGCGTCAAAAGAAGGTTTTCGCTCCCGCGGGAATCGCGAGTTTGGTTTCGGTATTCACAGATTTCCAGAACAAAATTTGACAATGAATGACTCGAACTGCGTGCTCAATCTAGGAGTTTTAAACACTGGCCTGGCCTTACACATTGATTGCCTCCATTTCTTCAATAAAAACATGCTCTCTAAAACATCTAGTTTAAAAAGGAATTAGTGAACTTCCGTTAATTATTTACCTATTAGTTGCGTTCTATCTCAAACATAACATCCGCATGGCAGTATAACTCACTAGAGCAGACAGCATTTGTACAGCTTTCACGGCTTTTCTTAGACACATCTGTATTCGATAAAAAAGAAACATCATGTATATACACTGGCCGCACGTGTGTGTTGCATCTTGAATGCCTCTGCGTTCTTTTGTATTATTGTTAATAATAATAAAAGATCATCTGGCACTAAAGGTCTACCCAAAAGAGGCCAACTTACGGAACTACAAAAATATATACCTAAAAGATCGAATCCCCCTGTCTGGGTATCTATTCTGTAGTGATTTTGGCACACAATGCTTAGTTCCTGTAGTAATTTTTATGCTCAATAGCATTATCTATTTAGTTCAACTTGCTTCCTTAGATAGAGTTTATTCAGCTCCACCTAATTACAGTTCGTGAAAAAACAAATAAAAAAGAAAGTGTTTTCGGAAAAAAGGAACGCCGAAAATTTTCGAGCCCTGCTAGGTTACAAGGCTGCTGTAATATCAATAGTAAATTTTATTTGTGCCTTTACTTTGAAGAGGGTCGAGACCGAAAAAAACATAAATTTAAATCATCAATTACAGGGGTTAACGTAATTACTGAGTAATTAGAACGACTAGCTTCCGGATGAGCGAGGAAAAGGTTCTCAGACGTAAATTCATTATTTCTGTCAAGCCTGCGCCAGAAGTTAAGGGTTTTAACAAACAGAAAAGCTCGCGGTGCAATCTGAGTAACTAAAATAAACTTTATTATTAAATTTACGTTGCCCTTGCAAACAGCAGTATCGCCAGCGGGAGACAAGACACCCCATATATTATCGTACTGGATGTTACGAACCCAGCGAAAAGAAGCTTTTTTTTTTTTTCTGGTCATGTACGACTTGCAACATAACTGAGGCCAGTCATTTGCAGAGCTCGTTGATGAGACATCAGTCATATAATCTATCCAGCGGTCCTTGTTTTACGACAATTTATTTATTAAAAATGCTGCAATCCTACACATAAAACCACAATATACATCCGACCCGAGAAATTAGAAAGATAATCAAGAATACATGTTGTTTCTTTGTTTGTCTGGATAATTTATATGCTAAATTGATATCAATATTTCGTTCTTCATCGGACACCGTCACTTTTGGAAGTCAGCGCCAGACAAGAATGTGTTCTTCCCTATGAAGTTCATTCTCAATCTCTTGGAGTTTCAATGGTGACAAATACAACCGTTTAAGACGAAGAGCCAAGTTACATAAATATAGACTTTTATATGCCCTGGTCTTTAGTGCTGATTGCGGGGCAACAAATATTGAGTGGTCCGTTGTCAGAAATTAATTCTTATGCAGCTCTGGCATTCAATTTGTCCGTCGCATTCGTTTCGAATGTATAGGCTTCGCATCATCCGAGTGGACTCATCTAAAACTTCTCCCTTCATTAGTCACAAAAAGGCCGTAATTAGTGCGGTACAGATGCCATACCTCAGGCTGACTTCTAAGAAAGGTCTATTGCACACGTTTTCATTAAGATCGATGAAGCAACAGAATGGCACTGGTCGCCGTTAAAATTTCAAGCTTCATTCGGGTGACTGGGGTGTCGAAAATGCTCCTCGGGATTTTCGGGTGCCTGCTGATTTTTCTTGTATGAAACAAAGAATTGCGTTTCTTCCTCTACCTGCGGTGTCATACCCTCGTAATAGAGACGCGTCTTCTTTCTTTCAAATGCTTTAATGTTAGCCTGTTCGTTGCGCCACATTTGCATGCCGCTGTCATTTTTGGGCAAACCTGGCGCGTACGGTGCTGTACTGCTAGAGCGCAGATCTCGTACGTTACCTTGTCTTTTTTAGCCCAATGCGGGTAGGGGTTGGAATCGTCTATTTTAACCTCACAGCGAAGTTTGTTTTGTTAATGAATAAGCAGATAATCAAAAGCGCCGGTTGAAACCGTTGATAGTGTTAACCGCTAAGCGGCGATTGAGAGAATAAACTGAATTGCGGAACAAGTAAAGAGATCGGCGCCATTTAATGACTCTTTTTTGGTGTGGAAACTGCGTAATATGTTTTTAAGATCTTGTTCTCTAAATGTAACAAAAAGTGCACGCTAACTCTTAAGTTGTAAGTGTGGCAGATACTCCCTTAGGACTGTGATTAGTTCATTTAGAAGATTGTGAAGGTTGTTTTAATCTGCATTCTAATCTAGGGAGTTATATGTACGAGAAGGGGTCTGGTTTATTTATCACGGCCTTTACTTCGTTTTGCCTTCCTCCAGAAGACTTTGAGAGTACATTAGCGAAACAGCGGCAATTCATTGCACAACGCGCGTTTGTCTTCTTTCTTCCTTTTGGTTGTTAGCAATTCCGTCTAACGTCTTTACTTCTAAAACGAAGACACAGGCCAAAAATGCAAAGACGATTTTGTAAATGATCTGAGCGCTTTGGCTGCTAGACTTGAATGCGGAGGAGTAAGGTCGTCCGAAAGAGACAACACAATCTTGAAGAATGTTCGAACTCATTGTTCACGTGCGAGGAGGCGATTAGGGAAGAAATAAAACGAGCTTACATGTTTTTGTCACCATTAAAGCTAACAAGTGCGTTACGCTACAAAACTGCAGTCTACAATTTGGTTGACACGTCGCCCGTCATGTCTTCGGTTAGACAAGATTGCGACCTCACTCTTTTGTTCAATCGACTGGGTGACACGAATGAATCAGGAGCCTCACAATACGGAGGCGCATTGCTTGACAGTTTAACATTTACATGGATTAAGTTCTTATTACACGATGTCGTCGGTGTTGACTTCCTGTGCCGTATGTAGGAAGCGAGACTCGAAGGTAGGTATTACAAGAAGCACACAGCTTTATGTACGCCAAATCAGGGTGGCTACATTTTTGTGTGGCACATTGGGAACAAATATTTGCGAGGGGTGGAAGATGCTTGCCGAATGACTGGGATAAAGAGAAAACCTTGCTAACTAAAACAAAATCTACAGCGTCAAATTGCAAATGTTTAATCATGTGGAATGCAGGTTTAGCGCCACTTTGCAAAGCTTTTTTTAAAGCAATTTTTTCTGATTGGCCAAGCTATTTCTGTAGATCACAGTCATTGGGTTCCTGGTGTTTTGCGGGAAAATACACTAATCGGAATTCTTCAAGCGCATGATGTCATCGTTCAGTTGAAAACAATTGAAGCACTTTTTTTGAGCGCCTTGGGAAGAAATTGTAGATCTAAAATGTAGCACTTGCTAGTGATTGACGAATTTACACAGAAAGGTACTTAATTATTATTTACAAAAAATACAAAACGTAAATTGCAGATTTTAAATGACATTACGCTTAATTTTGTTTTATCTACTATGATAGTATATCTTGACACCATAGAAAGTGCACGGTCAATTCGGAACTTGTTTTCGTAAGAACAAATACAGTCTTGTGAACTAATGCTGTGGCCAGGAAATCTTAGGGAAACGCATCATAATAGTTCGATCAATGTAATTGTTTCATATACGAGATTCCAAGTAAGACTCTGGTTGAGTTAGCGGCAGACTTTGGTTGAGTTAACTCAACCAAAGTCTGCCGCTTTCACAAGTCGCTTCGTCCAAAATAAAATATCCTTTTTTTAGATTCGTATTGCGTTGATTGAATTTGTTTGTTGAATCCCTAATTTCAGCTCGAAGTCATATGGCGTCCGATTATTTCAACATAATTCGATGGCTTTGTTTTTTCTGTTGCTGAATCTTGTGGGCAACCTGGGGATTCCAAGCGTTTGGCCCAGGTTGACTTTCCGACAATCATGAGTGGTCATCTTGACCACGAGGAGGCCAAGGGCAACTGGGCACGCGAGCGGCGCTCCGCCGCTGAAAAAGGGTCGTCGCAGCGTATGCGCAGGGGCTGTTGGGATCGCGGCGCAGGCGATAGCGGTCAATAAATGTTTACGTGTTGTTGAACCGGTATGCTGTGTCATTGCCCGAGACGGGTAGCAGCAAGGGTAATCCCACAATTTCGACATCAACAATATAAGTGTATTGAGAGCATTTTAAGAAATATAAGCTCACAGATAGAGGAAATATCTCTAATCAACCTGGAAACTGCACTTTTTATTTTTGTCATTTTTTTTATCAACCATATCTTACTCGCGCTAGAAACTAGTTGCCTTCAGACGTATACTGCCTGGTATGTAGTACATGAATCAAACAGTTGTGACACCGATTTCATTTGCAGTGTTTGCTTGACTGAAGCCCGTCTAGATATTTTGCCTAAACTATATAGACTAGATTGTTTCGTGTGTGTTAGAAATAGCTAGGGATTAAAATGACAGGGTAGCTGACGATGTTTACATGCAATAAAATGTAGAAGTCTGAATAATCATGCCTCAAACCTATGTGTGTAAATGTTTATTTTCGGTTTTATAAGTATTTGATAAATGTAATCCCGAATTCGAATGACACCATTGCTCTACCTTTCATGAAATCAGAACCCTGATTTTTATGAACAGGGAAATACATTCGCAGCAATACAAGCACTTCATCAGGATCATGCATCAAAATCACCTTTTTTCTTTGAAAAATGTGTGTCTATTTTACTCTGCTGGAAACACATGGTATGCTCTTGGCTTTCGCGTTGTTGTTTCAATTGTTTTGAATAAAATAGATTGAAAGAACCACAACAGTATGGCCGCCTCACTGCATTACGTATTTGGGGCCCAAAATGTAGTACCTCCTGGCAGCTTTCTCACTTCGGTCTCTTCGAGAGAAACGTATCGTCGTGCTTTCACCTGAATGCCAAACTCAAGATTCGAAATACACCTTTTCGCTTTCCCAATAAATAAATATACTTTAAAAACTTTTCTTCGTTACACCTTTAAACGATGAGAAAAATTGGAACAGAAGCTAAGGCCTCGTTTGACAGACGTTTCGGGAGGATACTTCGTTTATTCAAGCGTGAATATTTTACATTTGCAAAGTTCCAGAGGGACATGAAAAGAGAAATAAAAAAAAGCTCGAGGTAACACCTAAGTGTTTCTTATGAGTTGTGAATGCGAAAGCATGCAAGCCACTCGTCCGCTCCCTTTGTCGTCTGCTCGTCCGCTCCCTTTGTCGTCTGCTGCGTACTAGCGCGCGCGCGCTTCGGGATCTCGGAGGCCATGGCGCAGCGGCCAATGGCAGCGGCCCGTCGACGCGCGCCAGCCAATGGAACCGAAGGCGCGCGGAAACTAGGAGCCGTTTTCGCGCTTCCAACTGATGACGTCAGCTCGCTACATGAGACCGTTAATGCTTTCGCATTAAAAAAGCAGTTAGTCACACAAGTTTAGAATTACTTAATAGACACCCTGAGTTATACCTTTTGAAATGTTATTTACCAGTGCCCGAAGTTCATACCAACGAAGAGTCAGCCACTTCCCGCTAAGGAAAATAAATACAAAAAAAATATATTTATATTCAGAAAAAAAAAGGGTCAACCTCAAAGCGAAAGGTTCTTTGCTACTGTTACGACTCTAAGGTATTGCGTGAATCGTGGTGTTTTATCGAAGAGCTAAAGCCCGTCGTCATCGAGAGCATACTAAAACTCTCGGTCATCAGGACGAGGAAAAACCATAAAGGTGTGATAAAAAAGCAATATCAAAATGCTCTTATAGGTGCTAGCTACGTGGCTGCATTAGAAAATATAAATAAGCTTGATCTCTACGTAACATGCCGACAGATAAATTAGACGGCAATCTTTTATTATCATGCATGTCCGCACAAAAGAGCTTAGCCAAAAACGAAAACGAAAAAGTCCACATAATGGTGAATGTGATAAGCCAGGCACGTCCATTAGATCAATTAAAATGCAGGTAGGCCCACCCTTTGTGAGTAAAAAGTAAATCGACGACAAAAAATGTTGGCACATTTGTTAACTGTGCTTTTTCGCCTGTTGTGTAACATTGAAATTAATATAGTATCTGTAATAGGTTTTGTTTACGCTAACACAGCGTGTACGTTAGCGCAAACGGGACGTAGCTGAAACAAACCTTCTGAGTATTGTAACTACTGTTGTTTACAGGGTAAGAATTCGGGGCTGGCTCTTCCCACCTATTTTTGCTTTAGCAGGAACGAATGCCGAAGAAAAGCTGACCCTCTCCAACGTTCTTTTACTAAAGCGGAAAGAGGTTGGCGAGTTTCCACTGAACTCTTCACCCGTCAGCGAATATGAAATTGTCCTCATTGGCTGGAGGGTTTAGGTGTCCCCAATCACTTTCTGTATCAAAGGACGTAAGCGCCTGTGCAGTAGGGTGTGAATCAAGATGATACTCACCGCAGAGTCGAAATTTCAAATTTCTGCGACCCTTAATTCTAAATAAAAACTAATTTGTCCTAATATTATTTTTGTTTAGACAGAAGCTACAGCAGTTCACACACTATATCCACAATGCTAATGTATTGGTTAAAAAACGTAGGATAAATCGTTAACTATAAATTCTACGAAGTAGAATGTAGGAAGCAGTTCACAGCACAAAAACTGGGTATTACGGTTATTGAAATGAATGAAGTAAAAATTGTGTCAAGACAGTGGCGTATCAACTTCTTTTTGAGTGGTGGGGGAGGGGCAAACCAGCCCCCCCCCCCCCCCCAGGGCCGGGGGGTGGTGTTCTTGGTATCACTTGGGCGCCGCCGGCCAGTAGTTTACCAGTATTTACCATGGCCTCCGAGATCCCGAAGTGCGCACGCGAAGGCTTCTCCGGCCGTCCCATTCAAGTCGCTCCCCAGCAGTACGATGGTGTAATTGCGCTAGCTCTGTCGCTCGCCGCGAGGTGGCGATGTCTTAACAAAGGGGAGAGCCGACAGCGTCGCAGGTAGAGATCTCCACTGGTACGAGGCCAGACCGGGGGCCACAGGCCGGGCTCGGGCTTCACGGCTACATTCATGAAGTGCCCTGGCCGGGTACGTGCCTTGCATTCAAGTGTACAAGGTGGGCCAAAGCGGGCAAAGCCGGCCATTACTTTTTTTTCTAGCAACATGTTTTTGGAAGCGTTTTCGGGGCGGGTTGGGAGAGGAACCACAGTGGGGGAAAAACAGATGCTGAAACATGTGGGTGTGCGTGTATGTTTTTGTATGTTGCCGTGCGTGTGCGGCGATTGCTCTTCCAGAGGACTAGCGACGCGGCGTTTCTTTTCGCCCATCAACACGCACACATACCCTCCTACACAATGCGCACCCTCGCCGGCGTAAACTATCTGTACGTACGAGTGCGTGCATCCCCAGTATGGGTGAAGCGTGCAACGCGGCAATAGCGTTGCACGCTTTTGCCGCGTGTTTTGTGGAATCCAGATTTCGGTTGAGCATCCCTTTAAAGGGATGGTGAACCGAAATCTGGATTTCCCAAAACACGGCGGCAAAAGCGTGCAACGGGATGCTACAAACACCAAAACATCACTCATACAGCGATATCTCGAACGGATGACCGTATTTTTCCAAAAAAAAAGGAGGCGCATTTGACAGAAATGTTCACGTCATGTTTCTTCGAGAAGGAGAGGGAACGGCCTCGTGTCTTCTCCGCCTTGCCGCCTTGAGGGGGCGAAGCGAAGAGACAAAACAAGATATGTTGACGTCACGCGCCTCGTCGGCCTCGTTCAATCTCGACCACTTTTCCCAAAAATACGGCCGGCCATTCGAAATATTGCCTTACGAGTAGTGTTGTGGGGATTGTAGCGTCCCGTCTACAGTTCCTGCATTGTTTTCTGAAATCCAAATTTAGGCTCACCATACCTTTAAAGGTACTTCTAGTAAAAGAAAACACCGCAATATGAATCCCAAAAATTCCGTAATAAATATTTAAATTATAAAAAGAATAACCCGGAGTGCATCACATATCAAACCTCGTGCTCAAGCTCAAAGAGTTACCTCAAACAACGTGCAGAAAAAAACAAACGCATCGCGCTCTCCGATGGCTGATTTTCGAGCGCGCGCCCAATCGGGCCCCTCAGGGTGAAAAATATAGCCATCCGTTCAAAATACAAACGCGCGATTATGATTTACAGATATCATTGATCATATTAAACCTATTTCTGACCATAATAGGTGTATTTCAAGTTTCGCTTCAGTATCCCTTTAATCGTTCTACTACAATACACAAAAATCTGTAAGTAGAACTTACCGTAACTCGACGTAATAGGACTTTTTCTTGGACACTTCTGCCTTGCGCCATACTGTCGATAACTAGCTTGAAAGCCCCCCCCCCCCCCCCCACACACACACACACACACACATACACACAGAGAGACGCCGCCTCCTTCTATCTTTACGATTACGCCCTCTCCGCACGAATGGAACGCCCGGAGAAGCGTTCGGGCGCTTCGGGATCTCGTAGGCCATGTGTTTACCCTGCCCTGTGGCGGCTGTTTCGGGGAGGGGACAAAAGACGTGCCTTGCCCCCCTACTCTGAGAACTGGGGGGGGGGAAAGCGCCCCCCTTGCTCCCCGGTTGGTACGCCCATGTGTCGAGACCACCATGCGAAGCGTAATTGAAAAAAAAAAAAAAAACTACCCCAAGCGAAAAAAGCAAACACACAACAAGCCCATTTTTGAATATATTTTTTACGTTCCAAGTTCTCTAAGAGCTTTTAGAACGTTATGTATATTTAAGGGGTTGGTTTTGTTTGTTACATATCAGCCTTATGACGTACTTCATTCCTATCGAAATGCAGAAAAACAAAAAGCGAGGCTTTGTTTAGTTTGTGTAGTGCAAACCAAATTTCTAGAAGCGCACCTCAAAGAGGAATGAACAAAAAGCTGCCGCCAAGTTTAACTCCAGTAAAAAAAGTGGTGCTCTAAACGTTTCTCAACTGAATTTGTTTATATTATCAGAGGAGACCGGCAGTTATACTGCGGGCTTTTTTTTTTCTCCTTGGGTTGACGGCAATAGAAGAAAAGAAAGCGGAGGTAGACGTGGGTCCACTCTTGAGAGGTGTGGGCTTAGTAGCGACCTTCTAAAATCTGAATTTTTGATTGAAGCTTTCAAGAAACGTTTTATGTCACAGAAAGGGTCCATGCAAACAAATTTGTTTGGATGGATGAAGCAAACCTATAAGTTATGGCTGCTGCTACCTCCTCAGCTGTCTTTGTTCTTTGTGCACGTTATGCTTATCATCCTTTTTCCTTCCCAAAAGTGAAAAATAGCAGCTACAGCAAAATGAGATCTGCGAACTTGCAAAGGAGTATATACACTTCCGACAGCCAATCTTGAAACATTTTTCCGACAGCACAAAAAATGCGAAAATCCGTACTTTCTCTTTCTGGCTTAAAAAGAGCGAAGTGCGGTCTTGACAGTAAACGCAACGCATTATTACTTCCATCCACGCCGTCGCTGTTTTTTTATTTATTTTTCAACAGGATTTTTGCCATATAGACCGTTTTACTGAAAGAGGGCGAGAGAGAAAAGGGGAAAGGGCTACCGGCGCTTTCCCTCTTCTGGTTGTGTAGAAAGAGTGAAAGTTCGGGGGGGGGGGGGGGGGGGGAGGGATGAGAGGCTTGGCCGCTGTTGGGTGTCTGCAGCGCCTGAACGTCGTTCGCGCTTTCTTTCCTGTTTTAAACTCGCAAACTTAATTAGAGCCACGGGCTTCAATGGCGACGGTCCCCCGGTCATCGGGAGACCATTGCTCGGCCATAGGGTGCACGAATAACGACAGAAAGCGTCGAACACTGTCCGAGGACCTATGTAGCAAGCAAGAAACCCGGCAAGGAGAGAGCGGCTGCAATGTCTTTAAGCTTCATCGCTTTCCCCATGACCCCGGTCTCCGGCGGCAGTGGACTGCGTCCGTAAACCGAAAAGACGTTTCCTCAACGCCATCCTCTCGACTGTGCTCGGTACACTTTTGTGAATGGAGCGCGCATCGAACGCTGTACTGCCGAGGAACATGGGGTACACTCGCAAGGTGCATGCGAGTTTTATCGTGATAATTGCTGTTCCAGGTTGTAAAATTTTGTAACTGAATTTATCTTAATATCGATAATTTGCAGTGGTGACTGACTCCATTTTACAATCTACAACACTTAGTTGAAGGCTCATTTCCGCCGCCGCGTGAGGTTGGATATTGTTGAAAAGTTAGTTCTATCGGTTTTCCTGAATCGCGATCTCCTGCGCGATACCAGAGAGCCGCCAAAAGCGCTCCTTGGAGTGCCGCTGGCGGGTTCTTCCCGTTGATTGGGCGCTTTGAAGCGCTGGATAGTCGCTGCAGGGTACGTCTAGAGTGTTAGATCTGCGTTTTCGAGCCCTGTGTGCACGTTTCTTTGTTCGAGCCATGGCATCCGCCAGTGCGGAGACGGGAAGAACATCGGCAGCGAACGTGCCAGCGATAGAAATTGGAGGTGAGTACTCAAAATATTGCATCAAATAGTAAAATAATTAGTGGCTCTTTTGAGGCTTTCTGCGGTTCGATATAAGTACATCTAGAACGTCTTCGTCGTTCATCCACAGGGAAATATAAGAACACAAACACGCAAGATAAAAGCAGCACAGGCAAAACGATCGGTGGCAGCTCCGGGTGTTTACACAAGTTAATTGAGGTTCCCGTGTCGTGTATCGCTTGTTGATTACTAAAAACGGCTACGTTGAAATAGGCCCATTGCAAGCAAAAATTTATAAATGGTTCAATATTTTCAGTGATGCGAAAAGCGATGGAGCTTAAAAACACTGCAGCCGCACTCGCCTTGCCGGATTCCATGCAAGCTATATAGGTCCTCGGACAGTATTTAATGCTTTCTGTCATTATTCGTGCTCCCTATCACTCAGCAATGGTGTCCCGATGACCGGAGGACTGTCGCCATCGAAGACCATGGCTCTAATTACGTTTGGGAGTTTGAAACAGAGAAGAAAGCGCGAACGAAGTTCGGGCACTGCATACACTCAACACCGGCCAAGCCTCTCATCCGGGACTTTCACTCCTTCTACACAACCAGCAAGGAAGAAAGCGCCGGTAGCTTTTTTCCCCTTTTTTCTCTCGCTCTCAAAATGGCGATACCCAGGATAAAACGGTCTATATATTAGCACGGCCAGTCTCCGCTGTTTGATATCTGGGCGAATCTGTGGCCCTATCTGCCCACCGCTAACAAACCACTTCGTTTGCGACCAGAGTCATAAATAGGGCAAGAATATATCTAGGTTGAAGGGATGCGAAGTGAAATAAGCACTAGGCAATTGGCAGAGACCAGTTAGAAAAACGATATAAAAAGAAAAAATATATGAGTAAGTAGCACGGGAATGAGGATGTCGATGACGGAAGAAATGAATCCCCAGAAAACCTTTAGGGAAGAAGGGGGGAATAGGATAAACGAGATAAGAGGTTCTTTGTAAATAATGCAAGGCTGGAGACGAGGGGTTAGTCAGCTTACTCGGAAATAGGAACATCGGTGTCTTCGATTGTCTGCAGAATGGAAGCCGACAGTTCATACCGGTCGCTTGCAGCAATTTACGGGTTACAAACATTAAAGCATCAGTTTTGGTTCTCGTTCATTTAGTACAAATTATGACCCTCTATCTTCCCAACTCACTCATCACAGACTTCAAGTGACTCACTCTGCTCCTCTACTGCCACTTCCAAGAGCCAGAAACTATGCGTTCTATTTTGTTTCTCTGTCTCGCTCTCCTTAATCGTAAGAGCAAAAAAACGTACATCCGTGTACCATTCTACAAACACTGATTTAGGCTATAAAGGTAAAATGCGATGTACAGTAGTTTCTTGTCAATAAGACGTACCATTGTAGAAGTCTCGTCCGCACCTCCATAAACGGCCGTTTTCTTAAACACGTATTAAGATAAGTCGCACGTTTCTGTAACTCGCACTTCTGTATTTGTTAGGTCGGAGGGACGGAACTGAATTTGTAAGCGCGTATATTAGTGATGTCACGATATTTTCGCATGCGGGTATTCTTGCAATGAAGCAACGAAGCATATAACCTCCGCTGCAAGTTTGTGTATCTTGGGTTTATACATACAAAAAAAAAAAAAACTCAAATAATTCGCGTTGTTGTATAAAGCGCATCGACGGAAACTTTAGGACAAAAAACGCGACTCATATAGTGGCAAATACAGCAAGTACGGCTGCTTTGAGTTGTCAACAAATTAACCTTCAAGTTGAGGTCTCAAGAAGAGCAGTGGTACAAATAAAGTGCTCTAACTTTAGCTCTTTTTAAAGAAATAAACTGCAATAATGTCACAATCAAATAATTAAACTTATGCAAATTTGTATACGTTACTGAAAAAGTAACCGAGTACAATTACAATTAATTCACTGTAAAAAGTAACCGATTACAATTACAATTACATCCTCAAAAAAGTAATCCAAAAATTACTCTAACGTAATCGATTACTTTGCACGTTACTTTTCATTCAACTTTTTTTATTACGGTAGCATAATCCTTGAAATCTCGCGCTCAGTTTTTCTGAAACAAAAAAGAAAGCCTTGACAGTTTTTGCTTAGAGCTGAGTGAGTGACACCATTACACCAAATCTCTATCGTGAAAGAAGAATAAAATAAAAATAGCGCTGTTTAACTACATTACTCGCAAGAGGCTGGATAAGGTCAGTTTTCATACCCGAACGTATAGTCTCCTGTGTACCAAAAGAAAATGCACCCAGGAAACGAAGCAGAGTGAAGTGTCCTACTAATCCTCAAAGTCCCGTGCTCATAGCGATTTAAAAAAAAAAAAAGAGACGATAAAAAATTGACCGTTGTCCAGAGCTGAGTGACTTCAGCACATCTATACTCCTCCCCCCCCCCCTAAAAAAAAAGGAAAAAAAAGAAATTTTGAACATTTGCAATGGGTAATTTTGTAATCGATTACAGCAAAAAAGTAATTCAATTACAAGGATCGTTACTCATTATAGGAAGTGATTGAAGTTTTACAAAATTACAGTAAAATGTAATCGATTACAAGTAATCTATTGCTTGTAACGCGTTACGTACAAGTCTGAACTGATGAGTAATTTATTACCCTTCCGGGCTTCCCTCTACCAGCACGTTTGCTGCTCACATAGCTATATATGTCCTCCCTCCACGAATAGAACACGTATTTATCAGCCGTAAATTATAGCAATTCACCACCTCTTTTGTTACTCAGTTATCTTCTAAATTTTCACAAAAATGCGACACTTTTTTTGTATATGCACCGACATGCTAACTTTTGAACTCTGCACTAGTTAGATGAAACTCTTATGAACTTTTAAAATTGACATTTTGAAGAGCACGATGCCCCCAGCACGACTATGGCAATCAGCCATAGCTCTACCGTTAAATAAATTTCAACGGCCTTAGCAATAAAATCAGCGGACGCGCCGTAAAACGCATTTCCGTGCTTACTTCATTATGAACAGGAAAAGAAAACGACGAAAGACTTCTCCATCCGATCTGCACTACGCCTAAATTCAATAAAAAAGAATCAACACAGCACTACTAGATTATGCTGTCTTCATGCCGACTACGTAGGAGAAAATGTCATTATAGTTCTGTCCTAAAAAAAAAACAACCTTTTTAAACATAGAAACAGCAAAACACTACTTTTCGAAAAGCCAAGAAGTGAAAGCAATTCCATCGGGAGAAAAAAAAATAAAACATTAAAATTTTACTTTGGAACAGTTAATTTTATCTTTACAGTTCGCTTACCTACCACCCACGCGTGAATAAAAAACGAATAAAGATGAGGAAATTCGGATAGCACCATTAGCATAAGCGGCCTGCTGTGGTCAGGGCAACCCAAAAAGCTCGGGAAGGCGTGCGTTTTTTCCGCATAACCCACGTGCCAAGCGGGAAAATGTTTCACTGAGGCAGTTGCGTTCGCCCGAGAACAACCCAGTCGGGATTGCCGGCGGCTTGTATTCTTTTATGTAGTGAAACTGCCTCTTCTTTTAGGAGGGGGCGGGGGGGGGGGGGGCGGATATTTTCAGCTCCAGCGACTTGGAATTCGCACGACAACGGCGAAAGCATAACGCACTCTGCGGGAGAAAATAAACGCCTCCCAATCTCGAGGGTCGGCGGCGAACTTCATATTTTTTTCTGGATTGATTTTATTATTTGCTTATTTTGACTATTGCTCATTGTCGACTTATATTGCATTGTACTTCCAAGTGACCTGCCACCCACTCACGTAGTGAGAAAGAAGCGGTCACGGAGCTTTCTACGCAGAGCTGCTCTGTACGTAGTTAGCTTAAATTCTAGGCTTTATATAAGGTATTGTGCTCCGGCAATTGAGGTGAGTTTTCTATTTT
This sequence comes from Ixodes persulcatus, assembly GCA_013358835.2. Taxonomy (NCBI): domain Eukaryota; kingdom Metazoa; phylum Arthropoda; class Arachnida; order Ixodida; family Ixodidae; genus Ixodes; species Ixodes persulcatus. The sequence continues at coordinate 686,298 of JABSTQ010010685.1, forward strand.
TTTATTGAAGTCTTTGTTCTATATACATTAACTCAACTGTCTGACGTCAAGCCACAGTTGTGGCGCTGCTGTCTACACTGCGCATGCGCGGGTGCTTCACCTCACGTGAATCCATTTTTAAACGCGGAGTCGTTTGCAAACCAATGTGTTGGTGAAAAAATAGTGAGTGTGCAGGCGAGCTGGTTATAGGTAATCATGTCATATAACACCTGAGTCTGTAAGGAAGAAATTGAAAACTTTTTAGTAGAAGGAACAGACACAGAAAGGGAGGTCTCACAGTCCGAGGTGTTATATGACATGATGTGTTGGTGTATAGATTCTGGGGCCGATGTGTGGCTGACATTTCAGTTATCGGCGGCTGCCGTTATTGGCGAATTTTTCGCTGTAGATACCAAAGCTCGCATGTACAGTGTAGGTCGTGACCCACTACATTTCCAAGCGTAAAGATAGTTCCGCTACATTTAGCTGGGAATCACATTGTCGCGTGACATCAGGTGACGTCACTATACTCTCGCTATGCTTAGCAAAAAAAAGTAGTTGCGAAATTTAGCGAAAATATTTTTTAATTCACCTAACGTTAATGAGGATTTAGTGTTCCATAATGTTTTGGTGTCACCTGACACTGTGACGTCATGACATCGGCGTTGTCATGGTTCCACGTGATATCACGGTGTTACGTGAACATCGTCTGCTACATTTAGCGGATAACCACGGCAGTGTAACTCTGGGCCGCAGAGAGTAGAGCAAAGTGTGCATCAACTTGGCTTTAAGCGTAGTTTTTTTCAAGAAAAAGGCAAGCAATCGGCAATATTTTTTTTCCTTGGTTTGGGACAAATAATAAGATAAACAGAAACAACACTGTCCGGTATGCGGTTTGTTTACTAACCTTTGGTCTACGAAATATGATTTTGGGGAGGTAAGGCTGACGAGAATACATGGCAAAAAAAAGACAACCCGGTCATTATCTTAAAATGTTTCAAAGATAATAATGCCGAAAACCGAGATCCCAATGTCTGATTATCAATTGCTATCTTTTTTTTTTTTGTAGCGTGAGCTACACTGACCGAGGTTGAGCAGTTTCCCGTGGCTTTCAAAGAGCCGTGTTGCGCAAGCGCGAGGAGCAATGACGTCACACGGCGCACAGCTGGGCGCCAGAGAAGCCGCTGCCGCGCGCTCTGCCACCACCGCGTGCGCCTCGCCGGTCTGCGCATTCTAGAGGAGTGACGTCATAGCCGCGGCAGACGCACTGGCGCCGCCGCGTGCCCAACTGTGCGCCTCCGTTGCGCAGTAGCCAAGTCTGACGCTGCACCGGAGCCGCTTGATAGCGCCTCTCATTTTGTGCGCATAAGCTCACGCTACGTATATCCTGGCATAGCCGAGCTAAGCCACCGCAATGTTTTCATAACATTTAAACAATGCTTATACTGGAAACAAATATGTCATCTGTTTTTATTACAGACGCACAGCGTAAACATTTTAGATCCAGGGTTTAAATTTTTCCGCAGTTTTATTAACGTAGTGACAGCGCACAAGTGATACTGCTCGAGGCTACCATTCAAATGTGACACCTGTTGTTGCTTTTGGTTGTCATTCTCAATTATGGTATGACTAAACCTCTCACGTACCGTCCACAAAACTTCGTGACACCTTAAGCCGGAGCCCCGTCAGAGCCTAGAAGAAACAAAACGCGTACAGACAAACAAAAGTCGCAAAATCACGGCGCACTCTTAGCCGTTAATTGGATGAGCCGTCGGAATGACCTCCTCGGAAAGATAGCTAAGGCCGTGACGTTGCGCTTTTGGTGGTGTTTTGCTTGGCCTTCGGTGCATATCATTGGCTTCGCTCTGACGAAGTGAAACAAAATATAGAACTAAGGAAGTATGGAAGCATGCACAACCTTATCTTAAACTTCTCTTCTTATTCAGGACTAGACGTCAACTAACTAGGGAAGTCCCAACTAATTACTTGTTCACCTGAGTTTTATTTTTTTTTATTTATTTTTCGTTCGATTCCTGTTTCTGGCTATCATTTTTTGGCTTGTGTTTTCGTTGATGCTCTTGACATTATTATCAACATTTTCGTTTATTCTTGTCCACATGGCCACCTGGTAGACATATTCGGTATGGGTAATAAAAAACAGATAAAGCATGTCAACCTGATAACAGTAAAAAATAGAGTTGAGTCAAAACGAGAATGGGTGACGGTTGGGTTTATATCCGGAATGTCTTCTATTGGTCTTGCGACGGCAAAACAATGTATTTTTTTTTTTTGCTAATTCTGGAGGTGACGGCATTCAGGATGGCTGCGCCTTCGTGGAAAATGTCTACACAAGAGATTATTCTTTTCAAATTTTCATGGGATATTGTAACGAAGAGGACAAAGCTGAGCAACCGCCAAAGGGTGAAAAGAAAGCAAGACGAAGCTGTCATTCCTGATCTCGACGGCAACCCCTATTTCCCATTTTATTCTTTATTTAATTGTAAAATAAATCATTTTATTAACACTTTAACGTGTATCTGGAGGTGCGGGGTGCTTTCTCGATGCTAGGCATGGCAGGGTCAGATTTTTCGCAAAGCAAAAGCAAGTCCTAGACATGTCATGTATGACGGTGGGTTAAAATCATCTAGTGGGCTAGATGGCTATACATCTAGGTAAAATTAGCACAAAGACAAGGGAGGAAGAACGTAGAGACAGGATAGAGCGCTACTTACAACTGAGGTTTAATACTGCGAGAGAAAGACAACTAATAAGTACTGACATTTAAAGGAGAAAGACACACTAAGAAAAACTCGAGAAATTATCGGTGAAAGAAGTAGCGGAAGAAAAAGAGAAATAACAATAAAAAAAGGGGAAGGAAAAAGGGGTAAGGTCTAAACTTGATGGCTGGTCACGCTGTTCATAACGACAGCGACCTCCAGGACACCAGGAAAACATTTGTTCATGAGCTAAATGGCTAACACTTTTCCCGGTGACCATGTCAGTGTTTTTTACACTCTGGCGCCTGGGCCGCATCCAACACGCCACCGGACTCAGACCTCAGGGACACTGATCAAGGTATTGGCGTTTTTTCTCTGATAGGGCCACTGACGGAGCCACTGATGCATACACCTTCTTCTTTTATAATCATGTGCGCTTCGTAGATTTCCCTGCTTCTTTTTTTTTCTGAAACGCTGAGCACTTTTGTGCTTTTCAACAATGTGGTGCATTGGCAGTCCCAAACGTGCACCGCTAGAAGTCCCGCTGGTGAAGCCTTGGGCGCTAGGTCATGCTCTCTCAATCTGCCATTGATGCAGCGACCCGAGTTCCCGCATATATTTTTTTTCACATGAAAAGGGTATTTCATAGACTACTCCACTGAGGCAGTCCAAATACTTGTGTTGATGATTTACCTTGCATCCAACTTATTCTTCTGTTTCGTTGTTTATTTTCGGAAAAAAGTATTTTGAGTTCATCGGGTGCCTGGAGTGCTACCTGGACCTCGTACTTTGAGGGTACTTTTTTTAGATTTTGTGACAAGCGATGTATGTAGGGCACCATGGCTGGACGCCGTCTCTTTTCCTTTTTTTGTCTCTTGTTTCTAACGTGAGCAGCCGTTCAGCAACATCAAAAAGAATCGAAATTGGAAATCCTGAACACTTTAGTCGCTGTACTCGAGCTTCAAAACCATTCCCGGCTGAATGTTGACGTGACTTTTTAGTGCCGGGATGAGGCAACTAGTGGCAATTGATCCCTTTATGATATTAGAATGAGCTTAATCATATGGTAAAATTCTTCTCTTTGAGCGTGGGGAATACATCCAACAGGTGTGATCGTCCAGGAACGATAATTTCAGGTCCAGAAACTGGAGGATGGAATTCTCCGGTTTCTCTTCGATGAACTTGAGAACCTCTGCTTGTTCTAAGAAGGAAGATTGTTTTTGTCTAATTATCTGCTTTTCGTTGTCAACAGGTTATTCTTTAAGATTGACAAGGTAATCGTCCAGGTAGCGGAAAGTGTAGGAGACATGGGCGCCGCAGATCGCTTTGGCTATGGCCCTGTCACATTTGGCCAGAAAAATGTCGCAGAGGACAGGGGCCACGCACGGCCCTATGCATATTCCTTTCTTTTGTATGAATGATGTATCGTTGAACGCGACAACGGTGGCCGACAAGTAGAACTTCAAAAGCTCTAAAAATGATTGAACCTGAATGCCACATTGGTTTTGAAAAGAGATTGAGCCGTTATTCCTTGATACATTCTCTTACTGCTGGGAACAGTTTGACGTGTGGAAGGGAATATAACAAATCTTCAACATCCGGGCAAAACCCATAGCGGACTGCTTTGTTAGCGGACTGTTGTGTTGTTTTACTGAAGATATTTAAATAGCTCTTCAGAATTCGATATTAGAAGAGGGTCAGTCAGTTGAAGTGTAGAAAGATGACGTAGGAGGAATCGCGTCATATTTGCCTGCCAAGATCATCTTTATGTAATAATTACATAAAAGGGACATCCCAGCTCTGCTCGTGTGTCTTTGCTGTAAAAACACATGTCCAGTTGGTCATTTTCGGATGCCGAGAAAAGTTTGTTTTAAATGTGCCATACCCTTTTCATTGGGAAAAGTCTATGTGGGGTAGTCCGGTCGTTGCATCACTGCCAGATTGAGAGAGCATGACCTCGCACTCAAGGCTTCACCTGCAGGACATCAAGGGGTGCATGTTCGGGACGGCCAATATTCCCCCTTGTTCAAAAGCACAAATGTGTTACAGCGTTTCAGAGAAAAAAGAAGTAGGGAAAACTACAAATGCGCGCAGAATTATAAAAAATGAGGTGTACGCATCAGTGGCTCCGTCAATGGCCCTATCAGAGAAAGAACGGCAATACCTTGATCAGTGTCCCCTGAGGTCTGAGTCCCACGGTGTGTTGGATGCCGCCCAGGTGGCAGAATTTTATTCAGATCATGAACACAGGTTTTCCTGGTGTCCTGGAGGTCGCTGTCATTCATATTAAAATAGCGCATAAATGACAAGACAAACGCTGTCGTTTTGAACAGCGTGACCAGCCGTCAAGCTTAGACCTTACCCGCTTGTTCGTCCCCGTTTTTGGTTGTCGTTATTTCTGTTTTTCTTCCGCTCCTTTCACTGACAATTTCTCATGTTTTTATTCGTGTGTCTTTCTCTTTTAAATGTCAGTAAGTATTCTTTGTCTTCTTACAGTATTAAACGTCAGTTGGAAGTAGCGCTCTATCCTGTCTCTACGTTCTTCCTCTCTTGTCTTTGCGCTAATTTACCAAGATGACGGTGAGTGTCCGAGTTCGTGAAGTAAGCTGTCGCTTAGCTGAAAACTTCCGACCAGTAGCATCGCCAAAGTCATGTCTGAAGTTTTGTTTGCATGCACGTGTGTCACAATTTGATTGTCTCCTCGTGGATCAGGAACCGTGTTTGTGCGGTATCCTTCATATAGAAGACCACGCAGGACAGTATGATGGTTCAGTCCCAGCTAATATTTTCGCTGATTCGTTCATACACACGTAACCACTCTTCCCCGTCTTGTTCTTCAGATTCAGTGGAGTTCCCTGGTGCATGGGGGTTAGCAAGGACAAGGAGTAATGTCGGCGTAGAGCGACTGACTTTTGGAACGAATATAGCCATCTCTGCTTGCGGAAGAAGGCGAGGGCTCTGGAGGTCCAGGCTGAACGAAGGAGAGGTCGGCTAGACGATTTGTGCCTCCATTAAAACGTTGCAGTTATAATCAAATAATTTAATTCTCACGGCAGCTGCATTCTCTATCGGGTAAACATTTATTTCTGTAGAGGCTGCCACCACGGATGCTCATGGACTTTAGTAGATGATGGCAAAACAAAACAAAATTCTTAAGTCGCCTTGAGTCTTAATAAGAAATCAGTTCACAGCCGGCTGAAGCATAAGTTATAACCCGGTAACCGAAGAAATGCACGAAGTGGCGAAAGTTAATATTTTTAAAGTCAAGTACGACTTCATGTTGCTCTACTACTCAGAAAATTCAGGTTACTTAATAGCCGAATCATACGGTTGATATCATTGACGTGCCTCTGACTGATACTTCGAGACCAAATATCTATACTTGATGCAAGGGAGAATATTCTTCAGCGAACATCTAAAAGGTACATGTGGGATCAGCTGGGTTAATGAAATATTCTATAATTAAAACGAATCAACGTTGATCTATGCCTTTTCTACCGCCATGCTGGTTCCTGGAGTTCGCAAAAGTGCAGCTCAGTATACACTATTATCTGAGTTACATGATATAAAAATGTCAACATTACGTTTATATACATGCCTGGTCTAGTTTGCTGCGCTTGTCTCAAATCTGCTGGAAGCCTTCTCCTTAACTATCACCAAAAAGGCTTCCTTCGCCAACAGAAGAACAGGCTTCACGGCCGTACCCCTTTTTTGCCGGTTGTGAATTTTCACTTTTTTTCTTTTTAGAGCGCAGCTCTTAGGCGCCCGTTTCCGGCTCGAGTGGCGTCGCCGTCGCCGTCGGCGTAACCGTAACGCGTCGGCGTAACGCGTTGGCGTGACGCGAGGAGTCACCGTCGGGGTACCATAACGCGTCGGCGTCGCCGTAGGCGTAACCATAACGCGTCGGCGTAACCGTAACGCGTTGGCGTAACCGTAACGCGTCGGAGTAACCGTAACTCGTCGGCGTATCCGTGACGCGTCGATGTAGCTGTAACGCATCGACGTGACGCGTCGCCGTCAACGAAACCGTGCGGTGCATTATGGGAAACGTCCCATAATGCACCGCGGTGACGCGCGCGTTGCATTATGGGACGTTTTTCATAATGCACCACGCGGCTATGCCGACGCGTCACGCCGACGCGTTACGGTTACGCCGACGGCGACGCCAACGCGCCACGCCGACGCATTACGCCGACGGCGACGGCGACGCCGACGCGTTACGGGAGGAGTAGATGAGGAGGGAGGTAGAGAGTGCACGGATGAGGAGGAGGGTCATACCGTCCGCTCCGTCCCCTCCCTTCTTCCTCCTCAAGGGCTGCGCTCTTGTTCGGCATTACAGGCAATTGTAAGCGTCTTTCATTTTTTTCTAAAGATATTCCAACCATTCAAAACGCACGAAACCAAAATCAAGAAATGCCGAATCATTGAAGATATTATGGCCACAAAACCCACTTTACGACGCATATTTTACGTCTTCAGCGTGGATGTATCCTAAAGAACGGCTGTGTCAAGAAAATGACATTTGCGTTGCAAACGAAATGGGGTAGTTTTAAGCAAGCGCATAAAATATCACTTTCTGAGAGTACTACGCGAGGGCCAGTCTATGTACGCATGCCCAAACACTTGCGGTTTATGGGAGGCACACTGCCGCATCTAGCAGCATCTCTATTCGTGATGCACCGGGGTTTCCTCAGTCTGTAGATAGCTCGATGCTCCCGAAAAACCTATTTCGCAGGAGAAATATATGTTTCAACTCGCGATACAATGTGAGAAAACAAAACCCACGGCCTTGAAAGAAGCCATACTGAAAGAAACCGAAGGAGAGGAGGAAGGAGAGTGTGTGCCGATGTCACAATGTCCAGCTTTGATTGGAACGCCAAACGCTGCGTGATAAGCAGACAGCACCCTTGTTGGCTACGATTGGAAAGAAACAGTGAGTAAAAACAGCAGCAGCGAGCCTTTTGCGTCTACCTGCTATCCTTCCAATGAGAGCTCCGCGTACGGACACCGCCGCACGCTATCATCTCTTTCTCTTCTTGAGTTTTTCTCGAAATACCTTTCTTACATGATCGCACTACGCATTCACATGTTCCGTCCACAGTTATATCCATGTCTTAACTGTCCTGAAAATATGTCATATTCTATGCCTAGTGAGATGTGTACGCTCCTGAGGAGCTTAAGCTTATTGTAAATTGTATGAAATGATACCCAAATTGTGTACGACGTGAGTTAACTGCTTCACTTAGGGTAAACATTATCAAGGTTATTTGCGCAGATATGGCAGAGATGTCTGTGACCATGAGCCCTGCCTCCCGAGATTTTGTCTCCAAGGTAGGAGGCTGTTTTATCTTCTTTAAATTATTTGAATTAGCCTCTTTAAGCAAAGTCTCGAGGGCTACATTGTGTTTAATAACATGAAGTTCAACACCGTCATATGTCACATGGGGCAAAGTAGGGTGGAAGGAAAAGTATAAAACAAAGAGTTGTAAAATAAACAACCAAGTAATTTATGTCACGTTCCGGTAAGAGCCCAACCTAAATAAGAAATGTTACCCAGGCAGCACGCCAGAGAAACGCCTAACTTAGACCAAGTTTGACATGCTAGTGCTTTCCAAGGTGTTAGATAGCGCTAAAGTACTTTAATGAACTTTGCATGAGAAGTCCATGAAAATACACAAGCCATTAATGCCGCGGATCAGCCTAACAATCAGGAGGGAGCCTAATTCAGACACTTGTATGGCAATTCAGGCTCAAAGTTGCCAGGTGAAAACCAAAGAACCTGACTACCAGAAGCGACGCCTAATTATTGCCCTTCCTTGGGAACTAAGAACCAAAATAGCCAAGGGACAATCAGAAAATCTTGCACTCGTTTAGCAATTTAGGGCCATAATTGTCAGACTGGCAAAAAAATATCAATTTTGGTTCTACGATTTTTTTGCTTTTTGGGGCTTTCAGGGCCCTAAATTAGCAGACAAAAACTACATTTTGTTCCACAGAGCTGTGCTGCCTAGGTGCCGCCGGAGCTATCATTAAAGTGTTTTAACATAACGCTTTGAGTGAAGCTTAGGATTTTCATAACACATAAGAAAGAAACGGCAGCAATATAGACAAATATCAACGAGACCGTCCTTCTTAGGCCATATCTGTACCATACTTTCATCTGTTAGTGTAACTACGAGCTCTTTCATATCACGCTTTTTCTCCAGACACGCGTTAGGAGCCCAAACACAGTATTCGAAAAGGTGTTATTATCTCCACTTTTAAAACAGCCTCATATACTTGGACATAGGCTATACTTGTATTTTGATATTATTCGCCACATGACGAACATTTAAAGCACTAAATTGCATACATTTTCAAGTAAAACTAAATTGAAAGGACTTCATGTATCAATATTTGTATGGAAGGTTTCACAAGACCTGGAAGCTGGAGAGTTTACCTGTCTGTTTTAGATTACGTGCAAGCGCTTATTTCGTAGATTTTAAATAATGAAGCAAATGTAACTTACCACTGCGTTGTGAATATAAATTTTACTTCACTTTTACAGCAACCACCTTTGTGAGGGAAGAAATCCTTACCTGCAATAAAAACAAACAAACGTAGGTATTGTAAGATTTTTTTTTTTTTGTTTCAGTCAAACCAACGTACATCGTGCACTGTTCCGCATAAGCACTAGTGTGTTTGCACGCGCGACTATTGCGCTGCATCGACGTCAAGTCTAAGGCACTGCAAAGCCAAAATAAATACAGAACAAAGTGTTCTGGAGCTGCATAACTGCAGTTAATTATAAACATCTTAAACTCACTGATAATGGAATTATAACATTTTGCTGGAATGAAGGAATCGGAGCAGTTTATTATTTACGTATTACCTATTTTGTACAAAGGTTAACATATACTCGGGCTTGCGGTACAGCGTATCGTATTATAGTTTTTTTTTTATCTTCACATGGAAGGAGTTGCAAGAAAGGAAGCAGCTGAAATTCTGTTGCATATCATTATCTCTCCAACTTTGCTCAAAAAAAGTCTTCTGTTCGCGCTCATGTTATTGCTAGGGGTGTTCGAATAGTGACATAACAGCTCGAACAGAATTCAAATTAAATAATGCCTAATAGTTGCCAAAAAGTTGAATTTTGAAATAAATGTATCAAAAATATTATTTGGAATGCACAAAAATAAAAAGCCCATGTACTTATTTTCAAAGACCACACTGAACGAAATATGCCTAGCACGAATAAAAATGGCGTTAATGATCACTTGCTATGAAAAACTTGAGGCGCAGATGAAGAATGTGTCCACTCATTCTCGCGTGGATACAAAATGTCAGCCGCGTGCTGCAGACATGGACGCATACGAATGAACTGCCTGAATCAGAAAGACGTCTTGTGCCACCTAGGTGCAACACCACTCTTTACAAGTGCGGAAGCGACGAGTTAAGCCAGATTAGCATGGTGCTGATTTCGCTTGAGATTTTGCTACTGCGACGTTGAGCATTAAAAAGGCGGGAACACAGTTGCGGAAATTTAGCCGAAAATTGCACAAAATTAAGAAAGCACGCAAATTGTTTCATGGTAGTTGCGAAAAACCATAGTATTCACTAAGAAAGATTATGACTTTGTTAAAAAAATACATATTCAAGATTTCTGTGATGAACTCCAACCTGGGGTTTCTTCTATTTTTTATGATGTGAAACTATTTTTTTGTGTTCCGAAATTCCATGGAATTTGGCATTGCTTATTTTTTAGCGAATTTGTTTCGCCTTTATTGCTTCAACCACACTTTTTGCCGCACTAGCGACGTCGTGATTGCGAAACTGCAAGTAAAGTCGCACCATGTAATCAGGCATTGGCGGACGAAGCGACAAGTTGGGTCCATTGTTGTTCTTGTTTATCAAGTTTTGGTAATTGATTGTCATATTTTAGAATCAGCAACTGAATTATAGCGTGACAATATGGTGTATGTGACACAAGATAGTTAAATTCGGAATGACAGAACCTGTTGTTTACGGGGTTTTTTGTCGAGCGGGTCCAGGCCCAGGCAGCACAGCAGAGAAATTTAAAACTTGTCAAAAGTTTTGGCCAAGTTACTATTTGCTTTAAGGAACTATAGGGCCAATACACTTTCCTTTGTCCCTACAAGCCAGAGATATGCCAAAGTTTGGATTTTCTCTGGCTCACCAAAAAGTGTCAAAATGACGTATGTTAGCCAGAAATGCCAGGTAATGATGGAACAACCAGCAGTGAAGCCTAATTCTGGCATGTGGTAGGAAATTTAGGTCCATAGAAGCCATTCGACAACCGAACAACCAGGCGTTAAAGCCCAACTTTGACACTTATTTTGCAATTTATGACCAAGATACTAATACTATGGCAGAAGAATATCTATTTTGGTTATACCACGGCTTCTGTGCAGTTTTAGGGACGTAGATCCCCACACACATAAAACGAAAATGTTTGTACCAAGAAACTCTTCTAGCCGCGAGGAGCTTGAGCCAAGTGCATAGTTAGAGAACTACAGGAAACAGGCTACTTTTTATCGAATTGATTAGTTAGTTAAGAATTCTCAACTCAGACTTGATTTATAAATGCCTGAATTATGCCTGAATTTATGAATCAAGCCTGAATGAAATTAGCGCTTTCATTCAGGCTTGATTTATACCTACCCGAAGCCTGAGAGGACTTGGACACCACATGGACAGCGTCCTTGAAAAAACCCGTATTTTGTGCAGCAGCATTCGATGTGTAAATTATTCGAAAACTCGAAAACTGTGAAAGTGTGAAAGTCGAATCGAATTATTTGGTCAATCATTATTCAATTTGAATCCGAAACTCAAATATTCGCACACTACTAGTTAATGTCATTTGAGTTTTTATTCGTCCGATGGGCTTTGCTCAGAGTTTTTAGTTCAAGGAGTTGAGTTTGAATAGTACAATTTTAATATATAGCAATTAAATGTAACATAAACAAAGCAACAAAAAAAACTTCAACGGCTTTTTGCCACGTTACCGTAAGCCATTCGGTCTGGTAGTCGTTTTGCTGAGAGCAATCAAGAACATTATGAGTCAGCGCAATTTCCATACCTCCCTTGTTTCTTCTTCCGCTGTGTTTTCTCGTGAACCTAGTTTTGAGTTTGAAATTAAATTAACACAGACGACCACTTAAAAAATTATTACACCTCCTTGAGTTAAAAACAAGTGTTCAGATAGAATTGATCATAAGGCTCAAATTAATCATATAGAGCAGGAAGCAAGAGAGACATCACATTCATGTTCCTAAATAAAACAAAACGATAAGAGTGCTTAACCAGTGGCCAGCTTAATGCACGCAGTATATATATCACTTTACTATAGGTTGTAATTTGTCTTTTTTGTAATGCAATCAATCCCATAAAGCAGTTGCAAAACATACCGAAGGTTCATTACGCATCGACTACTCATTCTTTGACTGTTGCATTTTTTTTATCGGGGAAAGAAAATAGCTAAATCTACATATCCTATATTAAAAAAATGCCTTGTACACGCCGAAGTTACCTCTTCAATTAAAAAAAAAACGTAGAATACAGCAGCGCTTTGATTGGCGTTTACAAATTTAAATGTCAGAAATATGGTCATTAATTAAACCTCATAAATAAACTGCTACGATGGTCCAGTAGCCATTCAGATAAAGATTATATTATGTAAATGATTGAATCGAAACTTATTGTATTCTTTCAACAAATTAGGTTTTTGGCAGCTAGGGACAGTCTAACTACGGTCACTTTCATCTTTAAAAGGCTATTGTATAGTATAAAATACAAGAGCACTAAAAGGGCGTTACCTAATCATTAAGTTATCCTACTCTTGTGAAGACGAATTTTCTGCCATCAGAAGGCTAAAGTACCACAGGAAACCGCAAGCACTTGAATATCTACTGTTCTACACAGTGCGTATTGTACAGTTCTACACAATGCGTACCACTTCGATTGTATCATGTATAATCCGAGGAAGAGAAAATAAGTAAACAAAGTTAATACTAACTATACTAAACTCCCACCATCCGAGGGACGGAGAGGTAAACGTTTCAGAGGAAATTCAGTAAAATAAATACAAAAAATAGAAAAAAAAACTTTGTATAGCATCAATGTTGGCCATTGTATGCTCTTTGATACTAGGCAGGCAGTATAGCTATATTTGCCAAAATTACACTCACACTTTAGCACTAATACCAAAATAATTGGAGCTCTTCACAATTTGCTGTTAAATCGGCAATTTTTATAATACAATTAGTGGAACTTTCACCTTGAAGCCTGGGTGGTTCGTTAAAGTACTTAGATGTTGCACCATAATTTAGAAGTTTGCTTTTTAACTCGAAGATTTTTTTTTTTTTTTAAATTAGCGTGTGAAAGTTGAACGAGCTTTGTTTTCCCCATTGTATTGTATTGTATTTATTTGCCATTTTATTTCGGGGTGGCAGGGACAAAAGGTGTATTAAAACACCTGACTCAGGTCCCGTACCCCATACAGGTTTCAGAGCGGCGCAGCTCTTACAACGGACACACAGCATATATACAAATGAAACACAAGAACATAAGAGAAATAACAAGAAATATGAACATTTCTAACGCAATTAAATGTCTGGCAGAATGTTTACACAAGGCTTTACACATGCTCAAAAATGTAATCCTTTATTCTTTTTTTAAATGTATTTGCAGATCTTGATTTAGTTGCTATACCGAGAATTTGTGGATGCATATTTAAAAGTTGTGTTAATTGCTGCTTCAATGTTTGTTCTCCATAATTAGTACGAATTTGGCCTCTATCATATTCAACACGTCTCAAGTTGTATTGGGTGTCTCTTAAGGGAAATTAAGTAACAAAGGACTCCGTATTGTTTTTAAGAGAATTGAAGATTACTTTCGCGAAGTTGAAAAATATTAACTGTTGGATAGTGAATAAATTATACTTCTTAAAATAATTGTAAGTGTGATCATTATAGCACAAGCATGCAATGGACCGAATTGCTTTTTTTTGGAGTACTAAAAGTTTTTCAAGGTTACTTTTTGATGTCGTTCCCCAAACCAATGAACAGTAATGTAGGTGAGAGTGCACAAGTGCACTGTATAGTTGGCACTTAAGCCACGTTGGTAGTAAAAGTCTTAGTTTATTCAAAATGCCGATTGATCGTGTGAGAGTCAAACATAGTTTAGATACATGAATTGTCCAGTTCAAATTCTCGTGAAACCATACACCCAAGAACTTTATAAATTGCATTTATGCATGCATTTATCAGGCTCATCGAACATTACATGAGATAATAATCGCCATGCTAAGTGACTAATTAACTAAAATGAGTTAATTAAAAATTTAAATATTGGTTTTCGGGTTATGTTGGAATTGCAGTATTGACTGCAATTACTATCAGAGTTCAGACCACTTTAAAGTATTCGCGAAGAGGTAATGGTTTCTGAGACAATAATTCAATCATTTTCGCTTTCTATTCGCCCAATTTAATTATTGCGTTCTAAAAGAGTGGATCAAGCCCTGCCCACAGTGACGCTTGGAAATCTGACGTAGACGTTGAGGTCACGTTGTTACTTGCATCGTCAGAGCGCCCAGAAAGGACACGGTGGCGAGATGATTTGGACCTCATCAAAACGGCGATCTCACTCTTCTAAGCGTCATTGTGGGCATGGCTTGTGACCCTTTTTTTGCGCAATTAATACATTGGACAAAATATTGCGACATTTGGTCTATTGCTATAAAAAAAAAACGTTGCATTTTCGCATTTTTTTAAAATTCTATTTGACCTCCAAAAAAAGATTTCCACGCTTTTCGTTTCAGACAGTCGGGTAGACGATGATGGCGCTATCGCAGAAGCTTTTAACGAATATTTTGCGTCTATCTTCACTACAGATAACGGCGCCGTGCCTTGTTTTGATCAGCTGTTCACTTTACCAATGTTACCTGATATCATTATCTCTACAGAAGGAATATTCTCAGCTGTGCTTAATCTTCCAGCAAAGAAAGCCATTGGTGCTGACGGTATTCCAAATTCATTTTTGATTCGCTACGCTGAGTGGTGCTCGAGATATCTTTACCTTATTTTTCAACGGTCTTTAACAGAATCTGTCATTCCTGCTGAGTGGAAATATGCAAAAGTAATTCCCGTTCACAAAACTGGCTCCCCGCTACATCCGGTAAACTGTAGGCCTATTTCATTACTTCCTTACTGTTCGAAACTGCTAGAGCATATTGTTTTTTAACACCTCGCGCATTACTTAGAAAATAATGCTTTTTTTCTTTTCAAATCAACATGGTTTCCGTCATGGCCTTTCTACTACGACACAGTTACTTGAAACAGTCCATGATTTCGCAAATATCATGAATCGATCCAAACAAATTGACGTCATATTCCTAGATCTCTCTAAAGCATTTGATAGAGTATCACAAAGTAAACTTCTCCTTAATCTTAAATCAATTGTTCAAAACGAAGATATCTTTTCCTGGCTCGAGAACTACTTACAGGACAGAAAACAGTATGTACAGTATAAGGATGGCTAGTTGGGCTAGTTGGTTTTGCATCATGGTGTAATACGCCAAAACAAGGACGAAAAACGAAGGGTTTTGGATGACAGAATTAAAAAAAATATATAAAAGCAGGCACACTTGGCAGAACACCAAAGAAATAGTCTAAAAACACACCCCCTCACAAATGCCAGCGTCATTGGTTCTTCAAGTAGTAGAATTCTTTATCAGTCAAGGACAAAGAAGGAGCGCTTATACAAGTATTGTCGTGGTGGGACCTAATCAGGAAGGCTTCGTGAATTTCTCTGGCCGTTTTTGTTTTGTAATGGCCCATGACACAGGTCTCACCAAAGATGGGGCTGCACTTTCCAGAGTTGGGCCCGCACTCGCAACGGTCACAGTGGACCGCTAGATGGCCAGACGGGAACCGCCTGATCACCAACGCATGCTCTCTGACCCTATCATTAATGCATCTCCCCGTCTGGCCAGCGTACACCTTATCCCCCTGTCATGTGGTAAGGTGCACGTTAAGACATGTCTCTTCCGGCGTTAAATTGACAGCCTATAAAACTTGTATATTACCCATCCTAGAATACGCTTCGGTGGTTTGGGATCCGTTTACTAGTACCAACATAAACGTCCTTCGAAATGTTCAAAGAAAAAGTTTACGCTTCACTCATAATAAACTCCAGCGAAAATAACCCGTCTCTGAACTGTACGCCCTTTCTGGGGTGAACTTACCAAAGCATAGACGCGTGTTTACGCGATTAAATTTCCTATTTGATTTATTAAATAACCGGTTCAAAATCGACATCTCTAAATATATTTCACCCGCACCTCCGAATTATCCCATGCGAAGTTATTATTGCAAAACACTCAAAGAATTCAACTGTCGGATTAATGCATTTAAGTATTCTTTTTTTCCAAGGACTGTTCACGGCTGGAACTCCCTACCACGCGATGTAATAACAGCATTACCAGAGTCGTCCTTTTTTAATAAACTCCGCGATTTTTATGATTCTTGTAACTGACGCTTCTTTATTAATTTTTTTTGCAATGAAGATAGTCTTTGTATCACGCTGTTTTTTTGTTTTTTTTTTTACATGTTTAACTCTTCGAGTGTTTTTCGATCAGCTAGAACGAATATCCTTGTGCTTGTTACCTGCTGTTTTTTTATTATTGTTTTTGTGTACCATATGTTGTAAACCACTCCTACCACTTGCCCTGAAATAGGAGACAGTAGTATAAATAAATAAATAAATAAAAAAAAATTGGCACCAATACTGCAACTTCAAGATATCGCCTAAATTCAATAATTTTAAAGCTAAGCAATAACTTTTAGACAATTAGTCAACTTACCGTGACGATTATCTCCTCATCTAATGTCCGCCGAGCCTGATAATACATGCTGAAAACCAAAAGTCGTTTCTCACCTCCTATTTAAACAAAACGAAATTTGTCTGAATTAAACTCAAACATTATAGTTACACCTGTCATGTTTGAAATACATATAAGTCAGATTAGTTTCAAGCATATCATATAGATAAGCATATATTCCACATTTTGAAAAGTCGATAAGAACATTTATTCGACAAAATACGTCCCGTCTCGTAGGTGCATTAAACATTGCGTAAATTGACTGGACAGGCAAGTCCTTCCTCATTATTTATTTCTTCCGGTGCTGTACACGCTTCTCTAAGCTTCGCTGTGCCAACCTTACAAGAATGACCAGCACCGTTTATTTTCCGAAAGACCATGACAGCACAAAATTGTTGGAGACAACTGCAACCTCCGTGGAAGCTGTCATTAATCCAGCGAGCAAACTGGACCACCCGAATGATGTTTGCTCCCCCGGTTCACAAGAAAAAGAGATCGCCCCTTTCAATCAGCGAGCCCGGAATGTTGATACCACAGAAAGCCGAAACAATAAAGAATATTCCCTGCGAATAAAAATGAATAGAGTCGCTTTGGACTCAACACTTGGAACCCGTGCAAGGAATGTCAAAAGCAGAGATAGATTGTAAATGTTTGTATTATGTGGAATTAACCTTCAACAAAAAAATTTATCTGAACAATCTCGAGCTAAGGACACCGGAAAAACAGTGTTCAATACCAAGCATTTTGTGCATACGTAAATGGATTGCCTAATATCCCTTTCCTTCTCTTTTAACTTCAGTTTGCGAGATTGCTTTACGTGTGACATACTACGAAAAACATGGAAATGATCTTAGGAAGTCCCAGCGCACTCCGCAGACGGAGAATTTGAGAAAAATATTTATTTCTGCAAAGGTTTGGTGTGCAAACGTCTTCCTGAAACTGTTCTATTTTTGTTGAGATGAAGTAGAGTTTCTTTAAGTTGTGATTTTGTCAAGGGCATGCTATGTCCCAGAGACGTCTACATCTGATAAGAAAGCATGTGTTGGCCAAGTTTTGGGGAGCGGTTGGGGTCTCTTGTTTTAAAGATTGGTGTATATGCTCAAAATTGAAAATGAGAACGTTCTATTCTTTGACTCATATGAAGTTTTTGGAGTCAAAATATATGCATTAAGAGCAATATAACCACAAATAGTGGACTGAACATAAATTAGGGTCGGGTGAATTGCCGATGAGAAAGTGGATGCTCAATGGTGTGTTTTCTAATTAGAGGTTAACGTCAAATTTCATTGGAGAAAAAAGAGGTGTAAATACATATCTATTGTGTATGAGAACGTAAAAGAATAATAAGCGGGGCTCTGTTTCTGCTGTGCGTCGCAAGAGAATACGCAGAAAGACGACAGTATTTCATGTCCTCTATGAAGGTTAAATCCCGGCGACTCTCTGGCTCATCGAGCAAACAAATAAACTCTGGAAACACAGTATTAACTGAACTACTTAGCTTGACGTCACGGTAGCTAGGTACAGTACACGGAAAAGGGACAGAGACGGATGGGCCGCGCTGGCTAGGCATCCGGTAGCTTCGAATGAGAGTGCTTGTGCTACGAAAATATCCCCTGGAGAAGGGGAACAATGGTCTGTGGTATCGAACCAGGGACCACTATATTTACAGTGGAGCTCTCTACTAACTGAGCTAGCCAGGAGATCGACGCTGATAGAGCAAATGGTTTTTATCAGCTGCCACCAGTGCGATTGTTATTTACTCGTACATGACAAGGGCCTAATTAATAAACGTTCAGTTTTTGTAGTTAGGAGTTCAAAGCAAAATCAAGGACAAACTCAAATCTCCAAACCCAGCTAGGTGACCGGTGGGCGACCAAAAAATGCGAATGAACCTGTTAGCGAACCAGGACACCCTCAATTTCCAGTGGAGCTCTCTACCGACTGGGCTAACCAGGAGTTCGACGTCACTCGAGCAAACAGGTTTTATCAGCTGCCACCAGTGCGATCGTTATATACTCGTGCATGGCAAGATCCTAATTAAGAGTTTCCGTTTTTGTACTTCTGAGTCGAAAGAAAAAGTCTGACCTCGAGGTTTTATGTATTGCAGAAAAACGAGGGAAAACTACCACGGTAAATATCCTTGAGAACCCGCCTGCTGCACAATTTTATTTATTTTTGTATATAAAAACACCACTGGTATGCAATCACCAATATTTAATTTGCGACTCGACTAGTCTTTCGCAGGGATAGAAAGGTTCTGCACACACCTAGAAAATAAACAAACTTAAAAATTACCAGTTCTTCGCCCTTTGTCTAAACAAATTCAGTCAATATTATTTTGATGGTAATTAAGGATTAAACTCCGCACCATTAGAATTATTAATATTGTATAAAAAGAAGAAAGCGCGTGCTGGAGTTTTTTCTGCGGCAGACATTGAACAGGTTAAGCTCATTCACACCCAAATGAGCAGCAAGAGAGAATTACGAAGAAGAGACAATAACTTGTTTTAACCTTTTGATTGGGATACACAATATTATGGCGCAATAAAATTCAACCAATGCGCTCTCCAACAGTAAACGGGTGCTCGTATTTTCTTGTGATCTCGCGCTCCGCACCAGAGCAGGCACGCTTTTACATGTGTGACAGTTGGAGACGCTCAAGCTTGCACTACTCAAAACAAGCCCTGACGAGTTCCTTTTCGCAGCGCCTCCTGGGCCACGCAGAAAGCCCATAACCCTGTATTTGAGGCACAAAGGGAAAACCAAGCCTCCCGTCTCGTCTCCGCAAACCAGCTACCTGCTACGTAGCAAATCGAGCGCCTTTCTATATTTAACCTGAGAGTAGTCTGGCGTCGAATGAAATAGCGTCGTCACGTCGCGTAATCTTCTCTTTGTTTTTTTACTTGATCTAGTTGTTACAATCTACAACCCACTTTCATATTCGTCGCTTCAAACGAGCACAAAATAAATTACGAGGCGCAAAGAAATTGTATAAACAAAACATTGGCTGCAGAAACCACTATTTTTGGTCGTCTATGAATTGCGATAGCAGTCGTCATGAGACTCACAACGCAGCTCACTGAGAATATGACGACGCAAATGTTCAGTAAACATTTCTTTTTATGAATGGTTCACGACGCAGTCATTGCTATCAGCGCGACTGTAGCGCGCCCCTTCGAAACTGAGTAATTGATTCGTCTTTGTGTAATCGTTAATTGTTCAAGCTGTTCTCCCACCGTCATTGCAGCTTCGGGAGTGTGTCTTCTCCTGTAACTTTGTAATCGTTTAATGTTCAAGTTGTTGATTGGGCTGACTGACCAACTAGTTCAACTCAAACCGATAATGGCTTTGTAGCTTGGGCACAAATGTGAATGCGTGCGTACTGCCGCTCCGTGTATGCGTGGAGGACGACCTAAGGACGACCTTGAGGACGACGTCAACGACGCCGTCTAGGACGACCACTCTGGCCAACTCAATGACGACCTCTAGGACAACCTCTAGAAAGACCTTCAGGACCACGTCTAGGACGAACTCGAAGAAGACGTCCTAGAGGACGAAGTCAAAGACGACGTCTAGAACTACCTCTAGGACGGCCTCTAGGGCGATCTCAAGGACGCCCTCTTGGACGATCTCAAGGACGACCTCTAGAAGGACCTCAAGAACGACGTCTAGGACGACGTCGAGGGATGACGTCCTAGAGGACAACGTCAAAAACGACGTCAAGGTTGACTTCTCGGATGGCCTCTAGGACGACGTCCACATACGCGCGGCGCCTCCGCATACGTAAGGCGCCTCCGCGCACACACGGCGCACTCGAGGCTAGATCCTGTGTCGCGAAAACCGTGTAAAGTAGGCTAAAGAATGCTGTAGCATTAAAAACGTACCATGCCTGGATAATCTGCTTGTGATTCAAGAAGTGTTTTGTCAAGCACGATCATACTCAGCACGTCGACGCTTCTGTTCAGCCATTGGCTCTTCCATATAGTCCTTCCTCTTGCGAGCCATTTTGTAGACTGCGGTTCACCCAGTGAGAGCCTCGATCGTCATGCGACCCGCGCATGCGCGCTGATACGGAGACGGAATTACGCATTGCCACGTGCTTACATAGCAAAGTCGGCAGCCCGTTTGGCTGACACGCACGTGGCTACGGGTTCGACTCCCGCCACTGTGTCTCGTTTTTATCTTTCTTGACGTAAGTAGAAGATTCTAGGAGGTTGAAGAACCATCTATCTTTTTTATGTCAAGAATTTATAGTTCGAAGACGAACACGGAAGAATATTTAAGGCTCCCAGGGAAGGCTTAAAGGAAGCTGCACAGCGCTGTACAAGTCAGTATCGCCCCAGCACTCCATCCTACTGTTACGCCGCCATCGACGCCTGCGACACTACCTCCTTCTATTTTGTTTTAGGCATAAGTTCGCCCCATTCATCGTTTAGTTTTCATTCAGTCATTCGTCGACTCATCAATTGTCACTCGTGACAATATGAATCTTACTGTCCCTAGACCCGGTCGTACTTGTGATAAGGAAAGCGGGTCGGCACATGTACTTCACTTTTCCGCGCTTTCGCATAGGGGTGGTCCAGCGTTTTTTTTTTTTTTACAGTTCCTCGTTTTCCTGAAAGTTTGCTAAACAGACCAACAAACATCGTTGAAATAGTAACCCAAATATTGGGTAAAAAGATTATTCATTTTCGCGTAGTTATTGAATATACAATTGTGGTCCTCATCGTGTTTTTTCAAAGTGAAAGTTTCTACCGGAGACAAAGAAAAAGTGATGTCAGGGGAAGGCAGGGGTTCACTCTTTGGACTGTAGTCCTTGTTCCGAACTGATTACAAACATTTTATTGTGTAAATGAATGGTTTGGAAGCTCGCTCCAGCACCCCCGGAGCAGCACGAAACAAATGTTGGGCATAGTTCATTTTTAGACTGGCCGGTCGACCTGCAAGCCCGTCTTCCACTGACGTCACGGCACTGAGAGGTGTGGGAATGTTTGAATGTGGGTTTCGCATCATTTTAATTTTCCGATTTTACGATAACTATTTTAAATTTTGCAATACTAAATGGCATACCGGAATAGGTGAAGGCCGGTGATTCCTAAAATATATTTAGTTGAGGTAGCTAAAAATTCGCCGGAACACCTCTTTAACGAAATGCTGCCGCATTGATTATATGTATACCACGGAACGCACACTCGTTGCAAAGAGTTCAGGTCTCTTGGTCAAAAGAGATTCCTCGCCTTGACACTACTATTTAAATGCTTTCCAGAGGAGTCGTACAAATGTGGATTTTCGGCGTTCAGTACACCTATAACCTTCTGAGTTTTTATCGATCCTTATTCACAGTCCCTTTATGGCCTATGTGAACACAGCCATGCAGTCTATTTACATTCTTACATTTTTCTGTGCAACACGAAAGATACAAAAATTGATTGGGTATTTCGAAAACAAATAGTTAAGCAAAATGGAACGGCAGATCCAGAGCGTCGCGAAATCAATTTTTGAAAAAACTCCCCATCAGAAACATCTTCAATATACCAAAGTGCTTGTTTGTGGGAAAATGTTTCACATGAATACTCCGTCACATCGTTGTAAGCAAAAAAAAAGAAAAAGAAAAAAAGCTTGTAAGCATTGTGAAAAATATTGATTTTTTTATATAATAATTTCAAACATATCATTTAACCGATCATTTTGAACCTCACCGATATTCTCAACAGAATAGTTTTGTGCCGCGCTGTGGGAAACATAACAGGAGTAGCAAGTTATAAAAGTGACCGCTCGCCTGGTTGAATCATTTTCGTCACTGTAAAATCCCCTAGAAACAAAAACTGCTATAAATTCTGCGTAGAAGGTACGTGAGCAAATATTAATCGATAAATTGAAATATCAAAACACTATTCTTCTGAAAGCAAGGTCTTTCTTACAACACTTTTGAAACGCCCTCTGGGGTTTTCGATCACGCAATCTTTTTTTCATACGAACGTCTAATGAAAGCCGACTAATATCTTTTTTCATCAAGACTTCAATTTTTATCAAACAAACTAAAGTGCGAGCCGCCTGGAAAGCACATAAAAGACGGCTGCAAGAAAAGTGCTATGCCCTAAGCCTACTTCTGAAAAAAAAAAAAAATCTTCTGTTCAAATGAGACGACTAAAAGAAACTCGAAGCTCTCAATAAACCAACGCTGTGATAGTCGCGCCTTTTAATGACTTCTGTTATTAAATTTCTTGATCCGCAGCGCACTGTCCGAAATGTTATTTGTTCTTTTTTTAGTACAGACAGCCTTCTTAAGTCTTCACCAAGAAATGTAGTACTGTTTAAACGCAGAGGAAAATTAATTCTCTGCTCCAGCGCTTCCTTTGAAAGACAAGGAATGTTAAGGATTTTCTTGGGAGCTCTATTTGGCTTGCCTCTTATATGCTTGAGCTCTCATATTGTAAAGAATAATAATATTGCCCTTCCTATTGGGAGTTACAGTCTTTGAGAACATGGGCAAGATTACCACATGTCACCCGTGCATTCATCTAAATATTATGTGCAAATTGTTCACTGCCACTTCAATTTCAAGGATAAATATTCTCATACTAGCCGTCAAGTACCTCACCGTCAGCCCTCAAGTACCCCACCAGAGGATGAACAAATTGACTTACTGTTTTGCCCAACTTACTTCATTTCTTAACAACAATACATTGTGAAAATAAGCATGGACAAACAGGCGCTCCAAAAGGGGCTCGAAGTCCCACGCCAGCGCGATACCTATTCAGATGCAGGGGGGTGGTAGTAAATGGTCATACCATGTACACTCGTCGGTCTTCGTTAAAATGTTCTTGTTCATCTTATATAAAAAAAGTGTAGGTGAGGCGCAAACTTATGTCATGAGTTTGGGTATGAGAATAGTGGTTGAAATCGAATATCCCTTAGTAACGATAATAATCCCTGGAGAAGGGGAACAAGGGGGGCGAAGGACAGACACAAATCTCAAAATACAGCTAGGTGACTGGTGCGCGACTGTAAATATCCGCCTGGTCCAGTAATATTTTCAGTCGCGCACAAGTCGCTTCACTGTGCTTGGAGATTTGTGTTTGCCTTCTGTGCCCGTTGTTCCCCTTCTCCAGGGTAATTATCGATATTCCAGTCCAGCTCGCTTGCACCTTAGCATTTTTCGCATTATCATGGCTAAGCCAGCCGCTGTCTTCAGAGCTTTAGTAAAACCCACAACGCACCGGTTCTCTTTGTAGTGTTGATTCCCTAAAGGCAACTGTAGTGGTATTAGGTGATTTCTGAAAAGCACCTCATTGTGATTTTTCAATAAATCACACAGCAGTGTTGTTTTTTGTTTTTGTTTATATAGCCCACTGCTATTAATCGACATATTCAAAGTTTGTATTTCAACCGTGTTATTTATATAATTATTTTTAAGAATCTAAATACTTCTGACAAAGCGTTTCAGACTTTTGTTCGTCATAGCGATTACTAGGAATTATATAGCCCTGCCTGTATTATACACGGAGGCGAGAAAGTCTATGAATATATTAAACTTCTCCAAACTTGTCGGTATTTTTTTTTGTAAATTCATTTTCGCAAGAATACATTCAGCTTTTTATTGTTTATTTTAGATAAAACAAAAATATTTTTAATGTCGCATCTGACTTTGTGGTTTAGCAAACATAAAAGAGTTATTTTACAATCCAGTCCTCTGACTGAAAAAAAAAAATAAACGTTAAGCCACTGTGAATTTCAAAATGCAAGTGTTACGTGCCGAGCCAACGAAGGGCATCTGAGAAGCACAAGCGCCAGCCAAGCACCAATGATTAATTTGGACTCCCTACACCTGGGGATCATTTAAGGACCAACCGAAATGTCGGTCACACGCTTCTTTCTCCGCAATATCTGTCTATTAAATTTCGGGCACCTCGGCCGGGATACGAATCCGCCTACTGGGGATCCGCAGGACGGCGTTCCGCCTTGAGGCACCAAGACGGTTCACCTTAAATTACCTTCATACATCGCACAAAAGGGCCAGCTGCTATACGTTAAGAATTTCACTCATTCATCTAAAGCTATACGACACTTATAAATACGCTCGCTCGTTAATAATCCGTAGACTAAGTGAATATCTATTGATTACAAATCACGTGAGTAACCTACCAAATGACAGGTTATGTTTGAAGCTAACCATGGGGCTTGTTCTAGAACACTGCGGTCAATTTTTAGAATGTTGAGAATCCCTTTGAAGATTCTATATTTGAAACATTCAGGATTCCAAGTTTGTGAGCTTAGTTCCTCCCATAGGAGGCATACTCCAATGCGCCTAAAGGGATGACTTGTCTCAACGTCACGCACACATCCCGGCACGAACGCAAACACTATCGAGGATTATATGTAGCTCTATGTGTTTCCAGAACTACAGCTAACGAATCCATGTGCGGGGACGTTTACCCCACAAGTTATAATTTTAAATCAGCCAGTCATTACTCATATAGCTGATGTGCCTCCATCACACAGAAAGGCAAACATTAATATTAGGATGAATGTCAGAAGAATGTCAGTCTCTATTGGGGCTGCATTTGAAGAAACTGGCTCTGAAGAATCGCCTTCACGTGACTTGCAATTGTGCAAGGTTTGCACATTACCAGTATGAACTCCAACATAGCGCTACCTGGTGTCGTACTCCGAGAAATCGCTAGAAAAAATTTATAATACAAGTCCCCAGAGACGCTCCTTATCTACACAGACGAGTCTACATAGTGTGGCCCCCTCAGCTAAAATGCAAGCTTTCACGACTTTAGCAGAAAGCCTAGGCTGGAGCGGCATGTTTCAAGAACAAGCTAGTTATACCACAACGGAGTCTATTTATTTCATTAAATCACTCAACTATATCTCAAACCAAACGCCCAATAGGCCGCTTATCGTCTCTGACTCTAGAATGACACAGCAGCGAATTTTTATGCCAGTCCTTCATAATGAGACCGACTGCGACTAAAGATATAATCTAATCAATATTTTGCGTGTAATATTTCGGTAATATTCTGGCGTGCGCCCTCATACGTGAATTTATATGGCTGACCCGAGGTGAATGAACTAGCTTCACTCGCACATTCCTTAACACGTTCACGTTCAATTTCTAAAACTTCAATGAACCACACCGAAATATCGGAAGGCACCTACGCGACCTCGCCCCGGCTGGCCCCGGCCACCTTTGCAGTGCACCAGCAATGCCTGACTAGGTGCCCATTGCGTTCACACGAGCATCCCTGTCACGTATATATGTCGGGGACGTCCTTGGCGCCCTTAAATACTCCAAGTGTGAGACTTTTGCCCACGTTCTGGTACACTGCCTGGAGCACTCCGATGCCCGTCGTCCTCGGCTGCTCAAACGCACCACGGCTACTTACCTAACCTTTTCAACTCGACCGGCCTCGCCGATGGTTTGTAGCAGTTTTCTCTTCTCTAAGTTTAAATAGTTTCCTCTACGCATATTAAAAAAAAACAGTACACCTACTTTTCTGCGAAGGGCTTGGGCGGGACAGTCCCCCCAAACTTTTGAGCGAACTCGCCGACCGCATTTATAAGTTTATAAGATAAGACCGCATTTATAAGTTTAAGAAGTACATTCATTTTTTTGTAGCTAGAGAAAACACTTTTGGAGACATTTACGCCAGGGTTTTTTACAAGTTTGTTCCAGGGTTGTGTTTCTTTTATTATTAAATTGTCACAAATTCCGTTCCATGGTTTTGATCACAGTGAGGAAAACATGAACGCTCTGCTGGGAATCACACATTTGTTTGTTGTTATTGTTGAAGGCCATTCATAGCTAATTCATGAAAATCGAGAATTCGCTGTTGAATTTTTTTTCTGATCTATTTTTCAGATTTTGATAACTGTGGCTGGTACATGGTTTGCCTGATTGTATTAAATACAATTTCAAAAGTACAGGGCCTGTCATAATAATAAATGAATATTTTCAGTCAATTAATGCAACACATTTTGTTGCAGACACACCAAATTGAACACCACCAGATAAAAATCTTATAACAAGCCATCATGGTTAGTTACTGATGTTGTTTTTTTTATTCTTAAAATACTATAAGTTTGAGAACGTAATGTTAACAGGATCAGAAACAAAAGTTAAAAACGAAAAAGTTTCACGTGATCCAAGTAAAAATATTGTTGGCAATGGGGCATTCATTCAATGAAAAAGCTTGTGAATCTGAAAGAAAATATTGTTTTCTTTCTCCCAATCTGTATGGTCGAAAACAAAACCGAACTCACCTTTTAATCCTGATAGTCATGCCCCCTATTTTCACATTTTATCACAATGGGTAACATCATAAACAAGTCTTTTTTTTTTCTTTTTTTTTATGGGTTCTTTTGTCAGGGGCGACAAGGAGATTTTCGTTTTCCTGGTTGAACCCTGCCTATGAAAAAGAAGAATTCCCGGGAAGAAATAAAAAAATTTTGGATAAAACTTTGTCGACAACCGATCAAGAAGAATATCGATATTTTACTGTGATACCTTTTATTTTGAGTTTGTTTTATTGTATACAATCTAAAGCTTTTTTATAGTTCAGTGGCAATGTTTTGAAAATAATCTCTACCGTTTTTCGACAGTTTTTGAAAGGGTTTTAGATAGTTCGCCGATAATTAGGTAAAAGGTTCCTAATTGCAGTTGCTCTTATCTCCGAGCGTACATTTTCTGGATGAAATCTTGACGTTCTTAGTCACCTAATAAAATATTATCGATAGCTCTACGATATTTGGCTGTTAATAGTTTCCTGATTGTCGTCTATCGATAGTACTATCGATTGTTTTTTTTCTCTATCAATATTTAGATTTGACTTACACTTTCGATATAAAGTGTCGAGAGTAATGCCGATATTTTAACACGATGGCGTTAAGGAGCTCGTGTCGCAGAAAATCCGGCGTCGGCGTCGGCAGGACCGGAAAATGCTAATTGGTCGATAGGGCCATGACGTCATAGCCACGTGTGATATCACGTTTGACGTCACCCGTCACGTCACGCATGTGACGTCACACTTGACTGTGCCGTCATGATCCTATCGACTCGCTAAATTTGTCGGGAAAAGTTTCCGGTAAATTTTGCGGGAAAAATTGTCCGCCATATTTAGCGGATCGATAAGGTCATGACGTCACAGCCATGTGTGACGTAACATGTGACTTCGACTACAACCGCGTGTGACGTCGCACCACATGACCTCCCGCTGGAATTTCGAACAACCCACAACGCTCCCATGTGACGTCAGGTGAAACGTGACGCTACGGACTAGGCCAAGCACACACGCTTGCACGACTTGGGAACGAGCGCGGGTTTATATGAGAAGGCTTTGTGAACGGCGCCCGATAAAGCTATCGCGTTCCACTCTTAAAGGCGAAGCTTCAGCGTCCTCCAAGTTTTTTGCACCATTGCGCGCGAGATTGCCAGACAACAGCTGCAGGGCGAATCTGGCGCGCCGTACTGTGCGAGTGCGGAAAGCAGTGAAACGTTCCGCGCATGCGTCCCGGTGGAAGGAACGTCGGAGAAGTTGAGTCAGGTTGAAGTGTAGACAGGAGCGTTTCCTAACATGCGCGGCGTAACCGGCGTGACGCAGCCGACTTCAACTAGCGCTCGTTTGCGCGGGAGACGTCGGAGTATAAGAGCGTCCTTAATCCGCCAAAAATCCAAAGCCTCTTGGCACCGACAGCTCTCGCATAGTTGGAACAACTGGACTCGCACATACTATGGATTGTCCCCTTTGAAGTGGGAGTGGTGTCTGCCCTGTCGTCGTGAACACCATTGAAGACAGTGGAGACAGCCGTCTATGTTGTCTCGGTGAATCGGTATCTGAGTGTGTTGGCGGTAGCCCTTTCCCTCGATGCAGCCCTAAAACGCGACAGCATGGACAGCGCGATGCACATGCGTTCTCTCGGACTGCAGTGTCTCCACCGTAAGGAAATATTTGAAGATATAGGTGCGCTGTCTAATGCAGCTGAGTTGAGCAAAATGTATTCTTGTCTGTTGCATGCTAAAAAAATGTAGGACAAGATGCTTTCAAAAAGCCCTCCTCCTTGTCCACTTCTTGCAGAACGAACGCTGGGGAGGAGACGAGGGGTTTAGAGAAAACAAACAACCAGGGTGGCCAGAAACCTTAGAGAGAGAGAGGGTATCCTACTTTTCTTAGCCTGCAACTAAATAAGTGTTTGCTCCATCTCTTCGCCTCCCTCCATTATCACTCTCTCTCTCTCTCTCTATCTTTCTCCTTCCATCTCTCTTTTTCGCTACAAAAATTGTTAGACGCTATTCCAGAACAACATATTCATTTCTCCTCACGACACCCCACAATGGGAAAGGTTTTTATCCACAATTTTTGTATGCGCTCCCGTTTTTGTTTGTCTGTGTCACTGAAAGTTCTGAGACATCTGATTGTCTCGATATCCGAAGCTCCAGCCCGCCGCTCGCCCTCAGGTGGGCGAAGGAAGAACCAAAAGAGGGGGGACGGCGGCGGAGACGGTTGCAGGGACTGGCGGCCTGGTGCTGCTGTTACAGCATGATTTTTTGTCTTCGTGGTAGTACATCATGCAGTTCTAACACAAAACACGAGTGCGTTAAAAACGTTAATGGTTGTGTTCCGCTTTGTGACAGCATTGCACGAAGGTATCTGCATCTCTAATTTAGTTGGAGACTTTTCGCACATGACATACGCTGCGGATTTTGGGTCCTGCGGTCTTTACCTAAATCTGTGCTCAATGTTACGGTATATTGTCACAAATTATGCGGTAACAAAAAAACAAAAAAAAGCAGAAGATAACAACAGAACGTCGCGGGCGTCGAAGTCGGCAAAACAGCAGGATCGAACTCTGGGGCGAGACAGACTCCGGCTCGCCACGCGGAGTTCCTTTTGTACACGCGTGGGCTTCTGGAACAATCGGCCTAGAATATTCGGCGCATAGAACATTCTGACCTAGAACAAGCAACACGGTTCTCGAATTTACCAGAACACCACATTACAGAGTCAACGAAAATGTGTACACACCCCGGCCAGGCATCGAACCCAAGCTTTTTGCGTGGAAGGCAAGCGCAAAAACCGTTAGGCCACGAGCGTGTTGCCTGCTTGGTAAGGTGCGCGCGTGGCAATATTCTCCCACTCGTAGTGCAAATGTCCTGTGTACGATCCACAGAAATCAATTCTTTCCCAAAAGTAGAAGAGAGTTGCTCGCTCAACGATGTGTTGAGCGACTGATATCGGGAATGAGTTACAGCTTTAAGCGCTAAAAGGCCGTGACACGGAGCATGAAATTTTAATCCAAACACTTCCAAAAGACAGACTACGCATGCTGGCATTCAGTTAATTATAAAGAGCAAAAATACTCGTAGCATTTTAGGGGCGTTTGTGTAAGCCAGGGATTCGTGACGACTGCTTAGAACGAGCAGTTTCAGCGAGGCAGGTCATGGCGCTGCAAATAATACGGTACAGATGTATAAAATACTGTATATTCAATATATCTTCATAGATCAATAAATAAAACCTTTAATTATGCCCACGGGACTTAAAGGTGCAGCACGAGCTACCGGCTGCAAAGCCGCACCGAACAGTAGGCTGCGTTAACGATATGCTAAAACCAACTATTAGTACCCATGGCGAAGGTTGATGCCGTGTTGCAATGCCTTAAAACCGCGACGGTGTGCAGTGCCTTGTGAGCCTTTGACGCAAAGTCATCAGTGTGAGCGTTACTGTTCCGGAGCTTAGCTGTCATCCTGCACGGCTCACGTTTTCTAGGACTGGTGGCCAGGCACAAAGTAAACACCAGCTTCACCACTCTGAAGAATATTTTGGCACACACAAGTATGTTGCTAGCGCCCAAAACGCGCCCCCCACCTTTTAACTGTGACCATAAAACTGAGTTTTCCGCACTTTTTTTTTTGTAAATGAACATGCTATTTTGCTCTTTTTTTCTAACGCACGTCAACATGTCCGTCTCCTTTGATATCCTCCGACTCTGACCATTACGCATCTGTATCTAAATAAACTAATTTAAGCATACTGACCAGCGTCAGCGAGCCGGAGCACGAAAAATCCTGCCAAGTCTATTCCCATCTCGTCCTCCGTCTTGGAACTACCACCCCGCCATCTATGGATAAGGAAATTGCCAATAATTATCAATTTTACGCAAAGAGTGAGTCACCCAACTGTATAGGCCCTTTTGCTGTTTACAAACATGAACTGCCGCTTGCGTCCCAAGCGACGTCCGGGCGCTCCGTCTTTGCAAGCCAGCCGAGCTTGCTTCTGTCTCCAGTGCTAGAAACCGTATATGCTATAGGAAGATCAAAGTTGGAGATTTAACGGGGGCCTTCGGCTGTACAATTTAACGTCTTGGAGGAGGCAAGTTGGCTTACAAGAATATTTAAAACATTTTAACAGATCTCCCGCTTCCTCGTTCTCATGACTTTCGCCTGGAGAATCGGTGGTTAAACGTTTCATCGACGTCTCAAGCAGTGGTGTTAAGGTGGGCTTGGTTAATTTTTTTTTCTATAAACCAGAAGTTATCTACGTGGTCAAAGGCTATAGCACCGCCTGGTGGCGTTTACAATCAAAATGGTCTATGTTTATATTATAGTAAATCCAGCCTCTCCCATATACATACCATATTGCTTCTAAAACTTTCCGTGGGCCTTTCTGAAATCTCGACAACCAATATCGTGTTTATTTGTATTCGTTTTTTAAACACAGATTGTGTTATATTGCTGGTACCAAGTCATATCCTGTGAGGTGCAACCAACGGAAGTCGACAGGCCGACTGCCAGCCAAAAACTGACGAAGCGCTCCTCCCTCACTGATAAGACACCAGTGCCAGTCGAGTCGAGCAGACATACAGAGGCGCTCTGCTCCGTGAAACGAACGCGCTCCGGGCTTCCCTGGAGAAAGAGCACGAAAAACAAAGCGGCAGCAAAGCCCAGAAAAAAGAAGCAGATTCCTTTGCCGCAGAGGGTTGAGACAGTTCTGAGTGTTTCATTCTCTTTTACCGCGAGCTGGTCCCAGAGCTCTGCTCGGCGCTTCCGCGTTCCAATGGTTACACTCTGACCCACCGCAAACGCAATACTGGCACCCACGAATAAGACATTCATTGAGCGCTCCCGCGATTACCTTGCTCGATACAAGGCCGTTTTGCGCCATCCAGTCTCTGCGTGTGTACACAGTTTCTCCCCGCTAGTGCGTCACATTCTGTGTTACAACTTGCCAGTACCTTTGCCACGCAAGTAAGGAAAAGGGGCGCCGTTTTTATTCTATGATCAAGCTCTTGAAGCCTGTGTTTTTAATAGCGCTCCAAGTAGCAGGTGGGAGGATTTAGTTTGGACGCCCACTGAAACGCCCACCGCTGAAAAAAATTATTCACGGATACACTCCGCGGACGGCGCTGGTTGAAGACTGACCTCGCAGAATCCTATTGCTTCAGCGGGAAATGCATCAGTTTTCTTCTACGTAGCGCTAAGTTTTTCGCAATACCCTTCTTAACCTTTTTTTTTTCGCATACTTCCTTCAGTGATTGTTTCTAGAACCGGCCTCTTTCAAACGACTCACCGACCACGCTTTCAACGGCACGCCCTCTATGTGTATGGTTCGGCACACACTGAATGCGCATTCCTTCTCTCACAGCTCGATGCGATGGAATTGCCCTCGCCACGCTCGCAGATCGATCAAGTTCGCGATGGGAACTGTGAAGAGATCGATGGTTAATCGATGTTGCAACCCCCTTCCACAGTGCACGAACCATGACACGCCGCGACCCCCCCCCCCCCCCCCCTTTTCCCCAGAAAGGATGACACGAGGCGTCGCGGGCAACAGATAGACACCGCCGCCACCTCTGCGCTCGTTTCCGAAAGCCCCTGAATTTCGGAAATCAGTCAAAGTTACCTTCATGCGTTTGCTACACCCGCTTACACGCGTGCGGTACCATTTGTAATACGTAGGGTAAGTAAGTTAATATGCTCTTTTCACCCTTAACCTGTGACTGCAGCCAAAGCTACAAGCGCGAACCAGCCCGCGCTCCGGGCTTTGAGACTTGGATTTCTAGCGAGAGCGCACCTTCTGCGGAAGAACGCTTTACAGCAGCGACCTCGAGCTCTCGTGCTTGTGGCATTGTCAGCAGTCTCAGCTTAAGAATGACCGAAGTGTAGTAGCTTTACGTCAAGGCCCGTTCACACAGTACCGCGTTTTTTCGTTGCCTTGTACTACTGTGACATGCCAAACAATGATGTTCCAGTGACTTGACGTAACGCATAAGAGAACTTTACCAAAGGCTCTTTTGTGAATGAGCCTTTAAGCGCTGTGCAATATTTTATGCCGCCTCCCTTTATCGGCGTTGTTTGCTGTTTTTAAGCTTCTGTACTTTCTGTCGCCGTAATGCGGTGAACGTATGAGCAGGTCTTATAAAGCAAAGGGCTTCCACCCAGGGTATGTGTTAAGTATGTAGAAGTCCTGCTTATTAACTAAGGTTTTTTTTTGTTTTTTGTTAGAAAAGTTGATCTTTCCAGAGTTGCGTCGGCATTGCTTTTTTTTTTAACCTTTTTTTATGTTGGTTGTCGGCATTTTGGAGGGATAATCTTTCGGGGGCAAAGCGGCCGAGGCGGGAGAGCTTCCCCCGCGGTCGTTAAGAAACCTCTCGGGTTTCCAGAGGCAGTGCGGGGAGAACTTGTGCTTGGAGCTGCTTGCGGCTTTTAACCGAGTGTGCCTGTATATAAAGGGTTTCGCCGCTTAGCGTAAAATTGTCGCTTTTTGCCCGACGTAATAATTTAGTTGTTGGCGCCAGCCAGTCTAAGAAAAATGCAGAGAACGACTCTCGAAGGAATTTGGATTTAGCGGTTGGAGCGCCAGGCTGACAGCTCGCCGACCATTGGGCAACAGTTTACCACGTGGGAGTGGTGAAATTTTAAGGGATTGGTCGGTCTCTGAGGGGAAAGGAGGCTCCTACAAGCCTACAAAAGGACTGCGGAGAGAATTCTCGGGGATTGGCTTCGATTTGAATTTGGGAGACTGGGGACAAAAGTACGGGGTTTTAATTTTGGGATTTTGACTCACTGTTGAGTTGTTTTGCTTCATAATAAATGTGGGCACACTGGCCACTGTAAAGCCAACCAACGTCGCACTGTGTACAGCGGGATCGAACACTTTTAGTTGTTGTTTTTTCTCCATCAACTTCCCGGGGGCTGTCATCGGGCGAGCACCATCATCGGTCGTCACTATCCGGACCAGGACGCCCACCCCCAAGGAAGTTGACTGTATGCTTGATTGAATTTCCAGGGCGACAACTTATGATCGAATGAAAACATTAAATGCGAAAATTAGAAAGAGAGGACAGGTTCAAACAACATACGGAAGCTTGTATTTTTGAGTTCTGCCAACAATGGATAGCCTGGTAAAAACCTTTAGTTGTCTATCGAATTTTTGTTTTATTGTGTCAACTTAGTGTGTGGATTTTGATGCTGAACATATCATTAGACTCTAACAAGGTGGTTTGGTTAACTGGGGAACAAATTTGTATAAATTGTAGACGCTGTAGTTACGGTAAAGTGAAATTTATTCACAAACCCACCGAAACTCCGCGGACCCAACAAAACGCCTCTTTAACCCTCGCCGAAAACGTGCAGCGATAAAGTGTTTATTACGAAAATAGGTCGACAGTGATTAGGGGCTGTTCAGAATCGCCAATAAGAAAAGTGGTGCATCTACTGATTTGTTTACTTATTATCCACTCAAAAACGACTTTCAATGTTGTTTTAGTCTAATTTGATCTTGTTTTGCTCTGGCGACAACTGGGCTTCCTGCGGAAGGTTACAAATCCTTTCGGCTTTCAAAAATGCCAAAAATAAGGCGGTTGACAAAAATAGAAACTCTTTGCGGAAACCAACTGCCAGCCATGGCGGACGTCATAAAGAAACATACACGCTAGCTAAATAATGAATTAAAATTAACTAACTTAATTTCTAACCAGTGAAAATTAACAATCCGTCGAAATAAGAAACTTGCTAAGCGTCTTCAAAAACCACTAAACCCACTTATTTCAGAAATAATGTAAGGCACGGGGGCATTCTCGGGCGTTCCGAACAAAAACGCTTACTTGGGAACCGCTTGTAGGTTTCGGATACTATTGGGAGCGCATCTTTCCGCCAGCGGTTCTGCTCCCCGGTGCCCAAGGCGCGAAGCCAACGCCTCACCTCCCTCGTAAGGGGGAGGGAAGTATGGCGCAGTGAATTGCACGTATCGGTCACTGGAGAGCAGGACCGCTGGCGCAAATATGCGCACCGATAGGAAACCGAAACCTAGAAATGTGTCCGAATCGAGTGTATTTTTCGGAGCACCGTAAAATGCTGCCCCTCCCTTATCTTTTGCAAATGAGTTGATATAGTGATTTTCAGTGATGCTCACGAAGTTTCTCATAGAAACGATATGTTTTTTTTAGTAATTATCAAGCTAAAAAATAAATATTCCCGATCGTTATTAAGCTAATTAGTATGTTGTTGTTGTTTTTTGTTGTTGAGTTTTTTTATTATTTTTTTAGTACTGACGTTTGCCGTGGCTGGCTGTTTGCTCCCGGGAAGTATCATTTGTTCTCAACCACACTATTTTAGCGATTCTTTTAAAGTCTTGGCTGAAACACCCTATATAAATAAGCAGTAGAATCATACGCAGAAAATGTAGGTATAAGCCCGATGATTCCCTATTTCTAAATCTTTATACTACACGGGTGAAGCAGTTTTAAGTTTCGTGGTTATCTATTTTATTTTAGCCATTTACGTCGTGTATATTTCATTCCGCACACAATATCTGGTCGCGATAAAACATTCGTCGTTTACTGCATAAATGCTGCAATAGTTTTGGCTCCGGTAACTCTACCAAGCTCTATTAAAATAGATATGTTCACATAAGCCTTCCGTGATGACGGCGAAGAACGAAGTCGTGCAGCCACCTAAGCAAAGTGTATCCGGTGTGGTCTGTTTCCAATTTTTTGACGAACGAAACAACATTCAACTAAGCAGATACATAAAAAAACAATAATCGCATCTCCACGTGGTGAATGATGTTGATTGGGGCGAAGCTCGGGTGGTGCTTATGATACTGATTTTGGTCATAGGTATTGCTGCTTGCTGTCGGCGTTGACGCTTTGCCGCCGCTTCTCGAGCTCTCAACTCCGGGTCCGCTTGGCGTTTTTGACGCTGTGCAGCAGCTTCTCGCGCCCTGGTCTCCGGAGCAGCTTGCTGTCTACGTAGACGCTGAGGCGCTGCATGCCGAGCTTTTCGGTCCTTTTCATTCATGGCAGTAGGAGAATGTGTAGTTTTCTTCTTTTTCTTTTTTTAAGCAGACAGATGGGATGGCATCTCAGAACCCCCTACTCTTTTTTTTCTTCATTTTTTTTTTCATAATTTTTTTCTACTTTTTTTTCCAATTTTCTTTTGCCCTACACGAGCACGTGAGCATGTGCTCACGTGCTTGTGAGCACGTGATCTCACGAGCAGAAGCACGAGCACCCGACGCCGGCCTACGGCGGACGGCGGACGGACATACGGACATGGCTAGCCCCTAAGGAGCTTCGCCCCTAAAAACTTTCCCTGCAAGCCTAATCTCTCCCTAGCTTCAACAACCAGCATAATCGTGGAAGGTAAGAAATGCCTTCTCTGCCAAGCATTCACTATGTATAAGCACGGTGGGTACTTTCATCGAATAAATCAATCCCTAGTCACCCAAATAGCAGTAATTGATCCACCCGAACATCAGAAAAGAAGCATACACATTGAGTTAAACCTAGCAATTGTTATCCTTTTCTTTCTTCCTATCTTTTAGAGTACCCGTTATAGTCACTAACAATTTAAGAAAAGCCAGGCGTAAATCGATAATTGTATTTTAGCTCCGCCGCGGACAAGTCTGCTGCAAGAGCCAATAAGAACCAGAAGGAATTCACAAAACGAGAAACGTAAATATATGAAGTCACACCCCGCGCTTTCTATGCTGAGAATGACTGCGGTCACCGACCACAGGGAAGGGAAACTGAAGATGTCCCGGAATTCGAAACAAAGAATGAAAGTCGTAATGTAGACACCTTAAAAACGATGTTTCTTAAGTTTTCTTTGGACCTTATTAGT
This sequence comes from Ixodes persulcatus, assembly GCA_013358835.2. Classification (NCBI taxonomy): domain Eukaryota; kingdom Metazoa; phylum Arthropoda; class Arachnida; order Ixodida; family Ixodidae; genus Ixodes; species Ixodes persulcatus. Next base: position 723,001 of record JABSTQ010010685.1, read on the forward strand.
AGGACCGTCGAAATACAGTCAAACGCCTGTATAACGAAGCGTGTGGGACCGCGATAGTTCTACGTTATACACGTCACTTCGTTATATCCGTCGCGCACTTTAATGACCCCAATAAAGCAGATGTACAGCCTATTAAAGCGCTGTACAGGCTATTTCGTAGTAGAAGCGTTCGTTGTAGCGGCGTTTGACTGTAGCCAATTAAAATTTCTACGTGGACCCGCCCGTTGCGGCGCGCCGAGGGTAGGAAAGAACGAGAGTGGAGAGAAAAAAAAACTAGCAAAAGTGACGTCATCAGCGGAATGCTCGGCACTAGGCTAGATCGGGGATGCCGTCAATGACATTAACAATGCTCTGGACAAAAAAACAGGCGGCAGAGAGTATCACCGCACGTCCAGTGTCAATGGCTGCGCGTATTTTTTTCGAAATAAATGCCGTTTACGTTTACTTCCGCCCAAGATAAGTGCGATATCTGAATTCACGAGACAAAAAGTTTTAGTAGTTTTAGTAGAACTAAATAGCGACATTCGCTGGTAAGAACGACAATGAACGAACCATGAAACAAAGGGTGGGAACATCTTTCTGTTAGTATTTACGGGTAGAAACCAGTGTTGTACGGAACGGCCGTTCCAAGGAACGGCGTTCCTGGAAGGCGTTCCATTTAGGAGGAACGAAGGAACGCCAGTCGTTCCATTTTGCATCGGTGGAACTGGAACGGGAACACGTTATATTTTTGCTGGAACGGAAAAAGGAACGGCGTTTCTATTTTTGTCTCCAGTGGGGTAATTTATATTTTATTTCTAAGAGGGAAATATAGGGTGACCCAAGTCACCAGGATCGATCTAAAATGGATCGTAAAAATTGACGCCTGAACGTAGCAATCTAAACTTTTCGTCAGAGGTGTATTTCAGGGGTCGGTTGTTTCTTGTAAAATTACAAAGCGTAGCTCTCTTTCTGTAAAAAATAGGGCTAAGAAACTTGCCAGGGTCTACGGCGGGTGGCGACGCAGACGACCAAGTCCAGTAGCAGGGTGTGTTTGGCGTTCGTATTGATAGATGGCGCTACATCCTTATCGCGACGGCTCGTGACCACGGTGGTTTATTAAAATGAACATAACATTTTGAAGATGTACTTGCGGTTAAAAAATAAATGCGGACAAAATAGACCTTTTCTGCATCTTCTCGCACCCGACCGCCAAGTAGGCATATCCGGTATGGGCGACGAAAAAATATCAAAACGTTTCAACCTGCAAATAGTAAAAAAATAGAGGGGAGGCAAAACGAAAATGTGTGACGGTTACGTTTATCTCCTACATGCCTTTTATTGGCGTGGCGACGGCAAAACAATGTTTTCGCCCATACTGGAAGTGACGACAATTCAAGATGGCGGCGCTCTAGCGAAAAAGGTCTATAAGCAAAACTTAAAGTTAAAAAAAACGCGTCTGCGTAACGACGGCGCTTCTGCTGCCAACGGATTTCGTCTGCGTGTCGTCTGCTTTCCTTCGCTGGTCGACTGCACCTTCGGAAGCTGCTCCTAACGCCATCTATCAATACGCGCGCCAAACACACCCCGCTACTGGACTTGGTCGTCTGCGTCGCCACCCGCCGTAGACCCTGGTAAGTTTCCTGTCCCTTTTTTTTACAGAAAGAGAGCTACGCTTTGTAATTTTACAAGACACAACCGGCCTGTGAAATGCACCTTTGACGAAAAGTTTAGATTGCTACGTGCCGGCGTCGATATTTACGATTCATTTTAGATCGAGCCAAGTGACTTGGGTCACCCTGTACTAAACGTATAAAAACTATATATTTACAAAGAGAAGGATCTCGTTAAATTTTTGGTTACTTATCTTAGGGTTTATTTTGTCTGGTCCTGGTATGGTAACATTCGGGTGCAGGAGAGCTAGTGGACATTGATTCTTTTTTCAGTGCATGAGGCTGCGGTACAAAAAGCTAGAACTTTTAGTCGAAGGAAAAGACGCAGAAAGAGGGACGTTTCGAACTCAGCTACTTTCTTTGCTTCTACGAATCCTCATACACCCAGAAGTCTAAGGCCGACTGCAACCACCACTGAACATCCACAAAGGGATCTACAGTTACAACAAAAGAACAGGTTAACATACATTGGACGCACCCTTGTATCCCGAACATTGGTCACTTAAACGATAACTAAAAATTAACCTTTCTTCCTTCTCTCCTTGTCCCCCACCTTCAATCCAAACAACGAATCGGACCTTCTGAAAGAGACCTGTACTTTTCAGGACTGACCTTCCAAAAGTCCTACCCTTCTTCACTTGCTCGTCTTGCGGGCAGCAACATCGTTCGAACAAGGGATTTCGTTAGAATGAAACGTGTGAAGTTGTTGTAAAAGGCTCGAGCAATGTGGGGTTTAATAGTACATTTTGCTCCCATCGCCCGCCACAAACATAAGTATGGTTAAAAGCTGAGGTTTTTAAAAGTGAATATATCAACAAATGAAATCCTGCTTCCGCTTGTTTTCTTCTCCTGCTGCCCCTCCATCACATCATTCAAATTCGTATGTTGCCAGTTGATGGGAAAGATAAGAAAAAATAATAATTTTCTTGATCTAACTAAATAAGGTAATCAGCACAATACAAATGTTACGTATATGTAAGGGAACGTTCGATTTTTTTAACTGTAACGGGAACGACTTCCTTTTTGACACATGGAACTTGTAACGGTAACCCGTTCCAAAAATCAGAAGGAACGAGGAACGAGCTGTCGTTCCTTCTTTTGAGGAACGTGTACAACACTGGTAGAAACTGGGGGAGATCATTAGATGAGAGCGGGGGGGGGGGGGGGGGGGGGGGGGGAGGCAGAGCGCAGAGCTCTGATTCGAATAATTAGTGGGTAGACGGGAAGCTAGCCTTTGACTCTACGCACTGTTCCAAAGCGAACGTCGAACGCCGGCTTCCGGTGTTCGGCGTTCGAACGCGTTCGGACAGTGAGTAGAGAAAAAGGCTGGCTTCCCGTCCACCCCCTAATCATTCCAATCTGAGATAGGCGTTCTGGTGTCCCCACGCGTTCTCCTCTCCTCCTCCACCTCGGTCTCTACCCGCACTGAATGCGAGTTGAAGTTTTGATCACTTAAAGGCCCACTGACAACTTCAATAATGAGTCTTTTTGTTTTTACCGTTTCGACAACTTTAAGACCGTGTAATAAAACACACACACAAAAAAAAATCGAAAAACAAAAATTTGCCGCGCTAAGGAGACCGTTAAAACTGTGTGTCCTCTTTTCCCAATTTGAGTTCCTCCTCGCTCCTTTTTATGGTGAGGTAATTGACGAAGGAATTTTTGAAAACGTTAAGAGCTGTCGCAATTTGAATGTCTGTACTAATAAATATTGTCATTTATAATAATACTTCCTTTTTACAACGAGTTTAAATGCACTACAATGCTGACTTCGAAAAATAAAGTCTGAGACCGGAAGTGTTATTGTCGAAACATCAGCTGTCTCCAATCTTTTCTTTTAGGGCGCAGCTTTTAGGCGGCGGTTTCCGGCTTGAGCGGCGTCGACGTAACCGCGCGGTGCATTATGGGAAACGTCCCATAATCGAACGCGCAGGACTTGTGACGTCACGAGTGACGTCACGAGGGTCACGTGACGTCACGAGGGTCACGTGAGGTCACAAGGGTCACGTGACGTCACGAGGGTCACGCGACGTCACGAGAGTCACGCGACCTCACGAGGGTCACGTGACGTCACGAGGGTCATATGTGAGCTCACGAAAGTCACATGAAATCACGAGGGTCACGTGACCCCACGAGGGTGACGTCACGCGTTGCATTATGGGAAACGTCCCATGATGCAACGCGCGGAGAGGAGGAGGGAGGAGGAGATGCATACCCTCCCCCTCAGTACCCTCCCCTCCTCTTCCTACTCAAGAACTGCGCTCTAATTGGGCGTTATAGGGAGTCGTAAACGTCTTTCATTTTTTTTATACTTTCAACATGGCTGAACTTGGTGGATGAGCTGAGGGTGTTGAGAGGGGTGAGCACGACGGGAAAGTCAAAAACGGTTCGGACGAGTTTTTTTATTTTTCGCTGCTGGATTATTTATGGATAACCTCTCACGCAGCATCGTTGCGCAATCGCCTACAACGTCAATAACCAAGAGATGTTACATTGTAGTTTTCTTCCTTAACTTCTTAAAAATCTTTAGAGACCGACTAATACCTTACTTACACTAGCGCTCTTAACTGTCAATAAGCCAACGGCAGTTGACTCAATCGCGATGGGCCGGAGTTACGTACGGCGATCGGCGGAGTGACATCTTATCGATTGCCGACCGAGAAGTCTTCGCGACGGGAAGTGGGTCAGAGCAGTCCTCCCATCGTTCGCGTCGTGCTTAGAAAACAGTTCGAACCGCGCTAACGAACCGAACTTTCCTTCCTTTCTCTTTCTGAAGCGGCATCTGGGTGTACAGTCGGCGGCAAAATTTTGCGGGGCGCGGGAGCGTCAGCCGAAATGACTGATTGCGCCTTCTGACGGCGCGCGGCCGCTCTCAAAATTCACGCTTCGAGAATGTGCTTCCTTTCGTGCTCGAAGTCACGTATTTTTTGCTCGCTTCCGCCCGACGTGCACGAGATAACCGGGACCGGCGCAAGGAGCCGTTATGACAGCCATCATGCCGCGCGTCTGCCTCAGCCACCATGATGGGTCACGAAGCTCGCGCATGCTACATATAATATTTTGCGGCACCTTGCGCCAGTCCACGACATCTCGTGTGCGTCGAATGGAAGCGAGTGAAAAAAGCATGATCGCGAACAAGAAAGAAAGCGCATGCGCAAAGCGTGAGTCTTGAGAGCGGCAACGCGCCGTGAGGAGGCGCAGCCAGTGTTTGTTTCTAGCGCTCCCGTGCCCAGCAAACTTTTGCTCCCGACTGTACGTGTCGGCGGATCGGGACTGCACCCGCAACGCGTGGTCCCCTGGTGGGGGGGCGATGCCGGCATAACAAATGCGAACGGCGAATACTCCGATGTCTCCGGCTGAGAATGTTTTACCATTTGCTCGTCATTGTTTGACTTGGAGGAGCTCGATGAATCGTTATTAATTATATCCCACGCACGATCACGATGGCCTCCCGACTGCTTTTTGACGCTGGGCGAAACAGGATCAAGCTCCCCTTGTGCTGATGAGTACACATCTGACGTGACAACAAGGCGGGGGACTAGTGCACTTGCAAGTTAGTTTCGGTTTCTGTGTTTTTGCATTTCTACTATTAAAGTTTTAAAAGTTCGGGGGCAACTTATTTGCTTCTCTAGGCTCAATATCTTGTAATCTCTCAGAAGATACGTTTACTTGAAATGTTCGAATTGACGCAAGAAACCCCTTAAATTTTCTCATGAACAACAAAAAAGTTTTAGGTGCCAATCAATTTTTATTGGAGCCTTTTAGCCTTTCCAACTATTGACTTCTAAAAACATATAAAAAACGATGAGGTGTTGCTGACAAAGCTAAAAGAGACGAAAAGAGAACCTTAAAAAAAAATCCTAAATGAAAAACGCTTTGCAGTTCGCAGTCGAACTCACAAGTGGAGGAACTGTCGAGAAACAGTTTGAACGTGGCTTTTGGGCCGAGCGGAGACCGGGCCCCGAGACTCTAATCTAATGCCGGCTCAGAGAGATTGCTAGAAATCCTCGATTGAGTTGTCTCGCAGTTTTTACTTTTTTTCGGGTTAATCTTGGTTTTCACGGCGAAAACTTTGTATTTATTTCCTTAGCAGATACTGCTTCGGGAGCTCTAAAAATATAAATATAACACCATGGCTGTTAATACGAGCCCCTTGACTCAATTTTTTTTATGTGAAATTTTGACCTGATGCAGTGTTGACCGAAATGAGGGTGAACGGTGATCTTATCCCCTGTCTTTTTTTTTATCTTATTTTCCGTTCTTATTTTAGTATTGGGCATCTCCCAATCAGAATAGAAAGTGTTAAACGGGTTCATCTGAATCTATAATATGGGCTAAAAATAAAAACAATCCCCATTCTAATCTTAGGATACACTATTTCACGGAAAAAGGAACCGAGATAACTTGTAATTAAAAATTCAGTACTTTTCCAATCAACGATATGAACCAACTGACCCAAATTTGCCCCCTTCGTCGGTGCATGATTAAGTAAAAATAAGTATTTTTTTTTCGCGTCATTTAATGGAAGGTTTATTTATCCGCGACTTGTTGTTGCCAATTTTAATCGCAACAGATGAGTGCGCATCGGCGCGATAGACATTCAGCGAATCCAAACATCGTTCTTATTTTTTTTAGTGAGCTTCTTTTTTTATTTATTATGTTGCAACATGCTTTAACCCTATGGAGAGTAGCCGCTCATTTTTTTTTTTTATTTGAATAATAGTTCGTTTTTGTTCGAAGGATATTCCAGGACCGTCGACAGAATATGCGCGCGAGCCTGGACGTGGAATTCCTTTATAGACGGTTCTGCTTCAGCGGTGCCTGTGAGTTGGTTGAAGGTACCCGAGGCACCGTAGAAAAGATAAAAAAAAAAGGCAAAGGTTAAGTAAGGGGTTATTGCGGACCGTGGTTTATGAGACGCCACTCGAAGAATCCTCAGCGGGACCACCCTGCTAGCGAAAGATTTTCCAGCGATCGATTTTCCAATTCGCACGCCCTCTTAGGTTCTGCGTGCATGGTAAGCCCCTTTATATTTTTCTTCTCTTCTCGCCTTTGTTTCAATACACAGTTACCACCATTTCACCTTCCTTGTAACAAAAAAAAAAATGAGGATACGCGTCTTGTGTTCATGGTGCGAAGCCCCGCGTCACGCAGCGTTCTTTCAGCAATGCTTGTTTTTTTGCGCGAGATAACTGTAGCATTCGACGTTTACAGGGCATCGTTTGGAGAATTTATACGCCTGACAGCGAGTAGTGTACCTTGCTTTCTGGGTGTATATAGTTACTGACAAAAGAAACGGAAAGCGTGGCCTATTCTATTTATATTTTTTTTTTTTGCCTCGTGGGTTGTTTTACGACGTTTTATCTCTTAAAGGGAAGCTGAAACGGTTCTTGAAAGAAACGAGTTAGAGGCAAATTGTGGCTTATTTTTATCCCGAAAATCTAAATATCGCGTCTGTTTTCCCCGAAGATGTAACTAAACGCGAGAAGACACGAAAAACCTCCGACCAGTAGTGACGACACGCTAGGATCATAGGGCCGCCAAGCGCGTGTCGCTCGTGTGGGCAGCGCGTGCAATTGCAAGCTTGCCAGGCATTGTTTCCCGCACTGACGCCAATCATGACGTCTATTTCTGACCATCTTGAAAATAGCAAGAGTTCGCGTTCGTATAGCTTTGACAGGCACTGAAGATTCGCGAGAGCAGGGATTCCGAAAACTCCTAATATGACGCCACGCCCCGGGAAGGAGGGGCTTGAGCGGTACTTTGAAAATAAAGTTCTGCAGCCTCCGTGCACGAAACTGAAAAAAATAATCTCGATATTTGTGTTCCTGGAGGCCAAATGAAGACGATTTAGGTGTTATTCCTCAAATACAGAACCGCTTCAGTCTTACTTTAATGATGCCTGCAGACATATGCGGCGAGCAAGTATTCTAAAATGCTTCTTTAGCGCATCGGCGTGCAAAGAGGAGCCCGCCAATCAAAGGGCAACGTAGAGATATCGCAGAGAAAGCGCGACGATGGGGCAGCCAAGTGCGCACCGCCATTGGTTGAGGTCGGGTGGGAACAAATGGACGTGGGCGCGTTTGGAGGATAAACATGCATACGAGGTACGCGAGGAGCAGACGATCTTGCACGCCGTATTGTCTTCGGAACGATGATAAGATGCTGCCTTAGCCTGCATTTTTGAAACTGTTAATGACGATAACTATCCCGTACAAAAGGCTGCTTCCCTAGTAGAGGAAAACATGTAGCCTTTGCAGTTCAGGTTAGCAGCGTGTAAATCGATCCGAGTGAGCTGCGCAATTTTGTTATTCCTCACGTACTATGAGTATTAAGATGTCAGCACGGAATGAAACCCGAACGCCAGAACGCGTGGCCATCGATACAGGCTGCTCCACCTGGAGGGCCCCTGAGAACGAATGAAAACGCACCTGGGTGCGAGGGTGCGGGTCCTGCTAAGATGTTCTCAACCCTCGCGTGGGGCGTTTGGGACTTCCGCGTTTCGCCGGTGGCGCGCTGTAAGCTTCGTCACTCGGGGTGCTTTTCTGTCGCCGCACTGTCGCCCCACTGTCGCCCTGTCGACACCGGGCGGCCGCTTAACCTGGCCATAGCTCTTTGCGATAGGCTCTGCTCAGACAGGGTGATGAATTTATTCCGCTCCGGAATTGATACGCCCGGCATATCGGTGGTTACCAAAGAGAGCGTCAGCAAGCAATTCCTCGCTTTTTAAGGATTGACTGATAACCTCGCACGAAAACATGCACATTGTTTATAAAAACCGAGGCATCCACGTCAGTCTGTTGCAGCATTTATTATTTTTTTTATAAAGAGCATGGTCGCGCGAACAAACGAATTTTGTTTCGCGTTTATGACGTTTCACTATTTCTCAAAAACCGCGCGTGGCACGTTGTTCACCGCAGCGTGGTTCCGGTGACACGTCATCAAGCACTACGGGTCTTCCGTGCACGAAATGTTTCAACTTTCATTTCGCCCTTGCGATACACAACGCAATAATGAATGACAGCGCTGAAGAGATATCGCTGGGAATCCGATACACAAAGCGAGTGACAGTGCTTTTTGTAACAGATGTGACGGCGCTTACAGCGCGCCACCGGCGAAACACGGAACTCCCAGACGGGCCGCGCGAGGGTTGAGCTCATCTTAGTAGGACCCGCACCCTCGCACCCCGGCGCATTTTCATTAGTTTTCAGGGGCCCTCCAGGTTGAGCAGCCTATATCAACGGCCACGCGTTCCGGCGTTCGGGTTTTATTTCGTGCTGACTGTACATCAGTCCCTTATACTGGTGGCGTCACCATCATACTTATGCTCTATACATGTGCTATGTCAAAATAAGTGAAGTCACACAAACGGGGCTGGTGCGTTTCTTTTCGGATATGTATACGCACGATGCTTGCAAAATACGTGGCTTCAGTGCAGGTGACAACAAAATGCGCGTCACCTTGCCCCACTGGGGTTATGTCTCCTTCAATGTTCAACCAAGTAAAGTGAGGTTGTTATATGAGAGAGTGCCTAGCGTAATCCCGTACTTGTACGGTTTGTTTAGGCACTCGTGTAGCATCTGTTTCGGGCACTATGTACCTTTACACTCGTAAAACAGTATGTGAGTCCCTTTTCCTGCGGAACACGGAGCCAACCAATCGCTGCGAACATTAAAAATATTTCATAGAATCACGAACCTCAGTGAAAGGAATGAGGAAGCAAAATATTTAATTTTAGCTACCTAGTTTGCTAATTATCACTTTATATTTTCTATGCGACGTCCCATCGGCCGATTATGTTATCCCGGAAAAATGATACATTTCCACCGAGTGTCATTTTCATTTCTAATTATTCTGAGTTGTCAGTAAAACACCCTGCATATTATAAGAAAATCTGGTGAGATCTCGAACTGTGTGTGACAAGAACATAAATGACCTTGAACTCAAATATAGTACGGAACATGACAAGTCGGATACGTCGCGTGGCACTGGCACAAGAGGGTTACACCCAAAATAAACAGAAATGAACAGGGAGAGCGTCAATCCTTTTTCCTGTCAGCATGATGTTTTGTGAATGGTACCTAGAATTTGTACGCCCCTTTTCGATCTATACTCGATTTAACTTTAAGAAAAAAAGAAAGTTTTGCGAATGTTTATACGCCGCACGAAATAATTCTAACAATATTTGGTCGTCGGAGGAAGAATCGATGCTTCTTTGCGTTTGAAACCTGTACGTCCTCATAAGATACATGTTTTTTTTGTGTGTGTGTGTTTTTAAGCTTTAAAAATTTGATTAAAAAAAGCCGTGAATGTTACACTTATGCGTTTGTGCAGGTGAGTTATACGTCAAGGGGGGAAATTATGTGGGTGGCTAGTCTTTGCGATAAGCCGGCTAAATAATTAAAAATTGTTAACTAACTTTTTAATTTGTGAAAGCAGACATATGGTTCCAATTAGAAACTTACTGAGCGTCGTCGAAAACCACCTCATCAACTCTTTTTAGAACTACTTGAAGCTTGTGGGAAACTCAGGGGCGCGCCAAAGTTACCACTCGTGAAGCAGGCGCAAAGCTAGCAGTGGCGGAACGCGTTGATAATCTTATCATCCGCGTTGATAATCTTATCATTTAGACAAAACTGTTATTTTAGTTATTGAGCCCTTTATATTAAAATATTATTCAGACTCTTCTACACTGTACGCCTGCTTAGTAGCAAGCAATTCAATTTGAAGAACCATTACCATTGACTGAGTTCAGTCGTATTTCTTCGTTTTTTTCGCACGTGCAATTGACCTTTCTTTTGGGAATTTTTCCTTGGGTTGTGATATCGCGGCTTTACCACATCCAGACATGACGGTACCGAACACATAACTTCAAAATAATCGAGCGCAGTTTTTTCTTGCTGCTGTTGTTGTTGTTTTTATTATTGTTGTTATCCTGAACAACGTTCGCCCTCGACATACCTAATTACTTCTGTGCGGGACGAGTGTCGCCGGTGATTAACTATTGCAGTAATATAAGCTTAGCAGCGTCACCAACGCTCTTTATTATTTAAATGACTTATATATGGCTCTTAACCGCTAGGAATGGTTGTAAATGTAACCCTCTTAATGCGATAAACGATAAAACATTAAGAAAAACAGGTGTAAATAAAAACGAGCGTTTCGGATAAACAAGGAATTGCACAGCAGGCTCTAGTTTCTTGCTTATTTTCATCATAGAAATTTTCTTTATTATAATATCTGGATATAGAATCTCAAGGCGAGATGTCGTATCACAGGATAAGGCGGTAGAAAAAAAATTCGAGTGAATTTGGGGCTCTTGTACCATCAGCTTGGACATTGTTACAGTGAAAGACGTTAAATCTGTCGAGATCTCGCGTTCTGGTTGATATTTTAGTATTTACGCTGAGTACTACTGACCGGTGTGCCACTTCCCCTGTTCCGATTTATTTAATACCCATCCGTTCGTTCGGGCGGCCTTTTATGTTACGGACTCACGCAAAAGTAGTCCCACTCGTATCCTCAAAGCGAAACACCATGCTGGTTGTTCTCGCGCAAGCTGTGCTTCCGACTTGCTTTCTTTTGAGCTCCGCCCTTGGGTGGATACGCTCCGTAGATCAAAGTGATTGGCACACCGCGTTCTTCATCGGAATGTATAAACGCGCAGGTGGTTTTCAGTAAGACGGAAATTACAAACAACCGACACTGACTTCTGTGTTGTTGATGTTTTTCAGTTGTTTTTAAGCACGCGCTATATATTTTTAAAAACCTAAGAAGGCTCGTTGTTTCTTTACGTGGAAAATACAACAAGCTAGTGTGCATAAAGACTTTATTGTTCAAAGAGACAGATCACCTCCAAAACCCTGCATCTTTTATGGATTTTTTTTTTCCTGAGTGGCAAATATTTTGAAAGCGAGATAGAAAGTACAAGCTGGAAGCATTGTAGTGGGAGGGATAAAACTGAATCAACCCGGTCAAATTCCCAAAGATGTATCTTCAAAAGTATATGACATAAAGTACGCGGGTCGCTTAAATTTAAGTTATAGTTTAAATAGCGTTTTCAAATATCTTTGCGTGCGCGGGGGTCGGCATTCATCAGGTGATGTACTAGATTATGGACGTCGTTAAAACTGACTTTGACGTGCTAGCCTAAAGTTTAGTGGAAATCACAGATGTCAGCGGACACGTTACCTAGGCATGGAAGGCCTCCGATTATCTTTTAATGTCTTACTCTGGAAGGAACACAATAAAACCATCGGAAATGTGCCAATGAGTCTAAGCAATAAATTCCAAAGAAATATTTTCCAACGTATAAGCATTCGTAAATCAAGCAAGTTCTAAAAGAAAAATGTCAACGCGTCAAGAATGAACTGCAACCCCGTCGTCAAAGAAAAACAAAGGCAAAGCATTCCGACCGATGCGACGAGCGTGTTCCTGCTGGTCAGCGCAGTATACAGTGCGGCGGGACATTGCACCAGCTTTGAATATACGTACCTGTGGTGGCAACGGCATAATTCAACACGAGTTGTATTATCGAAGGCTGTGTGCACGTGATATCGCAGAAATGCTGACCGACCATCAGAAAAACAGACCGTCACAGAACGTTCACTCATTGTTTGCGCTTTATAAAGAATAGAGTAATTAGTTGGGAGAACACATTCTGCGGATGGGTAATGGGTGCACTAATTCCCGCATAAAATAAAAAGGCGACAATGCATTTAACTTTTGTCTCGTCAGGAATTACGCACTACACCAAAGCCTTGTGTGTGTTTGATATGTTCAAATTAGGCGGAGAAAAGGGGGGGGGGGGGGGGAAGAGCTAGCTTTAATTAACATTTTTTTTTTTTTTCACTCGGGATGAAAGTATTTAACTTAGGTACATTGCTGGGAAGTGAGATATTAGCGTAAATTGGGTCAAATCTTTTTTTGTGTGTGTAAATACTTGGCAAAATTACCCGCGCTTATGAAAAGATTTATGTTCCTTTAAAATAAACCTATCTTCAACGAATTGGAATTTTTTTTGCCCATTTTTTCGAACAAAAAATTGGAAACCTGCTGATATAAATCACCTAACAGCATTCATCGGGAGACAAAGTGCAAACTGAGTCTTTTACGGAAAGTGTTTTATGGGCACAAATAAGGCACATGTTTTGATAATGTCAATAGTTACGCCTGACGCCTCTTACTCCCAATCAGTAACAATTTATTAATAAAATACCAATGTTAGCTTCCTTTTCTTTCATGTGTACGACTTAAACATATGTTACCCGTGTACATTGGCGGTTCTTCAGGGTGCGAGCCGCTTTAGAAGATCTAGTATTGCCGCCTCACTACATTCGTCAGACTTTCTTCCGACAACGGTAAAGCATAATTGATAACATACAAAACTATTATGCAAAGTGTAATTTTTTAGATGCTAATCGATTAAAGCACACAGCATACCACCTTAAAAATTATCTGCTTTTCTAATATGCAATACAGACCTGTTTTCGACATGACATTATAAAATAAATAGGTGCGCTTGAACTCAGCTCAATATTTGGAATACACAATTAAGACCCATCCATCTCAAACACAATTCATTGATCCAGTTGTGCTTGAAGCTCTTCAGCGCCGTCGTTTTTATTACATTCTAATGTTATACGGCTTCTGACAAAACACAAATCTAAAGCGCTCTGTCGAATTAGAGCAACCTAGATTCTTCATGTTAATAATATATCGAAGTTTTAAGACGTAGAAGTCATGTAGCCATCCCCCGACAGCGTTTGATTCGGAAATGACTTGAGGCCGCCGAACTGCCAATTTGGGCCTGGCTTTGGCATGAGTAGGATATGTCGGGCAGTGGTAGCTTGTGTTTTTCAAGGTAGACTTCAATCGCATGGAAATGTCGATCTACTATAATATTGTAAACCTGGGTGAGAAACAATGCCTTTTAAAAGTTTTATTTTTTCTATTTTTTGAGGAGCGTGTTTATTTAAGGGGATTTCAGGTCTTCTTCGCTTACACGTTTTCTCCAGGCTACCTCCTACGTCTTCACACACTTAACGAAAAGTTAGACCATACATAATTTTAATCGGTTCCAACTTTTCGCAATCTAAACCTCCATACAACGGCGACAACTTTGCATTCTTTAATTTGAGCACAAGACATTTCCTAGCAACTGCTCGCAAGTTTTAAAATGCTTGCTCTTTTCGCACATTACTTTTTTTTTTCAAGGTAGATTTTTCAAAATGTAGCAGAGCGCAAAAGTGTTATGAATCTTTGTCAGGAAATGTTTCGTGTTTACATTATTTCCTGCCCGTACTCCCTCCATCTTCTAGTACCCAGTTCATTCGCTTTACACGAAAAAGTAGAAGGAGATTCCGTTTACCGCCTACAACGCCCCTGTTTCTCATTGGAATGAAAAATTCGAAGGCGGCTCGTATTTGTCTTCGTCAGCCTTCAAAACTCCCAGGAAGCTCGTTCTTGCGTTTCGTCTGAGTGAATAACACCTCTACCATGGGGCTCGATTTCCTTGAACAGTGCATTCAGAAGCAGCTATTTTTCTTTCCCCCTTGAACGTCAGCAGCGGAGTGAAACTGCTGTTTTGTATTAAAAAGAACGTTATTTAAACAAAATAAAATATAATATTGGATCAAACTCTACCTCACTTTGCACACCATCTTTCCCACCATCAGAGCAGTCCCGATGAAGTACGGTGCCTATATTATAGTGTTACAAGTGTAGCAAAAGCTTGAGAAATTGATGCGCTACTCCGGAGAGTTGCGTGGACGCCGAAACAAATATGGGGAAATTTCCGTAACATCTCAAAATACTGTATATTATTATTTTGCGCCGTTCCTCTTTTTTTACACTAGCATGACAGGCTGTTTTTTTTTCAATTTTTTTACGATAAAACATGCTCTTAAATGCAATTTCGCAGTTGCAACGGATGTTGGAGAGTGCCAAAACAGTGTAAGGGGACTCGAATGGGGGAGCACCGGGGTATTTCTTACTAAAGAGTGGGGTATTTCTTACTAAAGAGCCATGCTCATGTGTAGCATTGGCTGTCGGCCCGGAACGACTCAAATTAACAACAAAATGTGATTATCCAATTGTGTTCTTCTTTTTTTAGATTTTATACTTAGGCTTAAACAAAAGTTTTGTGTCATCATCATGTTATAGATATACTGCAACCAAATCTTTAAGAAGACTTGCCAGCTTACACCTTACAAACTTTAGAGCGTCTTCTTTACCACAATACACTTGGGGGAGCCAAACAGCGCAGTCTACGGAGAGTTATAAGGTTGAAACTACGGGTATACTTAAAAACAATTTACATTGTGATACTGAGCTTCACCAAATATGGGGGAACAGCGCAGAATTCTTTTTTGTTTTAGGTTATATATATGTTTGGCCTCTTCACTCGCTTAGGTCCTTCCATAGACTGCCGCGATTACCTTTCCCAAGCACTTAGTTGAAAAGTATATACGCTCCAGAATTCTTAGTGGGTATACTACGGTTCGAATATGTCGCGTGTAATAGAAAGGGTTTTCATAAACCAGTGTTCCATCAGACGCCATTCCAAGAAACGACGTTCAATTAAAAGGCTCCGTCGAAAGTCGCGTCAGAAAAACCTGCTTTTGTTAAAGTGTTCGACCACAGTTATATAGCAAAGAGTCAACCCCATCGCGACGAGAACTAGTTAAGTGTAGCTCTGCAAGTAGGTGTATCACTGCCTTCTGCCTTTATCTTAGCCTCGTCTCAATAAGCACTCGCAAGGGTTGTTTTCATAGCACAGTGCATTTTGTCGCTGCGTCGCCTATCGTCTTGTACCTCTCGCAGTTCACATTACGAAGGCAGCATCGGTATGCGTGCGCGTGCGGGTGCGTAGGAACGTGTGCGTGTGCGTGTGTGTGTGAGTGTGTGTGTCCCACGTAGTTACTCGGGACTCACGGGTGCGGCGGGAAAAGAAGGGCGGCTTCCGAAATAAATCTACCGCTTTAGATTGCTTAGATCCACAATTTAAACGTAAAAATGCAAGAACATTTGGAGGAAAAATTACCCCTCGGGAAATTCTCTGGAACCTCATTGCCCGTAACGAGCCGGAAGCAGGTTGAAAGGACGTGCATAAAACTAAGCTACCAGCACTGTAGAGGTCGCAAATGCTCATTGGCTTTCTCCCCTTTCACTGGAGACACCCTTCAATTCACTCAACTTGCTGCTCGATTTACACCTTTGAACGCAAAATTGGTTTCTGTGTAACAATACGTTGAACTTCACATCCGGTGCACACACGATTTTAGGGGGATTTTGCAGTCTTCAGCCGTTTAGTGGCTGCATATTTTAGTTAATGTATACATATATATGCATATTTAATGGCGTTTAGAGCCCAACAAGTCAGGCTCATCTCGAGACCTTGACAGCACGAACATAAGCCTTCATTGTACAGGTTTCTCATTTAAAGCAGAGCCCACGAAGAACAAAACAGACGAGTATCGCGAAGCAGGCCTGAAAACTTTCTACTGCAGCGCACGCTTAACGAAACTTAATTTGCATTTCGTGTCTACATAGCTTCATATCACACAGTAGGCTTGTTTCATCCGGAACAATAGATACTTCGGTTCTGCGGTGATGTGCGGAAAGGTTGAAGTAAATATTCATGAGACGAGGCACGAAAGTAGCGACATCAAAGAGCTCTTTGCTGTTCGGTGTACACGGCCGCTCTCGTCTCCGTCAACATCCGGGCTCCGAATAACGCATACGACGCTATTTATCCTCATTAGTATGGCTGACGCATAAATTACATATATTAGGCAGTGGATCTCAATTAGCATAGGCGAATCCACAGAAAGCCCCTAACCGGAACTTGGCGGTTCGTTGAGAGGGGAGACTATGGACAACTTCAATAGTCGCCACCTGCGCGCTGCTATCTTTGTCTACTGGACTGTGGAACGCGTTCTGAAAATGCGTCGTAGGTCTCCTCTACGGTCTATCAGACGCCGGTGCTGTGCTGTGTGGTGAAGGCTACGCACTCGCTGGATCAATCATCCGCCTCTCTTTCATCACCTCATCCCTCTCACTGCGTGTAAGCGTGACAGGCAGCGTGAACACGGGGCGAAAGATGGACACACGACTGGTCCAACGAGCACGTGTCTTTTCCAGCACACTGTCAGCTCGGGGGAACCAGAAAGTAGAAATAACCGTCAGTACCCAGCAATGGCGACACCTGCAATCTATGTATGCAAGGTGTTCACTGGGTGCCATATTTGACCGTGTTAATCAAAGCGCATTCGAGGAGGGGGGGGGGGGGGGGGGGAGTGGTATGGTTGGCATGGTGGAGGTCCCCGCATCGGTAACCGGACAAAAGTTCACAGGACTGAAGCTTACCGGACAAATGTTCACCGTACAAAAGCTCACCTGGTTTTTCACAGACCCGGACAAAAGCTCACCTCTCTTTCTTTTCTTTTTTTCTACCCGCACCATTTCAACCATTTTGAGGTCAATTGCCCCATTTTGAGGAGAACTGGCATCCCATCCCATAGAAAGGTGTCGACAGATAAGCCGTAACACGCAGAGAAGCAACGATTTGGGACCAAAATTTGGGTCACTGAAACTGAGTGGAGCTGATGAGATCAAGCTGGGTTGACTCAAGGTGTGCCGAAGCATCCTTGTGCTACGCCCAAGAAACTTCGTGAGTCGAAGTTTTTGAGCCCGAAGAGTTACCGAAGAAACTAAGTCACCCTTCGGTGACCTCGCTTTTTCATTGCGCTTATGTCTCGCAACGCGCACATAAAGGTTAGGCTCAATGAATCGTCATTACTAATGCATTGGTTTTCTTGGGATTCAGTGTAATATCTGAATTGAATGGCAACAGAAATCAAATTCTTTCCGTCCATGAGCGTCGTAGATGTTTTTGAAATCAAAACCTATCTCAGGGTGATGTGAAAAGAAAACTGAAGCAACACTGTAATATAAAAACCATTGATTAGCGAATTTTTACAAATATTTGGAAGGAACGAGAAGGTGGCTTTTTGGACAAGTACAAGAAAAATCACCAATTTAGAAAGCTGTGCGGTATTTTGGATATAGGCTGGCGTTCCTTCCACCACAGCTGCTGCCCGAAACAATAACCTACATCAGGAAAACTTGTACCAGTGACATCGGCGACCTGCTGGACTACTTTGATTGCACATATGTCAACGGCCCCTTCCGTTATGCGTCTGCTCCTTCTGCGGCGCCACCGAGAGAGAATTCTTCCCTTTGCCTGACTGTGCGCCGACGACGACCGGAGTTTCCCCCGGAACGGTGCAATATGTACGACGCCACTCTTCAAGATAAAGACCGGAAGAACAACACCTGCGAAGGATATAATACCGGGTTCCAGAAATTTGGCGGTCACTCCTGTCCAAGCGTCTGGAGGCTGATTGAATGCCTACAGACAAAACAGTCTCTCGTTGCCATGGCATTGACACAAGGCCGGAGAGGTGAACCCCCAGAGAAGCGGGTACGAAAAACCACTCTGCGCCTGCAGAATTGTCTGAAAAATATTTTCTAGGGGCTTCAAGTACACCCAGATCTACCAAGACTGCTGGAGCTAGTAAGGAACTGCATTCGCTTCTAAACAATTGATAAATAAACTTGTTTTTACTCTAATCAACAAACCTTGCGCCTGTCAGATTTAATTTATCGTTGCATTTTAGTGTCGCACGCATGCACCTAAGTTGTCCTCACTCGTGTTAAGACCAACATAACATATTCTCATAGTGAGCTTTTGTCCGGGTTTGTAAAAAAGTGGGTGAGCCTTTGTCCGGCGAGCTTTTGCCCGGTGAGCTTCTGTCCGGTGTGCTTTTGTCGGGTGAGAGTTTGTCCGGGATTCCCTCGTATCCTCAGATCAAGCTCCTACCTATCGAAGGTGTGGAATGCGTGTTGCGGAAGCACTGCAGATTTCTTCGCCAAGCTTTGCAATTCTGTTCAAGCTCGAGTTGTCCATACATTTGCCCTGCACTTCTAAACTTTTAACTTTTAAAACTTTTAACTTTTTCTAACTTTTGAAATTAGTTTCCCTGCATTTACGAGCCGAAGACTGGCGTTTCTAAGGTGATGACACAACGTAGTTTCTGGCTAAACAAAGAAATAAAATATAAAATTGCGTTTTCGTACTCTTTTAAGACCGAGCACCTGGGTATGGCTGTATATGCAATTAAGGGCATAATAACACGATGACAACCCGCAAAGGTTCTCTCTATTAATTGTAAATATGCTGAGTCTGAAGAGCACGTCAGGACTGAAGAAGAAAAAAAAAGTCGCAAAACAATAATTAAAAATAGAAAAAGAGAGAGATATAGAAAGAGGGAGAGAAAGAAGGAAGGTACGAATGGGTTGTAAAATAAAATACAGAAGTAGCGGATGAACAAATATAACCCCTACAAAAGGGAATTGCCCTACTGAAAAAAACATTTGAAATTCAAACGCGTGGCAAACTGGTCGACCCGTTTGAATTAAACGGGTGGCAAACTTGTCGATCTGTTTGGGTCAAACGTGATTATGGGATACGGGTACCCGTTTGAAACGGCGCCGCTTTGATACAGGTGCCCGTTTGATACGGGTGCTCGTTCGATACGGGTGCCCGTTCAACCAGCTACGTGACCACACATTTGAACGCGCCATTCGGATAGGCAAATTATTTGCTAGCCCTAAATGGGTATCGTCCGGAAGGTTGGTTATCTTAAACTTATTTAGGACATCTCGAAACCCATCAGCCTATTGATAACAGGGAGAAAACACGTCGAAAAAATGTACTCGCGCAGGTGTTTGCAAATGGGCAGGAAAACAGACACAAAAAATTGTTTCTAATTCTCATAAAAGTTTATTACAGCCTATTCCGTAGACAAGTACAAACGTACAAGAGATCTGCGAAATGTCAAGAGGCGCTCTAAGCTTTTATACAACTGAAATGATTGCAAAGCAAACAAGAACCGAAGTAATTCTAGACTATAATGCCAGACTCTCGGGAAAATTATTCTCCCGGCTGCCGCGAGAACAGACCCTGCAGAAACTTATAGATAATCTCGACGTGTGCCCGTAGAGGAACTGTCAATCGTTGCCAACAAGTAGGTAGGAATGCACTTACCATAATAACAGCAGACTTGAAAGATAATCAAGATAAATGTCGACAGGGTCAAAGCAGAACAACCACACAAACACTAAAACGAGAAGAAAGGCTCCTTGAAGTTTCAACACAATGCGGCGCACAAGCTGTTATTTGCCGAACCCAAGCAAACTGAAAGAATTCCTGACTTCTTTGAAGAATCGCTTGTTGCCGATATACGCGTAGGACTTTTCGAACATTTGGTGCACATCCCATACGTTGTCGAGAGATATCCTAATAAGACCGCAGGGAAAGGCGGCAGATCGAAGCAGGCAGGACAAACGAAGTTGCAACGGACAACAAGCAGACAAAGAAAAAAGCGACTGCCAACGCGCCCGCTGACGTATCTGGCTATTTTTCCTCCCCTCTCTCTGGTCACGTGACAGAGCTGACCAGAGAGGAGGGAATGGGGCGACGGCAAGGTCAAGGCGCAGGACACCGGGACACCCCCCCCCCCCCCTTCCCCAACCCTCTCCTCATGCATTCTATAAAAAAAACAAAAACAACTTGCGGTTGGTTTTTTTGTGGCTATGCAGTCAATGCTAGGGGAGAGGTTGCACCGACCGCTGTACATGCGCTTTCTTCCTCTCTTAGAATTGCCACTGCACACCGCGTTTGCAGCCTCGGAAGACAGGCGAAACGCGCGCATTTCAGCACGCTGGAAATGGCGTCGGCCAGAAGCTCGGCTTGCGCCCGAGCCAAAAAAGCATCCAGCGTGAGCTCGTAATTTGACTGCTGCAACTGCGGGCCTGCTCTCGCAATGCTCGATGTTCTAGCAGCCACGTGTTCGCGCGTTACCCTCGTTGGGTCTTAAATTGAGGTCAAATGGAGTCTAAAAATATATTCTTTCACGCGGTCGCGTCCTCTGCGCGAGAGATTCGAGCTGAATAAGTAAATTCAGGCAACAAAGAACCCCAAATTTTTAAAGTTCTGTCAAAAATATTGGCTCGCCAACGTCGCACGTTTACGTATAAAAAAATTGCTTATTGCAGTTGCAGTATAAGCGAAGATCAGCGCAATCCAATTATAAATATCATTACTTGCATTACACGGACGATTGTAAACCGATGAACCGGCGCTCCCGCGGCTTTCCGGAAACAGGCTGCCACGGCTGAAATACCATGCCGCCGATCGGTACGCTCAGTATCAAACGGGCTCCGGAGAGTCGTTTGATTAAACCGGTACAGTTTGCCGGTCACCAGTCACGCGTCTATGCAACATGGTTGCCGGTTAGAGCAAACGTGCGACAACTTTGCTGAAACGAGTGGCCCATTTGATCAGACGAGTGATCCGTTTGCCAAAGGAGTGACCTGTTTGCCGAAATAGGCGACCGTTATGGCTCATACGGGGGACCCCTTTGAGCCATACGGGCGACCCCTTTGACAAACTGGTGACCGGTATGAACCCGTTTTCTTTCATATAGGCGCCAAATGGTTTTTTTTTAGTAGGGTGGGCAAAAAAATAAACAGGAGGGTTTAGTACGCAACAGATATTGGTAAAATAGGCAAGTAGAACAATAACGTGGAGGTGGTGAGAGCTTGGGGGACGACGTGGGTTGCAAATAAAACTTAAGCGTGCAAGTCGGAACTCTGTGATAGTTCTGCTTCCGTTTCTTTTCAGTTCCATTACCACGGAACGTGTCTTTGCGATTGTTTGCGTTCCCCTGCGCCCCAGAGCTGACGTTTAATGGAAACGTGTCGGGAGTCAGTTATATTTTGGGAAAAATTATTCGCTTCATTAGCTATTGAAAACTAAAGAAAGAGTGGAAGCTCCTATTTATTTTCCAAATCAGCTATCTAGCTTGAAACACTCGTTCGTTTTGGGTGTATATAGCCCGTTTGTCATGTGCACATTCGTCATAGGCCAACTGGTAATAGGCCCGTCCGTCACAGCGGAACATTCGTCATAGGGGAATTGGTCACTAGGAAAGTTTGTCACTGTGCGAACCGGATATTCGAATTTGCCCAACTTACATTCACTTGGCTTTGCATGCAATAAAGATTAGTACGTTATATTTTATTTTTACTGAAGAAAGGGAACATCCAAACAAGTCGTCGTTGTACTTAGAAAAGAGCACGTTTATTGAGCGAAACAAAAACAAAGTAAAAAGCAATATTCCGAGGTACCGCCATCAAGGTTTAAAGACGATTGCGGCCATCGTAGCGGCTCACAATGATCTAAAAGACGCCGGTTGCAGTCGGCGTGCTTCTTCGACACCCTCGAAGATGTGGTGCCGCCCTCTGCTTGAGTCAGCTTCATCTCTGTCAGGGACTGCTTCCTCTTGATGCAGCCCGGGAACGCCCAGAGATTGGGAGAACTGGAGCCCACGTCGCTCTGGCGTAAAAAGAAAAAAGAACACACACACTCGTGGAGAAAGGTTTTTGAGTGGGCACCGTACTGAAAGTTTGAGCCACAAATGCAAAAATGTGCTACAGAAAACTTCGAAGTTCTCAGAGGATTGGGTCAGTTCTTACCTGCAGTCCCCGGTGCCACGCTTCGATGCTGTTGTTTGCCCTTGGTATTTCTGCTAGTGTTGATTTTCTGACGGACCAAACCAGAGGAGGGAAGGTGACCGACGACAAGCCATTTCGACGGGGTCTCCAGATATACACGTCCTCGAAGTACTAGTCCACCACAAGTGAGGCATCGGTGAGGAAAACCTCGAGAAGGTCGTGGTAGGCCTCGGGAGTGTCGGCGATTGGAAAGAAGGCCAATGCTGGAAGCATTCTCATCTGAAAATCCGCAAGAAATAAAGTAACCGATTGCCTTGACTGAAGACAACAATAAGACATATAAATATAATGCCGCATATCAGAACAGCAAACTCTTCATCTGAATTGTAGCGACTCTGGTGACTACTGGAGCACACCTTCCTGTACAGCGACTGGGATAAGTGAAAAAAAGCATCCCTGTATCCTAGCGCCAGGAATCATGGCTTGTATCGCGTTGATGGCCGCTATCTCGAAGTTCATGTAAGCCACCTCAAGGCAGTTGGCCCCCATGTGACTCAGCACGACTTCGGGAAACTTTAAAAAATGCGAACATATTTTGAAGTGTTTGAACACATATCTAATAATAGGGCCACCGAGCGTTTCGTTTCATACGTTTATCAGAGCTCTTGAATGCTTACCTTTTGTAGGTAGCTTCAGATTTCTTGGCCAGCAAGCCGTAAACCATTGGCACTACAACGCCAATGACTGTGGCATGCACCGTGTACAGTTGGTAAAACTGTGCCGGGGTGACTTTAAAGGTCCCGTCCGCGAACCACGTAGTCGCCTGAGCCAGACAGCTCAAGTTGCGCGCGTAGCAAAGATCAGGATTCTTTCGCTGTCGCCCTCTCCGCTGTCGTGGAGGAGAAAGGAATCTCCTTTAGCTGTGGCCTGCATGCAGGTAAAACAGTCATTATTATCATATGTCGCGCACTGTGATTTTGCGCCGCAATACACTTTACCTTAAATTCTGTGGGCATTCGTATGTCGGCTCTGCAAGATGGTACGCTGTACTCGAAATTCGCCCGCTGCCTTTGCTTGCGGATTGTGCGCCGAAGTGTTGACGATGCGGGAATCTGCGATGCAGTGTCGTGACTGACACAGGCAGCCGCATCGATGCAGTGTCGTGACTGACACAGGCAGCCGCATTCAGAAATATTTGGTGCGGTGCTAGACGGCCTTCCACTGGAATAAAGAAGGACGTTAGTGAACTTGTTTTGGAAATATAAGAACCGGAACAGATTTTGGTGCATACCAGCCTTTTCCTTCATATGATCACGAAGCCGAAGCACGTTCATCTCGGTAGGGTCACCGGCATGCGTATGGTCACTCGAATAAAAAATTACACGAGTCTTGGCGTGGTCGGTGACTGTTTTAGTTTTACAAGCTCCTCTTGGCCGGCAGGCCCAATGCAACGAAGTTTCGTTAACCTTAATGCAAGTGTATGAATGTCCTTCGTGAAGAAGCATATCGCCACCATTCTTCGCAATAACTAACTCCATTTAGGGATCGAGAGTGAGATGGGAAGCTAAAGTGGATCCGTCTCTTATAATCCGGGAGCAACCAGTATAATAAACCCTAAAGCGGGGCGCAAAAAGAAAAAGAAAAAAAAAGAATCAGGTTTAGGTGTTTTTTTTTTTATTGTGAATTTTATGTTCTCGAAGTTATTTTGTTAGTAAGGTGACCCAGATAAGACAACATGCAGGCTAAAGGGTGCATGTTGCCTTATCTTGGGGTCATTGGGACATGCTTTCGTTCCCGTTGGTGCAGTAGTCAACCGCAGTGACCTTGCACGGATTTAGTTGAGTGACTCCCTTCGTCACTTTTTTTAAGAAAACAAAATAGAAAAAAAAACGTTTAACGATCTTGGGGGGATTGAGCGACGAACTGCAAGCCTGACGAGTAATCCTATGACGAATTTTCCGCTGTGACGAACGGGCCTGTTACCAGTTGCCCTATGACGAATCGACATGTGACAAATGGGCCCTATCCTGTTCATTTTTTGTTGCTGTCTATGACAAGACACATTTTCAACTATTAGAACGTGCTCGATTTTTGTGGCTATGCGTTTCTTATACGTAGACCATATACTTTCCGGTTTTAACCCCGAACAAAACATCCGCCGGTGTCCACAATAAAAAAAAAATCGTTTATAACCGAAAACGAATCTGTTTTGAAATATTTTCGTTGTGCTGTAGTTTGTGCGCGTATTTTTGTTCCTCCAAGGAAGTTTTGGCAAACCTTTCTCAGGCACGTTTCTTTTCTATTTTTTTTTTTTTTTTACGGTCGTCGTTTTGGGTTGACTGTCAGCGTAGGTCTCCAATGAGTCTCTTTGT
The DNA here is from genome assembly GCA_013358835.2 of Ixodes persulcatus. Lineage (NCBI taxonomy): Eukaryota > Metazoa > Arthropoda > Arachnida > Ixodida > Ixodidae > Ixodes > Ixodes persulcatus. Next base: position 747,608 of record JABSTQ010010685.1, read on the forward strand.
AATCAAGATGTATTTTTTTTGTTTTTTGTCTGTACTGGCTATTTCAAACTTCAGTTTGTCCTCAAAAGTTTGGCCTCGTTATGCCCTTTTGTAGATTGCCCCGTTGAAAAATGCCCGGTCGAAACTTGCCCCACTGAAAGTTGCCCTCCTTCTTTGGGGTGTGTGGTTTCAAGTGTCTTTTACATTGTTTGGGTCAAAGCGTATCTAACGGGGGGGGGGGGGGGGGGGGGGGGTGACATGCATGTTTATTCTTGGTGTCAGCTTAAGCCTAGAAGTAGTCTACGCTACGAGCTAATGCGACCAATCAAGCGGCGTTGAAATCGCAAGTCACCGGGCCTCTTCTGTTTATGATTGGTTCAGCGATGATTGAACACGTATAGAAACATGATGAACACCATGATGGTGGGCTTTTGACGCTGTCTGATTGCTCCCCTCAGCATATATTACAATGGTGAAGTGTGAAGAATTATCAGATGTAAATAAAAGTTGAGCCATTTTTCGTCTTTATTGTTCGTTTCTATTTGCGATTTTTTTTCTGTCGATAAAAGTCGTTTTAAATGTCTGCATGAGACAATTTACCGATTTGCAGCGGTATTTAGGAAATACATAAACGCCAAAAAGCATCCGGAAATTTTGACATGAATAACCACCAGAAAGTATACGGCCCACTAATACGAACGGTTCCGATTTTTTTTTTTTTTTTTGCTTTTCGAAAGCGCAGATCTTAGGCGCCCGTTTGCGGGTTTCGCGGTGTCGCCATCGGAGTAGCCGCGCCATATTTAGCGGGAAAATGGACGTCAAGTGACCTCAACACAAATTCAACTCCCTGCTAAATTTAGCGGAAAATGAAATTAGTGTTGAGGTCACGTGACGTCAATTTTCCCGCTACATCTAGCGGAGAAACTGAATTCGTTCATGGCTCACGAGACACGAAGTCATGTGACTTCGTGTCCCCGCTGAGTTTAGCGGGGAAACTTAACCCGCTAAATTTAGTGGGGAAACTTAACTCGCGAAATTTAGCGGGAGGAGGAGAGGAAAACAAGAATGGAAAAGGAGGAAGGAAGGGGGATGAGGAGGAAAGGAGGGGAGAGTACAGAGGAGGAGGAGGGGCATGCCCCTCCTCCTCCTCCTTCTCAAGAGCTGCGCTCCAGTTCAACACCACCTAGATAAGCAGAGGCCTCCTCACCGTCAACACAGTCAGGTCAATCGAGGCCTGACATTGAGCCCGAGTGCTGCGTCAGTGTTCGGACGGGGCTCGTGTTCAATCAGCGTGTCGAAGGTCGGACTCGGGCCTAATAGCCGAGTTAGCGTCATCCGACTGTGATGACGTTTCATGAAGAGGGAAGAGGCGATCCGGAGGCTTTGGTTATTCTAGGTGGTGTGGACTAGTTTCGCATTACAGAGATTTGTAAACGTTTTTAATGTGTTTTTTTTTTTCTTGGGGGGGGGGGGGGGGTGTCATGCATATTCAATGTTTTCAGAGTCTACTTTTAGAGTCAGGCGACGAAACGGCGTTTGTCGGGGAATATGTCGAAGAAAACAGGACGCTGTTATTTAATTTTTTTCAGAGCATACTCTGCGTGATCCGAACACTCGGAAGCGACCCATAAGAAAAAGAATCGATACAAATTCGAAAAATACTCCCTAGGGACCATTCATGTTCTGTTGGCTGCGTGCTCGGTCAACACAAACGGAAGCTGTTACTAAAAACATTTCTTTGTAAAAATTAGATTTGTGTCATTCAAGAAATATTCTAATTTAGGATTCTTCTGTGTCCTCCATTCCAAGAAAACCGGATCCGGGGTTACTTTTTGTGTTGTTTTTTTTGGTACATAAAGAAAGCACGAAACCTTACCTATAAGGGATACTAAACGGCAGAACTTTGCCAGGATTGAGCATTTGAAATATTACATTCATAATATTTCAAAAATTTCCGACATATAAAGCAGACGCTATATTGGCGAGAATGACACGAAGATTGTTCAATAAAACTACGAACTTTATTATCTCGTATAAAAAGCACACGGTGGACTATCGAGCAAGAAAAGCTTTCGTGTAGCGTCTTTCAGAATCTAATTACTCAAAAAGTTAAAAATTTACTCGCGTCTGAATCACTAACTAATATTTGAATTTAAAATTAGAACAAGTTGTGCTAAAAAAAATTGTCGTGAAGTGTTATCTATTTACTAAAAGTACGTATTTAGGCAATGTCGGAATCCTACAGCGCTGTGAGACTAATGTTTATTTCGTTCTGCAGAAGTAAAAAACCAACATCTATTTGCTACAAAATATGTGCATGCTGTAGTATTCAGCATAGCCGAATCAAAATGTCCCAAGCATGTTGACTAGTTTTTATAATTTATTTTATTTTACAACCCGATCATGCATCTGTATTAAAATTGCACCATGAAGTGAGCTCAAGTTGTGCATATATATATATATATATTTCATCTCTGTCTTGACGTGGCAAGAAAAAATAAAAAGTGTATAGCCCTACTTACTGGTGCATGCCAGTATTAAACTGTAAATTCAAAAATTATGAAGTAAGCGTACGAAAAAGGTTTGCCGGCTTATTCAGAGAGGCGGAACGCGCGGATTTTAAGATTGCTCGATTCTCTGCCGTATCGATCAAACAGAATCCCATCCTCAATCCTTGCAGTGGGTTGCCGTGCATTTCGTCGTGCAGATTATCGAGCTTTCCCGAGGACGTGCGTGCGGTATGGATAAGCTCGATGGTATGATAAACAAAAGAAAAAAAAAGTTCAGCATCGACCAGCTTTCCAGAGCTCTCTAGACGAAAAAACAAACAAACAAGAAATACGTGGGCTATGTTACCACGCCCTACAAGGAGAGCTGGGGAGCTCACGACAAAATAATAACACTGGTATCTGATGTTCCCTGCTTAGCAGATAAGCGACAAAAAAGAGTAATCGAGAATATTTTTAAAAAGATTGATTGACTTTATTGTTAGTCAACAAAACGTAATCATACTTAGATCATGAATTGATTAAACACTGACATTTTGCCTGATTGGCATAATTTAGCTTTTTTTTTTTTATTTCGTACGTGTTCGTTTGCGTTTTTCGGTTGAAAGGATGGAATTATAGTCACCGAGAGCTTAAAAAGTGGAGGGCGTGGTAAGATTAAAAGATATCATGAATGTTTTTCTTATTTTCGTTTTTTGAGCCAATGATATTCCGTCAGTTTATGGTAAGAACGCAAAAGAACCAAACAGGAAGCCTGGCGGGTGAACACAAAATGCCTCAGCCTGCGTTTCTGACGATGTCAGTGACTATGAAAGAGGAATATGCTCTTTCTTGAATAAAAGAAACTGTTCACGATTTGTCATTCATATCATCATGCAAGGCTCAAGCAGGACGAATAGCAGACGGCCAAAGAAGTGACTCGTTGAAAACATTTGATATACAAGCAGGTTACACGCAGTGAAGCGGAAATTTAGAAATCATCACCTGGTATGCTCCTTAAAAATGATTGGTATCTGCTTGCATCATTATATTAAACGGCTAGGCCACTCTTTCAAAGGCGCTTCTTTCCAAACACGCACAAAGCACTCTTATCAAGAACATGTGCACGCTGAGCGTGTGCGCAAAGTTAATCAGAGGCGTGCGCCAGTAAATAATTTTTACTGGATTTGTCTATACATCACTAGAGCAGAGAGATTACAGAAACACTTTAAACTTTACATAGTTCACGTGATTACGCGTTACTTTGTTCCCGTACCTTTGCGCAGTGTCGGGCAAATACTGGTGTCGTTACTAACGTTCGGTTGTAAATTTGGAGCACGGGGGCACCAAACGATGGCACTAATTCTAACAAATTAACTTGCGGAGTTTAATCTATACCGCGTCGACGGGGTGCGCGCTGTCTAATAAATTTTAATAACGTCAAAAGTGCGGCACCGGCGCGTAAGGCCCAAGACCAAGGAATTCCGAGACTAATATATTTCAATCTTTTCCAAAGCCTTTTTATATACTAAACGCCAAGACGCCGTTCTAATTTAAACACACAGGACTTCGCGTTCACTTTCCTGCCTGACTAAGAAGCAATGTGGACAAGGCTTCTGTTCGAGCATTTTCCTGGCTTTTGGATGCCCTATATAAACCTGCGAGTCGGGTCGAATCATCAGTTTCCGCTATTTAACGATGCTTTATTTTCACTTCTGTTACTTCACCAGAATGAAGAACCAGAGTTTATGGCAGATTTTACGCTGGCCAGAGGAGAACAGAAACGATGGAATCCGACCCTTTGACTTGATTATGAGATTGTACAGTCGGAGGTAAAGATCCCGGTACCCGTCTCGCAACTCCAAGCTCAATACAATGTAGAAATTTTGGTGGGCATAGTTTCACCTTCTTGCGATTATTGTCTCTGTGAGAGCAAATGCACAGATACCATCAGGGGAAAAAATGTAAAACATTATATTATTACTTGAGAGCTTAATCCTTTCCTAATTGTCACATTATTAAGGCTGTTCCATATTACTTCAAAGATGTAATGAATTAAGAGTGCGTGTCGATAACGGCAATCGTCAATATAGTGCGAAGCATAAGCTCAGCGAAATGTTTAGCAGACGTATTCGCTACCAGGTTCAGGTAGCGTATCTTTAATCATTGACTAATGATGTCATCGATTTACATCATTACTGGGCGGGCTGTAATAGGGGTAGTAATTGAGAGAGAGAGAGGAGGAGGTGACCATTCGCGGGGACGTCGGATACCGAGCTCTGGTTGGAATAATTAGTGGCTAGACGCAAAGCTAGATCCCTTGTCTGTACTAAGTCTCCGCACGCGTTCGAAAACTGACTAGATACAAGGACAGCTAGCTTCGAGTCTACCCACGAATCAATCCAACCAGAGCTCGGTGTTTCAAAGTCTCCGCGCGCTCACAACCCCTCCTCTCCCACGATTTCTACCCGTACTACCGCTGAGTAAGCCCATTTAGTAGAACCGCTTAGGGCGTCGTTCCCCTGTGCGACTAACAACGTGAATAACAAATGTGGACAACATGGCGGCTGAGCGCCATGTCAGCCACGCGAGATGTAATTTGATAGCGACAAGTTATCGAAAATGAAGTCACACAAATATGGCAAAAGCAAATATGACTTATTTTTGCTTGTCACTATACCCTAATAGCAACGCGGTCACAGTTCTTTTTTTTTTTTCCGAGGTGGCCAACACGGAAGTTAGCACGGTCTACAAGGGTACTTTACTCCGCGATTTGCCTCTTCATTTTTCTCTAAGGCAACCGTAACCTAACCTTAGAGTAACTTTTGCTCGCTACACCGGCCTAGATAACCACCCGCTTGCGCCTATTAAGTTGAGGATCGTCGATACGTTTTCTCGCCATCGCTCCTTCGTCGCAGACACTCCGTTCAACTCACAACTGCGTAGGTGAAACACCAAATTTAGAACGGCGCTACAGTCGCCGACAGCTTAAGAAACGCCGGGCAAAGCACAGATCAGTGACTCCGCCCATTACTACTGGATTGGCTTGGCTGCTCAACCGAACACTCTAACCATATCACGCAAGCCTTGTGTCCCCCTTTCGCGATATCCGGTGCGTCTAGTCTGGCGTCTGACACCGCCTGCTAGTCGTGCGAGCGGACGAGCGGCAGCCTCCGGCATCGTCTGCTATTCCAGCACCATCTGTCGTCGTCTGCAGTGCTCGTAAGACCCGGACATGAAAGCTGCGCGTCGGCGCCCGTTTTTTGCCTTCGTCCGTCTGCTATGCGCCGAGAAACTGAGGGAAAGACGGAGACGACAGCGCGTGGGAGCGTCCGAACGCCGAGCTCCGATTGGAATGATTAGTGAGTAGCCCTAAAGCTAGCTGACTTTGTCTCCGCTGCACTTGTCGAACGCATTCGAATGCGAGAGCCAGACTCCTGCGTTCCCCTTTCTAACGCGTTCGGCGAGTGCAGTGGATACAAAGGCAGCTAGCTTTAGGTCTATCCACTAATCATTCCAATGCAACTCGACATTCTGAAGCCCCCGCGCGCTCTTATCTTCCCCTCTCTCTCTCAGTTTCTCGGCGCGTTCCACCCCTATCTAAAAGCTGTTGCAATACGCCTCGCAAGTGGGCTCATTTTCGTCTTCTGCGCATGAGAAAGGAAGTAGCGGTGACGTCAGAACGCCGAGCCCTGATTGGCTGATCGCGACCCCCTATCTGAGTGTCGTCTGCTTCTTTGCAACGTCGTCTGCTCGCAACGTCGTCTGCGTCTGTCTTACCTTTCCTGCGACTTTCGGAAGAGCAGGTCTTTACGAGCGAGCTCGGCTTCGCCTTTCAGAGAGGGCACACGAAATAACTCGAGCGGTACGTTGTTTTTGTCTAACAACTAGCAGACGCGCATCAAGGAGAGAAGTCAAAGACCTCACTGGCGAGATGTCCCGAGGCGCCGAGGTTTGGTTGCTAAGAACCGAGAGTGAGCGTTTTAGTGTCCGCAAGTTCCCTTCCAAATACTTTTTCCCTCCTTTCGTGCGCGGCGAGACTCCTCACTCTTTAACGGCGTCGGCGGGTTGGCGCAGTTAACGTCGTCTGCTTTACGTCTGCTAGTCAAAGCGATGGCTGCTTTACCTTTCCTGCGTCTGTCGGAGATTCACCGCTTTTTCACCGGCGAGAGTCACCGCTGCCTCGGAAAACAAGGAGATGACAAGAGGAAGAGATTGACCTCTTAATCTAAAATTGAGATCAGCGATCAAAGTATAATACGGGAAGGGTTCACAAGGGTCGTGCGGGCATATTCCATTCAGCACGCCAGCCGGTCGTGGGCAGACGGTCTTGGCCAAGGACCGTCGGAGCACCGCTGCGCCGCTGCTAGGCCTATCTGCCGGGCTCGCTTGGACGGGGTCAGTGGAATCGTGGCCGTTGGAGCATTTACCGGGTGTTTGTGGATCCATCGTTCTTGTTCGTCGTGGTTTATTTCAAGTACTTTTACTTTTTTTCTTCCTGCTTGTAGTCGGGACGCGTGAGAGGAGCACGTACAAAAATAAACGTCCGTTGGTCGTCGCGACCAAGTAGCTGAGAGACTCTGTCGGCCTTGCTTAGTTGATCGTAAGACGTGCGTAAGACAGCTTCGGAGCTGTCGTAGGATTCCGTCGTAACCTGCGCAAAACTTACGATAATTTCGTTTCGTGAATACGAATTTGTTCTCACGTTTTGTCTTACGCACATGTTTCGCGTAAGATCGTTTCGTGAACCTGGCCTCTGCACTTCCGAAAGTCGCAGGAAAGGTAAGACAGACGCAGACGATGTTGCGAGCAGACGGACATTGCAAAGGAGCAGACGGCGCTCAGATAGGGGGTCGCGATCAGCCAATCAGGGCTCGGCGTTCTGACGTCACCACTACCCCCTGCGCAAGAAGCAGACGAACTTGCCCTCCGCATACTCGCAAGACGCGTCAGAAGTGTTTGTCAGCGTTTGTAGATGTGCGGTATAAAGCGACCGAGAAAACTAAAAAAAAAATCAATAAAATAAATATGCAGTTTTTTCAGCTTTTTTGTTCTAATTGGTTGTTGGTGGTTGCGCGTCATGACGCACAATTAGAACGCGACCTAAAAATGTTCGCTTTGGCAGGCCACGCGCACAGCGAAACAACTTGAGAGCTATTTGCCTTTCAAATCAGGAATAACGGGACAAACTTGGTGCAAGCCTAACCAAACGCCTCCAACCAAACGGCTTGCAAATTCTTACCTGTGTAGGTTAGCTGAGACTACTGAAACCATGGTCGCAATCACGATGGTTGCACAATTTTCAGAGAAGCTTGGCTGCTTTTACTGAGACCGACACGTTTATTCACCATCAAAATGCGCAAACGAACAAATCAAGCCAACTAAAGCAAAATAGTTGACGTGAAACGCTAGGCTTCGGCCAGTCCCGCTACGAAAACAAGGACCCGTACAAAGCTTTCGAAGGCACGTACAGAGCGCGACACTGTTTGCGCGAACAAGCGATCGCCGGTTTTTTCAGTTTTTCTCTTGGAAACCAAGGGATGTCATCCAAGTTATTACTGCTACGGAAAGAGCTCATTTAGTTATATAATGTAAGCGATAACATTTCGTGCTCGCTAACACTATTTAGAAGTAAATTGCGAAAAAGCGCCGATGTCGTGTTCGCGCTAACAGTGTCGCGATGTGTACGTGCGAGAGGTGTTCGCTGCAAACTACGTCGGTTGAGGAGATCATCCTCTAAACACCTATGCGAACTCAAAACGACTTGCCCTTATAAGAATCGACAAGCTACGCTCATTGAGCACTCTTCAGACGCTGGCAGCCATGTTTGTCGACGTTTCAATCCAAACAGGAAGGATCAATCTGAGCATATATTGTCACGAATGACAAGTGATGAAGCGTCGGATGACTGAGTAAACTAAACGTTTAATGGGGCGAACTTGTGCCCAAAAATAAAAGAAAAAAAAAAGATAACAGCAGAGCGTCGCGGGCGTCGAAGGCGGCGAAGCAGCAGGAGCGAACGCTGCCAGCGTTCGATCCTGCTGCTTCGCCGCCTTCGCGACGTGGCTTCGCGACGCGCCTTCGCGACCTGGCTCGCCACGCGAAGCCCCTTATATGTACACGCGTAGGCTTCTGGAATAATCGGCGTAGAAGGTTCGGCGTGTAGAACTTTCTTAACTCGAACAAGCAACACGGTTCTCGAATTTACCAGAACATTACATTAGATGTCAACAAAAAGGCGTCCCCGCTGCCAGGAATCGAACCCTGGCTTTTCGCGTGGGAGGCAGGCGCTATAACCGTTAGGCCACGCGCGCGCTGCCTACTTGGCAAGCTGCGCGCGCAGCATTACTCCCCCCCCCCCTTTAAAAAGTGCAGCGCCCCGATGCAGCACAAAACAAGCCAAACAAAAAAGAACGGTAAGCTAAAGAGTCATTTGGAACACATAGGGTCCACAGTCCTATCGAGCGTAGTACGGCTTCATGCGCACGACGTGGACGACTTCTGGTCGTGGAGGGCGGCGTGATGAAGTCCGTGTCGGGCATCACCTCGTAGTTCAGATCCCCGAGTCGACGAAGCACTCTGTAGGGTCCGAAGTAGCGCTTCAAGAGTTTTCGCTGAGACCACGGCGGCGGATCGGTGTCCACACCCACACCCTGTCTCCGGGCTGGAAGTGGACGTCCCGACGACGAAGGTTGTAGCGGCAAGTGTCGACTCGTTGTTGGGCTTGAATACGGTGTCTGGCAAACTGGCGGACTTCTTCTGCCCGTTGGGCAACCACCTGGGCGTCGTCACTTCCGTCGACAGCCGGTTCGTGGGGTAACATCGCGTCCAGCATTGTCGATTCTTTGCGACCATGAACGAGCTGGAAAGGTGTCACTCCGGTGGTCTATTGCACGGCCGTGTTGTAGGCAAATGTGACGTACGGCAACACCTCGTCCCATGTCTTGTGCTCCACGTCGACGTACATGGAGATCATGTCGGCGATGGTCCTCTCTGTCAGCCCGTTGGTCTGCGGGTGGTACGCCGTTGTGCGCCGATGGCTGGTGTGGCTGAGACAAAGGATTTCTTGCGTCAGCTGGGCCATGAACGATGATCAACGGTCTGAGATCAGAACTTCGGGAGCGCCGTGCTGGAGGACGATGGACTCGATAAAAAATTTGGCGATTTCCACAGCAGTCCCTGCAAGAAGGGATTTCGTTTCGGCGTACCATGTGAGATAATCTGTGGCGACGATAATCCATCTGTTTCCTTGCGTCGATGGTGGGAAAGGACCAAGTAGATCCATTCCGATCTGCTGGAACGGTGCGGTCGGGGGAGCAATCGGCTGCAGGAGACCTGCCGGCTTCGTCGGCGGTTTCTTGCGTCAGTGGCACTCGTGGCACGACCGTGTGTAGAAGTGAACGGTCTTCGGCAGCTTGGGCCAGTAATACCTTTCACGAATTCGGGCCAGCGTACGGCTGTAACCAAGGTGTCCGGACGTCGGATCGTCATGGCAGGCTTGAAAGACCTCCTCTCGAAGGTCAGCCGGAATTACCAGCAGCCACGGCGAGTTGCTGTCCCCAAAGTTCTCTTTGTAGAGTACACCTTATCGAATGGCGAAGGTCGGCAGGGTTCGTGAGAAACACGGGGCACGGTACTCCCGCGCCCTTCCAGGTGCTGAATTCAAGCGCGCAGCTCAGGATCGTTTTGTTGACGTCGTGCCAGGTCGTCGGTGGTCAGCGCTCCTAAAAAGCGCTCGTCGTCATTGTCGTCGCTGGTGCCGGAAGGTGTTTCGACAGGAGCCCTGGACAAGCAGTCAGCGTCGCTGTGCTTGTGGCCTGACTTGTAGACTACAGTCATGTTGAACACCTGTAGTCGGAGACTCCATCGAGCGAGGCGTCCTGAAGGGTCCTTGAGTTCGCAAGCCAGCAGAGCGTGTGGTGGTCTGTGACTACGCGGAACGGGCTCCCGTACAAGTACGGGCGGAACTTCGTGATTGCCCAGACGACCGCAAGAGACTCCTTTTCAGTCGTGGAGTAATTTCTTTCCGATTTGGAGAGCGTCCGACTTGCGTAGGCGATGACTCGCTCGGTGCCTTCTTGGATTTGAACCAGTCAGAACGCGGTATGTCAGATCAACCGCCTCCGCCGGTGCTCGATCGCCGGCGGCGATCTAGCACCGGCGGAGGCGGTTGATCTGACATACCGCGTTCGGCTTTGGCTTAGCAGACGGCGTTCGTAAAATGGCGTCCGCTGTTGCTGGCTTCACGCGGCGGTACCGTGCGTGCTTCCATTGATTCGGCGTTCGTTGTCATGGTGACGGCGAAGAACGCAGACGAACTTTATGTTGCGGAAGAACGCTGCGGCGCAGCGATACCAGGTGCGTTCTAAGGCCCTTCCCGCATGCTTTTCAATGGGCGGAAGGCGAACAAAAAGTGTTCGAAATAAGGACTTAACGCAGAAGGCTGCATTTCTCCAGCGCCTCATAATTTGCCGAGCCTTACACGAAAAGCATGTTTTTTTGGCCATCCCGCGTCCTGTTCTTTTTTTATCCGCAACATGGGTCTAAAGTGTCAAACTGCCGAATAATCGGCGTAGAAGGTTCGGCGTGTAGAACTTTCTAAACTCGAACAAGCAACACGGTTCTCGAATTTACCAGAACATCACATTAGATGTCAACAAAAAGGCGTCCCCGCGGCCAGAAATCGAACCCTGGCTTTTCGCGTGGGAGGCAGGTGCTATAACCGCTAGGCCACGCGCGCGCTGCCTTCTTGGCATGCTGCGCGCGCGGCAATATTTGCAAACAATAATGACTCTATCTTAATTATTTGTTTCTCAAACATAACAAACTTTTGACTAAAATATTATTACAGCACGGAGATACCAATTTACAACCAACCTTTCACACGTCAATCATCTCTCCAGCGAATTAGAGATGTAAGCACCGTGTAAGCACGTGGCGGGTCTTAGCCGGCTGAGGCCTCCACATTCTAAATCTAAATTGCGTCTAGCGGCCTAAATATTGCTGGGAAAAACATATTTTTCGGGCTAAATATTTTTAATAGACCTGTCCTTTAGAAAATATATTTTTTTTCATTTTAGCTCTTTCTTTTAAGCTATCAGTGATAGTCAAACCTCGTAAATGCGGCAGTACGAGTTCACACATTCTCACTCCAATGCAGAACTCATGAAGGTATCAAAAATACTATTTTTTAACGACTTTAATTTGTGAGGCCTTAATTTGAATTAAAATTAAACAGTACGGTGACAAACATGATTCCTTTCTCTCAAGTTCAAAGTGAAATCAATATAGGCCTATCTTTCTTTAACTAGGTGGCATTCAAGCCAGGGGGAGGGGGAAGGGGGTGTACATTTGAGGCTAAGCAGCTATAGCCCAATCATTGCTAGACCCTCTTTGTCGGCATTATTAGGTGAAACGACTATTCGAACACCCAGTTACAATTCAGGTTGAAATTAATAATATAAAAGGCGAGTATTACTAGGACTGAAACGATTGCCGTTTGCTTGCACTAAAATAAACATTTTGCAAGCTTCCCTGGAATGTGCCACTTCTATTGCTTCGCCAACAGTGCTCTACTGTGATATGATGTCTATTTCTTGCTTCCAGTGATTAATATGCACCGCGCTCGTTCCTTAATTTAAGAATTATTTAACCCGTAGGCTTATTGAATGTGCCCGCGGAATATTTCATTTGCTTGCGATGCATGAGATTTACTATTTGTACATAGCCCCTTTAGCTTCGAAGGTTGGGGCGTTCAATCAATTTGAGAATGTGATCAAAACAATAAACTTTCGTCAGACTTGTGACAAAAGAGTATTTGACAATAAAATGTGTGAATACAAACATGCGACCCGTTAAAAAACGAAGTTCACAATAAAAACACGAATTGTTTTCCAACATAATACCTTTTACCGTTCTACCCCAACGTTGAGCGGGCCAAGGCAGCAGCAGCCAGCACTGGAGCCCTGGACTGCAGGCCCCACCCATCTACGGATATTTTCATATTTAAATAAAAGTTTACGTAATCATCTAACAAATTAAGATAATGAAATCCTAGTAACTCAAGCGCATATTCGTTTAATACATGACCGATACTTCAGAAAGAAGTATTATTATAACTATAACTGACTGCTGGGTAAAAGGGGTATGAATATACTTGCATAATTTGTTAGTTTTGCATAAACCCCTAATCGGCAACTGTCATGTGCATGCTTATTATCCATTGTAAGCGTTTCTTTGTCTTTTTGTTTTTTGAGGTCAATCGAACTCTTTGATGTCGGTGGGCCTTCTCAGCTTTCGCCTGTCACCCGAACGAACTCTATTTTGTCACCTTCAATTGAACATTGGCATGCTCATACCTTCATACTGTTTTAAAAGTCTTAGTATGTCAGAACTAGAGTTGGATATGTGATATTGTTTTCTGATTTTTAATTTAAAGAGCCTCTGACACGCCAAAAAAAAAAAAAAGTTTTTTTTCATGCTAAACGTTGCAATTGCATATCAGGACATTACAAAAAAATTGTTTCACTATACAGTTGCGTAGTTTTTTTTTATAAAAAATAGAAATACGAGGCCCAATTCAAAGTTCCCGCCGTGCACTGTGACGTAACAGTGTACCGCAAGGTGTCGGGGCGGTCGGAAAGGAGGCATCGAGCTACGTCACTAATAGTGGGTTAACCGGAAGTCGCGTGAGTTTCACTCCTTGTGCTCTCCGCGACCGCGCCTAAGACTTTTTTTTTTCGTTTTATTATTCTGCTCTTCCTACGAGCGATCGTAGAAAACGAAGTTTCAGTTCCACTAGCTCTTTATACCTGCACCGTTGGTTAGTTTGCGTGCTGTAAAATTTGAGGACGAAGAGTCAGTGGATCGACGTGATGGAGGTCAATGATGAAAGCGTTGCGAGTACAAGCCAGTGTACGAGTGCATGCCGTCAGTCCGATGATACAGGACTATACTGGGCGCAAAACAAGCTATCAAGTTTTGAAAAAAAAATTTAGAACGCTCGCAGAAATTAGGATTGCTAGCATAAGACACGCCCGATCGCATTGTTGAAGGTTGAGACACCGAGGTCGTTGAATCATCGGATACTCTCCAGGCTGTAGATGCCTGCCGTCTAAAGAATACGAACTGGTGAGTGTACCAAGTACAAGTAAACGTCGAGCACAAAGTACGTATTTTGTCTAGAACATGAGTAGAACTTGTTTACTGGGTGCTCATGCGGCCGATGTATGTCTCTCAGAAATGCATGCAGTGTGATCTCTTCTTCAGTTGCTGAAATACCGGGACAGTCCCTCACACAGCACCTTCTAGGCATTGTAGTTGATCGCGTCAATTCACTGACTCCGCTTCTTCTACCTTTACAGCAACATTAAGCGATGAAAAGCAAATAAAAGAAACCTTGTCTGCTTGGATCGCTCGTGGAGGTGCGGAGAATAACAAAAAAAAATTTAAAAAATATTACACGCGCTCGCGGTAAGCACCAGGAGGGATACAACTCACGTGACTTCCGGCGATGACTCCCTTCTGACCTCCCCGACACCTTGCGGTACACTGTTACGTCACAGTGCACGGCGGGAACTTTGAATTGGGCCTCATATTTCTATTTTTTATACAAAAACTACGCAACTCTATAGTGAAACAATATTTTTGTAATGTCCTGATATGCCAATTCAACGCCTAGCATGAAAAAAAAAATTGTTTTTTTTTGGCGTGTCAGAGGCCCTTTAGGATTGTATGTGTTTAGTGCTAGAGTATTTGATGTGTGTGTGCGTGCCTTTTTTGTTTGTCTGTGTTGTGATGCACCACCGAGAAGGCAATTGGCTTTTGGGGGGGCATAAATAAATATGCATAACATAAGCATATTCATTTTCACCTTACAATTTCTGAATTTTATATACAGCAGTTAATATATTAAACGAAACTACAAGAAATTCAGTTTACATGACACGCAGACGTCGGAATAAAATTGTTAGTATAGTCTTAAATTTACCAATAAGTGTTAAAACGCTTTCTATTGTTGATCAAACTAGATCTTTTTGTTACAGAAGTCCGCTGTTCCGTCCCTCTGAAGGCGCATAATAGACTGGGCAGTCAATCCCACTGGTCGCCGTCCGGTCAAAGGCCAGGCAAGGAATTCTTCAACATCCCATTCCGCTTAATGAGTCCAAGCATTGCAACCAGGGCGGGACGTTGATTGTGTCCCCATTAATAACATTTACGGCCGCAAGCCGTTGATAAATTTAAGCGTTTCCAAAAGCGTGAATACCGGTTTAAGAACCATTTAATATGCAAATCACATGTCACTGCTCTAAACTAATTGAATATGCGCTAAAGTTTGGTAAGATATCTATACTTAATGCTACTTCTAATTTCTCGAACATTCCCCACTTTATGGGGCGGAGATTTGTGAAAAAAACAAAAGAAATTACTATAAAAGTAACTCACGGTTTTCACCCGAAAGCCGATATAATTAGACCTTGACTTCGTTTCTTACTCACGTTTTGTCTACGTTAGCTGCTGTTATGTTATTTGAAACAAAACATAAATGAAGTCGTCTTTTTATCACTCGTCTTCTAACTCGTCAGAGCATGACTGAATATAATTGTTCAGAATGATCTCCTTGCGTATTCAGTTTATAGCAGGTCTGAACATAGGCAACAAAGTTTCTGGGACTTAAACGTTTTTGATGTTTGCCTTTTTTTCAAGAAAACACCTAAAATTTGTCAAGACACATGGGCGCGTTGATTTTCGTGCATGGACTCTCTTCAGATAGTAAGCAGGTACAACCACTCCTTAAATGACGAGACATAGGTAATGACTTATAGTCAACAAGCTGGCATTGAGTAGCACGAAACAAGCACCACCGTACAATTTCAGCATTTTATTCAAAAATAAAACACATTTCTGTCGATATTATGACAATCTTGTCGGTATTTTGTTTTTAAGCACAGACTGGTGATACAGTGAGTGCCATGGAGCGTAGGTGTAACCAATCTTGTTTCATTGCTTCTGCGCAAAACTTCCAAATATTCACTCATGTAAAACACACGAAAGAACACACAACCTAATCCTTCTGAAGCTATCGCGCCTTGAGTCCATTGCTGTTAGCGCATAATATTGGTTATAACAAAATCACAAACCACCATGTCTTTTCTTCCTTCTGACTTTAGGAAGAGATCTCTAGCCACCCCCGACGAGGCCCAAGACATAAAGAAATCATATATGCCTCCCCGTCCTTCTTTATTTTTTTATCTTAATCCAATACACCGCCTTTTTCAAATGTTCAGAGATGCGCCTGCATAAGAACTTCAAAAGACTTGCCTTGAAATATTAATGTATACTTGCTTCCGAACACCTTTTTTTTATGACCGCTTCTTTATGTCTTCAACGAAACTCAATACTAAAACGAGACTGTCCTTACAGGAGAATTGATCCAACGCGCAATGTTTTTGTTGCACATGAAAAAAATTAATATATCTCAGGCAGACGCATGCGCAATTGGGCACATTTGAACAATAGAATAAATAAAGTACGCATAGTCCCAGCACGGACGCTCGATCCCCAACTCATGCACACCGCGGCAGAATGCCGAAACCGTCGCAACCTTTCTATACTACGTGAGCCGATCTATCTCTCGAACGCCAATCTGCCGCCCTTATTTCCGGTTAGAAATAAAGGCGGCAGATGGGTTATTGCGTTTGGGCCGTCGCCGTAAGAATACAAAACTAGCCCCAACCTCGACCCAGTTCTGATTACATGACAGGCACACATCACTACGAATTATATCAGAAAATACCAATCAGTGGCACCGTGGGTTGGTTTGATTAATTTTGATTTATTTCCCATAGTCTACAAACATTACTTCAGAGGTAAGAGACGCGTTTATGCCTGTATCGCTGTAGTAATTACGGGAGTGCCGTTTCAGCGGCTTTATCGCCATGTCGTTAACTTGTTCGTGTTTTTTTTTCTTTCTTTTTGAGTGTTGGAAATGTTTGTGAGTCAACGCAAAAACCCGCATAGCCATACGAAAGGTACTAAGGGGTTGAGGTACCTCTGGCCATGAGCAAAGACAAATCGACTGATCAACTTTCGTTTGATAAACTATACAACCTGCAGCCCGCTGAAAAAAAAACAATTGGCTGGGTGGTAGAGATCTACCTGCTTGTGCTGCACCCTTTTATTAAGAGTAGTAAGCTGGGCGAGTTGGTAAACGTTGAACATGGTTAAAAATCGCGCACAAAGGGACGAGGACAAACGAGGAAGGAACACAGAACACGGGCAGGCGCGCACTCACAACTCGGGAATATTAAGTGAAGAAAAGAATGCTGAAGCACAGTTTTTTACAGGGGACAACGGCACCAGGGGGTAAACTGTTCAGTCGCAGTCAAATGTTCTCAAGAAGGCAACTTCTTTTTCGCTCAAAGCTACCGACGGCTGTCTAACGCGGCGATCGGCCAGGCTCAAGATGGTGAACGCCTCGAGCACCTCGCGCGTTTATTTTGCTTTAAAGCGGCCAATGATTGATGCTTTTTTCTAAAGATGGTTTGCGCTTACAGGTCTTACAGTGCGCCGAAAGGTGACCTCCTACAGTGGATGTTAAAGAAAGACCGGCTACGAGAGCAAAAGTTTTCTTTAACATTCACTGTAGGGGGTCACCTTTCGGTGCACTGTAAGACCTGTAAGTGCAAACCATCCTTAGAAAAAAACTTCAATCATTGGCCGCTTTAAAGAAAAACAAACGCGAGGTGCTCGAGGCGTTCACCATCTTGACCCTGGCCGATCGCTGCGTTAGTCAGCCGCCGGTAGCTTTGAGCGAAAAAGAAGTTGCCTTCTTGCGAACATTTGACTGCGACTGAACAGTTTACCCCCTGGTGCCGTTGTCCCCTGTAAAAAATTGTGCTTCATCTTTCTTTTCTTCACTTAATATACCAGAGTTTTTCGTGCGCGCCTGTCTGTGTTCTGTGTTCTTTCCTCGTTTGTCCTCGTCACTGTGTGCGCGATTTTTAACCATGTTCAATCCTTTTATGACTTCCCAGACAGGATGATCCTGTGGTCCTTCATAAGCCTATCAAGGATTTTATCGGAATTTATACAGAGCAACAGAAATCGCGAACGTAATAAATGGCGTTGCTCATTACCATGTCCGTTAAAAATACCCCTTAAATATTGTAACTGATTTTATTGCTGCAAATGGCTCAAATGCGCTACGAGTCCTTTCCACTTTATCGAGAGCATGTAGATAGAAAAACATGAAAAATACTTTTTCAGTGCACAACATACAACCTACCTTTTTATACTTCGTCTCACCCTACGATGGACTAAAGGAAAAAGCTACGGACCACCAGATACAATCACGAGCCACTTAGAAATTGCGTATTGCGCTTTGATGCACGTATCAGTGCCCGCGTCTCGGATCACTGATGGGGATGGGCGGACAATGGTTCGAATCGAAATAGCACTGAGTGACTCAACAATTTTACATTGCCAAAAAGAGGCTGTTTGCAGTGTCGAAGCTATAGAAATGATGCAGCGTTTATGGGTTCGGAGCATTATTCGTCCACCCCTAATCAATGCTAGCCATGTCATAGTGTAGCTTGGAACATGATTGGACCTGGCGGCCCATAGCTTTGGCCTTTAGTCCATCGTAGGATGAGACAAAGTATAATAACTTAATCCTGAGGCGGTGGGATTAGGAACTGACCAACCACAACATATTCTCCGACTGTTCAAAAACGTGCCGTGGTTGGCATGTTTTTCTGCACGCCTCGTTGATGCATCGAGTTCTTACTTATTATGAAAAATCTAGAATTCAAAATTATTTTTCTATTCTTATTTTTACACTAGAGAATGCCACATGTCAATTAACTCAGTGCTATATTCCTCCCACTGAGCTACCCCCGCTAACTGCAGCATTTGTCCCAAAACACTTTTTTTTGTTGAGGGTTTTTTTTTTTTAATCCCGCGAGTTGGGTACATGTTGCAATCATGACGGAAAACAACAGTAAACAAATTACTTTATGCAAATAAAAATATTACAACAAATATTTGTGATCAATGGAAGAATCACGTAGACATAAATGTTTTTTGATCAGGAACGAAGAAAGACCGACATATCGCAGTTAATTTGTGTATCAATTAGGTTCTCCTAAACTTTCTCACTGAAGCACGAAGAGCACATTGGGAAATGTGCACGCCGTCTGCCGTCCTCATCAATCCAACGTGCGAAGTTTGCTGTGGAGTTCTCAGCCCACTCTTTGTTTCAATTCATTTCGCTTACTATCTTATTTTCTTGCTACATGTTTAGTGAAAGCATGTGTGCCGGCTCTGGGCTGTTACTCGTAAAAGAGTGCAATCAACAATAGCCCCCTGAATCTTTAGTTTCAACCATACTTGTATCCAACGTGTTTTCTACAAACTTACATGCTTGGGTGAGTGCCTTTGTTTACAACTTTCTGTCCGCTGGCTCGACGCGTTTCACTAATGCATTTTCTATTTCCCAAGTATTTTTCTTTAGTGGAGCGAGTGTCCTTTTCAGCGAAAACATTCAATTACCACTCAATCGTCTACTTGCTTGTTTTTGCTAAAGACCAGCACCAGTTCTCGTTGCACATCGTTAAGACCGGAGTCGAACGAAAAGAATGGGGACAGGACACACGTCTCAAACTCAGCTAACAACTTTTATTGAAAACATCGCTTATATAAGTCTTTTTCGCACTTACATCCGGACAACTGCGCACATCCCATGGCTGACCGTTCGGTTCGTCTCCGGTCTTAACGATATGAAACCTAAACCAGCTCGCCTGCTTACTGGCTTTATAACCAGCGCTCGTCCTGCTACAGACAGCTCGTAGGCGCGGCTTTTCTCTCGGCCAAAGCATAAAGTGAGATATTTCCGGCGATAAGGAAACTTATTATTGATGTCTGTGCGGAAGGTAATTTTAACTCCGTCCAGGGAAAGTAATCGCCAACGTGTTTCACTGTTAAAGAACTGGACGGGAATAAAATGTCTTTTAGTATTTGGATGCTGCGAGGATACGTCTTCGTTTTGTGATGCGGCATGGGAAGTTAATAATAGATTACCTATCATAGGTAGCGTCCTAACGCGTCAATAGTGTGTAATACAAGAGCTATTGTTGCCCTACTGTAACTAGTTTTTTTTATATAAATAATGATGATAACTTACGTAGACTAATTGAATGGGTGAATCTGTGTTACTGCATCCTCTGGAATCATCATCTTGAAAGCGAACAGTTCAATATAATTCGTAAAATAAGAATTGAGGAGCAAGTAACATTCCAGTTTTGCTTAAATTTTTTTGTAAGATATAAAATGTAATTACTATGCAAATTAAAATTAAGGAGACAAAAAATTAGAAAATACAGAACGTTACCAACAAGCACTTAATTTAATGTTTTACCACCGAGTTTATGAAATTTGAGATTACTAAGCTAGAGCGAGGACCTTACCCAACATTTTTCTTATATAAATAATACACCTCATCCTTATAAAACCGTTTTAAATCGGTGTTAACACTTTAAAAAAAGCGTACCATGATATTCGTTGTAAAATATAAACATTATATGCCCCCAATATTTCCTGCCGAGATCATCAGCCCTTTGCAGAAACTGTAGAACACGACAATAATCAATACCTGGGCATTGTAAAGAGCAAAATACGCAAAGTTGGTAAACAAAACCTCTGGAAATTGAGACCTACGAGTCGCAGGGAATGTAGTCGAACAAAGAACAAAAATGGCATTTGTAACCGCGCCTCACACGAGTTACAACGAGAGTAGTGAATACGCGAATGAGTAGGAAGCCAAACAGGAGCTTAAGCCATTTTATATGGCGAGTGTAAATAACGTTCGAAACTATATGATGCAGCATGAGCTATTATGACTCGCACCAGGACGTTATCGCTGGAATGTCGAATTGCAGGGCTAACGTCAGGGAGCAGAGGGGCGGCAGCGCAGGCCCTGCGTTTGTAAAATGAGTTGAATGAGCACTCCACAAAACCGGGAGTCCTGACCCAATACCACCTAGCAAACAAGGAGCCAGGAATCCCGTCAGGTGGAAGCGCCTCTGTTCTTCACAATTAAGGTTAGTGCTCAAAACCACTGCAACTGTAGAAGTGACTATCGATGCTTTATTACTCTGCCGTGACCCCAAATGTTTCGCAATTGTGTTTTACAATCCTTGGAAATTATGTTACTAATCCTATCGGGTGACGATAAGCTAAACCTCAATCCAGAAACAAGAACTGAAAAAAAAAATGATGGTCGAAATGCTAGAAAACCAGAAACAAATAAGCGGGGACGTTAAATATATTAAAGAAGATTAATCGAGTTTTAATAACGGAATTAATTAACTTACGAACACAATAAGGCAACCCGAGGCCTCGGCGAAGAAGAGTAACGGTAATATCCATGGTATTGAAGCACCGTTTAAAGTTTGGACGGAATCATTTTGTCGCAACTGGAGAAACTGCGAGAATTATAGGATCGCAACGGGAAATTTAAACAAATAAAAATATAACAACGAAAGTAGTTGCAGCAAAGGTTTCAGGATCGCTTGAGTTTTGACGGTGAATTCATTTGAACGGGTACACCGAATCGGGAAAGAACAATCTGACGAAATACAATCGATTATTATAAACTTCGCAGCGCTTAATGAAAAACGAAACTATTCCGTAATTGTAGGAACTTGAAAGTGTGAGGGATATCTATTTAGGACGATTATTCGCGTGTAATTAAACCAAGAAAAATTTCTTCGAGAAGGCGCGAGGTCAGAAAGGTAGAATGGCGCACGGGTGGAACTCGTAAATGATATAAGCTTCAAATAGTGGGTACATTTATTCTTGGAATGTTGACGAAAAGCGCTTTGTCAGGTTGCGCAGAGGCTGTTCAGATAGACAAACATAAAGACTGATTTGTTCAGAATTTAAAAAAAAAAAGATGATTTCCAACTTATTAATTTGAACACACACAGCCTGCTCCATAAAGTTGATGAACTTGAGCTGGAAGTAATACTATGTAGTACACATGTTTGGTAGTGGATGAAACGTGGCTAAATTCACAAATAACTGACACTAAATTGTTACCACCAGAGTATAAAACTGTCAGAGAGGCTAGAGAAGAGAGGAGGTGGCGTAGCATTGACACTTAAAAAATAATATTGACTATCTATTAATGTTAACCATCCGTAACCTTGAAAGTATTTGGTGGGAGATAAATATTTTATAATACGCATTTTGCGGTGGCTGCATTGTATAGGCCTCCCGACGGCCCTATTTCAGTTTTGGAATTCATTCAATATTACATTATGAATAACATTAACCTGGAAACAAAACTTACCGTGGCCGGAAGTTTTAACTTGCCTGGAGTGAATTGGAATGAGCTTGATACTGGGACGGTGAACGTAAATAATTGCGAGATATTATTCAATATTGCATTTGATAACAATAAAACTCAAGTTGTTAATAATTACACTCGAGAAGCTGGAAACGCTTAATTGTTAGATTTAATATTTTTAAGCAGTCATTTATCCATCTACGAAGTGTCTGTCCAAGAGGGTATCTCTGACCATAAGTTAGTGTTCTTATCTTTTAAAACAATTATATGCCGGGGACAGCAAAGACAATTTGTTTGTGTGACAGATTTTTCTCAAATAGACGACGTCAGTGTGTTAGACTAGCTCGAGAAGTCATATCATTATTTTAAACACTTCAAAGGGTGGGTGCCCTGAACTTTTTGAGGCCAAGTTGAAAGGCGATGCTCATTAATGTTTAGAACATTTCATACCTAAAAGGTGAAACACGTAAATAGGTCTAATCCCTAGGTTATTCATGATAGCATCCAGCTCAAACGAAAGATTAAACATAATCGTTCTCAGAGAAAAGATAATGAACAAAAATTTGCAACTTCTAACTCTTTTGAAAGAGCAGGTGATTGCAGATAATAAACGCTACTTCAGTCAGTCTTTGCCAAGTTTTATTAGATCGGTCCCACAAAAGATTTGCGTCACCTAAAACATTCAAAATAGGAATTTGATAGATTGTTGCGGATGGTGATGTGGTTACCAATCACTACGACGTGGCAAATAGGATTAATAGTTACTTTCATAGTGTGTTTGTTAACGATGGTACTAGTATAGATGGAGTTGTGTTTGATGAGACGAGCACTAGTAGTATAGAGGGTTTAGCTTTTACCGAGGCAGTAAAAAAATTGCAGTGAAAATATCCCTATTTTCACTGCTATTTAATATCAATTTAAAGAAGTTTATAGGGCCTGATAAAATACCAAATGAGTTCCTAAAAAAATATGCCAAATGGGTATCAACATGTTTGTTTTCGAAGACTATTATTTACTAGAATAAAATGCAGCCTCATAACTTTCGTTCGGATTGGCGAAGAGCTAGGTTTGTGCCATTTCTAAAAAGAGAAAGTAAACACAATTTTTAAAACTATAGTCCCGTATCTTTAACGTCCAGCTTTTTTTAGAATATCGTATCTTAAGCGCTAAACACTTTTTTTATTCATGCAAAAGTTTTTATTCTAATCAACATGGGTTTCGCCAAAACCTATCAACGGTCACACAACTGATTGAAACATTTGGCGATTTCGCTGCTTCTTCCAGCGTGCAAGGTCAAATTGATGCCGTATGTCTTGACCTATCCAAACCGTGTGACAGATTGCCTCACAATAAATTAATTTGAAATGTATTTTCCTAAGGGTGAATCATAGCATAATATTGTGGATCGGAGCATTATTATCTTATCGTGTACAGTTTGTAAATATTGACAGCGTCTTTTCGGGCGGATCAGCGGTATCCCCTGGCGTCACACAAGGGTCAGTTTTAGGTTCAGTTTTATTTTTAATACATATTAATTAGATTGCTGCTCAAGTCAGTCCTGATAATACAGTGCGATTATTCGCTGATGATCGTCTGATTTACACAAGGATTGAAACTGAGGATGACCAACTTAGATTAAGCGTGTCTCAAGTTTATTCAGGACCGGTGAGTAAAATGGAGAATGATAATTAATACGCAAAAAAAAGAGGTTTAGTCCGAATAACAAGTAAAACAAAAATTCGACGGGTCTTCGTTGGTTGAAGTAAACATGTTTAAATATTTAGGAGTCAAAATTTGAAAGGACATGAACTGGAGCGAATAAATTCATTATATTTGATGTACTGCAATTAAAATTTTGGTATCTGTACGATCTTCAGACAACTACGGCATCGGAGATCGAACTCTTTAATCACGCGCTGGAAAGAGCGTGAGCACGCGACGTGGTGCTCGAGCTTTGAGCAAAAAATAAACGTAAAAAAAATAAAGAAGTTCTTTTTCAGTCACGCTAGCATGGGCTACTACAGGGTTGCCCTCTAGCCACATGGAGCGAAGTAGAAAGAGGTGTTGCTATACTCCGTTTTATCTTATCTTGTACCGCAGCGAAGGCTAGAAGCGCGAGCTCATGGCGTTAGCAGCTGCCTTTAATGCATGAGGGCTTGTGCCGCCGAGATGCGCCCTAGAGTAAGGAGCTCGCGCTTGTAACCTTTCCTGCGGTACATGATAAGGTGAAATAGAGTATAGTTTTAGCAAACACCGAGTCACGTGATCTACGAGACACACTTTGTGGTGGGTGGCGAATCGATTGGCGTGACGGCGACTCCTTGCTGAAGAGCAGAAGATAGCGGAGCGTCATCCAGGAAGGCTGGCTTGACACGGTCCATGGCAGCGACTTCCGTTCGACTGTGTAAGTCGAGAGTCATGGTTTTCGCCGTAAGGCTGATAACTTTTAAAGGTCCGACGTAGGGCGAGGTCGAGCTTTTCTTTAAACCTTCTTACCTTAGGAAAGCGCGTGTGCACATTGACAAGTCCTGGCTCACAAAGACTTTCTGGGCGCTTTTTTTCCTTGTGCTTGCTTTTGCTTGCTATTGCTTGCTTGTGCTACATTTCATTTGCTAGCTTGCGCTTGCTTGTACTTGCTTACTTGCTTGAGAAGGGGGATCGGTGGCCGAGTAGTCTAGCGCACACCAGCTCGGAGCACATGGAGCGAAACATCGCGCTGCAAAACCCAGGGATCCTGGGTTCAATCAACACCCCTGCCCATTTCGATCTGGAGGAGCATCGTACCGGCATGTAGTCGTGTATCACTACTGCGTGTTGCACGTGAAAGACCCCAGGCTAGCGGTTGTATTGCACTGGATAAATTGCTCATCTACAGCTGGGAGACAAGTCGCCCGTTTAGGCAAACTAAATTATACGCTGTATAAACACACACATCCCGTTTTCCTTGCTTGAGTCTTTCGCGAGTTCGCTGTCAAAGAGGATGCCAGAGTGAAAAGGAGGGCGCTTCTTTGGATTTACCATGATGCCTTGCTCCCATCTACGGTTAGGGTGCTGAACGTCGCCTTCGGCTGCCTGCATTGACATATTTCTTGTTGTCCTCTTCGGCCTGTAGGCCCAGCCAGGCAGCCACTTTCCTGGGTCTCCCCACAAGAGATTTTTCTCGTGGCTTTTGGCCGGGTCATCTTCAGATGGCGGCAAAAAGAACACGTCGTCTAGTTGATCTGAGACCTCTGCAGGTAGAGATGCGATGACCTGGCAATAGCGCGCCAATTGCCATGTGATCCGCCTCAGATGAAAACGGGCCTCCACCTGCGTGAACCAAACTTGGGAGATCTTTTGCTAGAACACTGGAGGTCGGAGCTCAAATTTAGCGAGAGCGGAACTAGAGGATGCTGTCGCGTCACCGTCAGAGGAAGCTTTGCCGCGGTTCATGTTCGCGATGGAGCAGGCGTCCGCGGTGTATGAGCGGCGCTGTTCGAATTCCGAGTCACTAGATTTGTAGGAACGTCAGACCACTACGGCATAGGGAATCGAACTCTCCAATCACGCGCTCGACAGAGCGTGAGCACACGACGTGGTGTTAGCACTCCGAGCGAAAGGTAAATGTAAATTAAAAAAAAAAAGTTCTTTTTCAGTCACGCTAGCGTGGGCAACTACAGTATCTTTAGTCAAATCTTAAATATGCTCTACCTGCATTGTAACTAAAGGCGTACAGTGGCTGTGCAAGAATGACGGCTACTAATACCCTTGTTACACGGGCACACTTAACTGCAGCTACGCCAAGCCACTTTTAGTTCACAGTACTTGCGGACAACATTCTGCGGCGCTGCAGTCAAAGGTATGGGCGAACGTGCGCTTGAGCATCTTGAGCACCCATCAAAGCAGTGCACGCGCGCTCTTCACTTCTTCTAAATTAGGTGTCCGAGTGTATAGTGCGGTAACTGTGGTGCCGCGTAACAGCAGCTCAAGCTGAGTTAACCGCGGTTAAACGTGCCCGTGTAACAGGGGAATAACCCTTGCTTCGCGCAGGTGCTGACTGCAGTTCCTTTTATTATGTCTGGCCATTTGACGGCGAATTAACGCTCTCTTATCACTTGTAGCTGACGCTTTTTGTGGTAACAAAGCGAGAGTGCCACCAACATAATGCCAAGACATAGGAAAGTTTGTGCATCTCTGTGGCTTGAGCGCTTTTCACATATCGTCAACGGCACCGATAGATGAGTCAACGCCCTCAAACCCATAGAGGGTATAAATAGCCGCCTTTCCATTGGCTTTCTTTGTGGGCACGGTGACTGTGCAAAGGATGACAGCTACTATTTATCGCACAGGCGCGAAAGAATAGCTCTACTTTATTTCGAAGTAACAACGTCTGTTCATTCTTGCTGTCTTGACCATGGAGCCTTCCTGTTGTTTTGTGTACTATGTGCACAATAGTAAAAACGCTTCTCGTGTTCTGTGGACACGTCGACACCAACCCCCATCTTGTTACCTTGACGGGTGCAATGACTGATTAAAAAAATAAATAAACCAGCACACTGCAGTGAATGAATTACCATTGAAACTAGCCTGAAGTAAATCGAAATCATTAATTCTAAATTGATAACTGTACCGCAAAAGTACTATTCCTGGAATCCTATCTAAATATACTAAAGGAGAACTGTGAGGACACTGAAAACCGAAGGCGCCGCAATAACTTGCTATCTTTTGGAATGCAAGATATTGGCCGCGAAGACAACAATACTCTCCAAGCAAGGATAACAAGAGATGGCATAGAACATCACCCACAGTGAAATTGAAACTTTGGCACGTTCAGTGATATTGAAACTTTTAGATTTTTGTGACAAGACGAAAGTCCTGAGAAGCTGCCGAAAACCTAAAGAGCCAGCCATATCTATTGACGAAGTATTTTCTAAAAAAAAAAAAACGTGCGAAATATCCGAAACATGCTGGAACGAGCGAACCAAAACAAGATAGCTGGCTCTGTACAAATTAGGGTGGAAACGGTTCAATAGGTTTTGGCTGCGAAACAGGCGAATTCCTTTAGTTTTTGAATTGCTGGTTGACCTTAAAACCTATTCGGACACAAGATTTCAATTAAGAATCAGTGACCCATTTTTGTTTGATTTAACGCTAACTCGTTAGTTTTCTTTTAAGTTAACAATCAATACTTCTCTATGACCACTAATTGCGTTGGCTCTTTTTTGACCTATTTTGTGCTTACGATATTTTCCTTTGATCCTCTCAAAAGAAACGTCCGAAGCAACAAATGGAAAATAAAGTAAATACTTTCGCAGCGGGTTTTGTGTCTAAATGTAAGATCTGACGTAAACAACAAAACTTCACGATTTGCGATAACCGAATTTATAGCCTGGAAAAACTGCACTTTGAACGAAAATCAAATTTTCTTCACCCTAAGCTATTTATATAGAAAATATTAACCGTGTGCACTTAACACAACCCAGAATCGTAGAAAAAATATTAAAAACATATGTGTTCCAGTTTATTTTTACATGTTACTTGAGATCATCGTTTTCGTTTCGCAGTGCATACAATGACCGAACCATTGCAATTTACAAAGACAAAAGTTAATAAGCTAGCCTAACAGACAATTTCACCAGGGCGGTTTGTACTCGATCAATATGCATTTTTGTTAATCTTTAAGTAGCACAGGTGCAGATGAAAGTTTTCACCACTATAGTCAGTTACGGGTTAAGAAAATGTTTTCTGGCTGGGGAGGAGGAGGCAGACGAATGCTGAAGAGAGGAGGTGGTTTTCTCCTCTCCTTTCGAGCATTCCGTCTGGTTCCTCCTCCCCTGCCCTCATTCCCTCGAAAAGGTTTCTTAAGTGGTAACTGACTATAGTAGACACTATTTAGCGACCCTGACTGTGTGCCTTGAGGTAAGTGCATGATGGCAGCGAGCTTTCACCCGATTCCTTTCCCACCGTCAAATTTGCATCATTTTTGCGACTTTCTAGTGTGTAACGTACTTAGATGCTATTTCAAAAACGATTGATGCGCTTCTTTTGTTCAGTAATGCCTTCATGCGTCATGATCCCATACGCGTCAAAGCAGTGTATAAAAATCGATCGGTGGCCGAGTGGGCTAGCGCACACAAGCTGGGAGCGCGTGGAGTGAAAGCTCGCACTGCAGGACCCAGGGATCTTGGCTTCAATCCCCACCCCTGCCCGTTTCGATCTGGATGAGCATCGTATCGGCGTGCGGTCGTGTATCACTACTGCGCGGTGCACGTTAAAGACCCCAGGCTAGCGGTTGTACTGCACTGGCTAAATTACTCATCTACAGCGAGTGACTCGTCACAACTTTGAAATGGCTGACCAACTACACGCTGTATAAATATCCACAAAACCCCCAATTATTATGTGTAAAAAACAAAATATGTTTGTTATTTATTGTACCACGCAACGTTAGCGTAAAAATCCGTGTTTCAGTTTCAAGGCGATAAGGTACGTTCCAACTAATTGCTGCAATTAAACAATAAAATCATTTACAGCTATGAAACATTCGGGCCACGTCATTAACGCCGGGTACCGATGATTCACACTTTTAATAAACTTCACGCGAACAAAACGCTACTTTGTAAAAATTTGTAAAAATCTAGAATAAACTATATGTTCCATTATAAATAAAAATCATATCTGCTAATGATCCTTCGCAATTTAGCTTGTTTGAAATTGGGCGTGCTACCCTTACCATTCACTGTTTATTCTGCAAAATAAATTAAAAGAAAGCAGTAAATAAAGTTCGAACCACTAGAAAAACATCAAAAACGAAATATGTGACTTCTCAGCAATTTGTTCCAACAATCATTTGGATGGAAGAATGCAAAAAGGGAGTTGATGATCACAATCTGCATAAAATTATAGTCTGTCGTCGGCTGTTCTGTTCAGTAGGTAGTATGTTTGAAAATGAGGGTCTTTTAAACTTCGTCAATATAGAACCTCACTAATTGAAACGCTGTTTTATTTTAAAGTATCGGTGATAATTCGTGAATGCTTCCTTCGATAAATGTTAACAAAGCTAATGACAATCCAGAACTTTTGGAGATTCTCACTAAGAAAAAAAACACGATTATATAAACAAATTTTCTCGTGATAAGCATTTGCGCACTGTTTTTACTTCCTAAGGGTTGCAGGCTGCTAAACATTCGCAGCACACGCACCGCGGATCCGTATCCGCTTTGATTGCTCGATCATCTTTGTTTGTCTGACGCGAAACGGTCTTATTGAACCTTGGAAAGCTTATTCATAAACATGATTAGGCAAGGGTTTGTTAATCTTCACTTCGATCTATTTAGTGCACAATGCTGCAAAAAAAAAATAATGCGTTTTGTTTTGCAATGCTACATACAAGTCAATTATAATTAACGCTCCTGGAACCCAGTGCTAAGACTTTGTAGAATGTGTGCAAGTTTACATTCTTATAAAGAACGGAGGCAGCCAATCACGGTCAACAATAGAAGAATACCAGTTAATGACAAAGCTCAGAATACGATTAGGAAACAAAAGAAGGTACCCGTTTGAGCAAGGACAACAAACATGGCATCCTTATGTTATTTGCCACATCCAATTTTTTAGAGCCTAGTCGGAATGTTTGTAATATATATCTGGCGTGGTTTAGTGATCTTATTATGATGGCAAGATTTTTCCCGACATTACCACGAATATATTTTATACCATTTTGTGACGTTGGTTCGTGTTTTAGTGTAAACCGACATACGTTATAGTCCCGAGCTTGTTGTAATCACTCCAGGTCAATACAATGGCGGTATTAATAATAGCGTGGAACAGGAATTACGAGTCAAGAGGCCTGAATGCACTCAGCGAGGAGACACTGCGTTGGTAGGCATGTAGAAACTAGAGATATACGAAATGCCCTATCCATGCATTTTGTTCCTTGTCCTTTGAATCCTCCAAGGAAAAAACGCCAAGCAAGCTTTATCGAGGGAGCATTAACTATGTGAGCGAAGTGCCCTTCACTTTCAATTGTCAATTCGCATAATAAATACCTATGATACTGCCAATCATACCCAACAATCTTTTTGTAACGGGTATTTATTTACATTTACTCGGGAGTTATACGTAGCGTTGAAATTTAAAAGCGCTCATATATAAAGAGTTATTTTTGCGGTTATGCTGAAATGGTGACCGCAATAATGCTCCGCTAGGAAATAAGGTATTTCCTCCTACGAGAGGTGGTCTGAAAGTTTTGCAACTCGGCTATAACCAAAAATGTGACAGTGACGTCTCTATAACCGGTGGTTAGCTTAGCTCTCTAGCCAAACATGTTCATATTATCAAGACTTCCGGTTCCGCTTTTGGTCTGCAACAGTCAGTTAAACATGGCGTCCTCCCCCGATTTCAAGCTTGAGAACTGGAGCGTGATAAAGATCTTGTGCAAACAAGTGAGTTCCGCCAAAAAAATTCACAGTAGAATGATAAATGTGTATGGCGATGAATGCCCTTCACATGCAACAGTAACTCGGTGGTTCAACGAGTTTAAACGCGGTCATGTGGATCTGCGAGACGACCCATGGTCAGGGCGGCCAATCACTTCGAACGATTTGGATCATTCAGCCCGAGCACAGAGCCTCATCATAAAGAATCGCCGAAAGAAGGTGTCCGAAGTTGCTACAGAATTAAACATTTCGTATGGCAGTGCTTTCACAATCATTTATTACGTTTTTGGTATGTCGAAGGTCTCGGCACGATGGGTGCCACGGAACTTCTCTATGCAGGATCGACAGCACCGCTTGCATTCATCAAGGGAGCTTTTGAGCATCTATGAAAGCGACCCAGAACATTTTTTCGCCCACCTTGTGACTGGGAATGAGGCGTGGCTTTACCAGTGGGACCCCGAAACAAAACAACAGTCTATGCAGTTGAAGAAGTCGGGTCCCCCCCCCCCCCCCCCCCCCCCCCTCCGAAGATATTCATGACACGACGCTCGGGGAAGAAAGTGATGGCGACTGTTCTTTTGGGACGCAAAAGGGATACTACTGATTGATGATCTGGAAAACAGCAGACAGCAACAGGCGAATACTATGCCAACGTTCTCCGCAAATTACGTGAGGCCATCGTGGAAAAACGGCGAGGATTGGTAACAAGAGGCGTCCTTCTCCTGCACGACAACACCCCCGTTCACAAGCCTAGCGTTGCCCAGGCTGTCATTCGAGAGTGTGCTTTCGAAGAGTTTGACCACCCACCCTACAGTCCTGATCTGGCCCCTAGTGACTTTTTTTTATTTCCGAATCTGAAAAAAATACCTAAAAGAAACAAGGTTCGATGATTTCAGTGTACTGCGAACTGCCACAGAGCAGTGGCTTGACAAGCAGAAATAGGTTGTTTTTTTTTTTTTCTTTTTTTGCAAGGTGTCAAAAACCTTCAAGGCAAATTGGAGAATTGCATTAGTGTGCGGAGGGATTATGTTTAAAAATATTTTTTTTTTTTAAAGCCCTAGTAGGTTTTGTTATATGCGAGTTGCAAAACTTTCTGTTCACCCTTCGTACGTTTGTGTGACAAATGCAGCTTGGACAGCAAAAATGAGCATGCCGCCTCTTACGCCCACTCTCCGTATCCAGATCGCCTTTTTGCGTGGCGGCCGACGCCGCGCCGAGCATAATCTTATACGTCTATTTGTAACCCAGGTGCTTTGTGCTACATGGATACTTGGGTCAACTGCTGTTGTCGTGGGATTCGGTCAAGGCGCTATCACTGCTGACTGCCGATGGATTTGCCTGTATCAACAAGTTAAAATCGTCCTGCCGGATAATTATCGAAATGTACCACTGCGTCTGGAGCGAACCTCTTCATTTGTCGGGCAACCGGGAACGTCCCCAAAAATACTATTTTAACGCCCATCACCAACTGCAACACTTGAGGCTGACGCCACACCTAGCATAGTCTTACGCCTATTCCTTACCCTCGTTAGTTACTTAAACGGTTCTTCTTGCTTTAGATTTTCTAACCGTTGCCTTCTTGCGGTGTCGTGCCCGTACGACGTTGGTGAAATCTGTCGCAGGTGCTTGCAAAATGTCTGCTATTCATTTGCCGTTCTGTTTCAATGTGTCTGTGGGGACGTAGAACAGAAACCGAGACCTGATAAGAGCTCTGGACAGGACACGCAAAACGACTCTTGTGAATGTTCCACTGTTCTCGAGACAGTAATTCGTATTGAGCAAGGGAAACGGCATTTGTTGCCGTCATTTCATCATAAGCGGTAATGGCAGGTTAGTGTTGATACTAAGATGTCAGGGATTGAGGAGTGAGATACGAGCCTCGAACAAAGCAGTCCAGTTCCATCGGAAACCTTAGACAGCATATCGCAAAATATGGCTTTTTTTAGGACAGCTGCAGATCATGCAGAAAAGGCTGCGTAGAAACAAAATTCTTATCTTCGGTTTACCAGATAACCAAACTGAAACGTGAAACCAATCGGAGGAGTCTGCGGTGTCACATTGTTTAAAAACATTGGGCATAAAATTAATAAACCTGACATTGAAAGAGTACACAGAATTGGTCCCTATCAGGTCACCAAAAACATGCCTATTGTTGTACAATTTTGCCGCTTAAAAGACAAAGAAGCTATTCTTTCTTCGGGACATCAGCTGAAGGACACAGAGGTTACCGTGCGCGAAGATGTTTCTGTCCCGTTTCGTCATGCTCGCAGAAAACTCCTTGAATTTGCGAAGAAAATTCCAGCAGTTTTTGTCTTATCCTCTTAAATCTATATTTTCGCCACAAATGCAGTCATTCTGCCAAGAAGATAACTATATTGTAATTAAAGACATGCAGCCCCCATGTAACAAGTTCTGGCTCATCACACAGTTTCGCATTTTGTTGCGTTGCCCTGCGAAATAAACGTATTGCTGATTATTTGTCGAAGAATTAAAAACAAGGCTAATGCACTTGCTGGCCTCATTATCTGAGCATCAGTAACGCCGAAGTTTTCCCTTCCGAGTTTCATGTCGACAGACATGACCGTGACACGCATGGTGGAGGAGTTTTTCTTCTCGTTGATGAAAGATTTTCAAGCGCACCACTTGATAATGATGATAATGGATGTGAGACCGTTCGGTCCATCGTTATGTTTCAAAACGGTGAACATATTACGTTTGGTTCTCTCTACAGAAGTCCCGGTGGAAGCAGCCTTGTTCCTTTCAACTCCTTCTTTAAACAAATGCTGACCTTAAACACTAACGTTTTACTAGGCGGTAATTTTAATATGCTAAATGTACAGTGCACTGACAATACACCTGTACTGACTTGCCATTCTGCCCTTTTGCTTGAATTTAGTAGTATGATCGCCATTAATGGTCTCTATCAGTTTGCTCATTTTCCGACACGGCGTCACGGAGGTTGTGTTTCAACGCTTGACTTACTTGATTCAACCTCTTCTAACTTAATACGATCAGCCTTTTCTAGCACCTGGTATAAGCAACCATAATGAGTTCTAACTAAGGTGTCCTTTGGCCGGCCTCCGACGGTTGTAGCTCCCCCAGGAAAGCTGTACTCTTTTGAAAGAGGTAATTACGGCTTGACTATATAACACCTTGAGAACTACTTCGATGAATTTGCAGCCATGCGTACTTCGTTGAGTGTTGACGTCCTTGGGCAGCTATTTAAAAGCAAGCTGCTAACACTAATTGACTGCAATATGCCCTCTAAGATACTGTGGGCAGAAGAAGACCCAGCAAACCATGATTTACTGACGAGAAAAAGCGATTGCTGAACCAGAGATATCGCCTTTTTCGACGGTACTTGGATCAGGGTTGAGATGAACTTCCGACCAAGCTAGAAACAATAGAAAACGAAATTAAGCTGAAAATAAAATGTGCTAAGGTTAATTTTACTCTACTCTAAGTGGAAAGATTAAAATTACCCAAAGGAAATGTGTAGGTTCGTTAAATTCAACTGCAATAAATATAGTATTGTCCCGCCTATTTCAATCGCACAAGCTTATATCACAAACGACGCTGAAAAAGCTGACTGTTCCAATAGTTACTTTCAGTCCGTTTTCTCCGCACCCGAAAGACCCGCACTTCCTGAATCAAATTCCCGCATTTTTGAATCAATGCCAGAAGTTTTTGTATCCTATGAAAGCGTCCTAAAACTTCTTTCCGAGCTGAGAGCAAACACTGCCACTGGGTCTAGACTGCATTCCTTCTTATATCTTAAAATCTTGTGCACCTATTATCGCTAAATATCTTGTTGTTTTGTTCA
The DNA here is from genome assembly GCA_013358835.2 of Ixodes persulcatus. Taxonomy (NCBI): domain Eukaryota; kingdom Metazoa; phylum Arthropoda; class Arachnida; order Ixodida; family Ixodidae; genus Ixodes; species Ixodes persulcatus. The sequence goes on from JABSTQ010010685.1 coordinate 781,661, forward strand.
ATTTGTCTGTATCATTCCAGAAACTGTCCTTTAGAATGGAAAACGGCGAATGTTGTTTCAGTTAATAAAAACGGACCTTGTTCGCAGTTTTCGAACTATAGAGCCATTTTTCTAACGAGTGTGTGTTGTAAAACACTTGGGCTCATAATATATTATAAGATATTTCGCCACTTACAAGCGAACAATATATTCGTAAGATATCAACATGGGTTTATAGCAGGCTTTTCTTATCACTCACTTGATCGAGTTCTCCTATAATGTTTTTTTTTTTTTTTATTACGGAAACCAGGTTGACTGTATTGTGTTAGGCTGTCGAAAGGCTGTTGATACTATTTTCCAATCTTTATTTCTCCTTAAACTTTCATCGTTGTAATTGCCCGACAGCGTCCTTGAGCGGGTAAGAATTATCTGACATGTATCTCACAAAAGGTAGTCATTAATGGGTTTGAATCCCATTTTATTTTAGTAACGACCGGAGTTCCGCAGGGATCGGTTTTAGGTCCACTTTTGTTCTTAATCTGCATCAATGCTATAGGCTTTGACATCCCTTTTAATCTTAGGTTATACGCAGACGACTGTTTTTATATAGGACTGTAAATACCTAGGAAGACGCCACTGCTCTACCGGTCGATCTTAATAAGATAATCTCTTGGTGCCACACATGGAGAATGACGTTCAGTATTGCTAAGTGCAGTTGTATCCGCCTTAGTTGGAAACACCTTAATATGAATACGGACCTTTATTTCGATACTGAATAAATTGCTGTGGTCACGGGTGTGAACTATTTAGGTGTTATATTTTCCTCTGGCCTAACCTGGATTAGCCACGTTGACATGGTAAATATGAAAGCCTGTCGTGTCCTTAATTTTACCAAAAGAAATTTCAGAGGCTCTCCTAGGGTCATTAAAGAACTTCAGTACATGTCTAATGTGCGTTCTATTTTAGATCATGCTGCAGTGGTATGGTATGCTTACACTAAAACAATAATTATTAACTAGAAGCGATTCAGAATCGAGCTGCTCGCTTTATCCCAACCACTTATAATTTTAATGTTAGCGTTACTGCATTAAAAATAACCTGTCATGGGACTCCCTTGGATTACGTAGAAGATAATCGAGGTGTTCGTTTTTATATCAAATATCGCGCGAACGGGTTTGTATCGATAAATATAAATATTTGCATGCATCTGCCTTAATATCCTGTAGACTAGACATATCCGGAATGATACGCAAAATAAAATGCGGTACATTAGATTTTAAATCAACATTTTTAAGTCATCCTTTAAATCCTTTTTTTCCGCGTTCAATAAGTCAATCGAAAAGGCTTCCGGATGCTTTGGTTACCACGAACGTTGAACCCTTTGAAGGTGCACTTAAGCAGTATTTTCATGAAAGCGCGTTATGGTGGTTTTCAATGTAGCTTATATATTTATTTTTCATGTGTTTGGATATAAAAAAGAGGAATGATAATTGGTGATGTTTTGTGTGAATACGGTGTTTCGATAATGCAATGTTAATGAATGTTTTTGTTGCTTGTTTTGTGTGCTACGCTGGTGCAGCGTGCCTTGCTGGTGTAGCAGATCAGTGATGTGTATTCTCTACTTGTGTATGTTAATGTGTAATTCACCCCTATGATAATGCCACATAGGCAAACCGTAAGTAAGAAATTAAAAAAAAACGTTTTTTTGCTTATTGTCATTGACTGCAAGCGCTCCGTGAATCTCGTGTCTGGCCCACAGCTTCCTCTGCAAAGACGTGCACCAGCAGGCTTTTTTTTCAGTGTATTTCAGTAGAATACACCCATATAATTATGTGACGGTAGTAAATAATAATCTGCGTTGAACGCGCACTATACACTCTTCACCCCGACCCTAAGTGTGCAATGGAAGTGAAGAGCTCGTTGGACCAGTCAACGACTTCCCTTTATTCATCTGATACCGCCCTCTGCTCGTGATATGGGCGGGAGCGTGATCACGCGTCTAAAGGTAGTCGCACGACTGGTTCAATTCGCATGCAGCTTCTACCGCACTGCCAGATTTGGCGTGAACAGAGAATGCAAAGAGAAACCGAAGTAGATGAGGATATGAGAGCGTGCGGTAGCGTCATGGCTCCGAGCTCTGGCTTGCAGGAGAGTGGGCTCACGCAAAGGATAGCAGCTTTTGATTCTAGCAACTGCCTCCCTCCAATCAGAGCGAACAAGCAAGTCGTCTAGCGTTCAAACGCAGGCGTTCGGCGTTTCCCTTTTCAACGCCAGACCCAGCGCGAGGAACAGACGACGTTCTTGTTCGCTCGGATAGAGGGGAGTCAGTGGGGATAGACAAACTCGTCTAATCTTTGAGACTACCCACTGTCCTTCGAATCAGAGCGCAACGTTATGGCACCACCACACGCTCTCTCCTCCTCCTCTCCCTCAGTGTCTCTCCGTATACGCTCAGCAGATCATTCCTTCCGAAACAGAGTAAAAGCTAAAAAGAACGAGAGCAAGAAAACACAACGAGTTAATTAGCAGATTTGGACCGTCGTCACCAAGTGTAGAGTCTTTGTTCCGGGTTGCTTGGAACGAGGTCGCTGTTCTTTTTCGACTCGCGTCCCTTTAGTCTTTGTTCAGCTGTCTTTTTTTTTTCGATGTTCACGGTACAGCTACTAACCGATCACTGTGTTCAGCTTTTTTCGATTAAGAGTTTACTTTGGTGCCCCAGGCTTTCTTTCTAACTACTGCAATCTTTCCCGAGACTAAGGTCAAATCCCTGAGGAGTCCCTTTTGTAGAGACGGGAGTACTTCAACTCCCTAGTGGTGCTTTCTGCCTTAACAAGCCCGGTGCGTTCCTTTGTTTTTGTTTGTTTATTATAGCGGACGCACAGGCGCCCACACACAAGTGATGTGAGTTTTTTGTTTTGTACCTGGCGTGAGAGATACAAAAAAAAAATGAAATACGTTTACAACTCCCTGTATTGCCAAATTAGAGCGCAGCTGTTGAGGAGGAGGAGGGGAGGATACGGAGGGGGAGAGTATGTTACTCCTCCCCTCCTCCTCTCTTGCTCCCCTACCATTTATCAAGAACTTTTCGCTACAACTCCCTCTAAATTCAGCGGAAAAAATTACTGGCTAAATTTGGCGGGGAATTCATTCCGCTAAATTTAACGTGGAAGTTCTTTTCCTAAATTTAGCGGAAAAAAATTCCTTCCTCTGCCTCCCTCGTGACGTCACTCGTGACGTCATTATGGGAAACGTCCCATGATGCAACGCGAGGTTACGCCAGCGCCGACGCCGCTCAATCCGGAAACAAACGCCTAAAAGCTGCGCACTAAAAAAAAAAAAAAAACGCTGCTTATATGGTAAGTTTTACGAGCACCGATGATCGCTCTAGTCTCGCGCTCTTGCCAAGCATCGAAACTTTCGAGCGCTTCTGAGTATTATGGAATCAAATTTGCTACTATTGGTGAGATTTAGCTGCAAGGGTAATATTTATTATATAATAATAAATATCACAGGGCCAAAATTATGATGCTGCAGCTATCTTCAGGTGCGATCCAAGGCCCGAAGGGTGCACATGTGGGCCTGCGTTTAAGTCCCAACTATTCGGGAGAGAGAGGAGACGGGAGGGATGTTTCCCTCAAATTGCATGCTGGAAATGTCTGCAATTTAGAGGGAGGAGGGGGGGGGGGAATGACATTATTGCATGGGGGGGGGGGGGGGGGGGCGAGCCGCATTCTACTCAGAACAGCAAAGGGCGTGCTACAGGCAGGGAGAAACGAAAAGCGCTCACCACCTTAGTGCACGGACTGACCTTTGCTCTCAACGTTTCGAACGAGCAGAATATAGGCACATCTCGCTAACAGTTTATGTTCACGAAATCTTAAACGGCTGTTGCATAATGGGACTAAATTCACGCAATCAGGATAACGTTCAGACGGTGCCTTGACGTAACCAGGTAAACACAATGCCAAATCAAACCAGGTGATCATAATCGTTCGCAAAGCAGGGCCTCATAATATGCATCTACGATATTAATTGTATTTCCTTACAGTGAAAGTTTAGGTGGCACCCGCCTAATAAGAAATATGGGATAAATATTGGAGTCAACATATGGCTAAGAACGTTTGCGCAACTGCCGTTCAATCGAGAGCTACAGTATCGCTAAATTTTAAATAAATAAACAAAATATTGGGCCTGGTGGCCTCCAAACGCCGTCCAACTGAAACACGGGTAATGGGTCTATATTCCTTAATAAATTAAGGCGTACTCCCTCTGCGAAAACTTCTCCCGATAACGCACGCGCCATGGCTTCCAGGCAACGGCTTTCACTCTTTGTTTTGTTTTGGGCCATAAAAGACCCCAGTCGCCCTTCGTGTTTAATATTGCAACCTGCACGGACGACGAAGCGTCTGGCAAAGCTGCTAGAGAAGGTGGGTTCGCTAAGCAGATTACTTACCGATGTGAACGGCGTGCCTTTTGGGAGTTGTAAAAAGCTCTCATGACACCTACAGTATTACATATTTTATGCGGGTTCGAAGGCCGACATCTGGTAACTATGGCAGGTCAAATATGCTGAAAGTGTTCAAAATATAACGAGAGACTCTTTGTCGCTTTTTTTCGCCAGAATTATTATGGCAACCATATCACTGCGGAACAGACACGAAATAATCTAATGAAAAACAAGCTACGTAAATCTGCTTGACAAATAGCGTTTTGGTCCATTATTAAGACTAATGATGGGACTAAATACCTAAAACTTGGATTCAGTCTGAGTCGAGATTTTAAGCCCTTTACGTCAAATTGTTGGTGGTTTTGACATTTCGAATGATTTCTTCATAATGCACATGCGCTTTGTGTGAGAGATAATAAAGCAAGAATTGAGCGGTCCTTAAATTGTTTGTAGAAATGGAAGTAAAGTCCATTTATTGTCTTGACTTATAAGAAACACATAAAATTTAAAAAAATACTGCCTTTTAACAACAACGTCCGGAAACATGGTTATAAGGCACTGACATCGTGTGCGATGGCACTGTCAGCCATTGAAGTTCGCCCTCGACCAACTAAAACTGAGGGTATTACTGCCCGTAGCTTCGCATTTGTGGAGATGAGTCATCTATCTCTGTTCGCTCTTTATTTTAAGTATGTGAAGCTCGAGAAACTCGAGGCGATTGAAGCAACTGCTCTCTACTGAAATGTTAGGCTGTGGTAGTTTCAAAACGAGAGGAAGTGTGTGTGTACAGTCGTACTAACATTACCTGCATCACCCCTAAGGTGTCTCGTCTTATTCACAGCTCATTGTCTAAGCTATACTGCCAACATGCTGCTGTGCAGTATGTCAATACAATGACTCATTTATATGCCCCTTGTATAAAACAGTTGCCCAGGTTTTGAAATCTTTCTAAGTTGGCGTATAAAAATTACGCTACAATTAGTTGCAGCTGTGCTAGAACTTTATTGATATTTGATTAAACGTAACCCGAATGCATTCTAATGTCTGACAGCAGCTCCATAAATCTCACATCTGCCATGAAGATATTTAAGGACTCTTAAACAACAGTCGATGCATCATAGCTTTCAGTACGTAGACTAACTTACTAGAATCCATCTGTTTATTTTTAGGTGCAAGTGAGACGTCCAATTCAGCTGTTTTACACCATGCTTTAAAACTTTCTATATTCTTTATGAAATGCAAGATGCAGGCGTGGCATGTTACATTCATGCAATTATTTGCAAGGTAAATTCATAGTTTCTGTCATTGGTGAATGTGATATCGCAACAAAACTTCTGACTTGAAAAGTTTGCGTTTCAGTTATGAAACAGGGCTTCGACTACCCGGGTTGACCTAAAACGCCAACGTAAAATGTGAGATTGTTTCTACTTCACAACCGCAACAATATTTTATGGCTTATCTTTGCTGCAATGATAAGTATGAGTCGCGCAGCTTAAGCTGAACTTTCAACCTCGGACATATACTTTTTTTAATGAATTGTCACCTTAACTAGCACTTTTGCTATCTAAAGTAGATGTTAGTAACACAATCGACTATCGCACGCAAACAATTCAGGGCTAATACAAGTCCCAAAAATTTGGTGTGCACGCTTCGTTGACCAAAAAGACTAAAAGATTGGTACGTATCGGCAGGCCAGAAGCACTCCCGACACCCAAAATCCCCGGGGCATCAGACACGCACAGGAGCCCACGGTACTGTCCAAACAAGACGCGTCGCTGTCCCACTTCGTACCCTTCCCCGCGAACGGGCGGCGACGTCGAGATGAATAGTGGCACGTTCGCTCACCGACAACGCTGTACGCTCGCCAAACCGGCGACAGATAAACTCTCGGACGTCTCACCTGAGTCGTACGAGAGCCGCGGCGAATCCCGTGTCTTCCGCATGGAAGGCTCCCTGAAAGAGAGGACGCACCGCACGACGACGTGTCACTGTCGACGACGTCCGTGCCGAACACCCGCAGTCGCCGCAAATCCAAGGGAAGGCCGTATCCGAAGCATCCGCCCTGGGGAACACCGGGAACACGGATGGGGGAGCGGCGGAGCCGGCGGAGCACTGCCGCTCCATCCCGACAGGGGAGGGGAAGAGGCGACACACTTTCCCTCTCTCTCCGCCCTATTCCCTTTACCAGGAGCACGGATGGGGAGCTGCGCTGCCTGTAAAGAGGAGGGAAGGATTCGACGCCCTTTCCCTTTTTGCAGTCGCACTCCCTGTCCACCTTCTCCTCATCATTCTCCTCTCTTCCCGAGACCAATGTAGGTCACGTGGTCAGCGAGGGGGTTGGCCGCCTTCCTCCGCGCCATCTATCAGCGGCCCGGAGGAAACCCCCAGGTTTGATGGTGCGCTACGAATTGTTAGTTATTTTCTTCGTAATAATTATCGTTATTCCCTCATTTGTTTGTTTATTCGACCCGTGCCTGTGTGCGCGCGGCCGTGGTTCGACACGCACGGCCGTGTGTGCTTTGGGGCAAAAGTGCTCGTTAACGGGTTTCGTGAAGGGACACTCTCGGGGACGATAAGGTTCTCTCCGGTCATTAATCAGTTGAATCGGAGCTGTCTGTACCTGATTCTCCGAAGAATAGGCGCACCCCGAGGTTGCACAGGGAGTCTGGGGCCATCAACGAAACAGAAACAAGGCCACGAGTGCGGTAGAAAGTTTTTGTAGCGAAGGCTATTTTACGAAGATATGAACATAGAGGGAGTGAGTTCATGAATGCCTGCAGTACTGGCACAGCCATTTAATATACTGATGACATCAAGATAGTGATATAAAGTTAATAGTGGTCGCAAAATGAAAGGTCGACAATACTTAGTTCTAATATTAAGTATTATATGAACGCAAGGGATGTTTTGGAAGAAGAATATGTTCTGTGTACTGCCCAGATTCTCCAGTGAGTCATTAGTCGTAAATAAAAATGGCGTATATCTGACGTTTCTTGGTGATCGCTTCAGTCCCCTGACACGGATTCAAGGGAAGGGGCTGTATCCTCTTCTAGTGGCACACGGAGTCCTTTTTAGTCGAACTCAACTGTTTTCGGAGCTTTGGCAATCTACAACCAGCTCTACAAGTATGAAAGATTTTTCTATTCATAATAGACAAGAGATTTCATTACAATGTACGGCGGCTGACTTAGCAAACTATGTGCCCACAACACGATGAATCGCTATTTTGACTAGCATGACTGCTCTCCTTAGCAGCTTGTTCAAACAAAGTCAGAACTGCATAAAAGCGGTGATAGGTGAACCGAACGAACACGAATATTTGTCAATACACAAAGGGTTTATTGAACAGTGAAAGTGATGCGTTAGCGTACGTACGTGAATACCACAAAAAAAAAGTGAAATATACAATGCTAAACACTGAATTTTTCCTCTCGGGGTCGTATATGGCGCAATCATCAGGCCCATAATATACACGCGAGGAGGGTTGCTGCTCGGCATACCACCATGTGATGAAAACTAAAGCAAATTACCACCAGCCTTAAATTTATTTTCTAGCATAAATATCCAGACATATTTCCAACAAACCCGAATTAGAATCCGTTAAAACGTCCATAAGACCCGGTAAAGCTGCAGCGGCGAGCTGCTGGCTCTTCACCAGCTGGGATTAGCAGATCCGTCACCGCGAGAAGGACAGTATCGTAAGAGCAAGAAGTGAAAGCACTTTTCAAACGTGCTTTTCTAAAGGCTGTGGGGCAAAATCTTGTACCGTACTACTCATTGCCTGCTGAAATGCAGAGGCATTTTGACTTCATCGCCTTCTCGCCGTAGAGCACTGCCGCTAAGCCTCGCGGGCGTAGAACGCCGATGAAGTTAACCAAGCACCGTGCCCGCCGCGCTGTTCCGTGGTCGGACGGCGAAGGGCAGAGTGCTTCAGAGCGCACTGAGAGCGAGAAGGACCCTCGAAAAAAACCAACCGATCCCGTTACCGGAATTCGGTTCTACCTCCTGATCTCCCGCGCGCCGAAGAGAGTACTCGATTCCGCAGGTAAGGCACTGCTCAAAATCGCCATATGCTTTACGTTTCACAAGTTGTTTTATTTTTGTTTGTTGTTTGTTCTTTTTAAAGCAATGCATTTGTTTGTACTACACAAAAAAGTCACTGTGGTGAACTCAAACTGGTAATCGGGTACAAGGGAGACTAAATCAAATTGCCATTGAACTTAATGTTACATTATGCAAAAAGTACAAACAATTCATCGAAACCTACCTAAGAAAAAGATAACTTTGCCTAAGTACTGCGGCAAATATTGCTACTTTCCTTTTCTGAGCATTTTGTACTCTACTCATACACTTTATAGAGTCGAGTATGAAAACAATTTTATTATTCCTCCGTAGCCCATAAAATACTCTTTCGAGTATTTTATGTAAGCCTGCATTTATTGTGATTTCTCTGTGAGAATAAGAGATTGGCGTTCCATTTGCTGATCTTTTGCCCACTGGTAGCACATAAAGCTGCCAGCACTGCACTACTAGAGCGCAGAGAAGCTTAGGTTTGGAGAGGCTCCTCGCTCCGTGAAACTGTTGCGGATATCGCGCCATACCAAGCAGTGCCAAAAAAAAAGTTTATTTTTTTATATTTTTATACGTTACGATGTTTCCTAAAGCTTAGTTTCTTACCAAGACACTCTACGGCTTTAATGAAAGATTACTTCTTAGGCAGATTAACAAATCAACCAATGAAAAGACATACTTCACCTCAATCTTCAACAGGCTGAACTCATTGAACGTATCTTCGCAGCAATCATTAAGGCATTAATAGCAGTGTATTTATTTATTCAGTGAGTTCTGTAGTGACGAAGGGAAAATATAGCAGGAGAGTGGTCAAAATGCGTCATCACTTTGAAATCAATACATTCTACAAAAACTGAAAACAATACAAGCATTAATAATAAAAACAGCATGATATTGGATAGCATAAGAAAGCAGTGAATAATGACGCTAGTTTATAAAACATTATAAATGAGAAGTCATTGGAGAGTTTTGAGACAACTACTGGGTAGCCCTTTTTATTCTTCAGCTGTAGGCAAACAAACGAGCATTTGAAAGCCTCACTTGAAATGTTGAATGTTCTTACTATGCAAGAGTGATCCCACAAGATTGTGTAGGCACGTACGCGCTAACGCCACAATAAAAATTTAAACGAAAGTGCACTTGCCGATGAAAGTGCACTTTGAAAAGTGAACTTTCAATATTATCAGTACATGTACAGATTATATTTCGTCTTCCCCTCAGGAGCATATTTGTCCTTGATATCTGTTCTTTTTCTTTTATCTGCGTCATTTTTGCGTCGCGCAGATTTTTTGTGAAAACACGGCAAACAGAGAGTGGCAAGAACCTGCATATTTATGCTTTTTGTACGTGACTTCGCAAACTTCCTCTTTGGGCTTTATTTTTGTCTTCGGCACAATAGTTTTTTTTTTCGGTGGTTTACAACATTCATTTTTTATGTTGGAGTTTGTTTTGAGAAAGTGTCGAGCAAACCAAATCATGAGGCGCATATGTTGAAGCGTATAAAATTACAAAAATTCAAAAGTAATAAAAATGAAAACCTCCTGTCGCCTCGTCCTTTTTTTCCCCTTTCATAGAGGATCTTGCATTCACTTCAATCGAGGCGCCAAGTCAAGAGAGCAATCTTCCCTACACCTCTGACGCTTTTTTTTTTGCCTGTTTCTGTGCGTTTCTCCTTTCAGTAGCTGACCCAATTTGTATATGTGTTTTGGCACTTTTTTTTTGTATCTACCCCAATTTTTTACTGCATTTTGTCTTCGGTGTCAATCCTAGAGTCGTTCGATGCAGACTGCACGTGAAAGCCGCCAGGATTGTGAAGGTTCCGTAAACGGGATCAAGGAGAACGGGAAAGCCACGTCTTGTTTAATGATCTTTCGTCTTTCCGAGAGCCAGAGACGTCACGTTTTCGGAACGTAAAGTACAGGCGGCTCTTCTCTTAGAACTGTGCCGCCCTCAATAAAATCCAGACGCTAGTGAATGTCGGCTATATCCTCTTTTCTAGTTTTTGTTCCTCCATCAGTTGGGAGAAGACAGGAACTTAGTTTGGCTCTACAGAAAGAATGCCACCTAGATTATTTGAAGGAGCGCAGATCATAATCTCAGAGATAAGAAGCGACGACTTCAACCTTGCCCGGGATGTCTTACTTTCATTTTATTGCAACAGGAAACTTTGTTTCGCCGTAAGTCGAGGCGAGGCCGACCCTACAAGCGGATGGGGACAATCAATGAGCGCTAAGACTGCACCGTAACGGCGTTCGACCCATTTCTGTGTGTTTGCTGTGACATGCTAAACCAATCAAGGGCAGAGACTTCGCCGTGACCTTGCGTTTTAGCACAGATTATGGTTATGGGAAAGATTTCATGCAAAAAGTGCCACGCTCGAGTTTGCACGAAAACCTGTTGCACGCAAGCGAAGGCAGCATACTGTATAAAAAGAGAATCTAAATCATAATTAATCATTTTCACACAAAATCAGGCGTAAATAATTAAAACAATCCACAATCAACCGTGGGCTTAGCGCAACGTTACTAGAACAACTCAGTTAGGAAACTGCCATAGAGCCTGCTTTCAACAAGTGGCTTTGATCTGTACTCGATAACCGAACTAATAACGATAGCAATGCCGCCTTTCTCCCGCAGCGGCCGGGGAACTGCACGTCTGCACGTATCGGTTTAGTTCGAGGAAAAACACGCGTTACACGAGTACTTAGAAAACATTCCGGTACAAATAAAAGGAAGAAACGAGACGTAGTGTGTTGTTCCGAAGGAAGCTGCGCAGCTTCGCAGGCAGCTCCGTATGAACGGTGTTCTTGTTCAATACAGAGCTGTACATATAAATTCTTCACTTGTGAAGCTTGGGGTTTCGTAATTCAGGGCAGCTCCGATTCGGGGTTTTTCGATTTTTATGAAACATGTTCGGGGGATAATTATTTGTGTTTATTCTTATTTACCGAAGAACACGCAACTCTACTCAGACTCATAGTTCAGGGTGAGAACCCAGTGACCACAGGCCTCTTTTATACACCAACTCAACTCTGTTAAGTCACACCGCGGTGGTGGCGCTTACGGCTCATTTCCGGTCTGGGGTTGTGTGGGCGGAAATCGCCATGGGTTCCGGACATTGCTGTGTTGCTTTGAAAGAAACCAGACTAAAACCTGCCTTTTGGTATAAACGTCGCCGCGTTGGCTGCAACAAAAGAGCCGGAAAGTGTACCAAGATAGTTTTCCCGTATTATCTGCTTCCCCAGTTCCTCCGAGGACATGTGAAGATGCCGTGAAAAGGCGAAACGAGACGCCGTCAGACAGCGATTACTTACAAGGTAAGCATTGAGTTAAATTCGCTGATATTTGTGATTGTCAAATTTATTTCTAGTGTTCCAACTTGCACGCGGAAAAACCGCCCAGTTATCCGGACCACCCGCTCACCACGGTCAGTACTTCTTCACGTTAGTGGCGTCACTAGGGGGGGGGGGTCGCGCGATGCCACGAGAGGTGGGTGGGGGTGGGGAGGGGAGAGGTTCGCGGCGGGCCACCATCCCGGGTGCCGCTGACCATAGTGACTCCACTACTTCACGTTCAAACGACTGTCTGCTTGGTCAAACTGTTGTCTGCGCGTTTAATCGACAGCGGCTCTTAGACTACAAGTTGACACGAAAATTGCGTTAAAAAGTAAGTGCGGTCCTCAAAAGATTTTACATTTAAAGGTTCTTTGGGGGGTAAGTTGGCTCGGTGTAAACAGCAGATGCAAATGGGGGTTTGGTCATTGTTAGCGGTTGCCATCACCGGTAACCGTATGCACAGGTCCGATTCTGCTTGCGATTTTTAGTATTGACATCGAGCCTCATTGTCACCGTCTACGCTTCTTCTTCAGCCCGACTGATGTCGGGACTAAAAATATCAAGCAGAACCTCATCATGTGAATCATGCTTTTAGCGTCCATTCTGCGTCGTTCCGCGCTAAATGAATCGCCACATGTTACATTATCCACGCAAAGTTTTGGTGTGTAACGAGCCTCGTTCATTTCACTGAGCCCAGTAAAGTAGTCATACATTGCTTAGATGATGTAGAATCAACAATTCCAATGCGAGAAAAAGCACAGGGACTTACACCGACGCCGACAACATCGCATTTCAGTGGTTTGTTGATGGGATAGGGGGTGCTTTGTGCTCACACCTCATCGCGCATGCGCGGCGCCGGTTGCGTTCGCTACAGGTGCTCTTTTTTGTTTGCAAACATGAGTTTGTGTACAAAGAGAAGAGGAGTATTTATAAAAGAATGTGAGTAGCGATAATAAGTAAAAGAAATAACGTAATCAATCATTTCGCTAAAAATATCGAGTCTTTCGAAGTCATAGCGTTTTTATTAATTATTATAGGGTGTATTTACTGGGCACCATATTTCATTGCACTGTTTAGAGCTCATGCTTAGAACAAGCTCACAATATTAGGCTGCTAATACTGTTAATCTTGACAGCGTGGAATACACGTTGCAAAAGAACTGTGGAAGCTCGCCGCCAGCACGCGCTCAGCAGTCGTGCATACAGCTATTGCCGACAGTGAGCACTCCCTAAAAAAAGGTATTTATTTACTCCATTATTTCTTTATTTATGCATTAATAAACAAACAAATAATGAATGAGAAAATAAAAGATATAAAGATTGCTCCGTGGAAAAAAGTGAGAATTAAATTAACAAATAAAAATATATGTTATCTCCGCCATTTGAAAGCATAAGTTATACCGTAACCCTCTGGGCCATATAACTTATAGTATGGACCTCAACAGGCAATGACGTATATAAATTGTTGCAACGAAAATTATCAGAAAAATCGTCACCCCGCCTGATATTAAGTGCACCGGCGGGCCGCGAAATACCGAGTTTTCCGTACAGAAAGCACGCAAATGAAAGAATTGCTTGCTTTGTAAAGCTGTCGCCACGTGGCTCTATGTACAAAGCTTCTTATATGGGACGAAAATACTAAAAGACAAATGCAAGTGACGCATTCTGCCCCAGGACAAATCTATAGGCGTTTCGATGGCAGAACTGACGTTGGGGCTTTAGGTTGCACCTAGGTTGCACCTAGCCCCAGGCTTCAAAGCTCGATGCCTCTACCTCGAATCTGGACATCTTCTGAAATCCGACATTTGCTTTATTTTTTCGCTAGTGGCTCGAAGAATGGAACAATTTGATTTTCACACTGGCGTGCCATTTAGATTTTTCGCCGGTTTGGAGCGGGGGAGCCGTTCGTTGCTAGGGGCTCAAATACTATCGGCGTGTTGACTTTGCAGGGATCAGAACTTTATTTTTGAGCCAGCATGCTTTTATTCGTTGTTTTTTCTCGGGCTTCTAAATTCTGCTTTAGGGTGAATTTTGTTCTTGTGCAGTTCAAGACGGAGGCCGAGCTTTGACGGACCGCCGCCGGGCACCGGGATCAATGGGCTACTTTACCGAACCTTAGAATGAAAGTTCAAATTTTCTTTCTTTTTTTTTTTGCCCTCAACTTTGACCAAAACACACTTTCCCCCGGCCGGCAACTCGCGAGGGCGAAAGAGCAAATGGATCACCTGTTTACTGACAGAAACAGAATTATTACTCTCATTGTTTTTAGGTACGGCGGAAACCTTATTCCAGTCACCGTCTAATGGATATCACGTCTTTTAGAACGCCAAAAAAAGAAATGAGGAAGATAGAGTGGACAGCCTTTGTACACGCAAGAGGTGTCTTCAAAGGGAGTTTAATAAATGCCTAGCGTGCACGTACAAAAAAATCCTGGCGTTTTTTTTAGGTCTTTCTTTATTTCGATAGGCTATGTAACAGCTCAGTAGATGGCACTGTTCTTTCATTTTAATTTTTTTTTTTTTTACCATCATTCGCAAAATAATGTTTATGTATTCGCTTTCTTTTACTTCCGAAGAACTTTGGTTTGAGTTTTTTATATAGAAATGTTTTCTTTTTATCTAGGTAGCACAAATATTTGGGCTTAATTGTGTTGTTGTTTTGTTTGTATTTCTAAACAATCAGGACCTTAAAAAGCCGATGTAAAGGTAAAGACAAATCTGACATTCATTGGCCAGTCTTGTTAAAGGGACACTGACAGGGTATTTATGCTCGCCGAGGTTTTAGTTGTACGTGACATATGAGAGCCCAACTACCCAGAACAAAATTTGCGGCTCAAAATTCGGTTTCTTTCCGCCCGAAAACCGCCGATCGAGAACTGGCCGGTTTGAGTCGCGCTCACTCTCTTTCCGTGGTCACGGGCCGTTTTCTAAGGTTTCGAAGCGACCACCAAATTTAATCAAAGTCGTGGGTCATTGAAGGCACACAGTCAATACTAAAAATTAAAAAAAAAAAAAAATTATGAAACCCATTTTTTTGTGGCTTCCAAAAAGCTGCAAATACTTTTATTGAAAAACAAAAAAAGGTTGCACAGACAACCGGAAGCATTCTGTGCGTTCACTGCATAATTCTTAACATGGCGTCGTTTCGCGTTTCGTGGGACTCGCGGGCGGCAGCGGACGAGGGGCGTGGGACCTCTACTTCAGAACTGTCGTTCACGGTACCGGCGAATTCTGTCTTCCTCCGAAAGAGAAATTTTGAACAGATCAAAATAATTTATATGCATCCCATACGACAAGCCCGACCAGAAGCCGATTGCACGAAGACGTCGCCGAGCCGTCGTCCCTCCTGTGGCTGAAGACATCGCTCGCGCAAACATCAAGCACGAAGTGCGTGCTTCGGAAGAGTTCCTTCAGTAGCTCAGTGGAAAGACGTCCGCTTCACACGCAACGGGCACGGGTTTGATCCCTACGTGTCCGTGTACCATTTCTTTCTTTTTTCGAACATTTTGCGATGTTTAGATTTTCTTTTACAATTATTAATGAAAAAAAAAACAGTTGTTTTGGATGATGCGTCGCTGAACTAAATGGTATGGGATTCCATTTTTGAAACCCCTGCCGCACAACGCCACTTTCAGATGCAGGGCATGTGAGGCAGCACTTCACGCAACATCTTGGGAGTATTCTTTTCGGAGCCGATCACAGAAATTCACGACGGGCACTCACTACTAACTGCCAACATTTAAATGTACAAAACAACTCATCTTGAAGTGCAGAACAGCGAGCGGAACAAACATAACTGCAAAGGAATCGCACGGCGAATGGATCCCGCAACGCATTTCGTCTGCTGCGCGAGGGGAAAAAGAGAGAAAAAAAAAACAATCGCACGGTCGGGTGTAGCCACGTGACTTCCGCCACTCACTCTCTCCTCTCCACTTCTCCGTGCGGTGCGGGTTGTTTCGGTTTCGGTTTCGAGCAGTTGCGTTTTTTGGCTTTATTAAAAAAATACGTGACTCTGTAGCAAAATATTAGTTGGGTAGTATTCCGACACCATAATAAATCGCCTGGCAAAAAATGAAAAAAAAAAAAAATTGGGGGGTGTCAGTGTCCCTTTAACTTGGCCCTAATTTGCCAAAAGCCAGATACAGGCTTCTCTGGTGACTCTTCGGTTTATATGTGGTATCTTTGGCTTACATCTGGCACTTTCGCAATAGTGCGGCGAAGCAGAAGAAATCCGCAATGGTGCCAAAGAAAACTACTAACAACCGCACCGGCGAAAAACCGTGTTAGGCTCAAGTTCGGCCTCTAGTACTGCCAAGCTTGCGGATAATTTGGAGTTTCTCTGGTGTGCTACCTGGGTATGTCATTACTTTCATCAACGCCGCAAAGTAAAACATGACATGCATTAAATAGTCAGTTTATTGCTAATATCAAGGCGAAGTCACATATTGCACGGCCCTGCTACTTCGCAGACGTATTTTTGAGATTACGACATTTATTTAAATCGAACTGTTCTCAGAAGAGAACTTTAATTTTTGCAACACTTACAATTAGCAGGCTCAAGTAAGTGGCAGGCTAGCACACCGTAAATATATGAATGAAAGGGTTCAAATATCCAAAAGGGACAAATACATGCAGTATAAAGAATGATTCTGTTTTGTTTTGTTTTTCGTGTGTCGCGTACTTACAGTGGCTAACGATAATAACTAGATTGCGCAAGCGGCGATCTTGCAGTAAAGAACACGCGGTCAAGCAGCCCTTTGTGAAACGTCTTTCAAAATCAGTATACTAGAAATGCAATGAAGTATACTAAAAGTATACTTTCAGTGTGGTCTTCGTACTGAAGTATACTTTAAGCGTACGTAAAGTATACTTCCAGTAAAAATGGCGGTGGACTGAAAGTTTACTCGTCCGTACAAAACTAGTACATGTAGTAGAATCGTAGTGCCCGCCGTAAAACGTAGTTCAAAATCAGTATACAGGAAGTGCACTTAAGCATACTAAAGGTCTACTTTGAGTGCTTGCAGTCGGCGTACTCAAATTATTGTGACGGGTATATATATATATATATATATATATACGATTTTTTTACGATCAACACATTAAACACGCGATAGATAGGCCGACGCCGTTTTCACAGGATAGTTGTAGGCTCGGTGGGCATTAGATGAGTAAATAAACGTCACAGTACGTTGTCTAACGAAATTTTTTGTTTGACAGTGTAATTGACCATGTTCAATGTTCAATTTTAAAGGGGCTATGAATAAACTCTAGCCAAACCAAAATAATTTGCGAAAAGGCGACGAGTCTTGGATTATTCATAGCTAAAAGTCTGCTTTCGTCGCCTGACCAAAAAACAGCGCGCTGGACAGAGCGCAGGTTGTTATGCTTACGTAGTCGCTTCAGACGCACCGTTGGAAGTATGATGCTGAAGCATCCACCAAAGGCAAGCTGTCAAAAGTGCGCAAGTTTGTTCATGCTGAATCCGACATCACTTTAAAAGGGTTGTAACCTCACTAGAAAATTAAATAATGCATGGAACTCCAATATGAGAAGTTCTCACTAACACAAACACACATGCCATTACCAACATGCCATGTCAAAACCGCTAAGTCACTCTCCACTTTCCCCGCCCCTGCCGCGCGTGATTCTTGAATCGGGGGAGGAAAGTGCAAAATTTGATAAATAAATGTCTCAAAGCCCCTTGCTGTTTAGTGAATAGTTTTGAGTGGGTTAGGCTCTAATAATGACGGCCTCTAAAACAACAATAGAAAAAAAAATAATTTACGGAGCTCAGTTAATTAATAAGAATGTTGCCACGGTTATCCACCCATGTAATGTCCGCCGTGTCGCACGACACACTGAAGACTGCATAAACGTGGCAGTGAGCCCTTTGTTTTTCTAAAAAACCTGTTGATTAAAAAATATCACCAGGTATAGCTGACATAATGTGACAAAGGGATGCTTCATTTCTCATTTCACTGCAGACCACGTGATCCAAAAGTTCCCCGGGAAACTTCCGGCACTGGCACTGTCAGAGAATACTTGCAATAAAAAAAGCACAAATAGAAAAGTTAGCTACATTGTGCGCCACAGAAAGTAGCGTTATCTAACTTGTCAATAATTATTTTAGCTAGTCATTTCTACTATATTTATCAATTGAAAAGTCTACTTTTACTGCAAAAATAGCTTTTATTTTCTCTTAACTGTATTTGTTACCTTCATTGAAGAATAAAAGTTTACTGTACAAAACTGTTAGCACTATTCGGAAGCTAGACGATCGAGGGCAATCGCACCAAGTGTTTGATGCTGCTGATGAAAAAGCATGCGGATGTCTTGGTTTCAAAGTGCACCGCCACTTGCTTGCTGCCTCATAGGCAAGTAGACCAATAATGTTTGCAGGATGATCCAGTGCTTTTGTAATGCAGGTCTCAGCTCACTATACGCTGTTTCAGATATCTGCATCCACAGCAAGCACAATGACAGGAGGCAAAGGAAACCACGGCTAATAACGGGGACATAAGATGCTCCACCTTGCATAGTCACATGCAGCGCAAATGAATTTCTGAACCGCATAAGCGAAGGGGTGTTATAAATGGAAGCTCGCTCTGAAATTGGCTGGAGAAATCGGCGCCTTCATGTAACAACCTCAAGCTTTCACCGAAAGTGTTGCATGGTGTAGATTTATCTTGCAAAACTCTAAAACATCTCAATTCACGTGAAAAGAGCTTGACAATTGGAACAACGAACACGCCAACACAGTCGATCGAGAGTTCCACGCTGTAACAAATCGACGTAAATTCTACGTGTCTTTCCCTCGTCAAAAGAAAAAAAAAAAAACGGGCACGCTCATTGTTTCAAAATACGAGGTTGCCCTCATTATTTATTTGCCGCGAGAGCCGAGCATTCCAGAAAAGCCGAAATCCCAGGAGTGCAAGCATGCGCAGATAAATTAGAATAGCCTTGGCGACGAAGGAGAAATTGCTTGAGATATTTTCGGTTTTACACTGAAAACGAAAACCTAAAGTTTAGATAAAACCTAAGATTGACAAAATTTTTGTTAATTTTTTACAAATTATTATAGCTTTGTCTTCAAAAAAACAGAGGACTTTTGAAAACTGCGCATGACCATCGCTATTGCAATCAGCTTCCGTTCGGCCGCCGTTTCCAGTTGGAGTTCCGGAGGCTTCGAGCATCGCTTCCTTTTTATGTTTTAGCCGTTTTAGCGGATATTTTAGATATCTTAGTTACGAATACCGTGTTCAAGAATAGTAAGCGATTACTGAGAGCTGGGAGACGCTGCGTCTTACCAACGCAAGTAAGTGGCGTACAGTCATGGCCGACTGGTGCAAGCGCAGGTGAGGAAGTTTAGTTTGTTTCTGCGTAGTGCGCCGCTGTTTCAAACTTTGTCGTGTACCGTCTGCTTGCTAAGCTATGCTTGATTCTAACTATGCTCTATCTGGTGTTATTTCGTAACTTGAAAAGTGCGTACCTTCAAAATTTATGGCCCTCTCCGCAGAGTGAGAAAGATTCGCGTGCGGCGGAACCGAGGGCCAGCCGAGGGCCTGTTGGTGGCGGCGTCCTACGACGCTCGCCCGACAACGCTTTTGCGGAGCGTTCAAGTGCAGTCTGACGGCAGGTCAAGCAATCACAGGCCATGCTAGTTCTGACGTGTGGTCCCGACAGCCTCTTGCCAACGATTTGTTTCATAAAGCGGGAGCGAGAAAAACGTTACCAGAGCGAGCAGCATGATTTCTTACCCGTGCTGATGCCTGTGCCGTAAAGACGCGCGGTCTTTTTGCGTATGCCGAAGCGGCACGCTTTCCAAGTTTACAATTGTGTCATGTAAATAAAGTCAGTTTAGATTTCACGTTTTTTAGTGGCGGCGAAAGCCG
Organism: Ixodes persulcatus; assembly: GCA_013358835.2. Classification (NCBI taxonomy): domain Eukaryota; kingdom Metazoa; phylum Arthropoda; class Arachnida; order Ixodida; family Ixodidae; genus Ixodes; species Ixodes persulcatus. The sequence continues at coordinate 801,382 of JABSTQ010010685.1, forward strand.
CTACCAAAAGCAGATCAGTTAGAAAAAGCAAAAACGTGAAAAAACGCGAAAAGGACCTGAATATTTGATGGAGTTGAAATAGTACCAACGTTCCAACTCGCCCAGTTATTCATTGTCAAAGAATAATAGCCAACAGTAATAATTTAAATGAATGCCAACTTTTAATTGGTTACAAATTTGTAATTGATGCAGTACAGCCCTACGCTGCTCTAGTGCTTTTATGGTATCAGGTAATGTGTAAATGTATAGGATAATTCAAAGCAACCATTTGTGTCCGACCCATTATATTGAATCTTTTCTCTAAAAGCTCGAAGTTATATAAGAAAAAGTGCTCATCATAAATTAAGCCGCACCACTGAATGTGTAATAGCATGTGACTTGTATGTATGTTCTCAGCAAAAGAAAAGGATGCATTCAAAAAGGGCCGATCATTTGTTTCCTCTGTGTTAGAGCTTCTTTCAGGTACACGCAAAATGTGGGTGTCTACGTCTAAAAGAGTGGAATTGACGTTTCCCGCAGGGCTGCAGGCCTGACTCAGTTTGGCTAGCAGGTTGCAACCTATGGGAACCTGCAGGGAACTGCATCACAAGAGTAAATGTGACGTCCGCCCACTGATCTCTATTATAGGTGGCTGAATGATGCATCGAGCAGACAGGTGTGAAGCCACTGGAAGTAAGCGGCCTGTCCTGATAGCGAGCGCTTGACAGGCTTTTCAATTCTCCCGAGTGCTGGTTCGAACAGCGTTCAGTGCGCTGGGTTTTGTCTTGTCATCCCAAGAGAGCTTTCTTGTTGCGGAGTAACAATGCATGCGGACCCGAGAAGTCTCCTGGGAAACCATTCGATGTGAACATTTTGAGATTCTGTTTTATCAAAAAGTGCATATGTCCCACGTTCAAATGTCTTGTACTTGGGATTTCATCCAGAACTAATCTCTGCAGCGCACTGGCACATGCGGAGAAGCGCACTGAACAAAGCAAATCTATCGCAATGGTGACTTTGCGAGCACTTTGAAAGGTTTGGATGGTATAAACGACTTTATTTTCGCGAGCTCAATATTTTATACATTTTATGAAGTGTTAGTGTTGAGAATACTTTGCAGGTACAAAATTTCGCAATCAGGAGTGATGTTCAATGCATTCGTATCCATGGGGCTACTTTTTTGCAGGACCAATTTTAAGCAAGTTCGATAAACTCGCAAAAACTAAGCCTTCGCAAAAAATAAGTCGTTTACAGTAGTACAATTAATCTTGAAACCAATATCGAATACCGTAATATACTAAACTTCTAAAATAATATGTTAATATTAGTACAGCCATGAAAATGGTCATTCTCGAATGTTTTCGCTGTGGCCTTCATCAATCCATATATGTGCTTAAAATGTAGCAGATGCAACCTTGAATCTGGAAAACGCTATTGTTTGTCACACATTTTCTTTATGGTACCTAAGATTTTAGGTAATAAATGTTGTGCCCTGCAATGAACACTATTACCTGTGGCATAGCCCTGGGCATGCAAAGAAGGCACACCACCAATGTCTGACATATCAGGCTCTCAGAAATGCTATTGTCCGATTTTCCTCACCGTCGCGTCAGGATGAAGTGGTAGTATCTTGCCTTCCTCACGTAGTGGTCCTTTGAGCGAGTTATGTGATGTTATATCTAAGGGTGGCATAGGGTAAATTTCTCTTCTCTTTTTACGCAGGATGTAATGGCACACCATCATCACAAAGGAGAGTGTACAGTGAGGCAGGCTCGGAAACTTGAATAAAGTGATAAGTAGGATTTCAATTTCTGTCTTATCAGTTACGTGAAGAACACTGATCATAATGTTTGTATGCTACACACACAAACTTTCAGTTGAAAAATGCAATGCATCGTTTCTTTATGGCTTTTCTCACACAGTTTCAGAAGACGCTGGTACGTCATTTTCACGAGGAATGTTTGGAAATAGAGCTGCCAAAGATTTCCTCGTAATTTTCACGTACATAGCCACAAATTAAAATGACGACTCTCCTAGTCAATGCTGGAAAACAGCAGTACATTATTTTCACGAGGGAAGATTTGGAAATGATTCAATTGTCATTTTCACGTCTATACTCGCAACTTAAAAACGCGGTGCCTCTTTTTTTTGACAACTTTCCCCACATAAGTTCATAACATGATTGTACGCTATTTTGACGAGAAATGTTTGGAAATAGAGCTACCAAGACTTTCCTCGTAAATTTCCTGACTCATTTTTAAGAGTGCATCTCCCGATAATGGCGCCTCTGCATTATCATCAATTAAGTTGTCAACGGTGTTTCCTAACATTTCACGAGAATGGAGCGATATGTTATGAAATTTTACAAGTTGGAATCCAGCCGTTCAAAGAAACACCTTTGAAAAGTCAGCTTTTTAAATGCAGGCGCCGATATTTCTGGCCAATTTTAGACCGTTCTTTCCATTCAGAACGCCCGACATACACGGCGTCCCAGATAACTTGCATCATACTTAAAAAACACCGGAGTGCTCTGCAGGAGTGAAATCAACTGTCGTTAGCCAGCGTCTCGCGAAAGTGCACAGACTTTTTTAATGCGCCTGGTTATCTAAATAACAAAGATTAATCAGCTAACCTTTCAAATATTCTTTAAGGGCCAAGATGTCAATTGTAAAGTTGCAGGGCGCATTAAAAAACACCCAATTAAAGTTTTTGCAACATAATATGTTTTCGTGATTTTTTCCGGCTTTCAAAGACGCACATTTGCGGCGCGCCCGCGCGCCGTGATTGGGGAAGCGAGGAGTCACGCAGTATTTTTTGTATTTCGCGGGCGTTTTTTGAAGGCTAGGAAAGAGGAGCATGCAAAGTGCACCTTGTTGAAACTAGTTTAATGGGGTGTTTCTTAATGAGCTCTACAACTTTTCAATTCACACCTCGGCTTTTAAACGAAGATTTCAAAAGTTAGCTGGTTAGTCTTAATTAAATAACTAGGCGCACTAAAAAAAATTCGTGCACTTTCGCAAGAGACTTGCTAACAGCGTACAGTTGGTTTCACTCCCGCAGAACGCCCCGGTTTTTTTTTTCTTAAGTTTGGTGCACGTTATCTGGGACACCCCGTATATATGTACTGGTAGTGTACATTTAGTACACTAAAAGCATACATGTATTGTACTAAATGTACACTTATATTAGGCTAGATGTACACTCGATGTGCACTAATGGTATACTACATATGTACTTGGGGTATACAAAATGTATCCAATTTTGTTTCATAAAAGTGTGAAACTAGTACTATTTCAGTATATACCCTGAGTTCACTTTTAGTATACATTCGGTATACTGATTTTGAACAAATTTTCACCAATGGAGGCAGCGAGTGGAGACTCAGAACGGCAGTGGAGGTGTTTAAATGTGTCTACCTACCCGCCGCGCGCGATACGTCCCACCCCTCGACGCACGCACAGTAGCCGTACGACAGCGCGGTTTTTGCTGCCTGGTCGAAGTTGGCGTATTCTAGCACATATCTCTAACCACTGTGTATTTCTCGAAGTTACAAAATAAGAGCTTGGTGTTTTTTTCTAGTAACCTTCGTAACCCTTATGGACGTCAAAGTGCTCGAGCTGACAAAAAATGAGGCTCAAGACAAAAAACAAACAAAAAATCTTTTTACGCTCGAAAGATTTCATGTGACTTTTCTTTATTTTGTTATTCATAAGAAACTGCGATCGATCCTACTGAATTAAAGTCAACTTTTAGGCACAGGGTTATCTGAGCCATTGTGTCGGGTCTTATATTTTGGGTTACGAGTTCTGGTCCTTCTTTTAGTCAACCGCTGAGCATGCGGGCACCTTCCAGCATGACCTGACTTAGGTTCGATAAAAAACAGAAAAAAAAACAATGAAACCTGTGACTGCCTGGAGCTGAGCTGGTTGGTATGACATGATTCCGAAGGTTTCCAGCTGAACGTTTTTTCCCTCTACGTTCAGCTGGAATTCTTCGGAATCAATGAAACCTGTCACAGTGGTACGACGCCAACGTATTTGTACGGGCAGACGGATGTCGGGCTGTACGGCATTTGTTTTCCAAGGAAAAAAAGAAAGGCGGCGCGAGTAGCAGACAACTATCGAACCTGTGATTATTGAATATTACCGCGTGCATGATCGAGACGCTAGCTTCACTGTTAATCTAGAAGATTCGCGTAAACTCTTACCCTAAGCATAAAAGATGAGGAGGTCAGAATGATGCCTAGTCAGTCTCGCCCTAGCTCTTTCCCGAACATTCTAGGTCGAATATTCGAGATGAGGAGCATAGTAGACAAAGAGCCGTGCGCCGTATTGCCGATTTATTCACTGATTCTCTCTCGCGCTAACCAGCTGTCACGTAGACGCACCGTCGCTCGCTGTTGCCGCCGTCGACGCTCGCTGCTGCTTTCATGACCCACGTCCTACTTTTTAGTTTCTCGCAGTAAGTTCACCCTTATTACATCTTTAGTTCATTTCGTTTTCTTCAGCCTCATCGTCTGTCACCTGTGACAATATAATGAACTCGGTAACCCAATATCATGGCATGAAGAGGCAGACGTTCTAATAGCTCTAAGATATGGTGAGAACGATTGTACAAGGAATTTTCAAGGGGTTGAATACAGTTTTTGACGGTTACAGGAGAGGTGTTTAAAATCAAGACGGTAATAGACAGTCGCTTCGATTAACTTTGCTTTGACATAATGTACTATAATCAGTAATACATGCCTAGGTGTCGGAAGCTTCCGCCGGATTTAATGAGAATAACCGCTAGGCATCCATCTATCTATTCATACATTCAGTTAATTCTACCACACATAAAATGACGTCTTGTGTAGAAAACCTGATATAGAAATACTGAAGTTGAGTCAAGGCAAAGGTCGAACAGAGGGGCATAAGCACGTTTACTCAAGGAACACCTGCAAATGCCCATACCGGAGATGTACAAAAATGTATGTGCTAGACTGTTCAAAACACGAAAGGCTTCTAGAAATTTGTTTTTAAAGAGGAGTTGAATGTATTGTACGAAGAAAAACGGACAGGCACAATATTCGGGTATATACATTACCTGAGCAGTTTGGACACAAGGTGCCGGTCACAAACTCAAAGACTCGAATGAAGGAATTTAAGTAAAACACGCGGGTCCAAGCAACAGTTGTAAACAATATTGTAAATAAAATGTAGAGAGGCACGTGGCCGGCAAGAGTGCCAAATAAAATCAACCTTAGAAATGCAAGTGACAAGAAGAAATTGGAATAAGAAACGAGTGAATATTTCATATTTCTAGTGTAAGGAAGTTATTATTTGTGACTATTACAATGGATGTTGAGAACGAGGAGGTACAAAGCCTAAGACTAGAATATGGATACAACATATATTTTTGCTTGGTAAGAGAATGGAAACGTCAGAGCATATCATTATGGTTTATAGGGGGCTCGGAAAGTTATCCGCATCGAATACAAATATACAGGGTTCTTCATAGCCCTGATATTTGGTGAGGACCTTGTACTAACGAGAATAATAAGATAGAAAAAAATAAACGAAGCTTATGAAAATGGTGAAAATATTGAAGGCACAAATATTCGTAAATCTGACTATACTGGATAAAACAACACTGGGTTCTGTCCCCACTCCTGCCCAATTCGATCTGGATGAGCATCGTACCGGCGTGTGGTCGTTTATAACTAATGCGTGTGCACGTTAAAGACCCCAAGCTGGCGGTTGTACTGCACTTGCCAAATTTCTCATCTAGGGCTGAGGCATCAGACTGCCATTGAGCCTGACGAACTTCAGGCTATATACACAAACACACAACACACTTTTTTACTAAAACCACACTTGGCGTATTACTTGCAATGATAACGCAAGCCAACTGCTGTCCCAAAGACCATGCTTAGCATGGTTCACTAGCCATTACGTTTATCGCCTTACCGCCTACACTGCCCCGAGCAAACTTTACTAAAATGTATTTCTAAGTGGACCAAATACAGTGTCGATTCAAACCGTTGGTTTCACCAAATATCTAGTACCGCACGTACAGGTACCACTCGTTTCCATGCTTTGGTCACTGCCGAAATAAAATATTACTAATATAATATGTTTTTCTTTGTTTTGTTTATTTTGTTGAACATCCAAAGTATTTTCACGTTAGAATAATATTTCCCTGCACCACAACTGCCGTGCCCTAGCACAAGCAAACTGGGCTTATGTGAAAATTACGCTATAAAATGTAAACAAAAAACGTAAAAAAGTTATTGTATTGTATTGTAAGGCAAAACTGAAAACGCTGACTAACTGACGCAATCAATCACCCGATCCGAAGTTTTCAGCCGTATTATATTCACCCAGTTAACAGTTTGTTTCGGTATTTTTATGTATTTATACAAACGGTTCCTGTTGCGGACAGTTGAAAATGTTATTCGTTGAAATTTTTATTTCTGAAAGTACTGTGTCACCGCAGGCTCGGGGATTGAACCGCTGTCAAACTAAGGAAGTAAATATTCTCTCTAGCACACATTGAAAACTATATATTTGTTTAAAAAAAAATTAAGTTTCTTATTGAAACATGTTGCATAATCTTAAACGGCTTGTCCATGCCGAGACCACGTTTCAAAACTACTGTGATATACAATATTTCTTACTATCTCTCGCCAAAGTTATAAATAACAAAGCACTTATAGTTCCTGCGCACGAAATGTGTGCCTTTAGTTTGTTTGATGAATAGAAAACAAGAATAATTATACTTTTCGGGTTTTGACAAATCGGCACCCTCCCAATTCATCGACACCACCACCGCGCCCCGCTAGAGTGCCTTCATACACACGCGCGCTTTTGCTTGAGTGGTGACATCTCAGCCATTTTTACGCCCAATCGTTCTTTTATGCATTTTGAAGTACGCGCAATCCGGTGTCAATCAGCTCGAGCGCGTAGCCTTGGCTAATGCAAAGACGCCATTTTAGCGCCCAGGTCACGCAACGAGTGCGCGAGAGCGTCACGCGCTGAACATTCAGTGCAACAATGCATGGATGTCTTCATCCTGAGACAGACAGACATGTAGGCACCCTACGCCCCGCTCTCTTTGACTTCCGTCATGGATCCCACTGAGGTGCACGGCAATCTCAGCTCACCCCGCGGAAACCACAGCGAATTGATAACATAAATGTCATTTTTTTAAGGACAAGCATTCAAGTGGAACGACCTAAGATACACATCCTCACACTTAAAAAAACAAGAGAGTACGAAAAAAACCTTTGTTAACGTATTGTTGCATTTGGCGCCGCGCCGCGCCGCGATTGATTTTAGCATTTCAGGTTTTTTGCAACCTTGATGCATGCGTTCGAACAGTCATACAGTGCGACTTTATATATAGTAACAGGAGTCAATGCTAGAACGACTCCCACGTACACAGGTATTAGTGCTCCTTCGTTTTCAAATAAAGTGAAATAGTAGATTTCTTGATTTAGGAAGGACATTGCAGCGATTTTGATTCCACGCGTAAGCGCAGAAACTCTTTTATTTCAGTTGCAGCCATTTTAAATTCTCCTGCCTTGCGCGTTCACGTCATTTTAAAGTCGGGACACATTCGCACCGCCACCGGCGACGATCATGGCGAGGCTCAGAATAGAAACGACATTTTCGCCTGAGCGAGGATGCAAAGCAGCGTTCGCATGGACGCGGAGTGCAAGGGGAGAATGAGATTTCCAGATGTCGCAATGCATTCTGGAGGCAGCCAGCAACAGCGAATTCCGTGGTCTGAATTTTAAAAGATGGCTGCTGAACAAGCCAAGCCCCATCCCACCTTGTCATTCAAGAATTACAACAAAACCTAAAGTGTACAGTCACAAGAAATAATAATCAGTGATGATTTTGGTTTGAATGTTGAAAGTGCACATTTTATGACTTCATAATACGAAGTTTTATCTTTTAATTAAAAAAAATGATTTCAGCCTGCTTAGAAATGACAAAGAAATGTATTTTCTCACGAGATTTGCCCTAGTATAAAAAATACGATAGATATTCTTGGTCGCTAAAAAAATACTGCAGTTCTTTGTTTTGTCTTTTCTATAATAACAACAATTATTTATTGAAAGAAAAAAACACACAAGATAGCGTACTGGTTCACGAAGCAGAAATGCTTGTGTGTGGGTCCAGGCAGCCAACAAGACGCTGCATACATTATTATACAAAAGTTAAGAAAGAAACTGTGCACTAAGCAAACGATTAAACGTTTTATCCAGAGGTAGTATCAACGAGTGTTTGACGCCATTCTCTAACGCTTAGATTTACTGCGCGAATTGATGTTAAACTACATAAACTTCAGGCAGCGCGTTAAATATTGTGGGGATGAAATATTTTCTTTTTTTTTACCGTAATTGGTTAGAACATTTGGCAAGATTAATCTCTCTGTACACCTAAGGTTTCTTTTCTTAACCTCGTATTTGAAATTATTTTATAGTAATTGTTATTGCAACATATTTATAAAATTGATGAAATGAAAGTATGTCTAGTGCCTTCATTTTTTCTTCCAGTTCTCAGCCATCATAGACTGAACCGTATGAAACGTTATTCGCAATATGCTTTATGACCCTATAAATTTCCTTTCGTTTCTACCCTGAACATTCCCGTATATCGCTATTCTATACCGTAAGATTGACTCTCCTAGAACTTTGAAAATAGACTCACGTAATTTTACACAGCATGCACTTCTTAGTTTGTATATATACGCGGATACTAAACGGAGCCTTCTAGTAATATGTTCGAACTGATCGGTCCAAAGTACGTGCTCATCAAAATATTTACCTAAATATTTGACTGAAGACTCATATGATAAGGGCAAATGTTTAGAGCCATACGGTAATAGTAAATCTTTAGGGCTAAAATATATTCGATTATGCAATCAAGGTCCAAAAAAACTTAGCAAGAAATATGTTTCTGCAAAAGAAAGTCTAATTTCAAATAAGCAGATCATGATACCAGGCTACAGTCGTAATCTGACTTTATTACATCAATTCATTTATTGACCTTTCTGAAAATGGCTGTCTAATATATCCACCATGGCGTAAATGATATAAATTTACGATAAATCAAAAGTAGTGTTGTTTTATGTTTATAAAATAGACTCTATATGGAGGAGAGCAAGTTTGTATTAGCGTCACAGCATGTGGTCATATTTCAGCGGTAATTGATTTAGGATTATGTTTTCATAGCTTAGTGAGAAATAAAGGATATATTTACACATCTGTCTGTCGACTGCCCCCCCCCCCCCCCCCAAACATGTTGCAGAAAACCAGAATTGGCTTTGTCCTTGCTCCCCAACGGAACCAAAACAACCAAATGAAATACACTATCTTCTATTCAATTCGTACTGCTTACGTCTGTTGAAAGGTGGTAATTTTACTTATTGCACAAAAAATAATGAGTACACGATTTGTTAACAACGAATTTCGAACAAGTTTTCTTTTTCGCAAACACGGTATGAACTTCAGCGTTGTGCGTTTTGTACAGCGCTTATCCCGAATGAGTTAGGGCCGCAAAGAACGATCTCAATCTGTAGATATTTTGCAAGGTTTAAATTTATTAGGATGACACTGAGACAGAAGGAAAAAAAATGCTGATTCACAAAAATAATCTTCGAAGCTAAACATTTATTGGCGGATTTAACATTTGATCTTATTTAAAACATTGGCGGAATTTAAACCCACGCTTAAATTAGCCCCTTCGATCTCTGCCTGAGGAAGGCAGAACAGCCAGAGAATGAGCACTTTCAATCAACAATTTCGAACTATACAATCCAGTGCTTCCAATTAAGTGGTGTTTCCGCTCGACTTTACGGTTTTCTGAGTTGTCTAGAGAAACAAATTGCTATTCTGCGGGCAACGGTTTTTTTATCATTTCTTTAAGTTATGTTAGCATTTTTTGACGGTTTAAAATGTATCCAAGTTTATTTATATACATAAATATCTTAACTTTTTTGGTAAGTTAGAGTCATGGGGTCGTCATTTTTACTTCATCTCAGCAAAATTGTTGTCAGTTTCAGTAAAGCTTGCGAAACCATTGAGATATTAGTGACAAACCTTGAAACACGCTTTCAATTGATCTCTTCGATGATGCATTAACAAATTACAGTAGACACTCAAAACTGCTTACGTGTAGAAATGCGAAAGCATTCCTACACGCAGCGCACTTCGAGCTGCGTGTAGGAATCGCTTAAAAAAGTCATTGCTCCAATGCGTCTGAAATTTAGTGGTTTTGAGTGATTTCTTAAAAAAAATGTATTGAGGCTTCCTTTATTGTTTTAGTTGGCAACTCTTATACAAACGTCATGGCCATAAAACTACTCTGGGGCTTTGCAATTCATTTCTGAACTAGCCTCTATTTTATTCTTATTGAAAATAATAATAAGAATCATACTCAAGTTCGCTTGAATGAGCATGGTCTTTCTCTGGTGAATATCGCAGTCTTTATCTGGTTTATCCGTTATTTTTTTCTGCGCCTAAAATTGAGTTTTGCGCCTAAAGAATTTGAGTAATACTGGCAAAAATTAATATGGAATTTCAGGAAAATATCTTCGTTTTGTATCACATCCACATTTCTTATATTTTCCTAATGCAATTATACATGCGAGTACTCGGGCGCCATCCCGCGCTAAATTACTTCCAATGGCTTTAACACAAAATGTGTTTATACGCTGGGTTGAAAAAAGGTCTAATGCTCGGTGTTACAAAAAAACGTTACACGCAGGCCGTGGGATCATAAAATATGCATATCTAACGGCAGGTCATGTACAAGCACCCAAAGCATATTGAGGCATCCTTAGTCATAGTACTTTATGCATAAACATAACTTGGCACAATTACTCGTAACTAACGAGGTTCACCAAGGGGCTCAGCAGGAATCAAACCCCGAACCCTCCGGTGCCCAGTCAGACGTCTTTGCTCGGTGCCACAAGAAGGAGGTGAAAGAAAGTGCAAGCAGCTAGACTAAGTTTAACTTGCCTCCGACGGTCGCCTACGGTAGCATGTGACAGTACACGGCGAGTGATACTTTGTGCAGCATGCGTAGTCCTGTAAACTTCGTCTAACATATATAACTAGTACGCAGGCGACCATATGCGGGGAGTCATATTTAGTGCATCCTTTAACCACAGGCGATCGTCAGCGGTGAGTAATACTTAGTTCAGCATACTTCAACCGCAGGTAACCGTCTGCGACGACTTATGCTTAGTCCAGCGTACTTACTGCGCAGATGATCACTGGCGGCGTGTGTACTTAGCTCGCAGGCTACCGTCTGCGGCGCGAGGTAGGCTTATTCCAGCATACTTAGACCGCAGGCGACTGTCGCTACCGAGTTATGCTTTGTCCAGCATACTTAGTCCGCGGAGGACTGTCGGTGGCGAATTATGCTTAGTCAAGCTTACTTATTCCGCTTGCCACCGTCCGCGACGAGTCATACTTAGTCCAGCGTACATCAATCGCAGGCAACCGTCGGCGGCAAGTTATTCTTAGTCCAGCATGCTTAGTTCGCAGGCGACCATCGATGGTGAGTTATACTTCGTCCAGCATACTTATCCCACAGACGATCGTCGACGGCGAGTTATACTTAGTCGGCAGGTGACCGTCCGCGGAAAGTTATAATTTATTTAGCCTACGTAGTCCGCATGGCGACTGTCGGCGACGAGTTATGCTTAGTGCAGCATATTTAGTGTGCAGACAAATCGTCGGTGGCATTGTATGCTTAGACATGCATACTTAGTCCGCAGGCGACCGTTGGGGACGAGTCATATTGGGTCCAGAATACTTCGCTTTCATTCGACCGTCGGCAGCAAGTTATGTTTAGTCCAGCAAACTTGGACGGTAGGCGACCATCGGCGGCAAGCTGTACTTAGCTCAGCGTACTTCGTCCCTAGGCGACCGTTGTCAGCAATTCTTATTTTGTCCGTAGGGAATCGTGGGTGCACCACAGTTGACTCTCAAATGACTAAGCGTAACCCCGGACGTGTACTGACGACATAAACAAAAATCAAATTATTGTTATCACCGCGTGGATCACAATCTGTATACCAAGCAATAACACAACGGGCGTTTGACGTCACACCATCAGACACTAGCCCATAGATAGCATAAAGCACGCGATAAACCTCCTCCTCTCTCGTTCACTTCACTTACCACAAGAGGGCCCTCTCAATACTCGCACAGAAAATGCAAGGCCGTAGACGCACCCACAAAGGGAGCAGAACCTCTGGAAGACTTCTCATTAAAGCAGCTCGTGATGCACTTTACCCCTGAATAAATCTTAGCTTATCTTGATTATACTCATAAGCCCGGAAAACAGAAAAAGTGCCGTGTGTGCACGACATCCGAAATCAACCAAAGCTCACCGGAAACAAGCATAACAAATTAAAACCCACAAACGACACATTCTATAGTCTCCGGGTTTATCAGAATGATCAAGGAAAGATTAATGTATCTTATTCCCAAGACATCTCCAGAAGTTTCGGAATAAACAAATCGATGCAAAAACACCCGTATAATGTTCGAGTGTACGTGGCAGCTAATATCAACTTCATAAAATTCCGTAAATTTCCCGGATATATGTAGGAATCCTCGATAGAAATTCCTCTTAGCAAACTAATACCCATAACGTCCACCAAAAAAAAAAAAAAAAACGTTTCCGCCTTCTTAACGAGATTCGATCAGCCATGTCATTTCGCTGGAGATATTGATCTTCCCATCTCCAAAACTTTGAGATGACGCTGAGACTTTATGTAGGTGGACGGAGGGGTAAATAGAAAACTAAAATATAATAAACATAGATATAAAAAAGCGCGGAAGAGAGAAGAGCGTTAGCAATCTTAAACGCCGACTCCCTCACCTTCCGGTCACGCCTCTTTCTTTTATCCTTAATATTATATTTTCTTTTTTCACTTTGAGGATTTTTCGTTTCCGCGCGAAAATCTGCGCTAGGAATTTTGACAACATTCCCTGGTATGAAGACCCTCGCCGTGACAGCATTCGTGGTCTTCCTTCTTGTTTGCCCGGGGTCCGAATCTTAGTCCTTTTCCCGTTTGTTTCTCGACTGAATTTAAGCCCCCAGGTGAGACAACGAAGAAGTCCAGTGTTTGTTTTACTTGTACACGTCGGGTTGTTTACTGGCCTCAAGCACTGTTGTTCACCTCGTTTATTTCTATGTGCTTTTCTTCCTTATTTTTTAGCGTGTTGCTTTTTAACGTTTGCTATTGAGCTTGAGGCTAACGCTTGCCGTCTGGTCAGTCAACAAGGTGCTTTCGTGAGTTTTTCGTTGGCTGCTTGTCGCACCGTTCTTTATGACCATTTCTACAAATCACGACGTCGCGTAAAGCGATTCATTCTTTTTAGAAGAGAACCCGTTTGATGCGCTGTGTTTCCTTGTTGGTGGTATATGTCCCAATAATAAGTGCTTTTAAACGATTGGTTTGCAGCTGGCCAATGGCAGGAAGGACAGACATTCAGTCACAGTTGAAGCAATGACTGTGTTTAAAAGGATTTACCAAGAACCGCGCTCAATTTGACCTCCATTTTTACACATTCTGCTGAGATATATAAACACTGAAGAAGAGAGCACTACTCTAAGCTCACGGTATACTTCTTACGCCCAAGTTAAATGTAAAAAAAAAAAAAGAGAACTACAGAGTCCCTAAAAAGCCTCCAATAGAAATAGTTCCTGCGAATTTCTAGTTTGCTGGCAAAGAAGAAAGAGATAAACGTCGCGGGGGGGGGGGGGGGGGGGGGGGGGGGCTTGAAGAAAATCACTCGCTGTGTGGGCGCCCTCACTAACTTTCAATCTGTGGTATCGTCGGATTGCAAACTGTCTTCGCAGTCTCGTGGAAATGGAGCGTGCTGGTAAAGTTACGGTGGGAGAGTTACATAAATGACGAGGACAGGCCGAAGTAACGCGATGCATTAATTAGACTCAAACTTTTTATTGATACTACCTTTATTCGAAGTCTCGAAGGTATTGCTGGTTAGCTTAGCAGTTTATTTATTTATTTTACGTATTCGTCTTACCGCTCATATCGGTTGTGTAGGTCGACGTAATTTATTACTTGCCTTCATATGTTTTATGTGGTATTATTTTGAATAATGGTTCATAATCTTTCCGGTATATTGTATTATAAAATGGCTGGTTACTCTTTGTTTACCATTTCTTTTCCCTTGAACTCTACAGCTTTGTAATTACTGTGTATACTACGTTAAGTTCTTGTTTATTTTTTAACCCTCCCCCCCTGCTTGCGCTTTTAAAGGCATGTAGTATCATCTAAATGAATAAATTAATTAAAGTTCAGTCGTAGTTTTACGCGCTATTTAAAGTTAAAAATACCGTTAAAAGCTTTTTTTTTTTTCCGAGCCTTATTTTGTTAGAATTTAGATCGTCATTTAGCTTTATCGAGGCAGTTACAACTCACAAAAACTAAAGTCAAGTAAAGCTGTATTAGTACCAGTGATACAACACTCGAATATAAACACTCGTAGAAACATAAAGTGTACTGCTTTTGAGGTAGCGCGTTGGGGGGTAGTGCATATAATTTGTTTACGGAACAATTATGCATAAAGGACAGAACACGGAGAGCACATCTTCCGTGCTGTGCGTGTTCTGTCCTTTATATGTAAGTATTTCGTAAAATTGTTTTAACGTTACGTGGATTAAAAACGTATCGGGGGTTTCTAATAAAATGTAATATCACATAAATCGGTCGACTGCTTTTTTCCACGTGCCAAAACCTTGTTTGAATCCTTGCTTATCTTTTGAACAAGCCTTACGATGTCAATTACTGGTTGAGACAGAACTCCTGACGGAAACAACTTCTTTTCTTTTCGAAGTCGTCTTTAACGTATGTGCTTCTATCGCAGCGCGCCTGGCCGTTGCAGTCACGCCCTCAGTTAAAATGGCGGTTTCCATATTTCATTTCACCTTACGTCATAGCGCAGCCGATGCAACGAGCCGATAGGACCAATCAAAGATCGTCATGAGCCCATCGTCACGGCTCTTGTCATTCGTCTGCAAGTCTATTATCTACTAAACCAATAAAGCGTCATGACCTTACGCCTTTATTATGTATATCCGTGCTTGTATGCCCTCTAGCCTTCGCGCTCTGACTTATGGCGAAACAAAATATAGTCAGCCATGGCATGATAATGAAATCGCGTAGCCTTCCCCTATCATTGCGCGATTAAACGAGGCTATGGCATCTAACAATGCCTACAGACCTTTGCATCACTTATCACCCGGGCGAAAAATGCTGAGTCACTGAGCTGTAGACCGCACAGCTCAGTGACTCGCCGCAAAGCAGAGCAACAGCGCATGCTTAGAAGGCGTTCCACAGCCCAGCAGACAAAGATGGCACCGCGCAGACGGCGATTTTCGCAAAGGTTTATGGCGAAGCCATGAACGCTAGCCTTATTAGCACCTCTAGACTATAATCGAAAAGGTAACATTTGCCTTGCTACTTTTCTCGGTGTTTGAATTCTCAACTGGCGCACCACCAAATTAAAAAAAAAAAGACTTCATTAAAATATTTTTTTTGCCGACATTTATTAGGCAATATTATCATTTGGCGTTTCATCGATCGAGGATAAAATAAAGTGCTATCTCAACCCTTCCTCCTCTCGACGCGCTACGCTCTCGAGAATGCTTTGCTGTCCCGCTATGCACCAAATATGCCATTGACTTACGATCTTTCATCCAGCTTATCTGTACGAAATGACAGCTTGACAAACGCAGGATGCGGCGAACCATGAGCGTGATATTGTCGCTTTTTACCCTACGAGAGTTCGGCGTGAATTAATTAGAACAGCGGAAAACCAATCACGAATATAGACGCGCGAGGAACATGAGCCCCACCCTGCGTAGTTTAAAGTCAGTTACTATTGTGGGAATAAGAAGCGATAACCCCTTCCACCTGCAATGCAGTTTAAGCGGCAGAAAAAGAGAATAGAACGCTTTTTTTTTTGAGTACCTAAGTCTTGACTTGACTAGAACGCGATGTCGCTCGACCTATTTAGTGGCCGTAGTGACAGACACCTGAAGAAACCCATGGAGGGGAATCTTACGTTCACACACACTAAAACAATGACTACCCTGGGTTGTCAAAATAGCGTTTTGCAGGATTTAACGACACCAACGGGTGAGTGACTAGCCCTTCGGCAAGGTGACGACCCCAACCCACTGTGAAATGACCACCTTTCTGAAGAGGGGGGGGGGGTTACTTACGAATCTGATATTCACGTGCAGACAGTCGTAAATGATAGCAGTAACTTAGATAACAACACAAATACTATAAAATATATGTTATTCTCTAGCTTTTGTGATCCTTCAAGATCCTCCAAGATCGCATGTGTTGTGCAATTCGCGTAAGTTGGTGGAATAAGCAATTTCGCCAGCGCGAGCTGCAACACTTGTTCTCGACATATGTGAGACAGCCATTGGAGACAGTTGAGAATCATAACAACGAACAACAGTGTGCTTAGCTTGACGTGAGTATTTGCCGAAATGAGGTAAGGATATTCATTTTGCCGTATTTTATTATGTAACATTTTTTTTGTTTTTTTTTAAGAAAGTTAATAGTTGTGTATTTGATATTTGATCGTACTGAACACTGAGACGGAGGATCGGCAGGGTAAACATGCTCAGAGGTATATGACAGTTTCGCCCGTACTGCTTTCCTCCATCTCGTACTTTGGTTCAATTTCTGAGCTGCACTCGTCATTGATGTGATCACCCGGCTGTACGTGGCGCTTGAACTTTCTGATTCAGTAGCCAGTTCTAGTTCAGTATAGTAAATGGCTTTTACTGTATTTTTGAGTCGTCATGGGAGCTATTTATTATAAGCGCCAGGTCGAGCCCGAAGTCGCGCCTGCTTTGCCGTTGGTGTTCTTCAGTTTGATGTTCTGCTCTATGATTTGTTAAACCTAAAACTAAATGTCTACCACCTCCGCCTCGTCTCCCGTCAGGGCACCCCATAGCCGGCCGCTCTACCGGCCATTCCTGGATGTCTCCTACTGCCAAGTAGCAGCCTGATGATCGAACCCCCAACATCGTCGTCTCTCCATCAGAGAATCACTACATTTTGGTGCGTCGGCAACTACAGTTTGGTGCGTGGGCCGCTACTATATTTTGGTGCGTCGGCCGAGCCTCTCGGCCCATCCCGCTCTTTCGACCGCCTTTCGTTTAAGCACTGCTCCGTATCCCGGTCGCAGGGTTTGCGAACCGGCGCTTCTCGCAGTTTTTCTAGCCTTGTTGCATTCGATTTAGTTCGGAAGATTGAGCCATTGCGTTTCTTTGCGTCGAACGCTTTGACGTTTAATTTCGTTTTTTTTTTTTTTTCCTCATTTCGCTTTTCTGAATGCTTCGCGTCTCGTATTCTTTCATGGGAAGAAAATAAGCTCCTGATGTGTGTTGACAACCTTCTTGCGCTCTTGCTTGTTCAGTTTTTTTTTTTTTTTTTTTTTTACGGCAGTAAATAAGTTTCTGAGGTTCTTTGCAGTGTTCCAACGCTTTTGGTCCTTCAGTTCTTTCACGGCAATAAATAAGCCCCTCGGGTTCTTCACAGTGTCCCAACGTTCGTCATCGTTCACCCGTCTGCCCTACAAGACGTGACCTTTAAAACCGTCTGAACTTTTCCCCCTGGTCGGTCGCTCTACTGTACATGGTTTTGGGCTTCACGAAATTTCATTGCATTCAGACATGCTGCCCTATACTACGTCCAACCCTAAGCTCCATAGTAACCAATCTTATATGTATAAGAAATATTCTTCGGCCAATAAACGCATATGATCGAATAAGATTGTATAAGGGCATACAAGAATCACATAAGACCATATAAGAAAAATCTACCATTATAACAAGAGTTATAAGAAATTGATAAGAAGTTTCTTCTAACTTCTTTTATATTCATATATTGTTTATACGTTCTTATATGGTTCTTGTATGCTCTTACAACATCTTATTTGATCATATGCGTTTATTGGATTAAGCAATTTCTTATACGTATAAGATTTTTCGCTAGGGCTGAGATTGCAGTGGGAACTACGTTCCGACCGGACCAATCAGCCGCCTCTCTTTCATTACCTGACTTGGGTTTTTTTGTGCGTGGGTCTGAGCGGGAGCGTGATCAAGTGGCGAAAGAGAGATGTATGACTGCTCTAACGACGACGTAGCTTCCACCGCAGTCTCAGCTTTGTAGTAATTTGAATATAGTCAGCGCTCAAGATGGCCGCCCAGCTCCGGCCTTCCAAGAAGTCTGCGTTTACAAGACGACCGCTGTCTTCATTGGCCTCCTTGCTCGAGACCCTATCGGGAAGCACCAGCGGGCACCAGTACGCGCCATGAAGCTTCATCAACGGCTGCCCGTACGCGGAGGAGCTGCCATCTCCTCCGTTCACGACGGGTGCTTTCGGTGAATCGAAGTGCTGTGAAATAATATTTTTCTCTTTCGGTGTTTTCTTTTCAGAAAACGTTTTTATCATAAACGCCTGTGACCTCATAAGCAGCCATTGACCTAACATTTTCCTCCCACTGAAACTATCTCAAATGTGGCTAACTTTCTACGGATATGAAGTTTTTTTCAGCATCATTTCTCTTTGACTGCTTCTGTGTTTCGGAAGATAACTGTCGTGTTCTGATGTTTTTATCATTGTAGAGTCCCTGTAGCTATTGTTTAAAAATACTAAGAAAGGGAGAGCAGAGCTGATCCGCATGCTGTCGGTGCTATCCCCTTGGGGTGCCTACTGTTTTCAATCGTATACCATCAAGTGAGCAGACAACTTCATGAATCCACCATATGCGAAACCTGCCTGCCCACACCGTCTGCCCCGCACAAAAGGATGGTTACCTTTCTCGTGCGGGGACGAGTTCAAATGTATATAAACTAAAATCTCTACGTGATCACATGCCGTAGCCGAATAATAGTTCAGAGGAGTACTTCCTATCCTTTGCTGAGGTTCTGCAGCAGCGGAACTTCAACAACAGTGGGGAAGTGCTTGCAAGCCCAATTCCAAAGCTGCGAGGCTGAACATCGCGAATGCTTTCCCTAACTCTACATACCACGTGTTCGGCTGACCCGTTGAACAGGGGGTAATAGAAAGTAGTGGTTCTGTACATGACCGTTATAACAACTGCTGGAACGATCACTATTAAAATGGGTTCCGTTGTCAAACACCAGTGTCCTTGGCTGTCCAAATCGACCAAAGATGTCGCACTGTGGTCAAAGATGTCCACTGTGGTCTCGGCCAATGCTTCTATGCGCTTTGTGTCCGAGTGGACAACGATCAGTATTACGTAAACCACCAGCGGTACGGTATAACATGTGTGAAGCCTTGTTCAAAATTGCTTGCTACCCAACCAGCTGACCCGAACCCGCACCAGAGGTGTAGAGGTGGTCGCTTTTATTTATTACTTTTTTTCCACCGACCGGACGGCATACCCTGCTCTGTTTTGTTTAGCCGCCTGACGGCGCTACGGTCGGGAATGGGGAGGCGCTTTTGGAGTTGAGTGTCGCGTTTCAGGGGGTGCCGTGCCATTACAAGTTAGAATTCTGCTTGTTTATCAGCTTTTCCCGGTATTGGGGAAATGGCCGCGGGCATGTCGCCCCCTTCGTTGCATTTCATGCGGAGCCCCGGTTTTCGAACCCACATGAAACCACTTAACTTGCCGACGAGAGGCTGCTGTCTAAGCGCCGCGTGCGTCTACCCCTTGACCCTGAGACGCGGGGCCAGACGTAATGGTTTGCCGGGGAACCCACGGCCGAGACATTAACACGTCACCGGTCGCCAGGTCGTATGCTGGGAGACAAAGTGCTTCAGAGCACTCGGAGTCGTGTCTCGAAACTCTTCCGTGACGCCCGGGGACCAGGCGATCCCTATATATTCTGCATATGCCTGGCGTGTCTTTCTTTTTACTTTGTTGCCAACGGCCTTTCGCGGTGGCATAGACGGGCCCCAGCCGACATGTCTCGGTGGTTCTCGCCGTTCGCGAATGTGTATCCTCTGTGGAAGATAGGAAAGTCATAAGTCGTATTTTATCCTCGGGTTCTGAGAATCAAGGCTTGGCTTATGGTTTACTCTCGGAGCAATGACCTCTCACCTGATTGGTCGAAAGTGCGTTGTGTGTAGGCGTTGTAGTTTGGTTCCTCTAGCCAATGAGACCAGGGTCGAACCCTGATTGGCCTGGACGGGTTCAAGCACGCTGTTTTAGACCCTGGCCGGACAGGGAAATCTTTGAGTTTTGGAACGGGCTCGTGAGCGACCCCACTTACGATCAGCTCCCGCGGTGCGCCGCGTTACCTGTCGAGCGCGACAGCGTCCTCATCTTCGCGGCTATAAGGTAGTCGCCGTCCTTACCATGCGCGGTAGGACCATCTGACACCGAGGCGTCCCCTGCAGTCTGTAAGCCGTGCGCGGCAGTTTATTACAGCGCGGAATCTGTTCGCACTTGTCTTTTATGTAACTGTTTGATTCTTTTTTTTATCGAAGTAATGTTTTGTTGATCTCGTTAACCCTCCGAGTTGTCGGTCGCCTCTGCATCACCACCGACGCATCTAGCCCTCCAGCAACTAGCCTTATCCACGATCCCCCGGTCCTCGACGGCAACTTCAAGGTAGTCCATCGAGGTCGGGGAAAACAACCTTCCTAACATCTAAGAGGCATTGACCAGGACTGGACACATGTCTTGCACCTTCTTGTATCTTAAATGTCTTGGTCAACGCCGGAGTACCAGAAGATGGTGCTTGCCAAGCTCTTCATGACTGACTGTTCTGCTGCTTTTTTCTCTATTTTCCCTCTCCAAGTGGAAAAAAAATTGATTTGATTTTATTATATTTGGCATGCCTGGGTAAGTGTCATGGAGCATAGCCTCCTGTATGCTGAGGAATGCCTGCTCAATTGCCGGTTGCCAGCTATCACCACAAGGGTGCGCCGCTTCTCTATACAACACAAAGATATGAACGATGTGAACGACGCGGATGTGCCTCTCTTTTGGGTTCTTGTAGTTTTAGCGTTGTTTTTGGCATATGTAGTGGTACCTGTGGGCAAGAACGTGCCGGGGCTGCTCATTTCACGAGACCCCGAGCAACACCCAGGACCATCGAAGGTGACTGAATCTCATTTCCAGGAATGACCGCGTCCCACATTCTACCTTCCTACTACTCAATAGTATGCGGTAGGCACCTTTTTTGCGACGCAAATTAAGGAAGGCCTGTCTGGTCCCCCTTCGTGCATTCTGCCGAGGCTTCACTCAAAGCCCAGCCTGGCGCTGGCCTCAAAGCTGGATCAGCCCATGTACCCTTCCAGGTCCACTTTTGGTGCCGCTTGACTGGCTCTCAGTGTTTACCTAGCCACATCTTTCTCGCGCACCTAGGGGTATATACCTAGTGACGGGCGCCTGACAACAGGTACAGTGCGTCATCACGAAACGTGAGCGCCGGCACAGCTTACACCTTCCACACTGCTCAGGTGATTTCGTAGCGGTTGTTAGCTCAGAGGATCCTGGCCGTTGCAATTCTCTTCACCTTCTGAACTTTGAAGCCAAATTAATTACCCAGCAAAACCAAGGCATGCACTCCCTTTCAGAAATTTAGCACCGCTTCTCATCATCATTGTCGTTGTTTGTAATGCTCTGTTTGTTGGTAGTTGAGATGGTGATATCACAACATCTTTAATGTCAGTCATGGTGCTCGCAGTAGCTTCGCAGGACATGAGAGCATTCAAACTCCATACATCTCACACTACAGTGGAGTGACCAAAATATGCGGTTGCCATTTCTGCTTGCATTTTGCGTGCGATGGTGCTTATTTCGATATATTTTCTGCGTCGGCCGGGCCACCGCAAAGCGACATCGGGACGTGCCATGTCACAGTGTCATAGGAAACCAGCTAGAATTGATATGGGACCATTGTACAATTCCTGTCTTTATTGTGCAGGTTTTTCACTTTTACTACTGATGCTATAAAAATAGTTTTTGGTGGTGGCTCTCGAGTTGGCAGGTTACGACCGCCTGAGCATTCACCTATTTGGTGATGTACCCTTGGCCACTCGTTTCAGTGGAATGTCTAATCTTGATTCTGTTTGTTCATAATATATTTATGATTAGTTTGTTCGAACGTAACTCAGTCGGTCTATCTAAGGAAGCCTCAAGAAAAAGGTTTGCTAAAGCTATTCTGGGACACCTACTTGCACTAGCCTTGGCAATTCTTTTTCTTGAGACCGAGGTAAGACCGAGCTGTCTCTACTGTCTCGGCAAACCGGGCATCTCGATGTGCCTGCGGAAACCCTCTCCCTTGGCACGGCATCACTGCTCGAATCGGAAACAATGAGGGGAACAAAATGGCGGTGGAAGAGGGTGTGGGAAAGAGGAAACAGGCAGTTGGACATCACTCTATGCGAAGCGCACATGAAGGCACCCTAACCGTTACTACCTTTTTACTAGCTACTGTAAACGACTAAATTTTCGCGAGGACCTAATTTTCGCGAATTTCGCGAATCGCATACAATTCACGAAAAATACGTCCCGCGAACAATTCGGGCAATATGTGAACGCTACAGAAGCTACACTCGATTCGCGAAAATTAGAGCCCACGATTAATTTCAAATTTCAGCTTTTGCCCGATTCGCGAAAATTCGAGCCCGCGAAATTTAAGTCGTTTACAGTATTTACTACCTCAAAGGCGCGGAGAAGATGGCGACGCTTCCTTCATACCCGATTGCCAGCGTTAGCGACGTACTTGCTGTCTCGGATCGCAGGGGGAGGTATCCACACGCAATCGTAGCGTCAAATATTGTATGGGGGAGGGGGGGGGGGGGGGGGGAGGGGCATGTTTATGGGCTGAAGCTGACTTTATAACGATCGCAGCCTCCGTACCAGCACGACGTGGAAGCCAGCGCTGCAGCGAGCGCAGCAGCCATTGTTGATGCAATGGCCCTGGGCTTACTTACTTGCCTTCTCGTTTGCATTCGTTTGTGAGCGTTTATATTTTCATTTTGGTTTTAACTGGGATGAAAATAGCCACGTAGCACATACTGAAAACGTTTCCGAAAAAAAACAAAACATTTCATTCCGTTTTTTATATTTTTTTTATTTTTGTATTTGTTTAACTAATGGTTTTTCTTTCACAAGAGACGCTTGGCAACATTGTACGACAAGCAAGTTAGGGACCTGCCGTTTTTGCCTTGTGTCGAGTGCGGTTCTCGTGTTCCCGTGTTGGAGTGCATAGTTAACGTTCGTGCGCTCGACGGGGCGAGTGTGTGCGTGGACCTGGACTGCTCCGAGGATAGTTCTAACGAGCCAGTGCCGCTGTCACTGGATTGGGTTTCGTCGTCCAAGAGGCTTTTCTCTGCCTCCTCCTACTTGACACTGAGAACTTCTTCACGGTTTGTGTGTGCTCGGTGGTTGAATGATTCTGATTAAGCTGTCTTCGGTCGTGACAGTGCACTGTCACAACCGTTGATGTGCGTCGTAATAGTGTATGTAGCTTTGGGACTAATGAAAAAAAAAAAACTGTTTTGGCATTCTACGAGTCTTTCTGAGCTTGCTTATATCTTCCCCGAAAACGCGAGCCGAGCATTCGTCAGTGTACTACAAAAATTAAGATGCGAGCTGCACACGGTATTAATTTTGCATGCATTTTTGTAGCGCAGCACGCGAAAGGAGTGCAGCTGCCGTCGTACTCCCCGTCAATTACAGCCTTCGTTCGCCGCGGGAAGACGGCAAGAAAACACTCTCTCGCCGACGGCGACCGCATTTGTTTTAAAGGCTGTACCGCATGTAATCGATTTAGCGAGCGACGGAGACAGCGACGGGCGACGGCGATTTCTCACGGTCACCCGTCGCGTCGCTCGGTTTTTTAATTTCTAGGAAATGTCGCTCATCGCTTGGCCGCTTGTTCCCGTCGCTTTCATGCGGTTCACTTCGTCGCGCAACTGACCTAGCGACTGCAAAGAACTGACGCGCTGATAGACGACGACAAGTTTGCGCGCTCAAATGGTCAGTATAAAAGACTTAAGGGCTGTCAAGGAAGTCAGCGGGGAGGAAGTGGCCGAGTGAGCTAACGTGTCTCAGCTCGTAACCTTGCGCTGGGAACCTCCTGGGTTCGATCCCCACTGCCCCCGCCCGCAAATTAGCGATTAGAGTGATTAAGTGCGTGCGTTTGTGTTAAATGCATTGTGCGGGTGTGCATGTTTATATGTTTCTACTTGCTAATGTGGAAGAATTGAAATATACTATAAATAGTCGGCTTCCTTTTTTCTGTGCGTTCAATTGGACGGTGACTAGTGCGACCTGGATTACTCATTTCCAGTTTCAATTTTTGTTGCGCCTGTCACCTGGTGGTAAGTGGCATAACCCCACACCCTTTTTTAGAGCGCAGCTCTTAGGCGCCCGTTTCCGGCGTCGGCGTCGGCATAACCGCGCGGTGCATTATGGGAAATGTCCCATAATGCACCGCGCGAGCCCCCCCCCCCCCGGGTCACGTGACCCCAGGGGGGGGGGGGGCTCGCGCGGTGCATCATGGGACATTTCCCATAATGCACTGCGCGACCGCGCGACCCCCCCCCCCCCCCCCCGGGGTCACGTGACCCCCCCCCCCCCCCGGAGGACATTGAAGAATGAGCGGAGAAGGAGGAGGGGTATACCCTCCCCTGAATACTCTTCCCTTCTCCTCCTCAAGAGCTGCGCTCCAATTCGGCGTTTCAAGAAGTTGTAAACGGCTTTCATTTTTTCCACCGGAAATCACGTGACTAGTGGCGTTTCCGGTCTTCCGTCGGGAGGTAGCGCTAGTTACTAGCTAGAGGTTGTAAAATACATGAATTCTACTTGGAGGCTAGTAACAGTTACTAGCTTCTTGAACTAGTAACCGTTACTAGCTTGACCGTTACTACCAAAGGTTACTAGGTACCTAGTAACATGTGACAAGCGGTTACTCTTACCTAGTAAATACTACTAGCTGTTTTTTTTTTTAAGAGTGTGGTGTCGTTATATTTGTGAAAATGTTTACCATCCCAAGGGTAGTCAGATGTGACTACCTTTTTTCTTAGAGTAAACTTCTTTCCTCGTGATTTTTTTAAGGAGTATTTATTGCCGAACGCAGCAAACTCATTGACCGCGTAGCGATAATGAGATGCTTGGGATTCGCCACACCCTACGTTTCTCAAGCTGTCAGTGACACTCTAAGACGCGTAGCATGAATGATGACTAGGACGTTGTTCATCAAAGCACGGCAGCCTACTCCGAGAATGCGCGACCATATCCGCCGTGCGTACTCTGGGATTCTAGATACGATTCCCCGTATCACGTAACGACGGACCGCGGAGGACGCTACGAGCACTCTCAGCCGATCGAGAGCTGCGCACGCATCTCGGGACCGCTCGCCCCGCGCCTCATTGCGCCTCTCCTGCAGGTCACGTCACACCCACGCTGCACTGGATTAGCTTCAATGGCTCGTAGCTTCCTCAGCAGTCCATCATAAGATGGAACGGTTGTTACGGTTGTTATCGCTGCCTGCCCTGCAGTGCGCATGAAGGGACACGTAAAAGGAAATTAGGGAAGCAACTCGCGTGCTGGCTTTGCCTCCGGCTTCGCTCCCGAACTAGAGCTCGAACCGGACCGGTGTCCGGGAGGAGGAATCCCCGGGGAACTCAATCGCGTGAGGGCGTTACGCCCAGAGCAACCGTGCCCGAGGACATTCGTTGTTTCCGCTCTTCGTTTCCACGCCCTCTAATCTTTGTTTCGTGTCTGGCACAGCGAAGGGGTTTCTTGTCGCTCCCATGTGCTGTGCCACGGGTCAACGCAGGAAGGTCCTGCTGGTTTCGATAAGCGCGTTGTAGGGTCTCTTCCGACCGTACTGTATTGTGGTGTGGTGGTTCGTTCGTTGACGTCGCTTGCGTGTGTGAGATGTGTGAAAGAATGCAGCTATATTGTTTCTGCGTTTAGGCAAAAGTGTATTACTCGGGGATGTACGAGGGTTTGTAACTTCTGTGCCGACGTGATAGCTTCGCGTCATATATGCACATACGTCATCCAAGTGGAAAGTGATTATTTCCAAAAAGAGACCTGTCGTTTTTAGTAGCAGCAATAAATTCGTTTTTGTTCTAGTCATGGAATTCGAAACGTTTTTGCTCGTAGCCTCGCTCACATTTTGGTTCGTTTTACGGCACTCCTAGCGAATAAGAGAACGCGATTTGTGTCTTGTGATAATATAAAATGAAGCGTGGAAGGAAGGGACAAAGAGAAGATTATCTGCCAGCCCTCAAAAAGGGCGAAGATTATGAAGCGTCCGTAAATTGTAGAAATGATATTCAGTGCCTTTCACAAAATTTCATTCCCTAAAAATCTTACATACGTCCCGAAGAATAATCAGATCCGCGTGCAAACACTTCCCCTAGTATTACATTTGCTAACAAATAAAGGAGTGTAAAATTTAGAAAAAAGTCTTTAAACGGGAAAAAATCGCAGTTTAATTATTACGATCACACTGAAGTATCGAGGGCTAAATATTTTATAATATCACGGTCTTTGAAAGACAATGCACGAGATTGTTGACGGCCTGACTAACACTCCTTCCCCGTTGTCCCCCGTCACTTGCTTCATCTTAATATTTCTTACTCCTCACACAAACTCCCAGGGTCTAGCAGCTCACGCCCAAAGGAAGAAAGGGAAATAACAGGTTCCGATATTTTATAAACGTTATGGCGGCAGAGGCAAAATGAGAAACGGTATTAGAAACAAACCGATGCTCTCCGCGCTCCGAAACTCAAGCAGCACTTAACCACGCAACAAAGAGCAAACTTATGCACCGGGAAACTGAGAGAGAGGAGAAAACGAGAGCACAGAGAGACGTCAGAACGCCGAGCTCCGGTTCGAATGATTAGCGGGTTGACCTAAAGCTAGCCGCCTTTGTCTCCTCTGCATTCGTCGAACGAATTCGAATGCAGAAGCCAAATGGCGGACGCCAGCGTGCCGTGTTCTAGCGCGTTTGATGAGTGCAGTAAGCAAAGGCTGCTAGATTTAGGTCTAGCCATTAATAACTCTAACCAGAGTTCGACGTACAGACGTCCACACACACGCTGTCGTCTCCTTCTCGTCCTCAGTTTCTGGACGCATACATTCTTTAGAGAAAATTGAGGGTGGCACTTTTTCTTTTTGTTTGAGCATCGTCATTTAAGATACCAAATTGATTAAGTATTCTTGTTTTTAATATCTCGCTTCTGCGGAATATAGAAGGGTTCGTTTCATCGAATAAAGTAAAAACCTTGCAAGATAAAATTTATCCACTGGTTTTGCATGAAGTTGTCAACGATATTTATGCAACGTTTCATTCATTCTGAAACAATGGGAAGCTTTAAAAATATTATTAAATATTTTTTAAAAAGATAAAAATATGAGGTTCACATTGATTTGATAAGAGAATCATAAAAACATATTGGGTCATCGCCCAACCGTTACTGACTGAGGCTTTTACGTATAGCGGTACGTAAACTGATACGCGTTTTAAAGGGGAACTAAAGCGGCTCTGTATTGGAGTAAAAACACTTAAATTGTCTTTATTTCCCTTCCAGAATCAGAGATATCGACATTATCTTTTTTAATTTGGTGCACGGAGGCTGCTGAAAATTATTCCTTCCCGGAGCGTGATGTCATAATATAAGTTTTCGGAATCTTCGCTCTCGCGCATCTTCAGCACCTTTCAAAGCTATGCATCCACACACTTGCTAGTTTCAAAAAAAAATTTTAAAAATACGTCACGACTGGTGTTAGTGCGGGGGAATATATAAGGACAGCTTGCAACTGCACGCACTGCCCCACGAGCGACACGCGCTTGGCGGCCGAAAGATCCTTTTATGACGTAACAACCGGTCGAAGGTTTCTCGTGTTTTCTCGAGCTTAGTTACATCTTCGAGGGAAAATAACTTGATATTCAGATTCACGGGATCAAAATACTCTAGAATTCACATCTAACGCATTTTGTTTTTCTCAAGAACCTCTTCAGCTTCCTTTTAAAGTTTAAACACTTCTTGCTTGCAACTTTATTCGTTTCTTCCTCTCTCAATTTTTCTTCCATCGAATGTATATCTTTAAGTAAAGATGGTCAAAATATTTTTCTTTACTCTTTATCTAATCTATCTCCATTCCAAAAGCGAGAATGGAAAGCTAAGTTAATTTTCTTTCTTGTAGAAAGCCGAGGCTTGTAAGTCTGTTAGTAAGCTCTCGCAAAGCGCTTCTCCTAGTCACTTACGCTTCCCATGGAAAGCGAGTGACATGCAACACCCTAAATTTACACTTTTGGTAAAACAAACTTTACATACCTTCCTTCAGAGGCTGATGGAGGTAGCGCTACTCCATCTGCTTCGGATTATCATCAGTGTCAAAAGTGATTTTACGTTTAGTGAAATCGCTTTATGGCACAGCCCGTCGTTAATATTGCATCAGATTTAAACTGAACGCAAATGGTGTGGGGAGGCACTGAGGATGAGTTGCTTGATGGTTGATTTGTGATTTCGAACTTACGTGAAAACTTACCTAATCAGCATAAACATCCCTTAGTTTGCGTGCCAAAAGATACGTATAATATATTCGGTAAGGGCACAAGGAATGTGTAGCTAGAAACGGAAAGCTCAATAGCTAAATAACATAATATTTGCTTAAAATGAACGTCCTTGTGATCATCACCCAGCAAGTCTAAAGTAAACAAAAATCGGGTCCTAGTGTGCCCTTACTAAAATTATTAATTCTCTTGCGAAATGTAATTACGAAAGGAAGGTGTCATAATTATAATAATCCAGAAAATAATTAGAAATATTTAAGAATAATACCGGTATTGAAGAATCTATGAACCTAATTTAATTTCGCGTTAATTCAAAAAATAAAATCCTAATTCTTATAATGATTCAAGCTACACGTGGAAGATATATCCTAGTCAGCCGTTTCTCAAATGTCTACCCCTAAATTTCAAAATAATATTTATTTGAAATTTAGACTTTCTTTTGCTACCAGAGAAATTCTCAGCCTAAATAGGACTGTAAGTGCTTTAATATATCCTCATGATTCTGGAAAGTAGACAGATACTCGGGCGACACCAGCTAATATTAATAATACGGAGGCCTTTTTGGACGAAAGCCCCGAGACTGGGGGGGGGGGGGGGGGGCGGGAAGAAGGGACAACACAACACAAAGACTCATTGAGACTTTGTGTTGTGTTGTCCCTTCTTCCCCCCCAGTCTCGGGGTTTTGTCCAAAATGTTAAACTACCTTCACCAGCTTGTTTGCACCCTAACGTTTTGTTCGTTAATACTCCGAGATGCAAGCCTCGTCGCCTTTACGTTTTCTTCTGTTCATTCTTTTCCCATTTGAGACTTTGTGTTGTGTTGTCCCTTCTTCCCCCTCCAGTCTCGGGGTTTTGTCCAAAATGTTAAACCTTCACCAGCTTGTTTGCGCCCTAACATTTGTTCGTTAATACTCCAAAATGCAAGCCTCGTCGCCTTTACGTTTTCTTCTGTTCATTCTTTTCCCATTTGAGACTTTGTGTTGTGTTGTCCCTTCTTCCCCCCCAGTCTCGGGGTTTGTCCAAAATGTTAAACCTTCACCAGCTTGTTTGCGCCCTAACGTTTTGTTCGTTAATACTCCAAGATGCAAGCCTCGTCGCCTTTACGTTTTCTTCTGTTCATTCTTTTCCCATTTGAGACTTTGTGTTGTGTTGTCCCTTCTTCCCCCCCAGTCTCGGGGTTTTGTCCAAAATGTTAAACCTTCACCAGCTTGTTTGCGCCCTAACTTTTTGTTCGTTAATACTCCAAGATGCAAGCCTCGTCGCCTTTACGTTTTCTTCTGTTCATTCTTTTCCCATTTGAGACTTTGTGTTGTGTTGTCCCTTCTTCCCCCCCAGTCTCGGGGTTTTGTCCAAAATGTTAAACCTTCACCAGCTTGTTTGCGCCCTAACTTTTTGTTCGTTAATACTCCAAGATGCAAGCCTCGTCGCCTTTACGTTTTCTTCTGTTCATTCTTTTCCCATTTGAGACTTTGTGTTGTGTTGTCCCTTCTTCCCCCCCAGTCTCGGGGTTTTGTCCAAAATGTTAAACCTTCACCAGCTTGTTTGCGCCCTAACTTTTTGTTCGTTAATACTCCAAGATGCAAGCCTCGTCGCCTTTACGTTTTCTTCTGTTCATTCTTTTCCCATTTGAGACTTTGTGTTGTGTTGTCCCTTCTTCCCCCCCAGTCTCGGGGTTTTGTCCAAAATGTTAAACCTTCACCAGCTTGTTTGCGCCCTAACTTTTTGTTCGTTAATACTCCAAGATGCAAGCCTCGTCGCCTTTACGTTTTCTTCTGTTCATTCTTTTCCCATTTGAGACTTTGTGTTGTGTTGTCCCTTCTTCCCCCCCAGTCTCGGGGTTTTGTCCAAAATGTTAAACCTTCACCAGCTTGTTTGCGCCCTAACGTTTTGTTCGTTAATACTCCAAGATGCAAGCCTCGTCGCCTTTACGTTTTCTTCTGTTCATTCTTTTCCCATTTGAGACTTTGTGTTGTGTTGTCCCTTCTTCCCCCCCAGTCTCGGGGTTTTGTCCAAAATGTTAAACCTTCACCAGCTTGTTTGCGCCCTAACTTTTTGTTCGTTAATACTCCAAGATGCAAGCCTCGTCGCCTTTACGTTTTCTTCTGTTCATTCTTTTCCCATTTGAGACTTTGTGTTGTGTTGTCCCTTCTTCCCCCCCAGTCTCGGGGTTTTGTCCAAAATGTTAAGCCCTCACCAGCTTGTTTGCGCCCTAACGTTTTGTTTGTTAATACTCCAAGATGCAAGCCTCGTCGCCTTTACGTTTTCTTCTGCTCATTCTTTTCCCATTTGAGACTTTGTGTTGTGTTGTCCCTTCTTCCCGCCAAGTCTCGGGGTTTTGTCCAAAATGTTAAACCTTCACCAGCTTGTTTGCGCCCTAACTTTTTGTTCGTTAATACTCCAAGATGCAAGCCTCGTCGCCTTTACGTTTTCTTCTGTTCATTCTTTTCCCATTTGAGACTTTGTGTTGTGTTGTCCCTTCTTCCCCCTCAGTCTCGGTGTTTTGTCCAAAATGTTAAACCTTCACCAGCTTGTTTGCGCCCTAACTTTTTGTTCGTTAATACTCCAAGATGCAAGCCTCGTCGCCTTTACGTTTTCTTCTGTTCATTCTTTTCCCATTTGAGACTTTGTGTTGTGTTGTCCCTTCTTCCCCCCCAGTCTCGGAGTTTTGTCCAAAATGTTAAATCCTTCACCAGCTTGTTTGCGCCCTAACGTTTTGTTCGTTAATACTCCAAGATGCAAGCCTCGTCGCCTTTACGTTTTCTTCTGTTCATTCTTTTCCCATTTGAGACTTTGTGTTGTGTTGTCCCTTCTTCCCCCCCCAGTCTCGGGGTTTTGTCCAAAATGTTAACCTTCACCAGCTTGTTTGCGCCCTAACATTTTGTTCGTTAATACTCCAAGATGCAAGCCTCGTCGCCTTTACGTTTTCTTCTGTTCATTCTTTTCCCATTTGAGACTTTGTGTTGTGTTGTCCCTTCTTCCCCCCCCCAGTCTCGGGGTTTTGTCCAAAATGTTAAACCTTCACCAGCTTGTTTGCGCCCTAACGTTTTGTTCGTTAATACTCCAAGATGCAAGCCTCGTCGCCTTTACGTTTTCTTCTGTTCATTCTTTTCCCATTTGAGACTTTGTGTTGTGTTGTCCCTTCTTCCCCCCAGTCTCGGGGTTTTGTCCAAAATGTTAAACCTTCACCAGCTTGTTTGCGCCCTAACGTTTTGTTTGTTAATACTCCAAGATGCAAGCCTCGTCGCATTTACGTTTTCTTCTGTTCATTCTTTTCCCATTTGAGACTTTGTGTTGTGTTGTCCCTTCTTCCCCCCCAGTCTCGGAGTTTTGTCCAAAATGTTAAACCTTCACCAGCTTGTTTGCGCCTTAACTTTTTGTTCGTTAATACAGAGGCCTATTTTTTTTTTTTTTTTCAACGAGGATTACAGAATGTTCGCTGCCTGGAGTAGTTGGGTCATCCGTGTGCTTTGCTACGCAGCGGATCAAACGATATAGTAACTAGGACAAGACACTTAATTCAGAGCATCAAAAGTATGATTCGCAGATGTAATTCGTTTACGATTTCGTTGAAAGAAAAAAACATTGCAACTTGTTTTTTCTTAACGCCGCGTTCCACTGGATGGATGTTCCGCAAGTTGGGCCTGGGATCGTTAAGAAAGCAACCTGCCGAGGACTTGCTTTTACGTCAGCCGTTCATACAAGTACAACAAGCTCCAGTGTGGCTTTGTTCAGAAAATAGTTTCATACGGCATGTGATACAGTAACATAAGTATGGTGGTCATCCGAATTAGCTCAGCCAAATAAATCGCATGTTTCAAAAGGAAAAATGGCAGTCTCAATGACGGGCGGGAGATGTTTTTGTAAAATTTTGTCGTGCAATCTCCTGCGTTTTTATGCCATCCATTCGACAACCAGAAAGGAATGTAGACGTAAATGCTATATATATATATATATATATATATATATATATATATATATATATATATATATATATATATATATATATATGTATATATATATATACAGGGTGTTTCACAAAAGGTGGGCAAATTCGATATTGCGAAAACTACGCGTCGAAACAAAAAAGGCTTCTGTCGTATTGGCCCTGAGCTCGGGGCCTATATAGGAAAATTATTAAAGTCCGGAATAATTAAGTTCTTAATTATTTTGGCGCAATTAACCTTTTTTAATATTGTGTTTAAGGGCATGGTTTCAACTAGAAAATTGCTCAGTACCATCGAAAAACACTAAATCAACAAAATTCAAAACAATAGAAGGCACGCGAAGCATTTTACGGCTTTCTGAAAAACAGCACAAATTCGACGGGTTTTTAAGTTTCGGTTTGCTATCGGAGCGTATCTCTGCCCCGACGGCACCGCGCCCCGTGGAGAAATAGTGCAACCAGCCTCTGTTTCGTCACGCGAGGACAGCGCAGTAGGGGGTGGTTGCAATATAATATATATATATATATATATATATATATATATATATATATATATATATATATATATATATATATATATATATATATATATATGGGTGATTTCATCTCAACTCAGGCAAGGATTTAGGGTTCGAATTTTAATTTTGACGAAAAAAATATATGTTTTGGGGCAATTCCTATAATAAAAGAAGACGCAAACGGCATTGTAGTCGGATTTTTTGTTCTCAAGTTATGGACCGTTGAAGCGGTCAAGGTGGAAACTGACGTTTTTCCAGCTTATCGGAGGTGCCATATTTCACTCCATCCCTTTTCCATACTTTTTACGCTACATCAATATAACTTTTTGGGAGCACTCTAGACATAGGCTTTTTCATGCTAATTAAGCGTCTAGGTCATAACATTTTTAATGATTTTTTTTTTATTTGTCAAACCACCTCTCTGCGACGATATTTGACGAAGTTCAGCAAGCTGTGCTGTGTGACCTAATCAACATATATTTATGATCTTTATATCACCGTAAAGCTCCAATTAAGCTCTTTCTTTTGATTATACTTTCAATATTTTGCATTAAGTATATAATGCGCTACATCTGCCTGAAAAACGAAAATTTCGAAAAACTAGCAAGTTTGGAGTCGATTTTCTAAAAAAACCCACTTTTTATTTATTTTATTTTTTATTCACAGTTAGTTGATATAGTAGTCTATCAGAAACTACAAACAGAAATTGTAATATATTGTTTGTATGGCCGCTATTAAGACTCGAATCTCGTGCTATGAGCGTTTTGAACGGGCCTTCGCACAGGCGCTCTGCTGAGCAGAAATTTGGCCTATGTAAGGTTTTCTATTTATCGTTAGCAGTTATCTCAATATCCAACCATAAACATTAATAACATTTTGAGTAGTGTACTTAAAAAAAATTTACTTCGAAGTCCGTATCCACAAGTGCGGCACAGCGCTTACTTCCTCCCTATACGGGGGAATGCAGCATCGCTTAGAGAATTCCTCTGGGGCCTTTTGCTTTCGGCTTTGAGTTTGAAATACCGAACATGACATGTAATTGTCATATTTTCTTATGTCAAACAGATATGCAGTGCATATACATATGTACGATTTAGTAACTGACGCTTAGGAAGTATGGTTTATTTTGTGCGCGTACGGACTCTCGTAAAATAACAAGCATTTCGTAGCGTGTAAGGCTTCAAACGTGTTAGTCATGTGTTTAGGTTTCATTTATATTTTCAGTGATTCATGCCGGGTTACTTAGACTTTTTCTTCTTGACTTAAGTTTGTCCAGGAGTCTAGATGTTACGTATCTTCGCAGTCAATACATAGGGCGAAGCTCACACACCTTGCAAATCACGCCAATGCCAAGTAAATAAATATTGTTAGGATGAATATTGTTGCTACACTGGCGTTTACGCTCAGATATTGAGGTAAGTACTAACATTAAATAGAAAACCTTACATAGGTCAAATTTCTGCTCAGCTGAGCGTCTATGCGAAGTCCCGTTCAAAACTCTCACAGCACGAGATTCGAGTCCTAATAGCGGCCGTACAAACAAAATATTACAATTTCTGTTGGTAGGTCCTATTACCTAACTGTAAATAAAAAATGAAAGAAATAAAAGGTGTTTTTTTTTAGAAAATCAACTTCAAACTTGCAAGCCTTTCTTTAGAAAAACTTGCAAGTTTGAAGCCGATTTTCTAAAAGAAACACCTTTTATTGATTTTATTTTTTATTTACATTTAGGTAATATAGTAGTCTGCCAGGACCTACCAACAGAAATTCTAATATACTGTTTGTATGGCCGCTACTAGGACTCGAATCTCGTGCTGTGAGAGTTTTGAACGGGACTTCGCATAGACGCTTAGCTGAACAGAATTTTGACCTATGTAAGGTTTTCTATTTAATGTTAGTACTTACCTCAATATCTCAGCATAAAAGCCAGTAAAGCAACAATATTTATCCTAACAATATTTATTTACTTGGCACTGGCGTGATTTGCAAGGTGTGTGAGCTTCGCCCTATGTATTGACGGAGAAGATAGTAACATCTAGACTCCCGGACAAACTTAAGTCAAGAGGAAAAAGTCTAAGTAACCCGGCATGAATCACTGAAAATAAAAATGAAACCTAAACACATGACTAACACGTTTGAAGCAGCCTTACACGCTACGAAATGCTTGTTATTTTAAGAAAGTGTCCGTACGCGCACAAAACAAACCGTACTTCCTAAGCGTCAGTTAGTAAATCGTACATATGTATATGCACTGAATATCTTTTTTGACATTAGAAAATATAACAATTACATGTCATGTTCGGTATTTCAAACTCAAAGCCGAAAGCAAAAGGCCCCAGAGGAATTCTCTAACGATCTGCATTCCTCCGTATTGAGAGGAAGTAAGCGCTGTGCCCGCACTTGTGGATACGGACTTCGAAGTAAATTTTTTTAAGGACACTACTCCAAATTTTATTAATGTTTATGGTTGGATATTGAGGTAACTGCTAAGGATAAATAGAAAAACTTGCATAGGCCAAATTTCTGCTCAGCAGAGCGCCTGTGCGAAGTCCCGTTCAAAACGCTCATAGCACGAGATTCAAGTATTAATAGCGGCCATACAAACAATATATTACAATTTCTGTTGGTAGTTTCTGATAGACTACTATATCAACTAACTGTGAATAAAAAATAAAATAAATAAAAAGTGGGTTTTTTTAGAAAATCGACTCCAAACTTGCTAGTTTTTCGAAATTTTCGTTTTTCAGGCAGATGTAGCGCATTATATACTTATCTCAAAATATTGAAAGTATAATCAAAAGAAAGAACTTAATTGGAGCTTTACGGTGATTTAAAGATCATAAACATATGTTGATTAGGGCACACAGCACAGCTTGCTGAACTTCGTCAAATATCGTCGCAGAGAGGTGGTTTGACAAATAAAAACAAAATCATTAAAAATGTTATGACCTAGACGCTTAATTAGCATAAAAAAGCCTATGTCTAGAGTGTTCCCAAAAAGTTATATTGATGTAGCGTAAAAAGTATGGAAAAGGGATGGAGTGAAATATGGCACCTCCGATAAGCTGGAAAAACGTCAGTTTCCACCTTGACCGCTTCAACGGTCCATAACTTGAGAACAAAAAATCCGACGACATTGCCGTTTGCGTCTTCTTTTATTATAGGAATTGCCCCAAAACATATATTTTTTTCGTCAAAATTAAAAATTCGACCCTAAATCCGTGCCTGAGTTGAGATGAAATCACCCATATATATATACTTTCCGAGAAACACTGATAAAACATCCCACATTATCATAGATATATCTCGGAACATCAAACGAACATTTGTTTTTTGTCAACTAAGGAGCCACAGCCACATTCTATGGTAAAACCAAAATATTCCGCTTCGCATTCATCTACACAACGCAAATAAATATACGAGGTGTGATCAAGAAGTTCCGAGACTGATATTGTAGCGTAAAAAGAAAGGGCAGCACAGCAATGCGCGCGCATCAGTCGAAGACAGGGACCTTCCTGTGTCATTATGCCAAAGGGCGTCGCTCCGCAAACATTTGGAACTACGCTACACGAGTTTGTTTGACCACATGCACAAGTTTAATGGATATCTCTGCACAGAGTGCAAACCAAAGCGAGAGCGAACATTAAACTATGAAATGATTTAGAAGATTGGTGTCAAAAAGCAGTGAGGTGTGCGAGGTGCTTTGAATGGCACTCGCGCATCAAGAATGGCAGAACGCCAGTAAAGTCAAGGAGAGGTAGGATAAGGTCGCCCTACCGCTCTTCATCTTCCAGCGATGTTCTGCCGTTTTTGAAGCGCGAGTGCGACTTAAATCACTTCCCAAAATTCACTGCTTTTTCGACATCAGCCTGCTGAATCAATTTAAAGGTCCATGTTTTATATTTACCGAGTTTAACAAGCAGAATTGATGTTTGCTCTCGCTCTGCTTTGCAGTCTATGGTGAAACCGCCATTGTGCCTGTGGACGTGGCTACAAACACTCGTGTAGCTCAGCTCCGTATGCTAACAGAGCGACGCACTTTGGTGTAACGAGACACGAAGGTCCCTTCCTTCGACTGCTGCGTGCGCATCACTGTGCTGCCCTCTCTTTTTACGCAACAAAATCAGTCTCGGAACTTTTCGATCACACCTCGTATGTATAGGTATACATACGTACAACCATAGACAAGTTTCTGAAACAAAGCGAATAATATATATGCGCATGCATATCTGCTATCGGGGGAAAATGAAATACGAACAGAGGAGCGCGTGGCTTCTGGTAGAGGCTGCGCCGCCGGGAAGTGAGCCTAGGGGAGAGGGTGTGTATCCTAGTCCGATGTGTATACGCCCATCGCTCGGCGCTTCCCAAGCTTCGGCTTTGCGCCTCTTGGTGCACTGAAAGCTTTCAGCCGCTATCGTCGCTCGCTCGACGAAGGAAGCTAACCGGTTGTAGCAGCTTGCGTACGCGCAGGCTGAGCGTGGTCGCAGCGTTTCCTCCTTTTCACTTGCGCAGCTTCCTTGCGAGGCAGCGTCCAGCGAGCAACGATAGCGGTGATAGCTTTCAGCGCACCAAGAGGCGCAATGCCGAAGCTTGGGAAGAGCCGACCGAGGGGCGTATACACATCAGTGTAGGCCACCCACCTTAGCCCCAGGATCACTTCCAGGCGGCGCAGCCTGTACCGAGAGCCACGCTTTCTTCTGTTCGTGTTTCATTTTTCCCCGATAGTACACACAGACACATTTCTGGTAACTAAACGCGGGAGAGATAGAAAACGAAATGTGCAGCATTCTCCAGGATTTCTGTGGTATCAGTGTGATAACAGTGTGACAGATGACTACAATACACGTGGTGCGCTATGGTTATCAGTGACTTCTGGAGGATCGCCTATACAAGGGCTGACGAAATAAAACACGGGGCTTCCTTTTCCCAGACGGCCCGTGCGAGTGGTTCATTCTTTGTTATTCGCAATCGCACGCCCATAGTACGGCGCCGCGACATGGTATCAGAAGTGGGCGTGTCACTAGTCTAGATTTGCGAAAGCAAGCGTAAAAGACTATGGCAAACAAAACACCACCGATACCTACGGGAACGTTTGGACTTCACAGCCACCACAGCTGAACATTGACAACACAACAGGGTGGCCGGCGTGGATCGAACACTTTGACGATTACCTGCTTCGCCACGGGCATCAACGAAAGGACCGGTGAGGCACAATTCCGTAGGCTATTGTACACAATGGGCTGGCAAGCAAGGGAACGTTTTGCTACGTTCGACTTTTCGGCAGAAGAGGCGAAGGACTTCGACCTCGTCAAGCGAAAGTTCGACAAGCGCTTCGTCAAGGAACGAAACGTCCTGTATGAAAATGCGTGTTTTCACCGAAGACTACAAAAGCCAGGTGAGTCCGTACACCAGTACGTTACGGCACTGCACGTCCTCGCAGACCACTGCGAATTGGGCGAGATGAAACAATGCATGATCCGCGACCGGTTTGTCGTGGTGCTCCATGACGACAAGCTTTCCGAAAATCTGCAAATGCACGCTAAGCTGACCTTGTCATCGGCGTTAGCCAAGGTTCGCCTCAAGGAAGTGGTGCACCAGCAGCAGCGAGATCTTCGTTCAGGAGAGCTTTGTCAACAGGCCTGTTCGTCGACGAAAGATTACCTGAACGCGGGGGTGTATCTCGAAACAACCCATTCCGATTTGAACCCTTCTCGTTTGAACCCATTCGCGAAACGCCCTTTGCGTTTTAACCTTTCGCCTTTCAACCCTTTCTCATTTATATCCGTCTCATTTGAACCCATTCTGATCTGAACCCTTCTCGTCTGAACCCATTCGCAAAACAGCCTTTGCGTTCTAATCTTTCGCGTTTCGACCCTTTTTCATTTGAACCCGTTCTTATTTGAACACCGTATTTGAACAACGTGCTGAAAACAAAGGGCAGCAGCGAGGTACAGAAAGAAGGAGGAACAGTTGAGGATGAAGGTTGAAGATGCAAAGTGGCACCATATCGTGCATAGCCCACGAAACAATTTTCCTTATGCCTGCGTGCCGCCACGAGTCTGTTGACGTAGCTACCTGGGCACATGGTGACGTGGTGACGTGGTTTCAAAAGTACTAGCGATGTTTCGGTACTTAATTTCTCCGCTGGCGCTGTTGATGTCGTTCATTTGTCGTCTTGTAGAGCGGATGCATCATTGTGCTCGTCATATGTTATTGCTTGTAAGTACCACAGAAAGATTCCGAAATCATGATGTTGGTATAGCTTGGGTTTGGTGGTCACGTCGAGAATGCGAGTACTATATGCGTACTCTTTGCGATAAGCGCGTCTACGCTGGGGGCTGTTGATTGTTCCAATGCTGGCGGGTGTGCACGCCATAACGCGTTAAGATGCATACAGGCGTTGGGAGTTGCGGCGTTTTTTTTTTTTTATCTTGAAATGTGCAGGTGCGTATGTTGCGTGGCTTGAGGGCTTTCTTACCAGGCACAGCTCTTTTTCTTCATTTCAGTCGTAAATCATCGGATGCAAATTATGCTCATCTTGCATGCCCTGTGAGGGTATCAAATTATTTACAACCGGTGTCGGAGTGGTCCTATAGATCTACGAGTATTGTATATTTGCCTAGTGTCGTCCGTCATGCAGTGGATTGGCATGACCTCTAGTTGTCATTCTCTAAGATGCATAGCTTCAGGTGCCTGTACTTCATAATGTCATTGGTTCCTTTATTTCGGTTTCACGTAAGTGTATACTGAAATTATTGTTTTCCCCTAGCCTGACCACGTACATGGTTAAAATGAGAAAATTCGTTTTGAGAATGGTCAAAACCAGAAAGTATGTTTTAGCAAGTTTGAAATGAGAAAGGTTAAAATTAGAAAAAGTATCTTTGAGAATGGTCAAGACCTGAAAGTATGCTTTGAGAAAGTTTGAAAGGAGAAAGGTTAAAATGAGAAAAGTAGTTTTGAGAATGGTCGAAACGCGAAAGTATGTTTTGAGAACGGTTTAAGTGAGAAAGGGAGAAAAGCGAAAGTTGTTTTGCCGCTGGGTTGAAATGAGAAGGTAAAAACGAGAAGGTAGAAATGTGAACGGGTTCAAATGAGAACCACCCGAACGGGCGGACGCCGTGAGTTGACGCCGGGATGCACCTCGAAGAAATGTCTACGGATCGGAAACATCGCAGCTAGCATTGCCTATGGTTCTAAATATGAAAACCTTGATAAAGCAGAAAACTTGGCCTCCCTTCAAATATAGCGAATTGAGGAATTAAGGGAATTTGTTGTTCTAATAAAATATTATTAAAATAATAATTACAAGCACAGAATCACCAGACAAAAGACCCTAAGACATTCGGAAACCTTTTCTATCCCTATGGTATACACAAATTACGGACGTCGTCTAAGAAAATACTATGTTCCCTCTTACTTTAATAAACTTCCTCAAGATTTATGCGACTTGCCATCTTTAAGAGAAGCAAAACAGAAACTCAAGGAATGGTGTTGTCGGTTTGAATTATAAACGTTATCAATTCTTTTGTATTATCTATTTTTCCAGCGGACTCGTCACCACGATTTTAACATTCTGTAACCTTGTTTTAGGCAAGATGTGACTGCCATCATTTACTTTTGTTTTGAGCGAGATGTATGCTCTGTTTGAGTGCGTTGCTGGGTTGCCATGGTCCCGCACACAAGCGCTTACGCGCTTATGCGGGCCATTGATCTCACCGTACAAAACACTGTGCAATAAAGGATTTATTATTATTATTATTATTATTATCGCATCGGGACAAGCATTGTCCGTTCTGTAGGGGCGACCAGCATCCAAGGTTGGTGTGCCCTGCAAGGGCACAGAAGTGCTTCACCTGCTACAGCAAGGGACGTTTCAGCCGGGCCTGCAGGAAGGAGTCGGCGTCGTCTCCTAGAAAGATATACAAGTGTCATCTGTACAACAAGAGACTGGCGAACTTTTTCTGGGGTGATAAATGTTCCGGACGCGAAAGCGCGGTAAGTCCAGATAACCCTGAACTCGGTAACACTGTTTGCTAAAATCGATTCAGGAGCAGAGGCCACCCTTGTACCGCTCTAGGCTGTAAACCTTGTTTCCTTGTTTCGTGTAGGCTGCAAACAGCTAGCGAAGCACTGACTGCTGCAGGAGAAAATCGTCTTACGTTACTCTGAAAGTTCAAAGCTAAGTTAAACTGGAAGGACCAAGTGACGATGCAAACTGTCTATGTCGTGAGCCCGCTTCGACATGCACTTCTAGGGTTGCCAGCCATCGAGAATTTGGGAGTCGTAAAGTTCATTTATAGTGTATCTCTTGATAAACAATATTATGATATTATGCACCCGCAGGTGTTCAATGGTCTTGGAACCGTTCCGGGAGAATACAACATCCGATTAAACTCGGATGCGGTACCGTGTGCTATACACGCGCCCCGACGAGTACCGATTCCTATGTGTGAGGCGGTAAAGCAAGAAATCGAAAAAATGCAAGGGATGGGAGTCTTCCGGAAGGTCGATGGTCCTAGAGACAGGTGCGCCGGGATCGTTGTGGTCTTAAAACCACCCGGAGACGTACGTGTGCGTGTTTACCTCACACACTTAAACAAAAATGTCCGGAGACGGTGATACGTGCTCCCAACGATAGACCAGGCATTGGGACTGCTCGCAAACGAAGCGCATTTCTCAAAGTTAGATGCTGATTCCGGATTTCACCAGGTAAAACTAGCGAGGTCGTCCCAGGAACTAACGACGTTCATAACGCCCTTTGGAAAGTATTGTTTCACTAGGCTGCCCTTCGGTATTACGTCAGCGTCTGAATACTTCCAAAAGAGAATGTCTGAGATCCTAGATGGCCTCCCTGGCGTAGTTGAAATGATGGATGACATCCTGGTGTTTTGTTCGGACAAAGCACCACACGATGAGCGCGTGAAAAAAGTCATAGACCGACTCGCAGAGTCAAACATGACACAGAACGGGGCGAAGTGTGTGTTCGGTGTAAAAGTTAGTTTTCTTGGTCATCTTGTGAGCGCAGACGGTATGAGGCCTGACCCGAAAAAGCTGCAAGCGGTCAAAGACAAGAAATCGCCGACAAACGTGTCGGAAGTACGAAGCATTCTTGGTATGGCAAATCACTGGGGCCGTGCTCAGCCTAATCTCGCTCAGATAACTGTACCGTTGCAAAAACTCCTAAAAAACGCGAAATGGGCTTGGGCCTCACCCAGGAAAGTGTGTGGAACGATATAAAAATGATGATTTTTGTCTTCCGAGTGTATGGCAAAGTATGACCCAACCTATCCGACAATCCTTTCGACAGACCCGTC
The DNA here is from genome assembly GCA_013358835.2 of Ixodes persulcatus. Lineage (NCBI taxonomy): Eukaryota > Metazoa > Arthropoda > Arachnida > Ixodida > Ixodidae > Ixodes > Ixodes persulcatus. The sequence goes on from JABSTQ010010685.1 coordinate 843,716, forward strand.
GTCATTTGGGCTTGGAACCGTTCTCTTACAGGCACAACAAGGGATGCGGCCGGCCTATTGCATTTGCTTCGCGGTATTCAACCAAAGCTGAGATGCTCTATGCGCAGATTGAGAAAGAGGCGTTGGCACTGACATGGGCTGCCGAAAAAATTAACGAGTACCTAAGGGGCTTTGACACGACGTTCGAGACCGACCATAAGCCTCTAGTTGCGTTGCTGGGACAAAGTCCGATAGATGTGTTGCCGCCTCGAGTTCAGAGATTTAGAATGAGGCTAATGCGGTATAGATTTAAGGTTGTGTTTGAGCCGGGCAAGTGCATTGCCACCGCCGATGTTTTGTCGCGGGCACCTCTCAAGCAAATGCCAATGAAAAGGGAACGTCTCACGGTTCAAGTTTTCTCAGTAATCTTTAATGGGTCTTGAAACAGAGGACGATTTGTTGTCACGTGTTAAAACAAGTCATACTACAGACGAAGTATATGAAACGCTGACTCAGCTGTCTCCTCAAGGCTGGCGCAAGAAACCAGCCGTTCCTTGCTCCCATCGACCTATTGGCGAGAGAGGGCCGGCATAACTGTGTGATGGGTTTTTGTTAAAAGGTACTAAATTAGTTGTTCCCCAAGCACTTCGTGATGAAGTGTTATCTCGCCTGCACGATGGTCACCAAGAAATAAGCAGATGTCGAGCTTTTGCACAATAGTCTGTTTGGTGGCCTGGTCTAAGCAAGCAACTGGCAGTGATGGTAGAAAACTGCAATGTGTGTACCGAGTTCAGTTTTCAGAAGGCTGAACCGGGGGGGATGATGCCAACCATGACTCCACGTTTTTCATGGGAAAGTGTAGGGGTCAATTTGTGCAAAATAAGAAACTCGGACTATCATGTGGTTGTAGATTATTTATCAAGTTACCCAGAAATCTGCGTTCTCCCTTCAACTGGCGCAACTGTTGTTATAGAGCGGCTTAAAAGCATATTTGCTCCTCATGGGGTGCCAGAGATTGTTGTTTACGACAATGTTCCACAGTTTGCATGTGCAAACTGTGGAACATTGTCGTAAACATTGTCGTAAACATTTTGAATAGTTTACGAATCTCTACGCTTTCAACACGTAACTTCGAGCTCGAGGCACCCTCAAGGCAGCGGAGAAGCGGAAAGATTGGTGCAGACAATTAAGCGTCTTGTGCTCCCCGGCCGATCGGTCGGATTATCGGCAAAAGCCCGTCAGAAATCCTGATGGGCAGACGTCTGAGGACATGCGTACCGAGGCTTCCGGCAGCTGCGCATTCAAAGGAACGTTCACTTTAAGAAGTTGGCGATGCAGGATCGTTAAGTAAAAGAGATGCAGCGCAAAAGCTTTGATAGGCGCCATCGGGCTAAGGAGCTTTCTAGGTTGAAGGTGAGCGAAAAAGTGTGGGTGTCTGACAGAAAGGCAAGGGCAATGGCCGTGGCCCAAACAGCAAAACCAAGGTCTTACTTGGTTGAGACCGAGGCAGGGGTGAAGTTAAGGCGAAACGGCCAAAACTTAAAGGTACTGCCAGCGGAGGCAGAGGACGACGAAGGCTACAATATACCGGACAGTGAGAGGGACGCAAGGGTCAAAGATTCGGAAACTAAAAGCGATATAAGCTCCTGTCCTTCTCCAGTGATTATGAGGACACAGACGGCCGTCGTGTTCACAAGAGTAGTTAACAAACCGATCAGACGGGGGTTCGATGATTATGCTGTACCCTCAACAGTATCCGAGTGCTAACGTGTTTTTGTTTATTTTGTAACATGTTTTTTTTTTATTTTTCTCCCAAGAAAGGGAGGTGTGGTATCAATGTGAAAACAGTGTGATAACAGTGTGACAGATGAAAACGATACACATGATGTGCTATGGTTATCGGTGACGTCTGCAGGATCGCCTATAAAAGGACTGAGGAAATAAAACACGGGACTTCCTTTTCCCAGACGACCCGCGCGAGTGGTTCATTTGGAAGTTTTACACGCTAAAGAAAAAAAAAAGGAAAAGAATAGCGTCGTCGCCACTGCAGCGTCGCCACTGCAGCGCCACTGCAGCGTTAGCGTTCGGTGCATGCGCATGCGCATGCACCGAACGCTAACCATGTTTTGCGCTTTGCGTGCGTCATTTTAGCCTGCGCTATTTCTCGGAAATTTCGTGCATACGCAAAGCGTCTTTGCGCTTCTCCGAGGTGGATTCGTAATGAGAAAATGGCTAAAGCCAAGACGAGCAGAGTTAAAAAATGGCGGCTTCCAGACCCATGGCTGCGGCCGCTATGGAGGCGTCGTGAGCGCGCGACGTCGGAGGCATCCTCGCGACTGCAATTTTCAATACGGGACGACATTGCACTTGGTTTGGAAAACCCAGTAAGGTGGGTAACGATCACCGACAACCTGATGCTTGCGACGCGCGAACATTTCTTGGCGAACGTATGGTGTGCGAAGGTCAGTACATGAGACCTCTCCTTGCCGAGGCTACGCAGGCGGACACGACCGGTCGATCGCTCGCGTCGCATTCTCACGCTTAAACAAATATAAAATGTTACTTTGGACCAAAAAGACTGTTTTTTTTCTCACGTTACAGCATTTCGTGTGTGAAACAAAAATTATGATTATCTTCGTGGCGTTGCAAGCGCGATATGCTTGGGCTTTTGCGTCGTGGCGGAGAAAGACTATTCTAAAGCTCTCTTGCGTAGCGTGCGCTAACGCAAGCGCTAAATCTAGCGCTAGCGTGCGCTAAAATTGCGTACGTTATTCTAAAACTCGCTATTCTTCGTTACTCGCAATCGCACGCCGATAGTACGACGGCGCGACATTTCTAGTCATGAATTGCACAGCGCCGTCACTTTCTTTCGTGTTGGCCCGTTTCCCGACTGTAGGAGAAAGAGGTGAGAAAGGGAGAGAAGAGGAAGCGGAGGGCTAGAGCGGAGCACGCGACGAGCAGATTGATGGCACATCGTTTCGGTCTGGCGCACACACGCATTCGTACACAGTGGAGCCGAGACGATGCTCACCGCTGGCGGCTCGCCCAACACGGCAAACAAACACGGCCATCGTAGAGAGCCGTAGTCTGCGTTCGTTCGGGGCTCGGAACCCCCACCATGCCACATCAACCCCGGCGGGTGTGCGTGTTGTTGCGATCTGGGCGATTCCGTTTCTTGGGCCCGCCTAAAACCCCGGAGAGATATGCGCTTGCGTATACGTGCGGAAGAGATCTGCTGCGAACGCGTGCCGTCACGACGAACGGAGCTACATCGTCGCTATCTCGCCGGTAAACACTGCAGGGGAGTTGAGATGGATGGAAAAGTTCGGCCACGCATGAATTCGAAAGTGTTGGTTTCTGGTTGTTTCTTTATTTAGTGTAGTTTTTTTTTTTTTTACCTTGGAAGGGACATGGGGAGTAGGGTTCGCTTAAATTTGCTTCTGAAAAATGAGAATCAAGAAAGTTTGTTTTTTATTTAGGTTTCATGAAATTTGTGGGGTATGGAGGAGCCAAACGTATGGACGTTTTCTGCGCCAAGTTGCTATGTTAAGTTCAACGCAAAGCTCGCAAGCTTTACTATAACTTCATTGCGAGCGTATACAAAACGAAAATCCGTGAAGCTTTCTCCAAAGTTAGGATTAATATCAGGATGTCGCTCGGCGGCTTTGAATGAAAGTGAAGCGGTATATCAGAAAGGTAAACACACACGCACTAAGGTTCAAAGTGGTGATGTAACAAGGGCGATTAAGAGGGCTCATGATCCTCTGTGTATAGAATATTTACTTTAAAAAAATGTAGTCTACAGTAAGAATCATTACCTTCGTTCAAAGAACGTAAACTTAACTTTCTCCAAGTGGTTAATATAGTACCTTTTATAGCCCAAATATATTAAAATTTATTTAAGTGGAATATTAAACTGCATTGTGTCCTCGGACATCAAAAACAATAATGGGTCTAGTTTTTGTGTGTTCTCTTTTCGGATGTAGTACGATAAAAATAAAATGCTGGAATAAAATGTAAGTGTTTCGAAATTATTTGGGAAGATTATCTCAATTAATAGGAAGCAATATTCACCCACATTTTGTTTAACGTTTCGGCATTTTGTTTTTCTAGTTGCAGAAAATGCATAAAATTTGATGCCTGCAAAGTTGTCATCGGTTTTCAGTAAATAAATATATATTTATAAAGTGCGTAGTTTTTGCAGTATACTGTAAAACAACAACTGCATTCGTAAGAGATATTGTCGCACACATAATACCACACCGGTTTTTGTGACTCCATGTTCAAAATAACTTCAACATTTCCGTGTTGCTTTAGGCGAGTTATTGCAACAATTGGTAAACATTTAGCAAGACATGTAGAAACAGGGATGTAGACATCAAAAAGCTTGAAAAGTAACCTCTTCATAGCAAAGCTGGAATCGCAGTACATATTGGTGTTGATGGTTGAAAGATATGTTGAAGGAAAGGTATGTAGTCATCTTTCTTTTAGGTGAGTACTTATTTTATATTTTAGAGTGTCTCTTATTCAACACACTCATTTTATCAAGAAGCAATTACAGACCATGCGCTTTTGCTTCGGTTTAATAATGTATTGCCTGGTTTCCAAATGAATTCCTTATTAGCTTCAGTGGCGAATACATAGTTATGGCGTTGAACATGAAAAAGGTATGGGCGACGCCACGTTCCAGTCTTCTTGTGAATTTTCTGTAAACACAGGTGTTTCTCGTACGTCTTTGTTAAGGGGAATGTGTCAGGTGAACGATTTTAAAAAGAGCATCCGTGAGATTTGTTTTAAAGTCCCCTGCCAATCAAAAATGTAATTTCATACATTTCCATTTTTTTTTTTTTTTTTTGAGAATGGAGAAGACCTTAATTTTGTTTTTATTCGAAATAGATTTGTAGGTTGTTAATCTAACATTTCAGTTAACTTAGAGGGGTTTCTCATGTGAATAGCCGAAAGATTACGTTCATGAATACAGTATGTTGACTTTTGTCAGAGGCACAACCAAACGCTTATGTCTTCTAAAACGAGCAAACTCATAAGGTTGGCTTCATGTTTTCTTCGACGCATGGCAAAACTTTTAACGATTACACACCTCGCTGAAGAGTCGTTGGATTTCAAATCTGCTGGAAATCACAAAGGTAATTTGCCCTGTGAAAAATGTGCCGAGAAATTGGGATCGCCTCGCTCCATACAAAACATAAAATGAGGATTTGAAATAAGGCCAAAAGGAGGTTGACCGATTGATAGTTTCATTTCACTTGATATTTTTACAGTGTCTTATATCCAAGGTAAATCAATTCGCAATCATTATCGGCCAGAAAATTAATCTCAAAACCAAAAAATTTTGGCCAAACTAGTTTTGAAAGATTTTAAGTGATATTAATAATAGCTACAGTAAAGAAGTGCTCAGTCAGAATCTTGGCGTGCATATGAGCATTCCAAAGCTATTCGTTGTCCAAAATATTGTATATGTTTTGTCTGAAGAAAAAAAACCGTTTAACATCTTTGTTTTGTTTTGTTCTCAAGCTTAATCATAAAATCGGAATTTTCATTTTACTCGCAAATGATCATATATTTAAGCCGACGTCACGCTTGAGTACATAAGCTACTTTCAAGGAGATACTAACATCAAAACAGAATAAAAAGATAAAACAACGACTCTTAAACACCTGGAAAAATATTCCCGATTTGTTTTTGCCACTTGTTTTATTCTATTGGCTCATTTATATCCATTTAAGACAGGTTGTATATATCATCACAAAGAAGAGCAGATGAGTTGAAAACTGAAAGGGAATGTTTAATTTTAGTGAATGTGTGCATGTAGCTAAAACAAAAGTAGCACCGAATGAATCCTGCGACGGGGATAAAGGCACGACTACTCCGACCCTGCCAGCCACGGATTATTTTATACAGGCTACGTTGAGATTATTTCAGATAAGAAAACTTGACAAGGTCATATATCCTATACTCGATGTCACATCAAGACAAAAGCAAGTTTTGCACATTGCTCATACGCCGCGCAAAGTACAGCGTGCCCCCCCCCCCCCCCTAAAAAAAAAATAATTTAAAATGTTTTTTGTTTACTTCAGAAATAAACTATATAGGGTGGTCCAGGTCACCAGGCTCGATCTGAAATGGACCGTAAAAATCGACGCCTGTACGTACGAATCTAAACTTTTCGTCAAAGGTTTATTTCACAGGTCAGTTTTTTTCTTGTAAAATTACAAAGTGTAGCTCTCTTTCTGTAAAAAATAGGGCCAAGAAACTTGCCAGGGTCTACGGCGGGCAGCAACGCAGACAACAGGGGTCCAGTAGCGGGGTGTGTTTGGCGTTCGTATTGATAGATGGCGCTACCTCCTTATCGCGACGGCTCGCGACCACCGTGGTTTATTAAAATGAACATAATCTTTTTTGAAATGTACCTTCGGTTAAAAATAAATTCGGACAATAAAAGCAAAACTTAAAGTAAAAAACGTGTTTGCATAACGGCGGCGCTTTTGCTGCCAACTGATTTCGTCTGCGTGTCGTCTGCTTTCTTTCGCTGGTCGGCTGCACCTTTGGACACTGCTCCCGACGCCATCTATCAATACGAACGCCAAACACACCCCGCTACTGAACCCCTGTCGTCTGCGTCACAGCCCGCCGTAGACCCTGGCAAGTTTCTTGGCCTTACTTTTTACAGAAAGCTTTATCTTCACAGCTTCAATGCCACTGCCACGGATCATTATGAGCTCGGTCAATTAATTATACGTATCCGCTCGTCTGGCTTCACTATTCCTGCCTAGCACCAAACTAGAGTTTTTGGAATACTCACCTTTGAGGAAAAACGAACTGGTGCTTGCTTGCTTGTAGGCCGCGGAAACTGGAAGAGAGATTTGCGATTAGTTGCGTCCAAGTAGCAGTTAGTTTGAGTAGCCACGTAAAGTACACTAAGTCGGACAGATTCAAAATTACATGCGCGGGACATAGATATCCTCTTGCGACGTAACTGGGTACACGTAAATGTCGCCCGCGTGTATTACAGAAAAATAAGCTTCAATTCAGGAGCCCCCAGTCGTTCTGAGCTCCGTCAACTAAATGCCCTACAGCTTGTCTGGCTTCAGTATTGCTGCTTGGTAATCTGGAATTCTCACCTTTGAGGAAAAACAAACTGGCACCTGCTGGCTCTTAGGCCGTGGAAACTGCCAGAAAGATTTTCGATTAGTTGCGTCCTAGTACCAGTTCTTTTTACCAGCCACCTACAGCACACTAAGCCTGATAAATTCAAAATTACATGTGCGTGACATAATATTCCTCTTGTGACAAAACTGGGCACACGTTTTGTCACCTACAGCAATACTGAAGCCAGACAAGCGGTGTATTGCAGAAAAACAAGCTTCAGTGAAAGCCTCCCCAGCCGTTTTGAGCTCCGTCAATTAAATAGGCCATACCGGTTGTCTGGCTTTAGTATTGCTGCTTCAGAGCAATCTAGAAAATCTATAATCCTCACCTTTGAACGAGAATGAACTGGCACCTGCTGCCTTGTGGGCCATGGAAACTGCAAGAAAGATTTTGCGATTAGTTGCGTTCAAGTAGCAATTTATTTGAGTAGCACAGTGATGTGATTGGCCTAAGCCATTTCGGTGCACGTTTCGGAGCAACCAAAACAGTGTTTTGGAGCAGCAAATGTGGACTTTGGAGCAACCAAAACAGTGTTTTGGAGCAGCGAAGACAGTGTTTCGGAGCAGCAAAAGTGGATTTTGGAGCAGATATTCTTACGAAAATAAAAATATTCGTTTTAAGTTCTGTACAAACGAAGGGCACTTTGTGTTGTGTTGTGTTCTGATGTGACGTGTTGTGACGGAACATCGCTGCTTCTGTTTTTACTGCTGAGACATCCCACAAGTGTACAGTGCTGTAGGCATTGCCAAGCGATTTCGACAAACCGCTTGCCACCGTTTTACTGGTTCCCGACGTGCCAGGTTTTCGTCAAAAGTAAGCAAACGTAAAACAATGAATGGCAAGCGTCCCAGCTGGTGCCTCAGTCACGCAATCATGTTCGCATGCACGTGACGCCAACTTCGGCAGGCTTGCTGTTGGGCATGCTTCGTCGCGCGAGCGCAGACAACGGCTGTCCGATCGAAACCGAAACCATGCCCCTCAGCTCCGTCGCTAACTTATCCCCAAAATTGTACACAAAATGTAGCTTTCGAGCATGCGACAAAAACAGTCCAGTGGCGCGTGCTTGCCAGGCCGGCAAACAAGGTACAAGCTGAACACACAAAAAATAAAGAACCTGAGTGCATCGATGCAAGACAATGCGAGCCAGCCTCAAAACGGTCTTGGAGCGCTTTGTGCAACGACTGAACTCGAGACAAACAAGCACGCTGTGCGGGGTCAGCGTGCAGACATTGCCTTCTTTGCTTTAGCTCACTTCTCTTCACCAACTTTCTTTCACGGCAGATTTTTCACGTACCGAGGTCCCTCTCGAAAGAAGGCCCACCGAGAGGAATCTAGATAATCATTACTTCGACAGAGCAGTCTTTGAATTAAAGATGGATTTTTGTAGTAACGTATGATTTAAACAAGAACAGGAATGTTGATGAACATGTGGCGGTACTTAGTTTCATTTTAGAAACTACCATATCTGCAGTGATGTGAGGACGGCAACATTCGACGTCGCGCGACCACGGTGACTGAAAGGCAGTGACCAAATATAGTTTTCCCACGGCCGTTGCTTCAGCTGACAAAGTAACTCCTGCCGCGCAAAAACGTGGTTTCGTTTCACAGCATGACGGCATGGCTGGTACCCGGCACGTTAGCGTCGGAGCGTCTGCACACATTCGCGTCTATCGCTGAAAATATTAAAAAAAAATGAGACGAGACCCACAAGACGAGAGCGCGAAACGCGAGACGCCGCGAAAACCATGCAAGATCGGGTGGCCAATTGATGCACGGTACTTTGTGTCAGGCGGCCGCTTGCGCCACATAACACATGCCTGCTGAATTACAGTACTCAGTTTAGTTTCGGTTTTGAAAAGCGACCTAAATTGGTCCTTTGGCGCAGGCTTGGTGCAGATTACCCATATTTTGGCGAAATGTAGCGGGATGTAGCAGGGTTAGCCCCTTGGCGCAATGGGCGCAGCAATCACATCACTGGTAGCCACCTACAGCACACTAAGCCGCATAAATTCAAAATTACATGCGCGTGACATAATATGCCTCTTGCGATAATACTGGACACACGTCGACAAATGTGTTGTCCACGTACATTGCAGCAAAACAAGCTTCAATGAAAGCGTCCCCAGTCGTTCTGAGCTCCGTCAATTAAATATGCCCTACAGCTTGTCTGGCTTCAGTATTGCTGCATCAGAGCAAACTAGAAAATCTGGAATCCTCAACTTTGAACGAGAACGAACTGCGCCTGCTGGCTTGTGGGCTGAGGAAACTGCAAGAGAGATTTGCGATTAGTTACGTACAAGTAACAATTTGTTTGAGTAGCCGCCTACAGCACACTCAAAATTACATGCACGGGACATAGATGCCTCATGCGACAGAGCCCCCTTCCTCCTTGTTTTCCGTTAACTCTGTTCACTCTCGCCGCTTGCCTCCAATTTCTGTGCAACATCTCTAATCTCGATTCCCTGGTTCCCAAAGGCCATGCCATGGCTTGTGCCAGGCACGGATCTGTCAGCTCCGCGACCGTCACTATTGTGGCAAGGACGCCACGGCACCTGGGCGCTTGATGTGTTCTTTTAATATTTTGAGCATGGCTGAAAACAGGTGGATGGGTGTCTGGTATGCCCTTTGCTTATTTGCGGATCGTTCCGAAAACAGGGTGTAGGCGCTTATGCTATCTGGGCGCATGCTCGGTATTTTACAATAATTGAAATTGAACTCTGCTGGAATCTTTAAACATAACAAACAAAATGTGCATGCCAAAAGGCATAGCAAATGAAACACCCACCATTTATTTATTTTTGTTTCTTGTCCGCAAGACGCTGTCGTATATGTAGCCTCCCTTGCTTAAGCCGCTCCTCCCTATTGTCCCAGTTGGGTCTGGTCCTGATGAATCGTCGGTGGAGACCTGAGGTGCTGTCAACATCAGATTGGACCTTTTTGAGACAGAACCATATACTTGCTGAGAGGAAGTACGCCCAAACGAATCTCAGGCTTGTCATTTATAGTGCGTTTTAAATTGAGAGGCCTGATGTAAAATGAGACGTCAATACTGACGCACCCCTTTTGCGAACCTAAAATTTTGAAGGCCTTGTCCCCCTCGCTAGGGGGACATGGCACATGAATCCCGGCATGTGTTTAAAATTTTTACCTTAACATCCCGACTGAGTGCCCATCCCCAAATATTCGACCACCACACTTTTAGAAAACAAATTTTTTTTTAGAAAACACCGAGTCATCGACCACCCCTACAAAAGCCTGAACCAAGCATACTCGTACCGTGGCTTGTTTGCTCTGTGCTGCCCCCGAGTTAACTCGGGCAGACAATGTTTTTTTTTTTTCTTTTCAAATGGAACCCACGTTTTTAGTTTAGGTTTCAGTTGTTGAGGCAGGTGGATACTTTTGCATAGCTTCCTCCCTATGCGCTTCCGAGTGAACATTTTTGCAATGGCCAACACCCGGGCTTTGATTTTTCGCTCCTTGACAAATGCTGAAACTCATATAGGCGGGCAATAGCTCGACTTGAAAATACTTGCTCTTGGTGGCCGAGAATAAACTGGTGTTCCTGATTGGCAGCCACTTGCTGCCAAGAATTGCTGCAGATATCCGAAAGAACCCAGTCTTAGTCTAATACAGATGCTTTGGCCGGACAGAGACACAAAAACCTTACACAAGACCACTATAAAGACAGGAAATAGAGTGTCTGTGAGGAATGAAACACACAACTCAGATAGGCATCAATCACTCACCTTGAAAGCACTTGCCATGAGCGGCAAAGAGCAAACTTCTGGCCTGATGGGCTGGTGCTTGCCACCAAGACCTGCATGAATAAGAAAGAACCCGGTCTTAGTCAAACTTGGGTGTTTTTGCAGAAGAGAGACGACAAAATACTAATGCAAGACCACTACACATAGAAAATGGCATCCAAAAGGAATGAAACACAAAACTCATATAGGCGGGCAATAGCTCTCCTTGAAAATACTTGCTCGTGGTGGCCGAGAACAAACTCGTGTTCCTGATTGGCAGCCATTTGCTGCGAAGAATACCTGCTCATATCCTAAAGAAGCCAGTCTTAGTTTAACACAGATGCTTTGGCCGGACAGAGACACAAAAGTCTGATACAAATTACAAAAAGCAGGAAATAGTGTCTGCCAGAGATGAAAACAGAACCAGGTGGAGAGGCTCGTTCTGTTTCACCTTAGTCAAATAGTGTAGCTCATTTTGCTAAAACAATGCATATTTGCTAAGAAAAAGTATAATATATATGTTGCCCCATTTAGCAGAGTTTACTGCCAAGGGTACCTGCACACCAGAATAAGTCAGACTTAGTCACAGTTTTTTTTTTCTTTTGATGAGCGACAACAGAATCCTAAACGGGTGATGAAACAAAATATGAGCCCAGCAAGACAGGCTAGCTTGCCTTGATCAAGCACAGTGCCTCTGCCGACAAATGAGGTTCTATTCTTGGTCACTTGTCATATTTGGTGAGAATAGTGAAGTAAATGAAAATAAGGCAATCTCTCTTGCAGCCGACAGCTGCAAACGAAATTCATATACCTCGATAAACGACCTGGAAATAAAATTGGGTGGTGGCCGAGTGGTTTAAGGTGTCAAATTTCAAACTTACAGACTGTGTAGTTCTGGTTTAAGTCCTCCTGGTGTATATTTTTACACTTAATAATTATATTTAAATAGTTTATTTCAATTTTTGAGGCACTAGCACATAATTTATACGCTAATTCACCTTTAGAAGCGTTTTAATTATACTTCGCGGCTTCGTAGTGCTCATAATAGATTCTCAGTAAGAGTGGCTTTCAATTTTTTTTTCTTGCTCTCGCTGCTGCTTGCTTCCTCACCCTTTAAATGTTGACAACTCGACACAAAACTAAAAAAAATGTGTTTCAATTGTGATGCAGATCAGCATTTCCAAGTTGTACCCCTGCTTCATGTCCCTACCATGCCACCGTTCCATACCTGAGTGCAGTGACGAATGGTCCCAGGTGCTGTGACCCGACCGTATATGGCTTTACGGTGTGGTGCGACTCATGCTGCACCTATGCTTCGTGATGGAGCCAATGAGCGAGGTGCGACCTGCTAGAGCTGTGCAAGCCACAGCTTTACAGCCGGCAAAGGGTGGGAAGATGCCCCTCCCTTTGCAGAGCTTGCAATAGCTCACCAAAAAGCTATTGCAAACACCACGGACCCACAGAGTGTGAATAAAAGCACTTTTGAATGTGAATTTGTGTGTAAATTATGCGTCTATACGTTAAAACAAAAAAAAAGTATACACAGATATATATGTACTAAAAAAGGCAAAGACAAAAGTCTCCCCGTGGGTTTGAACTCAGAGCTCCACTGCCCTTGATTTCAGTTCCCTAGGGCCCGGTTCAGATGGGGCAACTTTTCCAGCAATTTTGACGTTTCTGACGGGTTGTTTCCTAGATTTTCCCATATCAACACGAATTGCTGAGATCGGGTTCGGCTCGAAATGGACGAGCAACTCGAGCAACAAGGAGAAGTGTGAAGCGGCAGCAGCCAATCAGAAATGCGATAGTTTCACGTGACACCCCTGTGGTGGTGATGATGACAGCTAAAGACTTGGTTCTGGTTTGAAAGGGATCGTTTTTGGAAATAAACCGTTTCGAAAAGATGAGTTAGTATTCTCAGCACAATCTAAAGATATAAGAACATGTTTTTTGGATATAACTGTGCATCTAAATAGTGCAAAGAAAATCAAATTTCATGGTGATGATGGCAAGTCGTAGCAATTCGGTTGCTGCGTGTGAACGCGGGCGGCCCGTGCTTCTGGTGTTCGATGTCAAGTTGCTGGGTGAAATTGCCCCGTCTGAATCGGGCCTTATTGGCCCGCTTCAGAAGGGGCAATTTCACCCAGCAACTTGACGTCGCAACAACACCAACACCGCGTTCACACACAGCAAACTAATTGCTACGACTCGCCATCATCATTATGAAATTTGATTTTTCTTGCACTATTTAGATGCACAGTTATATCTAAAAAAACATCTTTGTATATCTTTAAATTGTGCTGAGAACTCTAACTCATCTTTTTGGAACAGTTTATTTCCAAAAACAATCCATTTCAAACCAGAACTAAGTTTTCAGTTGTCATCATCACCACCACAGGGGTGTCACATGAAAATATCACATTCCCGATAGGCTGCTGCCGCTTCAAACATCTCCGAGTTGTCCGAGTTGCTCGTCCATTTTGAGCCGGACAGGACCTCAGCAATTCGTGTCGATCTAGGGAAAGCTATGGAACAACCCACCAGCGACCCCGAAATTGCTGGAAAAGTTGCCCCGTCTGAGGCGGGCCTAAGACACCCTATTGTCTGGTACAAAGACCATTTAGGAACGTTCGGGTGTTTAAACTTTGTACTAACCTTTTTACAAACAACAACAACAACAACAACAACAACAACAACAGAAGAAAACATTTCAAAGGGAAAGGTTAAGGAAAGGGAATGTACCATTATGTTCAGTGAAGTTCGGTGACATGACTCGGGACTCGAGCAGGAATGCAGTTATTTTTGGTGTTACCCCATGAGACTGTCTTGCTGCCCTTGTTGGAGCTTAACTAACTGAAGTGCCTGTACGAAAAGGAGAAGAAACATATGTGCATAACACTCATTATTCACAAGAAAATTTGTAAACATCCAAAATGACTCAGGGAAAAAATTATGCGAGGAATATTTCGGCCATGTTGGCCGAGTCATCTCTCGTGGCCAATGTTTCATTGCAACTTTAATTGTACTGAACAGTTATAGGGTATATTACAAACAAAGTGCAATTTATTTTGTATGAAACCACAACACACAAAACAGCACTCTAATACAGTATGTTGAGGTATCTCTGAACAAATTTCATGGTTTCATGGTGCCTCCTTCAGATAATTGATGTTGAACATGATATATGTGCACCAAGGAGTGAGCAAACAGTAACTTCCAATTAGTCTCGCGACATGTCGACAAGGAGTGAAATGTGTAGGAGGTCGTCTAGAAGTGTGCAGCCAAGATCAAAAGGCAAGATATAACGATATCAGAATAAGATCACACCAAAAAGTCTCCGTTGTAGTGAGACAATCTACAATCTAGGCACAGTAATGAGTCAAGCGACGTACAGCCGCGATTCACTTTGCGTTGATTGAGGTGAAACATGGCCAACGAAAAGATAAAAAACGCTTGTTTTTTGTGCGTTTTTTTACACTATTTGCTTTGCGCAGTTGATAGCAGGGAAGTTGGGCGGCGTCACAAAAATCTGACTCACTTGCTAGCGTTTCTCAACTTCGTTCGGCGCCAGTCGGCACCACAGATCAGTGGTCGGCACTCATGGTCTACCCGGGAGGAAAAAAGTACGAGCTCAGAGCCGAGCGTCGATCGCGACTTTCCTAAAGAGAAGCTCCGGTAACACTTCGGCGACTCGTCAGCTTCAAACAACGCCTCTTCGAACGAGCCCGCGACTCCAATACGGCGAACGGTCCCGGCAGAAAGCACGGCGGAAGGAAGGGGGCTGGAGGCTGAGTATCCGAAAGAGACGCGGCACTGGATTTTACGTCTATTTCGCACATGAGATAACAAGATAGCAAAGCTAGCCCAGTGTGAACACTGACTGACGTTACATTGGAGTACACGCAGTCGAAATGACGCCTGCAACAGAGCACAGCTAGAGGCTTCCAACAGGGGACACATGCGTTCAAATAAGTTGTGATTTCAAAACTTCACGTCTCCTTTCTGTCCTTCGGTGTTTACTTTGATCCTTGTACACCAAAGCACTCAATGCTGCAAGTGAATAAAGTCGTGTATAAGTACAGTCGGGGACAAAAGTCTCCAGGACACGCGAGCTGCGACTGAAACGCACTGTTCTGCCATCTGCCGGCGGGTCGCCTGGTTTCGAGATCACAGAAAAGATCATGCTCGTCCTACTGTGAATGCCAACATGTGCTCTTTCCCGCTCTTCTGGGGCGCGGCGCCTAACTCGGAATTGGGCGCGTGGTACCCCCTCGGAGATAGCGCTTACTGACATGGCACCTACAAAGCAAGAAGTCACGGCAGCTCAACTGAGCGATAAGCTGAACTGGTTATAAAGCAAGGTGCGCTGACACGGCGAAATGTGGCGCAATGCCCCAGGCGGTATTTCGAGTTTCGGAATGTGTAGCAGACGCTCGTGAGCCGCCAGCGCTATCTCCGAGGCGGTACCACGTGCCCGATTCCTAGTTAAGTGTTGTGCCGCAGAAGAGCGGGAAAACACATATGCTTGCAGGCAAAGTAGGACGCGCATGCGCTTTTGTGTGATCTCGAAACCAGGCGACCCGCCGGCAGATGGCAGAGCATTGCGTTTCAGCCGCAGCTCGCACGTCCTGGGGACTTTTGTCCCCGACTGTACCTTTCGAAGCGATTGAAAGTGCGTTGGTTTCGCTTCAAGCTCACGAGCAAAGAGCGCGACGAACTGCCTGCGTCAGTCGCGTCAGTCTTGCCGGGTCGCGAGGTGGGCGCGGTCCCGGTCGCTGCGCTGGCTGCGCAGTGCGCATGCCCGGCGGCTCGGCCAGGCTCGGCGGCTCGCTCGGCCTCTCGGCTGGGTCGGCGCTCGGCTCGCTCCCTTCGAACCGCTTCGAAGCTCGAGCTGGCGCGCGAGTGGGTTGGCGATGGAAACTCATCTTCTTAAAAAACGAGGTTGTAACGTATCGTTTGATGGCGCAAATGGACGTATTTTTCACGTCGTTTTCTATACAGTGTGTGAATCTCGCGAAACAGGCGACGAAGAGTGGTGGGTGAAATGTGCTCTCATGTTGTCGTGTATTTTGTGTACGACGTAGGATTACCCAGAAAGGTGGGTCAATATCGATAAATGTGCACGTAAGAAGCAACTACATGCACGTGACTTGTCAAACCTATTCACCCTCATTATTTTATCGTGCGACCCGACATTGTCACACATCGAGTTCGATTTGGGTCCCAACACCGGTAACCTCGAATTGTATATCGTGTTCGACGTTTTATATCCCACGGTCGGTAACTTCGTATTGATATCGTATTCGATGTTGTGTCCCAACACCAATAGTTTCTTGTTGTATGGCGATGTTGTGTTGCAATATCGAATTGTATTCCGGTACGTCGGGTTTATCGTTGGGCGATCAACTTTTGTTGCATTACAACAACTGCAATAAACATTTGTTGCAAAACGATCACTCTAATAAGCACGTCGTTATTGGGCTTTCTCATTAAAAGGTAGGTCGCGGGTGTTACAGCTAGTTATTCTGAATGGTTTGGTGGTTGTCCAGCATTTCAAGCGCGCGAGGCTGTGGTTACTGTGTGCCGTTCCAACAGCGGTACATACTTTCACTGTCGATCAAGTTTAATGTGTTCGCAACGCAGAACGTTTGTGTTCCGTGTGTATCCACACCCAATATCTTTGTCTCGCGTATTGCCGTGTGGTAGCTCGTGCTGTTTTACGATATCATTCACGCGATGTCGTATATGTGGGCATACCGATATCCGCATGTTGCTTCACGAACACTCGATATCGTGTTACGTTTCATCTTACTCCGCGGTATATGCCGACGTAATTTATGTTGGTAACTTGGTGTCCGTTCTGAGATATATGCACGCGATAAAATATTGTATTCTCCTTTGGGCCCGTGATCGACGACCGATATTTATATATCGTGTGGCCGTACAGTATGTCCATGTCGGTCACCAATATGCACGCGATGTCGTATTCTATTCCAATAACCGCGCATTATATCGGGGTATTGTGCTCCGATATGAATTCCCATCGTGCGTATTGGGTTAATCGGATAACAATAAGTTTATATTGGTTTCAATCAACTTCATTGGAATACAATATTTCCAATAAGCCGAGTTCATATTGGCCTTTTTGGATAAGGAGTTGTTTTTCTTTAATCTGATTTAAATAAGCAATGCTACATTTAGCCTCAAACACCAGCAAAACGTCAGCAGACGTTTTGCTTGTGTTCAATATCTCTGAAGAGTACTAATAAAACTGGCAATTCAGTTTATTCTTTGATTGATTAGATTTGTTTTCGATCCCACTAACACCTTAATATGTAAAAGTGCATATATTCAGCGAGTGCATGCCACTGGTTCGGAAAACACATGCTATTTGGCCGCATCCGCTAAGTGACACGTCATTTTCCTGTTTGCTTGTGCTTGTTGTTTCAGAGAAAGAATTTTGGTGCTGACATATAAGAAACAGGCCAGCTGGTGAATTTGATGCATTTTGATACAAACAACTCACTGCGCGAAATTAATCTGCGTTGTTCCGGAACCCTGCTTCTTCTTCGTGCCATTTGCATTTCCAGATTTCCATCCCTATCGCATATTTTGAACACAAAAAGAGCCACCACCATTCGCTGTGCACAAACTCCCCATCAATACACGTAGGCCACCTTCAACATTATATCGAGGGTCGGACGGGACCACCACAATGCGATTACTGCGGTGAGTACCCGAACAACGAACATGTTCAGTGGCTGTGCACCAGGGCACAGGCTTCCTACAACACCCTGCTTTCCAATGTACCTGCACACCTTAGACCCAAAACCTGGGAACAATGGATTGCACAATCCCAAGACCACCATTGGCTGTGCGCACTGCTATACCAGCACATAAAGACAATTGTCAAGAACGATGACGCAGCTGGACCATCAGCTCCGTCAGCCCATGGATAGATAACCCGGACTATGGTAGAATCTCAATATCAGGTTTAATTCATTCATTCATCGTGTAGCCGAGAATTTCATTTACTGATTAAGGTTTTCAGTAATTACACGTGAGATTGCAATATTAGTTTCTGATTTACATGCTTCCATGCATTTTATTTATTTTCTGTATTTTATGTAATCAACCGCTACACTTCGTTTAAGAAAATATGTGCTTTACAGATAAAACGGAGGTGATATTTCATGATATAATTATTTCGATAATTTACTTTAGGCATATTTGCAATAGCCCGAGAACAATTTTTTTTTTTTTATCAGATCCTTTATTTAAGATGTAACGTTTTTTGTTTGTTTTTCTTCCATGGGTTAAAACGTTTTTCCCTTCGAGGATTTGTTTCTTTTTAAAACTAAAAACTCCACCCCTTAAAAGAAAATATATTAAAAGCGCTAGAGCGAAACGCGTATGGATAATAATATTTTAATGATGCCAGAGGAGACGACATCCTTAGAAAATGTTAAGGTCTTGCAAACAGAATCTCCATAAACAGTTTCTATTTTTTTTAAACGCGACCAATACTAAAACAAAAACGTTCAGTGACGTCAGTACAAGAAAGAGAAATTAAAAATTCTTAGTATCTATATTTTTTCGGTAGCTACAAATTGATTTCTTCTATTTCCTTTACTTTACACCTCAGTAAGTCAAAATATCTTAGAAAAGAAAAAAATGAAAGACGTTTACAACTCCCTGTAATGCCGAATTAGAGCACAGCTCTTGAGGAGGAGGATTGGAGGGTATGGAGTGGAGGGTATGCCCCTTCTCCACCGTACCCGCTCCTCCTCCCCTCCTCCTGGTCTCCTCGTCTCCCTCCCCTCCTCCTTCTCCCCTCGTGCATCCTCCTCCTTCCTCCTCCTCTCATTCTCGACCGCTCCCCCTCCCCCTTGTACTTCTCTCTGCCTCCCCTTCCTGACGTCACTCATGCCCTCGTGAAGTCACTCGTCAAGGCCTCGCGAAGTGAAGGTCGTGACCTTCACAGTGAAAGTCGTGACTTTCACGAATGACTGTGACGTCACACGTGACGTCACGTGTGACGTCATTATAGAGAACGTTTCATAATGCAACGCGCGGGACCCTCGTGACGTCACTCGTTACTCACGTGTGACGTCATAATGGAAACGTCCCATAATGGAACGCGCGGGTCATGAGTGAGACCCGCGCGTTGCATCATGGGGACGTTTCCCATAATTCAACGTGCGGGACCCTCGTAATGTCACGTGTGACGTGATTACGAGAAAAACATCATAATGCAACGCGTGGTTACGCCGATAGCGACAGCGACGGCGACGCCGCTCAAGCCGGAAACGGGCGCCTAAGATCTGCGCTCTAAAAGAAGGAATTCCCATTGCACTCAACTTTATTCACTTCTTGTAAGAAAAGTGAATAAAATTGAGTGCAACGGCAATTACTTCTTTTAGAGCAAGAAGTACAAGAAAAGAAAACCAAAATTTACAAAGTTTGTCTGAATTAGCGAAGTATCCTTACAAGTGAATTACTTTCGCTAACAGATCAGAGGGAACGCAAAATAGTCATAATAGTCATGAAATGAATTCTAAACCACAAATTACTATTTCATAAGCACAAGCGAGATGCCTCGGGATATACCTTATAAAGGTCACGTGAAGTATTGCTTTGACGTGACAACGTCTCACGCGAACGGTTGCATGTGTGACACCGTATTCAACTGAAATAGACTTCACCATAGGGCGGTACCACCTTTCGCACTTTTGGCTCAAAATTTCGAACCCCCTCTTAAGACTCGCAGCTCCACAGGCCCCATGTATTCCCAGTGGTAACTTTTTGGCCCGACTGCTCAGAGCTATTCTACGGGAACTTGAATACCTTCAAACTCCCTACTTTTTCAACCCCCCATTTGTGAGCACTTCTGAAGAAAGCAGAGGCCGTAATACATTTTTTGACACGGCGTTGCGAAAGGTATTTTCTTCTTAAAGGGGTGGTGCAACAATTTTCACACTTTGGCTAATTAACTGCGGAAATTAATCTGCGTCACTTATGGAACGAAAAGCTGAAACCCGTATTCTCTTGCGCGCGCTAGTTCTTATTTAAAAAAAAAAAAAAATTAAACAAATCGAAGGTCAAAGTGCCTCTCAACTTTAACGTCGACTTTCGAGTGACGGACTCTGGGGGTTCACGTAGTTTCCCCTCAGGCCCTCTCTTTAGAGACCCCAGCCGCATCCTGCGCGATTGTCGACTTTTAAAGGATTAGCATCGTCGAAGGTCGCGGCGAGCGATTGACACTAAGGACGGTTCGCCACGGGGCTGAGGGCGAGTGTAGCAGCGGAGGGGGACAGGTTTTGTTGAGTTGACTTCCGCGTATCCCCCAGAGACGCTGTCATTTTAGTTCCCCTAATGGCGACAGGCGGCTGCAGATCGGCAAATAATTCGTTTTTTGCTTTGTGATTACGCAGCAGAATAGCAGTTTTTTGGGGAAAGGTGACGCGTTTTTGGTCACTTGGGCTTGCATAAACAATATGAAAAATGCAAACTGCCAATTCATTCAACATTAAAATTGTTGCACTGCCCCTTTAACATATTTCCAACAAGATCTTCGTTCATGTATTTCAAGAGTCAAATAGCAGCATCAAGTTTGCCATCCGGTGAAAGCCTGAAATGTGTCTTTCCCAATGAATCTTATTATCTGTCCCGTGACTCCATCTTTGAGCAACCTTTCAGAGTCATTTCACAATCCAGGTAATCTTGTGTTTGTGCGCAGCGACGGACTACTTGCATGACCCCGTTTTCTTTAGTCGGGCTCAAGCTTTCGGGGTGCGAGTTTTGGGGGTTATATATATATTTTTTTGTGCGTTTTTATTTACGGACGTGGGCAAATCACGCAGTCGTCGTTTTCGCAAGCGCCGTTTATGGAAGTGTAAAATTGACGACGATTTTCTTCGTTTGGTTTAGCCATTTTTTCTTTCGGTGTAATGCTGCCTATTGTCTGCTCGCGTCAGTGGCATAGCCAGGAATTTCTTCGAGGGGCCCTTTGGTGAATCTATGACAAGGGGGCGGGGGGGGGGGGGGGGGGGGGGCGCGCTCGAAATGTATGGCGGGGAGGGGAAGAAAGGGGAGGGGGGTCGAAGTCCCATAAGCCCTTTCTCTGGCTACGCCACTAGCTTGAGTCGGTCTTTTTTCTTTTTGCATTGTTTGTGCCGCCGTCGTCTAGGTTGCTCGGGGCTCGCGCTATTTTATCCGAGCCGTCGCGACACGCCGCCGCAGTGGCGGTGAGCAATGTGTGTAGCAGGGTGTGGGAACAGGATGAAAACAAAACCGAAAAACGAAAAAGAGCGATATATTTAGGTGGAATGGAAACGTAATCTAAACGTCATTTAATATTTTGATCCAAAGTGAAACCAAAAATATTTTCTTTGCAGCTTTCGCATCAATAACGTTCAGGTATTTCAGTATCTTGTGGCCCCCAAGATGCCATCGAAGTGTTCCTCAAGAAAAAAGAAGCCGAGGCTGGCGCGCAACCCATTTGGCAAGTGAGCTAGGCCCACTGGATTTAGCTCAAAATGCTGCATAAATAGCCGAGCCTTTGGAGAACCACCAATGCATTTAGATTTCGGGAAGAATGAAGGAACGTCAATAGGAACTGTACACTTTAGCGCAACTAGCCCTTGGTATATCACCCACACAAGCCAGCGTGGAGCGGGCATTCTCGGCGCTCAAGTATATTTTATCTGAACAGGTGTCACATTTCACCGAATACATTTCAGAATGTGTGTTTTTTTTTTTTTTTTCTGAGATCATGTTCAGTGCCTCGGACCGTTCTTCTCGCGGTGGCTTTTGCCCCGATTCTTTTATTCTAAGGACATACATTTTGATAAGAAAGAGCGGTTTTTTAATGTGTTATTTTGGTTGTGAATTTTTTTTGCACACGTACATGTGTTTTTCTTTGTTCTTTTTGTTTTGTTCCGGAGAAGAATTTTAACACGGCATATTTTTCAATGGAACGAAACGGAAACCACAATAATCGAGATTGGCCTGCTAGAAGTCAGCAGCCTACGGCGGGCACGCGAAGACCGCCCTCGCGAAGATCGATAGGCCTAGCACTCTTCACCCCATTCAACCGCAACATCAACCCCTTACCCTCGTCCACAAGCTCTTTTTAAACAATCATCACCATTTTTTTAATTAATCTGTACAATACCTTTTCATCTTAGAAGACAGGGTAACTGGGCTAGTTGGAACGGGTCCATCTTGAAACAGCGCGAATGTTACATGGACGGAGGAAAGAAGTTCGTTAACAGGAACCGCGTGCTCATATTTGGCATTGCACTGCTGTGACGGCGCATGAACACCTTTTCTAGAAAGCACCATCGTGTTGTATAAACACGATGGTGCTTTTGTGAGCCTCTGGAATCTCGCGAGCCTTAAGGCTCGCGAGATTCCAGAGGCTCACAAAATAAAAAGGAGGGCCCAACCTGCGTGAGTCAGGCTTTCTTGACATTGATGGACAGTGAGGTAAGCTTTTTAGGTCGGGGAAGATCGCCCATGGGGTTGTATAACTGATAGAACCAAATGCGGTGACGCGCAGGCGCCGTTCCATCATGATTAGAGAGTCATGTGTTTTTAATGTTTTTTTAGCGGTTTATCCAGAATAAACCCTCAGCTGTCAGTCAGCGCTTGTATCGTCCACTTCTTTCCGCCGTCCATGTAACATTCTCGCTGTTTCACGATGAACCATTTCATCATTGTTCGACACGGCGCCCTGGGCCTTCAGGGCGACTTGCCTTTCTGGCTGCAACTCTCCTGAGCCGAAATAAATATCACTATACTCTCAGAAGAGAAACAAATATTTCGTTCCGACACCCTGCCTTGTAATGGTCGCTGAAGGCTTAGCTGACGTTTATATTGTCTGCCAGCCGATTATGGGGCAGAAGTTCGTCACGTGAAGTGAAGTGATTGGCCGTTTCTGGCCAGAGGTAAAAAATTTGAACGTCTACAAAAACCGGAGAGCTGCGAGAGAAAGAGAGCGATTTTTGCTATGGACTTGGGCGCTCTTCCGCACGTCGACGATTTCCTAATCCCAAACTTTGTACAGGTAGTTAAATTTGCATTGTTTGTAAAACTCAATTTTGCCAAATAGACCTTCGTCACCATCATCATCTGGAATCTCTCCAATTTGTCCCCGACGCCCGGGTCATCGTTGACACAACTAAAATAAATGTGTCTTCTTGCACACTCAGTGAACTTCAAGCGCATGGAGAGTTCCTAACTAAAACATTCGGAATGTCTATTGAAAAAATGTTTTGTACATTCACGGAAAAATTTAGAAAAACGGCGTTGTGCAATTGAATATTATGTGTATGTTTTGAAAGTCACATTTGTCTATATATCGGTTTGAGTGCTCATGTTTTTGGTTACATCTGTACGAATATGCATGGTTTCATACACGTTTGTACGAATGCGCATGTTTTCGTACATGTGTGTACAAAGGTAAAGGTTTGGCACCTCTCTGTCCGATCAAGAAGCGACAAACGACAATTAAGACTTTAATCATAACTTTGATAAAGAGAATTCAGACGCTTCGATACACTTCGACAAAAGCACCGTTCTGGTCTCGGAGAAGAATTGGAGAAATCATCTCTTCGGGAGTAATGGTTCATCCAACGAGCAAAAAGGAAATGAGCTGCCCCCCTTCGGGTACTTTTCCCAGCTTCGGGCACTTTGCCCAGCTTCGGATACTCTTCAGCAAGGCTACGTTCATCTGTGTTTGTATATGAACGAGGCGGGTTCTAGCCGGGACTCAAGCGTGAAAGACCCGGTCCCGATTCGTCAGGGTTTAAGGTTAGAGTTCCATCGACGTCAATCTGTGTGCGAAAACATGCAGTGAGTTTCAAAATGCCCCCCCGCCACGTAGCATTAGGACTGCTCTGTAAAGCTGGAAATATTTAACTTATATGAGGCGAGGCAGCAACGATCATCGCATGCAAGCAACATCACTTTTCGCGGAAACCGGTAGATGATAAAATAAAGCTTGAATGAAGCGTTTCAGCGTACTAGGAGCTAGAAGTAACTATTGCGAAAATTCAACATTCAAAATATCCTGTCGCAACATTGCTGAGCTGAATAAGTATTGATAGCGCAGGCAAATAAAAAATGCACCTAAATCCCAATACCAAGAAAACGTCGAACACTGATAAAAAGAGGTACAGACTTGTATGCGCATACAGTTGCGCGTGGCGGGATTTATTATTTGCTTACGCACCCTGGTGCCATAGAATAAAAAATTACCTTAATCAGCGCTCGAAGACACTTTCGTTGAGGCAACAGCGATTAGCTGAGGACTCCGTTGCGGTGTCATCTGCTCCGTAATCGACTGCAATCGAAGTTGGAAATAAAATAAAATATCGGTGCTTTATGAAGTAATTTTTATGATGCAAGACTGTTTATTTATTTTGTTTTTGTATAAATTATATAATGTAACATTGGCATGAGACTTTGTTGGGGTATGAACCGATGTCAAGGCATATTTTTTTATTTTATTTTCGTATATCATTTTATTTGTGTAATATAAAATAAATTGCGATATTATTTCATTTGTAGTATGTTGCTTGCAGGAAATAAAACCGCTTCGTAGAGCTCTTGGCCGCAGGAAAATCTAAACCTGCGCTAGCATTAGGACAACTCTTCTGTTTCCCCGCATCCAGCCCAAACTCACGAAGGACACACTGAACACACAAAGGCGCACAAAGCCTTCCCCTCCAGCAGCTTTCGTCTTTTTCTTTATACCTAACACAAAAGGAATGGAATAATCTCCCCTACAGAGAATCTGGACACTTGGCGAAAATTTCGGCGAGGCATTCGACGGCCATGACTGGGCGGCGCCAAGGTCAGGCACGTCGCCTGTCAATCACGGCCGCCGGATTCCTTGCCGATTTGTTCAACATGTGTTCAAATTAGAGTTCCTAACTGAATACGCTTATGTTGTGTTTTGACCGTTGTTTCGTTCGGTTTATTTTTTTGTTCTATAAATTTGCCTCATGTTTAAATATATGTTTCGTTCAACTGATTCCTTGAAGAAAAATAAATGTTCCACTTGATACTTGTGTTTCCGTCCACTGATTTTGTTACATCAAAATAAATATGTTATATTTGATACATGCGTTTCATTTCACTGGACTCTATACGTAGGAATCCCGGAGAAAAGCTCGCCCGAGAAAAGCCCACCGGAGAAACGCTCACCGCAAAACCGGTGAATGGGAAAAAAAAAAAAAAAAAAACTCACCGCAGTTTTGACCAACCCGGAGAAAAGCTCACCCAAAATTTTGTATTTTCAAAGCTAGTCTTCAAAGCAACACAGCGACCAATGTTTCGGTGACAAACGGCACAATCATTCTAACTTTTTTTTATCAGCTGTTTCCTGGCTGAAAATTCTAGGGTTTGTAACTTGGGTTCTTTGTACCCACCATAACCCGCACACAAACGTATGTCTTTCTTCTTATCTTGTCCCCGTCTACAGTGGAATTAGGAGTAGAGGGGGTACCTTTTGTTATGTTGTTCGTCGTGACGGATAGAGAAAATGTGTTTTTGTTTAGTAAAGATAGGGTGTCCGCCCATCATCCAGGGACTGGATGATGGGCGATTATCCCGAGCTCGAGCATGTGGTCGAATTCCTGACGATCTACCCGTAGCTTCTCTGGCGATAGACGACGGGGCCGTGCGTGGACGGGTGGGCCTGTGGTGACGCACTTCATGCTTCACAGCCGAGTCCGCTTGCGGAAGGCGCGTCAACTCAGGGAATTTCTGTAAGATTGCCGTGAAGCGGGCAGGGCCCGACGGTCCTAATAGCGTGGGGCTCAATGGGGGGTGTCTAGAAAGCTTGCCTTGCACGGCCGTTTGCGAGACGGGATCTCGGAGCCGTCTGTTGCGCACGTCCACTAAAAGGCCAAAGTTCCGAAGAAAGTCTGCTCCGAGGATCGCAAACTTTACGTCGGCCACTATAAATACCCAGCGGAACGTCTTGTTGAGGCCCAGGTCGATGGACAGAGAGCGGTTCCCGTAAGTGGCGATTGTCGTGTTGTTCACGGCTTGCAGGGGAGACGAGTTCGGGTGTTTCCGATCGGCAGACGACGCCGGGATCAAGCTCACCTCTGCGCCTGTGTCAACAAGGAAACGAACGCCCTTGTCGCGGTCGGTGAGGAAAAAGACCGAGGGATGACTCTCTGGCAAGGCGGAGGCACTGGTCGCCCTCAGTGCCGGCCCCGGCCGTTTCCCGACGAGTGCTCACAGGGCGGAACACAGTTGCGTGCGGCGTTGCCGTACTTATGGTGGTACCAGCAGAACCTCTGTTGCGGACGCGGTGTGTTACCCTGTGATGACAGGCGGGAATCAGACGCCCACAGGGCCGCTACCGTGTCGGTGAGGTGCGAGATTTCCGCTCGGATCTCTTGCAGTTGATCAGGAGTAGCCGGTTCCGCTTGCACGGCTGAGACGGCGGAAGAGGGAACCGCCATTAGTCTATCGGCGAGCTCGGCCAGCTTGTAGAGGTTTGTTTCTCCGACGGAGGTGAGCACCATGCGCACGCTTGTGGGGAGCCGCTGGAAGAAGAGTTCTCGCAGCAGGATGCTGTCGAGACCCGCCATCGTCGTGCCGAGCAGTTGCTGCATGTGACGCAGCAGCTGGCTCGGCGTCCGGTCCCCAAGTTCCGCTTCATGGAGAAGTCGCTGCAGACGCTGGGGCTCTGAAGGGATAACCCGTCGAATAAGCGTCTGCTTCGGCGTTTTGTAAGCCTCCTCGGCAAGCGGAGCAAGCAGCAAATCCCGAATCTCGCAAGCTGTTGCGGGCGGCAGGCTGCTCACCACGTGGTAATACCTTGTGAGATCTGACGCGATGCGTCGTGCGGCGAACTGTGATTCTACTTGTACGAACCACAGTTCTTGATCGGCGGTCCAGAATGGCGGCGACTTGATGCTGACGGTGGAGACAGAAAGGGCGTTTTGATCCTGTTCTGATGTCATGGCGCTGTTGATCACGTCCGGGTCACTAATGTTGGGTTGCACGCGAGGTCGAGAGAAGGGAGACCAGACGGGCGTGCGTACCAAACTCAACTAACTTAAGTTTTAGCAGTTCTCCGCACTCCCGAGTTCACCCCCTTTCCCCGTCGTCCTTTCTCTTCCCGAGCTGCAGGGGAAGGGAAACTCTCCGATGCGGGAGAGAAGGGAAATCCGGTTCGCCCCGCTCGGGTCGCGTTCGGACGTGGCTTGGGGCCACTACAAGGCCATGATCGGGCAGGAAGTGCCCATCTAAAGACATATAATATTGATTGGCATTGAACTAAGCTTCGGGCTTCATCACGTAGCAAGCAAGCATGGGTGAGGTGTAATTCAAGAAAATTTAATGTTCGACGAGTTTAATACTTTGTGGTGCTTTCCTGTCTGTTTCGGTTCCTCAATCCTGTGTTTATTTTGTGCTTTTTCTACCACGAAGCATGACATTATTCCAGCCGTAGGCACCATATATCATTCCCTTCTGCAATCATAAGATTATAGGATCCTAACTGCCGGCCGCTAAGTGTCAATTACGTCTGGCTTGTGCATACAGTGCAACATCTTTTGCTATTTATTCAATCATCACTTTACAGCCTGGGTATCTGTTCTTGTAAACGACAGTAGTGCTACATGTTAAACGGCTCTAAAGCGTTGGAGCAAACTCGCATCTCATTATTTTTTAGCTGAATAAACTGTGTTTGTTTGGCTATGCTTGTTATCCTATCTGTATGTTTTAAATTTAATTTTCTCATGTGGACACCTTGCATTAAAAAAAACATTTCTATAGAACGGAGGTATTCATACTAAGGAGACGTGGCTGTATCATCTTTGGAACTAGTTTACCATAGCCAGTGTTATAATATGTATTGCTTTTTTATGCAGTGCCTGCTTTTCCTTGCCTCTCGTGAGGACGACAGAGAAAGCGACTTTGCGCCACAGCGACGGATGGCAGGTATTCCAAGTGTCGTCACCTATAATAATAATTCGGGTTGTGTGGATATTTATACAGCGAGCAGTTGGTCTGCCATTTTCTAAAGTTGCGACGAGTCACTCGCTGTAGATGAGCAATTTAGCCAGTGCAGTACAAACGCTAGCCTGGGGTCTTTAACGTGCTCAAGCAGTAGTGATACACAACCGCACGCCGGTACGATGCTCATCCAGATCAAAACGGGCAGGGGTGGAAATTGAACCCAGGATCTCTGGGTTCTGCAGCGCGAGCTTTCGCTTCACGTGCTCCGAGCTGTGACTATAGGTGTCGTCACCTATAGTGGCCATGTGCTATGTGTTCGCAGCATTGTAGGCCAATTGTGGAGCACTTTCAAAATGAACTTTTGTTGTGTGCACTGTATAGCATGTACAATACGGGGCACTTACAGTCAGAAGGATTATGAGAGGGAACATGCGGGCACGTGTCACTTGGTACAGGCAGAGCAGCCTAGCAAGTGTCGCGCATGCGCACTGTGGGGCCCTGGCTCTTCAAAGAGCCGAGGGAGAAGTTTCAGCGGCGGTGTCACCGCCCTGGCGGCTTGTCGCCGAAGCAGAAATGGGGTTAGCTAGCTTTGCTGGCGGCTGACTTTGTGTAGTGTGTGTTGACCGGGAACGTAGGCTTATAAACTTCGGCAACAAGAATACTACGCGGCTCTGGTGTTGGTACGAGCAACAGACGTGACACAATCTGCTACGCCTAGCTACGACCAACCACCGCAGCGGTGAAGGCGTCGAAGAAGCACAACATGTGTACTACGCTGTTGCCGTAACCCGACAGTGCTCATTTGGCATGGAGGGCTTTCCGCCCAGAGAATTCGCTCGTAACCGAGTGTTATTTCCCGTGTTTCTCTTTGTGTGTTCAGTGGCTGGACGGTCCTCATACACCAGTTCTTCAGGCTCAAAGGTGACTAAAAGTTGAGGGCGGATGGACTTGCAGCAATCCTCTCGGTTGGTGCGTGTGACAGAACCATTGTACGGCATCATCCGGAGGACACCGTTGTAAGTTAGCAAGTTGTCCAATTTTATGTTCATTATAAGGCAAAATTTGAAAAATCTTGTTTAAAAGGACGCTGTACCGAAATATGAATTTCATTAGATGAGGCCGCGGAAGCTTTCAATGGAGCTCTACAAACTCTGAAACATCACTCATACATCAATATCTCAAACGGACGGCCGTATTCTTGGAAAAGAAGGGCGCAATCAAACAAGAAATGTGACGTCATACTTCTCCTGGAACACTTTAGAATGAGGGAAAGCGGCCTCGCTTCTCTCATTCCTGCTTCGGGTCACCTGCTTGAGCGGATGAAGCCAAGAGGAGAGGGAATGAGAATCGCGACGTCACATGTCTCGTCGGCCTTGTTCAATCGCACACTTTTCCAAAAATACGGCCATTCGTTAGAAATAATGCTCTATGAGTAATGTTTTGGGGGTTTTCGCAGCATCCTGCCTATCGCTCCAGTCTTGTTTTGCGAGCTTCAAATTTCGATTAAGCATACCTTTTAGTATGAATAATTGTGTCAACAGGATGTTTAAACATGACGGATGTACACAGCTACTCTCAAACATTTTTGAGTGGTCTCGCCTGCCAGATGCAAGGGGGGGGGGGGGGGGGAGGCAACATGTACAGTCGCCCAATTTTTTGATAATATCACGCGAGCGTCGACCGCCGGGACGGGCAGTGCCGTGCCGCGGAGGAATGCGGCGTCACGGGAGAGATTAAGCGCGTGCGCACAAAGTCCTTTCCGGAAGCGTCGTCTGCTAGGCTATTCCGCTGATCGCACACAGCCCCTTCTCCGTAGCAAAGGAGCGCGTTGCGCCGATTGTTTATCTTCCGTTTCACTTTGTGTTGTACCGCAGCCGACGCTACGAGCCATCTTGGCCAGTCCATCCCGAAAAGTGTGTCACGTGGCCTTCCTGTTGGGCACAACTGCACGTGGAAGAACGATGTCACGTGGCAGGGTGACAGCGCTGGATTGGTTTTGATGGCTCGTAGCATTGGCTGCGGTATATAGTTTAATGCATCGTTGCATTCGGCTTGTCGCGTCATCGTATTTTTCTTTTAGAGTGCAGCTCTTAGGCGCCCGTTTCCGGCTTGAGCGGCGTCGCCGTCGGCGTAACAGCGCGGTGCATTATGGGACACGAAATCACTGATGACGTCATCGGCATCCGCATCGTCATCGTCACTGATGACGGCATCACTGATGACGTCATCGGCATCCGCATCGTCATCGTCACTGATGACATCATCAGTGACGTCACTCATGACGTCATCGGCATCCGCATCGTTATCGTCACTGATGACGTCATCGGCAGCCGCATCGTCATCGTCATCATCACTGATGACGTCATCGTCACGTGACCCCCAGGTCACGTGACACCCCCCCCCCCCCCCCTCGAGGTCACGTGACCCCCAGGTCACGCGACCCCCCTCCCCCGTACCCTTCCCTCCTCCTCCTCAAGAGCTGCGCTCGAATTCGGCGTTACAGGGAGTTGTAAACGGCTTTCATTTTTTTTTTGGTGCTGACAAAGTAAACGTAAACAAAAAGTGAAAGAATAAAAAAAAACTAAATTAAACGAGATGAGGCTCGGTTTCTTTCACGCCTGAGCAGCATCATGGTATCACGCAAGCAAGCGCTGTTCAGATCTTTGCTTAAAGGCGGTCAGCTATGCCAGCAGATAAGGAACAGTGGCTGTGTGCGGTCAACAGAATAGCCTAACAGACGACGCTCGCACCGGAGAGAGCTTTGTGCGCACGCGCCTAATCTCTCCCGTGACGCCGCATTTCTTCGCGGCACAGCGCTGGCCGTCCCGGCGGTCGACGCTCGCGTGATATTATTAAAAACATGTACAGTCGCCCAATTTTTTATCTCTACAGCACAAATTGTTCCTATCATGCACTGTAAATAGCTGTAAATTAACAGACTACATAAAAGAGTGAGCACAAACAAGTCCAACTATTAACAATGCCGTCCATGGCGCATCTCAGACACCATGTCTTACGTTATGTGGCCTCAGCGGTCTTTGCATAGTTCTTCTCATTGTTGCCGGTAAAGTAGCTACCGACAGTGGGGTTTCAAGGGCGTCAACTTTTAAATGCAGTTTCCTCACATAAGGTTTGCATTTTGGGAAGTTTCTATGCATATACCTTGAAGTCGTTATTGTATGGATGAAACAACTTTATAAAACTGTCTATGCAAGCTTTGGCAGGGTTCTTTTTAAGGTGCCTGACTTACAACAAGGCTGTCCTACTTGAAAAATGTCACTGGTGGGAAGCCTATTTTCATATAAGAATGGTGCACATCTTCACAGTGCTGTATGTATGCAACAAAAACTTCAGATGTGTTCAATAAAAGTAGCATTTGCTAATAATGTGTTCTCTGTGTATCTGATGCACTAGGTTGTATTTGTTTTGAACGCTTGCTACATTTAGGCTATACCAAATAGTCCACATTTCATAAGCATTCAAACCAGTGCAACTTAAATCCGGCAAGCATATTGCCGCGCGCGCAGCTGGCCGAGTAGGCAGCGCGCGCGCGGCCTAACGGTTATAGCGCCTGCCTCCCACGCGAAAAGCCAGGGTTCGATTCCTGATCGTGGGGACGCCTTTTTGTTGACATATAATGTAATGTTCTGGTAAATTCAAGAACCGTGTTGCTTGTTCGAGTTTAGAAAGTTCTACACGCCGAACCTTCTACGCCGATTATTCCAGAAACCCACGCATGTACATAAGGGGCTCCGCGTGGCGAGCCGCAGTCAGTCTCGCCTCAGCGTACGATCCTGCTGTTACGCCGCCATCGACGCCCGCGACGCTCTACTCTTTTCTTCCGTTCCTTTTTCATTTTTTGGGGGCACAAGTTCGCCCCATTAAACGTTTAGTTTCTTCAGTTATCATCGCCTCATCAATTTTCATCCGTGACATTCTGGTGGAGGTGCGGGGTACTACATTTCATGCCCGTCGACCGTACCCCTCCGAAGACACGCCGGCCAAGTTACGTGCTCAGCCCCGGCAGGCTACCCTTCGCAGAAGACTCCAACGCCCGAGCAAGCCGCCGTACCAAAGGCCAACTCCCGGAATTCGGACCCCTGCCACAGAAGCCGAAAAAGAAGACCGCGACGATGACTGCCCCACCCGTCGTCATCCTGCCTGTCACTCCCCGCACTCCGACGCCCTTTCACGGCGACGCGCACGAGGATGTAGAAGACTGGCTGCATCATTATGAACGTGTAGCCCGCCACAACGGATGGACGGACGAGCACCGCCTCCAGAACCTTTACTTCTCACTTGAAGGCACCGCGAGGCACTGGTATGAGAACCACGAAGCCTCCTTTACTTCGTGGGAACTATGCGCCGCCGAATTAAAGCGGACCTTCATCAACTACCACCGCCGGCAGCGAGCGGAGGACCTCCTCCAAACAAGGGTGCAAGGCCCCAACGAAAGTGTAACACGCTTTGTTGAGGATGTCCTTCGTCTAAGTGCCTGAGCCGATCCGGAGGCCGTCGAAGAGAAGAAAGTTCGCGCTCTCATGCGTGGCGGGAAGAGCAAAATTTTCGGAGGCTTGGTACGCAATCCCCCGACGACGGTCA
Source organism: Ixodes persulcatus (assembly GCA_013358835.2). Taxonomy (NCBI): domain Eukaryota; kingdom Metazoa; phylum Arthropoda; class Arachnida; order Ixodida; family Ixodidae; genus Ixodes; species Ixodes persulcatus. The sequence continues at coordinate 876,196 of JABSTQ010010685.1, forward strand.
ATGGTTTTGTAACCGAAGCCACCAATATCGAGCGCGCACTGACGGCCCGAGCAAGCCACAACCATCGACTCGCCGGCGCGCCTGGTGCTCCAACCGTCGCAGCTGCCCTACTGGTCTTGAATACCAGCGGTGGCGACAGCCTTCGGGAGATCGTCCGGGAGATCGTCCGGGAAGAGCTCCGCAAGGCCCTACCTGCTGCAGATCGCCCATCCTCACCCTCACTCGTCGAGGTCGTCCGAGAGGAGGTTCACCGAGCCTTCCAGCCCGAGACTCCCGTCACCGCAGCAGCACAGGAGGAGCCAGCTCTAAGCTACGCCGCAATTGTTCGACGAGCTCCACCAGCCCCGCGCCCGTACATGGCGCCTTCCCGACGTGAACCTCCAGCGCCGCAGTACCCCCGACGCCAGGAAGATCGGGCGCACGTTCGCCCAGAACAAGCTGCGGCAAGGAAGACCGACGTGTGGCGAACGGCCGATCGACGCCCGCTGTGCTATCACTGCGGTGAAGCCGGCCACATTTACCGTCGATGCCCCTACAGACAACTGGTGCTGCGCGGGTTCCACCCGAACGACCCGCGCCCAAGGTACGACGAACGCCCTCGCGACAGCGAGGAGTACCTCCGACGCTCTCCCTCCCCGGTGTCGTCTCTCCGCTGTGAAGCCCGCTCCCCATCGCCACGACGCTCAGCGTCCCCAGCGCCACGACAACGCCGAGAGAGCCTGTCTCCCCTCCGTCGCCGGGAAAACTAAGTGCGTCAACGCCTGGAGGTGACGTTGCCGAAAACGACGGAAGCAAAGAGCCTCCAAGATCGACGGAGCACTCCCACTCTCCCGACGCCCCGCATCGCACCGACGCTCCTGCAACGGTGTCCAACAACCTAAACGTTGTTATTGACGGCCTCGACGCATCGGCACTCGTGGACACCGGAGCAGACTACTCAGTCTTGAGTGGGAGGCTCTCCCGCCGCCTTCGAAAAGTCATGACGTCGTGGGATGGACCTCAGATACGAACCGCCGGAGGACACCTCATTACACCAGTCGGGAGATGCACTGCTCGAGTCGAGATCCACGGTGAGACGTGCCCTGTGAAGTTCGTCGTTCTACAAGACTGTTCCAGAGACGTCATCCTCGGCGTGGACTTTCTGTGTGAATACGGCGCCGTCATCGACCTTGGTGAGAACAGATTGACGCTGCGCAAGCCTGTTCTGCCTTCAGAGATACCCCAAACAGCGTCAGCCACCGTCCGAGTCGCTGCCGCCCACGTGAACCTGCCGCCGCGATCAAGTGTTGTCGTACCCGTTGTGACCGATGCAGCTACCTGCGGCGAAGTTGTTCTTGAAGGCAACCTTCAATTGCTCCTGGGAAGAGGAATAGGCGTTGCAAGAGGAGTGACTAAACTCCAGGATGGGCGCACCGTGGTCCTCGTGACAAACTTCCGACAAGAAACGCAACACCTCACAAAAGGTGCCGCTGTGGGCCACGTCGAGGAACTTTGGAACTTTGCCGAAATCGCCGCGATTGCTAAAGAATCATCGCTACCTCAGCAAGACATTACGCCGCCAGCGCAGCTTGACATTGACCCCAAGCTTCCAGACCCGAAACGACGGAAGCTGAGTGACCTCCTCGCCGAATACAGTGACTGCTTCGCGACGTCGTCGAAGGTGCGCCAAACCACCGTTGCGAAGCATCGCATTGTCACCGACGATGACGCGCTCCCTGTGCACCGATCGCCGTACCGAGTCTCCATAAAAGAACGGGAGGTCATCCAACAGGAAGTGGAAGAAATGCTGAACGACGATATAATCCAGCCTTCAAGCAGTCCGTGGGCCTCTCCAGTCGTGCTGGTTAGGAAGAGGGACGGAACGCTTAGGTTCTGCGTGGACTACCGGCAGCTGAACGCGGTAACGAAGAAAGACGTTTATCCACTCCCCCGAATCGATGACACGCTAGACCGCCTGCGCCACTCTCGATACTTTTCAACGATGGACCTGAAGAGCGGCTACTGGCAGATTGAAGTCGACGAACGGCACCGAGAGAAGACAGCTTTCGTTACGCCAGATGGCCTGTACGAGTTCAAGGTCATGCCTTTCGGCCTATGCACGGCGCCGGCAACTTTCCAGCGCGTCATGGACACAGTACTGGCAGGGCTGAAGTGGCAGAGCTGTCTCGTCTACCTTGACGACGTCGTAGTGTTTTCAAGTGACTTCGACGAGCACTTGCGACGACTCCGAGCTGTTCTCCAAGCCATTCAGGCCGCCGGACTCACACTCAAGCCGTCAAAGAGCCGGTTCACTTATGACGAACTGAAGTTTCTAGGCCACGTGGTTAGTAACAAAGGCGTCCGCCCAGACCCCGAGAAGACTCGCGCCGTCGCGGCATTTCCAGCGCCGACAGACAAGAAGGCCGTGCGAAGATTCCTTGGACTTTGCGCCTACTATCGACACTTCGTTCGGGATTTCGCTAAAATTTCCGCACCGCTCACAAACCTCACGAAGGACGCCGAGAAGTTCGAATGGGACGAGGAGCAGCAGCAGGCATTCGACGAGCTGAAACGACGACTCCAGACTCCACCTGTGCTTGGTCATTTCGATCAGGATGCGGAAACCGAGATTCACACGGACGCAAGTAACGCGGGACTCGGCGCAGTACTGGCCTACGCAAGTCGGACACTGTCCAAGGCGGAAATAAATTACTCCACGACTGAGAAAAAATGCCTTGCGGTCGTCTGGGCAATCACGAAGTTTCGTCCGTACTTGTACGGGAGCCCGTTCCGCGTGGTGACGGACCACCACTCGCTTTGCTGGCTTGCGAACCTCAAGGACCCGTCAGGACGCCTCGCTCGATGGAGTCTCCGACTACAAGAGTTCAACATGACTGTGGTCTACAAGTCAGGCCGCAAGCACAGCGACGCCGACTGCCTGTCCAGAGCCCCCGTCGAAACCTCTTCCGGCTGCAGTGACGACAATGACGACGAGTGCTTCCTAGGGGCAGTCAACACAGACGACATGGCACGACGTCAACGGGACGATCCTGAGCTGCGCGCATTAATCGAGCACCTGGAAGGGGGCGGGAGTACCGTGCCCCGTGTTTTCTCACGAACCCTGCCGACTTTCGCCATTCGACAAGGTGTGCTCTACAAAGAGAACTTCGGAAACAACAACTCGCCGTGGCTGCTGGTAATCCCGGCCGACCTTCGAGAGGAGATTTTTCAAGCATGTCATGACAACCCGACGTCCGGACATCTTGGTTACAGCCGGACACTGGCCCGTATTCGTGAGAAGTATTACTGGCCCAAGCTCCTCAAAACCGTCCACCTCTACACCCGATTCTGCCACGAGTGCCAGCGACGCAAGAAATCGCCGACGAAGCCGGCAGGTCTCCTGCAGCCAATTCCTCCGCCAACTACACCGTTCCAGCAGATCGGAATGGATCTACTTGGTCCTTTTCCGCCGTCGACCCTGGGAAACCGGTGGATAATCGTCGCCACAGATTATCTCACGCGGTACGCAGAAAACGAAAGCCCTTCCTTCAGGGACGGCTGTTGAAGTCGCCACGTTTTTCATCGATTCCATCGTCCTCCGGCACGGCGCTCCCGAAGTCGTGATTACAGATCGCGGATCATCGTTCATGGCACAGCTGACCCAAGAAATCCTCCGGCTCAGTCACACCAGCCATCGTCGTACTACTGCGTACCACCCACAGACCAACGGGCTGACGGAGCGACTCAACAAGACAATCGCCGACATGATTTCTATGTGCGTCGACGTAGAGCACAAGACGTGGGACGAGGTGTTGCCCTACGTCACGTTCGCCTACAATACGGCGGTGCAAGAGACCACTGGATTCACACCTTTCCAGCTGGTACATGGTCGGAAGGTAACGACCATGCTGGACGCGATGCTGCCCCATGAGCCAGCTGACAATGAAAGCGACGACGCCCATGTGGTTGCTCAACGGGCCGAAGAAGTCCGCCAGCTCGCCCGACTCCTGATCCGAGACCAGCAACGCGTCGACGCGGGCCGCTACAACCTTCGTCGCAGGGACGCCCAATTCCAGCCCGGAGACAGGGTGTGGGTGTGGACGCCCATCCGTCGCCGCGGCCTTAGTGAGAAACTGCTGAAACGGTACTTTGGACCGTACAAGGTACTTCGTCGCCTCGGGGAGCTGAACTACGAGGTGATGCCCGACGGAACACGAACATCGTCACGCCGCCCACCACGACCTGAGGTCGTCCACGTCGTGCGCCTGAAGCCGTACTACGCTCGATAGGACTGTGGATCTTATGTGCTCCAAAGGACTCTTCTGTTTATCGTTCTTTTTTTTTATTTTGTTTTGTTTTGTGTTGCATCGGGGCGATGCACTTTTTAAAGAGGGGAGTAATGCCGCGCGCGCAGCTGGCCGAGTAGGCAGCGCGCGCGTGGCCTAACGGTTATAGCGCCTGCCTCCCACGCGAAAAGCCAGGGTTCGATTCCTGGCCGCGGAGACGCCTTTTTGTTGACATCTAATGTAATGTTCTGGTAAATTCAAGAACCGTGTTGCTTGTTCGAGTTTAGAAAGTTCTACACGCCGAACCTTCTACGCCGATTATTCCAGAAACCCACGCATGTACATAAGGGGCTCCGCGTGTCGAGCCGCAGTCAGTCTCGCCTCAGCATACGATCCTGCTGTTACGCTGCCATCGACGCCCGCGACGCTCTACTCTTTTCTTCTGTTCCTTTTTCATTTTTTGGGCACAAGTTCGCCCCATTAAACGTTTAGTTTCTTCAGTTATCATCGCCTCATCAGTTTTCATCCGTGACAATATTGAAAAAGAAGTGCCCGGTCTGAATAAGAGATTCCAGAAAATACATACTAAAATAAATTGCTACTTGGGGTAGTAAAAATGGTGTTTTACAGACGACTCTCATTATTTCAACCTCCAGGAAGCCACACACTTTAGTTTGAAATATCAAAAGATTGAATTATCAAAATTCATCTAAATATTGTCATGAATAAAAACACTATACTTAATAATAAAACTTAAAATCAGTGTGTAATGCGGCGAACTTGTGCCGAGTGCCGAGAAACAAAGTAACAAAGACCTTTGACGGTGACGGAAAGACAACTGCCTCAAAGCAGCCATGCGAGGCAGTTGTCCTTCCTCTTTATCTTTTCTTTAATCTCGAATTTAACCCCCTCACAGAAATTTAAAAAAAAAACGAGCACAAATAATGCAAGCAGATTGTCAGGACAATACAGCTTGAATGATCGTAATGGGTTAGTCCCATCAAGTGCGCTTTTCAGCGAGTACCTGCATACTGCGGAGAAGCAATGCCCGCCACCTTTGCGGGTTTTGCTTTCCCACGGTACACAGTAGGGATGTCGCGAACCACCCTAGGTTCGATTTCGAAAGGTTTCGATATTTGCGAAGCGAACTGAGGTTCGATTTCGAAAAATTTCGATATTTTCGTACCGACCGAGGTTCGAATTAAAAAAATTCGCAACTTTCAATCACAGTAGAGTTTCGAATTCGAAAAGTTCGAAGCTTTCACGGTTTCTAAAATTTCGGGTTCGAATATTTCGAATATGTTTTTACTTGAGGTTCGATAAATTCGAAGATTTCGAACTTTCCTAACTTGAAATTCGAGATATTCGAAAAATCTGAATTTCTTAAGATCTGAAGTTCGAAAAGTTCGAAGATTTCGAAATTCTTTGGAAATAAAATTCGAAAACTTCGAACGCTTCGAATTTTTATAGACATGAAGTTCGAACAATTCGAAGATTTCGAATTTCCTTCTGCAAAAAGTTCGAAAAGTTCGAAAGTTTCGATTCTCTTTTAACGCTGAATTCAAAAAAAAAAACTGAAGATGTTGAATTTTTTTTAAGTCCAAGTTTTCAAAGTTCGAAGTCCAGTTTTCAAGTTCCTCCACAGTTTTAGTTTCAAATAACGTTTTCACGACTCACTGGTTTTCACGAAATCAAGTTTAGAAAAGTTAGGGTGTGATACCTAGGCTCTGCGAAGTTGGTCAGGCAATTAAATGAGACGACAAGTGTCCCGGATGTGCTGGAATATTTGGTAGTGCAGATTGACGTGTGACCATAGATCAGTAATTGTGACCGCCAGCCCGGGGGGGGGGGGGGGGGGGGTTCTTTAACGTGCATCGCGCAGTAGTGATCACACGAACACACTGTTTTACGATACTCATCCAGTTCGAAATGGCCAGGGGCGGTCAGGAGGTTGAGGCTCAGAAAAACCTTGAAGCGACCTGGCAAACTACCTCCCCACCCCTTGCACGCTGGTAGTAATCCGATCGAACGCCGCCCGAGTGACGCTGGCTTATAGTAAGTTAAGTTTGTAATTGTCCTGGAGGTTTATCTTCTGGGACGGAGGAATCTCCTCGCAAAAAGCACAGAAGCCGACACAACTCGAGGTCGAGGAGCGTTCTACCATACAAGTGGCGTCGGAAGAGGAAAAACGGGGGAGGGAAGAGAAGAGGGGGGGGGGGGGGGGGAGTTCAGCTCAGCTTCCCCCCTTCCAGATATTTCGGACTGTTAAAGAAAACAATACGGGGAAAGAGGGCGTGGTCGAGCTTATATTAATCCGAAATTATTTATGCCTTTGTATAGCTACTGTCGCTCTTCACTGCATAAAAGATCGCGTAGATGGTCATTGTTAGAAACTCGTTGTCAGAAGGCACTACTCGTCACATGCTTAGTGGTTCGGAAGTTCAAAGCTATGTCTTTACGACCTAAATAACTGTGCCAATGGTAAAAAAAAAAAAAAAAAAAAAAAATATAATAAATGCGGGGATAAAAAGCTGGAGAAAAAAAAAACTATCAAGGACTCGCCGGATGTGTTGTATTCTTGCATATTCAGAGGTTCAGAACTTCGAAACAACTTTCTCCTACCAAAATGTGTACAGGCTAAAAGAAACACGTCCCAGGAACGTGAAGCGAAAAAAAAAGTTTTCTTTTAATGACGTGCTGAACTTGAACAATATTAGAAATCTTCTCCCATGAGTTAATTTATTCCTTAACGTGAAAAAACAATAAATACATTATTTTGTATTCTGCAGATGGCAATGATATGTACTGTCTGTGGTGTTAATTTAAATGCGATACCTCAAACAACTTAGATGAAAATAAATACCAAGTTTAGGGCATAATTGCATGTAGATACATGTTTGGACATTTCTTTGAAACTCACCTTGAATAACAATAGTCATATCTTAAGACGACACTTATCTAGGCTATACATAGATCATTTTTAAAAAGTTTAACATCTCTACCATAAATAGCTTCGGCTACATCGCGCTTCAAATCTGGCATAAACGGTAATCGTCAAAAACCCGTCGTCCTTCCTCGCTCCTTCGGGAATTTCTTTCTTTAAAACTAAGCATGCCAGAATATTGAAATAAACGGCATTGCCTTTCGCAAAGAACGGAACACCACATGTAAAAGTTCGAGAAAAAAAATACTAATGTACCTCACTACTAGAATTCAAATGTAACCGTCCGCCGGTCTTTTGAAGTTCGACGAACGTCGAACTTTTACCCTAAAAGTTCGAGTTCGTCGAACTGCTGACTTTTCAGGATTCGAAAGTTCGAAACTTTTCGAATTCTATTGATAAATAAGTTCGAAAGTTCGAAAATTATCGATTTCCTTAGCATAGGAAATTCAAAAGTTCGAACAGCTTCGAACTTTATAGTGCAAGAAATTCGAAAGTTCGAAAACCGTCGAATTTTTTGGTCAGTCAAGTTCGGAAGTTCGACAAGCATCGAATTTTGCACTGTGATAAGCTCGAAAGTTCGAAAGGGATCGAATTTTTTAGCGTAATAAGTTCGACGGTTCGAAAAGCGTCGAACTTCTTAGCTTAACAAGTTCGAAAATTCGACTTCCGTCGAATTTTACGATATAGAAAATTCGAAAATGCGAAATCTTTCGAACCTTCCGAATCGCTTGAATCGATCATTGAAACTTCGATTCGAAAAAAGTTCGCGGCATCCCTAGTACACAGGTGCTCAGTGGGAAGCGCTCAACGGGGCTAACCTGCTGCGATTAAAAAAGAGGTGAATTAAACAAAATGCTGTTCGAGTTGAGTAGCTTATAAATGCATGAAAAACATAGTCAGACAAACAAAATTTAAAAATTCGTTTGAATGAACCCGAAGTATGAAATACTCGAGTTTGAATTATCGCAAATTCGCTGTAATAGCATTGACTATCCATCTGGTTTGTGTAGTTGCCACCACACTACAATTATTGTATCAATTGTTTTATTGTCAATTTGTAGCACTTCATTTAATTGCTGTGAGCAGTAATGATCCTAGTAATCAATTGCTTTTTTTTTTTAAGCCTGAGGTAATGATCCTAGTAATCAGTTACTTTTTTTAAGCCTGAGGTGAACTAAAAACAAAATTTGCTCTACAAGATTCACCAACCTGCCTGGCAATCTCAACTACGCAGAGGACGTTCTTCGTTTCTCGAGCTCGGGACCGGTACGATCTGGCTGTACACGGCGTTAGTAATAGGTCCAAGGCTTGGGAACATACAGCAGACAACAGTGGCGTCATTCATTCACTCCTTCTTAAGGAACATTACCAGGTGGCTTGTTTACTGTGTTCAGTGTACGGGAAACAAGATTCTGGACAAAAGTATGCCAAAGGGTGTTTCAACAGTCATAAGAATTTTAAACACAGTTTCGTCAAGTACTCACTTATCCCTTGAAAAAGTGGTTTGTGGTTTGGATGAAAAACGCCGACGAGGGAAGAACTTTTTTTTTAATCTGGAACATGGAGCAAGAAGCCGGTCTTCAATAACACTGCCACTAGATCCTGTCCAAAGTCAATGCCTCTGTCTTTGAGCACCGTGGTCTTCATCACCCTTACTATTCACTGTGAAACTGAGCCATCAAGGCTTAATTAAGCTCAGTGCCCTAAAGCTTTATATTGTGAGCCTGCAGGTTATCAACACTACTACTGTTTGCAGTTCCGAGTAGCATCCGTAACCAGTATGAGATTATATTGCAGCATACATGAATGAACGCTACTCCATACTTCTGGAAGGCTCATGTTTACTCTTACCTCAAAGGATTAAAATCATTTGGAGTAAGAGTAAACGTGTATCTTCCATAAGTATTGAGTAGTGTTCGTCAATGAATGCGTTAATGTCTCTTTGATTTTGGATCAATTTCTTGTTTTGGCATGTCTATATGGCTTCTTTTAACCATAACTCTTTGATATCAAAGCTGCACTTCAAGCACACTTCATTAGAAACACGCAACTGGTGGTATTTTATGATTTAAAATGATAAAACATGACACAGCGATGGGAAGTTTGGCGGTTTCTGCGATGCAACCTAAACCATAGGTGGCACGGTGTCGTACAGGGTACCCAAATTCACAAGATATTCTAAATGTTCCTAACAGCTCATGCCCAAACGACTTGAAGTTTTTATTCCTTGGTGTTTTAACTGATCAGACCAACAATAAAACGCCTAGCCTCATAGAAGTTTGTGGTAATATTTCCAGTGACCACTCCTTTGGAGTCTGTTAGTGTTGACATGGTTGCATGAGAACGTCCAACTTTTGTGAGTTAAGAATTCCAGACAGTGTTGCGGAACAATGGCATCCTAAATGGGTGCTTGTTCCTCCAGTACTATGTATTCCGCTTTCAATGGCGCAGCCAAGCACGTGGACCAGATAATACAGCAGAAGTTGAAGATGGCTAGATCAATTAAGTGACTTTCATTCACAAATAGCCAGAATGTTGCTGTCGTACAAACAATGCCAAATTAAATGATTAGCTGTAGTCCTGCTGAACATTCATTGGTGTGGAAGCTCAGAACTGCACTGGGCTTGCTGCAGCCAGATTTTTAACCACAGCAAGTCTAAGGCAGCTTCATAAGAACATGCAGAGCAACAGAAAGTTAGCCAGAAATGTTTGACTTAATCCCAGTTAGGCGCCGGCTGCTGTATTGTTTGACCAGGAGTTTACGTTGTTAGTGTGACTGCTGTATGGCCGCTTGTAGATGAGGCATCAGGTTCTCATCTGCATAGTCCGAGGCGTCCCAGCTGACCCTGTCACCTAGGATTCCCTTTTATGACTTATCAGAGCATGCCGATACTTTGCTTACCAATAATTCGGCAGTGTTGTGGAAGCCCCATGCTCCTTACATCAGTCGTACGTCTCTCTTTCACCACTTAATCGCGCTTCTGTCTATACACCCACGCAAAGAGCACGTTTTCACATGACGGAATAGGCTTGTGACTGTTCCAACAAATGCGTATCTTCCACTGCACTGTCAGCTTAGCGGCTAAGTGAGTACTGCCAATTGTCGCTACATGTTTTTTAACCTACTTTCACGGCTTTGTATTTAGACCGCCAAGTGCTGTAAATATTTGATTTGCTCGAGAAGGCTAGTGAGCGAACCTGCCGCCACAGCTTCCTGTTCCAGCCACTAGGTGCCATCGATTTTTCGCTGGAGTCGCCAGTTGTGTTGACGTTCCTGCAATAGATACATATGAAGCCGTCACTGACACTAAAGCTGCTAGAACTGCGATTCAATGGCAGTTCCTGATGCAGGCAACAATTTCACAGCAGATTCTGGTGGTGACAGGCAGTATTGCAGAATGAGCACCCCCCTCTTATCCAACTCCATTCCAGACAATTGGATTTTCTAATACTAATTCCATTCCTTCGAACTCCTGGAAAAGAAAAACTGGGCCCATCCCCACTCCTGGAATGGCTGAACTGTTCCATTCCAGTCCTCTCAATTCCCCTCAACTGTGAAAAGTGGCACTTGACGGCTAGTACTAAGTTACCGGAAAATAACGTCAGCATAAAGCTGGCGTTGTCAAATGCGTAGACAACTGCAAAATTATGCAAAATCAAACCCAAAATCATTGATTCTACTAAGTTGAGCGGTGGTCGCACATAGCGCTAGTGGCAATTGATATGGTGGCACTGCAGATATCGATCGCACCACCAAGCGTAAGAGCCACAAAACAGAGAGGAAAACTTTAAGTCACCCATCTTCTCCACGAAAGAACCGTATATGTCTTCCACTTTTACGAGACACATAGTAAGTGAGGAGTCACGTGTATTAACGAAATGCGGGCGGTGTGACATTGTCTCTGCCTGGTGGCCTGCAACTGGTGCTGTAATCACACATGGTCCCAACAGCCATATGGTTGCGTCTCACGGCGCCAGGAACGACACCTTGTCCGCCTACAACTCTATAGTTTGGGTTGCTTCACTGGGGTTGCCACTTTCATCCTCGAAGGAACATAAGCAGTCAGATAACCAAGCCGTCAGTTACCCAAGTGCAATGATGCCGTTGCAAAAGCCCCTTTGACCGCATCGACACAGCTCGCATTAGAACAAAGCATATTCCATTTCTACTCTATTCTGGGCAAAATGCACCTACTAATTTCATTCCCATTCCCTTCCAGTGCTGCCACAATTTTATTTGCATTCAATTCCTGGGTCGTGGAAGGGCGGAATCGTTCCAACTCTGAAGTGGCAACTACACAACACTGGTGATAGTCACCAAGGCACCCAGTTCAGTGCGAATACTGTCCTCACAGCCCATCGAAAGCTGCTATTACTGCAACAGACTCCAGTAGGACGAAGTAGTGGGATTCGAAAGCCTGTTGTGCAAATTTGTACCTTGCATTGTTTCTGGTATTTTTTATTTTTTTTTCTTATTTTATAATGGACAACTCTTCTTTGTTAAGAGGATAAAAGGCGTTGTAATCTCGGCATTGTTGCCAAACCTGCAGGTGTTATCATCGGTGCACTTTTAAATAAATATATGCCACAGCCACGGATCAGCAATGAGCACTTACCCTGGAACTTGGGTGTTTCGTAAGTATTAATTTTAATTGCGCGATAATGACATTCACCTTCTGTTAGAATGAAAAATCCTAAACAATATTCGACATGATGGACAATTTTGGACACCCGCGGCATGTGTGATCTCAGCATTTCTTCTTTTTATCTGAAGTGTGTCTCTTGCTTACTGCCTGTGGCTTATATGATGTTGAGGATGAAGCGATATCTTATCGCTGGCTACGCGCCAGCGTATCGCTGCGTCATGCTGCCTGGGCAGACAGATATAATAGGAATGAAAAAGAATAAACGGGGGCTTTTTGGCTCTGCACAGAACTTTGTGTTGGTCGTTCTTCGTGGCTTCTGCCGAAACGCGACATGGTGTCAGGAGTGGGGTCCGTCTGACCAGGAATATGCTCGAAGAGCAAGCCATGGGTACACCGGTGCTAGCTCAAGGGGGACTGGGACTGCAACTACCACCTAAACTAGACTTTGACAAAGCCTCAGAATGGCCAGTGTGGATTCAAGAGTTCGAATACTACCGGTTCGCAAGCGGTCTCAACGAAAGAAGCGGCGAGGCTCAGGTCAGAACCCTCCTCTATACCCTAGGAAGGCAGGGACGGCAAATTTTCGCAACCTTCGGCCTGAGCGAGGAAGACTCGAAAGACTACAAGACAGTCGAAAAGAAGTGTAGTGAGCACTTCGTGAAAGAAAGAAACGTCGTCTACGAGAGCGCCTGCTTTCATCGGCGTGTGCAGAATCCAGGCGAGACCATCGACCAGTACGTGACAGCGCTTCACACCCTAGTAGACCACTGCAATTTCCGGGACTTCAAACAACGAATGCTGCGTGATCGACTGTTCGTCGGCATGCGGGACGGAAAGCTGTCGGAAACGCTTCAGATAGACTCGCAGCTTACGCTTGCTTCTGCGTTGGCAAAAACAAGGTTGAAAGAGACGGTACTGACAGCAGCAACGAGAACTGTGTCCCGAGGAATCGCCTGTAACATCCGAGGACGTGAACATCGATGCAGTAAGACGCTACAGTGGAACATCGTGGCGTCAAGGAAACGAAAAAATGGCGTCTTCTCGGAAGGCAAACTCCAACCGCAGACCTCCTCGTGGTCCTTCCTGGGCAGCGGGGCTGGAAGGTTCGTCCGCTCACTGTTCAAGTGGTGTGGTGCGTTCTGACTGGCCCTGCTGGCTGACGTGCGGCACTGGCACCGGACCCCCGAGTAATTCGGGGGGCCACCTCGGATTTTGGGCTTGCCAGCCCCTTCGCCTTAAATATCTTGGCCCGGAAATAAAAGGAAAAATGTACGTGGCAGCCGAGCGGCTGTCGCTCCAAGAACTTTCCAAGACACGGGGACCGGTGGCGGTCGCGGTGCATCCGGGAGCGCTGGGGTCACCTCGGAGACTGGCGGAGACCTGTGTTCCTGTGGGAGGGTGTTCCAGGCGATCCGAGGACTTCGAGTGCATGCCTCGCATGTGAGGCAAGTGGTGACTGGTGTCGGCGGACCTTCTGTGGTGGCGCCAGATAGGAGCGAAGGACGTGGAAAGGGCTCTGCCCCTCATGTGGAGTGCGCGACGGACACGGTGGTGCCGGACGCTACTAGGAGCGAAAGACGATGTGGGGCCCTTGGCCCAGGTGCAGTGTGCGCTGTGGACACTGGATTAGTGCCAGGCGGAGAGACAATGGCTGAACTGCAGGACCAGGCATGTGTAGAGGGAGTGGTTGGTTCGGTGCAGGCGCAGTTGCAGCTGTCTGGGGGCGGGGGGGGGGGGGGTGCGCCGTAAGGACAGGTACTACTATCGGTCCAGGAGAGAGTCAGGAAGTGCAGTCGAGGCCTCGGGGACCACTTCGGTTGTTCCGAGGGCACCTTTTCACCCAGAGATTTAGAGGGTAACCGGGCTACTGTCGAGGCTGGACGAGTGTTGGAGATGAGGTTAGCCAGGGAGGGCTCGTTGGACGAGTTGGGTTCGCCCTCTAGATGCCCAGAGGAGGGCGGACGTTGTGCTCAGACTGTTGGGACAGGGGATGGCAACATGGTAGCCAGCGTCCCGGAATCAGAAATTTTATTCTAGAGGTGTGAGCTTTGCTTTAGGGCCTTTAGGAGGAAGGTAGGCTTGAGTTTGCACATGAAAGCCAAGCATGCAGCCGAGTACAACGCGATGATAGTAGCCCAACGGACGAAGCCTAGATGGGAGAGAGAGGAGACGTACCTCCTCGCGAGGATGGAGGTGGAGCTGGGGAAGGTTCCTAATATTAACCTTAAACACTATGAGAGATTTCCGGAATGAAGCTATGAAAGTATCAAGAGTCATAGACGACAAGGGTTATATAGGGAGATGGTGGCGAAGATACGTGCTGGTAGGGGTAGTTTCCCTAGCGTTAGGCCACTAGAGCCAGACTGCTTAGCAGAGTTAGGAAGTTGTGCTTTGTCGGCTTCAACCGACACTTCCTTGGTGGTCGACGCCCCCGTGCCTGCGTGTGTGCAACCGCCATCACCCCAGCGAGCTTCTCCTTCATCATCATCATCGTCCCTGGCGGTCAGTGATTTCCTGCGTCCTGCTTCGGCCAGAGTTCCGGTGACGACTGGGGACCCATTGGAGGTGGACCTTGGACTTCTCCATCAGGCGGGTCTTGGGCTGCTGTCTGAGGGTGCTGGTGACACTGTGGGACTACCTCCGGTCGGAGACGATGCTGCGGTGGCAAGTTCTTCTGCGGCATCTTCGACTGGTGCCTGCCAAGTTCCCGGCCATGGCAGCCCGCAGGCCCTGGAGTCCAACCCACGGCAAACCACTTGGGCTTCCTCTTTGCGGAGGAGACCAGCGGCGGCCACACTCCCGCCGCCAGCATCACCTTCGTCTGGCGATTCTTCGAGCTCGGGGTCATGGAGCCCGGACTCAACAGAGGGACATCCCTCTGCTCGGGAGTCCCTGGGACAAGCTGCGGCCTCCCCCCTGTGGGGTGGAAGGTTGGGGCAAGGGAGACCCGGTGGTGGGAGGGCAACTTTGCACTCTCGGCCCCGGCAATCCGGAGCCCTACCGCAAACCACCAGGAGTGGGGGTTCCGCTTTGAGTCAAGAGGCCCGACTCCAGGAGGGTGAGGACCGCGAGGGGGTGCCCAGGACGCCTTCAAGAGAGGCACTGCTCCGGGCGCTGCGTGAGGCGGTGGAGGAGGAGCCGCCGGAGAAGTTCCAGGGGCAGCGACTCTGGGCCGTTGCCAGGGAGGCCATCTCTGGTGCCGACTACCTGCGTCCCATCAACGACTACATCAGGGACGTCTTCTTCCTGGACCAGAGGAGATCGCAGCCTCAGAGTTCCAGACAAACACTACCTCGGGAGAGCCGGAGGAGGAGGAGCCGCAGAGAATATGCGAAGACTCAGGAGATGTTCAACAGGCGCCCCGCCGACTGTGCGCGAGCGGTCTTGGACGGGCCAGTTGAGGCGGGGTGGAGGACGTTAGGGGGTTCCACTCAGCTTGAGCTGGAATCATGACTGGCCCACTCCCACCTCCAATTGTGGAGCCGTTGGACAAGCCGGACGGGGAGGTGGACATCGTCTACCCCGTCACCGCCAAGGAGCTGCGGGAGGCAAGGCTCCCACTCAACTCGGCACCGGGTCCAGATGGCTTCACGGCTCGGCTACTAAGGGGAGTGCCCTCTACCATCTTGAGGGTGCTGCTCAACCTGCTGATGCTGCTTGGCCGGGTCCCCGCTGCACTTCAGGCGGGCCGCACGGTGTTCATCCCCAAGACAAGCCCTGCGACGGAGGCGGGCCACTTCCGCCCGATTACGATGGCACCGGTGGTCCAGTGGTTGCTTCCCAAGATTTTGGCACGCCGTCTTGCCGCTGCCGTGGGCCTCAACTTCCGGCAGCGGGCGTTCCAACCAGTGGACGGGTGCGCGGATAATGTGCTCCTGCTGGCCACCGTCATTGCCGAGGCGAAGCAGCGGCTGCGGCCTCTATACATGGCCTCCATCAACCTGACGAAGGCCTTCGATCGGGTCTGCACCGAGGCCATCGTTCGAGGAGCTCTGCGGGCTGGCCTGACGGACAACTTCGTGGCATACGTTCGGGACCTGTACCGGACCTCCCAATCAATCCTCAACTACAAGGGAGAGAGCCTGCTGGTGGAGCCGACTACCGGGGTGCGCCAGGGGGACCTATTATCCCCCACGATGTTCAACCTGGGGCTCGACAAGTACCTGTCCAAGACCGACGTCAACGTTGGCTTCACCAGCGGGGAGTTCCGACTGGACGCGATGGCCTTCACCGACGACCTTCTCGTCTTCGCTTCAACCAGGAGGGGTCTGCAGGAAAGGCTTGAGGGGTTGGCCGGGTTCCTGGAGCCATGGGGACTTCGCATCAACGTCGCGAAGTCCTTCTCACTGGTCCTGCAGCCGTCCGGAGGGAGAAGAAGTTGAAGGTGGAGACTGACGTGACCTTCTGCGTCAGGGACCAGCCACTACCGGTGGCTACTACCGCAACGATCTGGCGGTACCTCGGAGTGCAATTCTTTACCGAGGGGAGGAGGCGCGGAAGAGTGGACCGGGACCTCAGAGAACTCCTGGAGCGAGTTACCCGAGCGCCACTCAAGCCGCAACAACGGCTGTTCATCCTGCGTGGCTTCCTGCTCCCCCGCCTGCACCATAGGCTCGTCTTGGGCCTCTGGGGAGTTGGTGCCCTGTCAAAGTTGGACAGGATGACCAGGGCCGCCATTCGTAAATGGCGAGCCCTGCCCCACGATACTCCCATGGGATATTTCCATGCCCCAGTCTCCGAAGGGGGACTGGGGGTAACTTCGCTTCGGACGGCAATCCCGGGGATGACACTGGCCAGGATCAAAGGTCTACGGTTCAGTGATCACCCCGGGTGCGAAGCAGCCCTCCAATGCCGAATGCTGACAGACCAAGTGCGACGAGCTCGGCAGGCAGCGAACCTCGATGGCGTGTCCCTGACCACGAAGGCGGACGTCCACAAGTACTGGGCCGACAAGCTTCACGTCAGCTACGATGGTGCTGCCCTGCGGGAGACCCGACACGTTCCAGCCGCGCAATCCTGGATCTCGGATGGCACTTGTTAAGAATGGAACCTTCGGCGACCTTCTTCCGAGTTTCAACGCTGCGGAAACGAGTCCCGACGAGTCCGGGACCGTCGCCTGCGTGTCTGGGCCTGCGGAGACAGGTCTTAACGCGTCCGTGACGTCAACGGGTCGTGTGTGTGTGTGCGTGGGGGTTGGTGTACTCAGGAAAGGGAGAGAGGCATGACCTAACTGCGGAGAACTTTGGCTACATCGCACTTGAAAGGGAGAGAGGCAGGGCCTAACTGCGGAGAACCTTGGCTACGACGCACTTCTGGCTACGACGCGGCGGTCTTTGCTGCAACGCACTTGGCGGCGGTTTGCTACGTCGCACCTGCTGCCCTGGCGGAGAGTGAGGAAGAAACGGACCCTATATAAGGCGGAGCGTGAGGCTGCTCCGGTTATTCTCTCGGATTTGACGACTATCGCAACCATGTAATTAAACCGTTCGTTACGTTACCAATTCTCCCACCTCCACTGAACCCCTGGGTTCTTCACTTCGGGGAATGGTCGTCGTCACAAGCCGGGAAGCCTCCGGACGTGCGGCTTAAACCCCGCCTCTAACACACTTGACTTCTCCCAGGGCGGCACTACGTGAATGTCATCAAGCTGCGTGTGAATGCTTTGCCAACCCTCTCGAGGACCAAAAGGGGGAGGCCGGACGGCGTGTCCTGCAGGGCCGGCTGCAGGGCACGGGAATCTCTGGGACACGTCCTTCAAGCCTGTCACAGGGGACACCGGGGTCGCGTCAAGCGACATGATAACATCGCCCGGTACATCGCTATGCGCCTGCACCAGCTCCAGTGGACCGTCCTGTGGGAGCCGCATTATACCGTCCAGGACGAGTGATGAAGCCGGACTTGGTGGCGACAATGGGAGCCCAGGCCGTCATCATCGACGTCCAAGTCGTCGGCACCGGCTTGAAGCTGGCCTTCCTGCACCAACAGAAGGCAGCAAAATATTCAGTCCCGGACCTGTTATGGCAGGTCTAGGGAAAGCGGAAGGAGCCGCCGCTGGTCACCACAGCAACGATGAACTTCCGGAGCGTCTGGTCCAGAGACAGCGCGAGGGACCTCCTGTCATTGAGGCTGACTAAGTCAGACCTCAAGCTTATGACAGTGAGGTGCCTCCAGGGGGGCCTCCGATGCTTCTGGGCACACCGCTTGATGACGACTGTGGTCAATACCCGCGGCTGATGAGACCGCCACCCAAGCCGTGTTCTTGGAAGCGCTGCCAGCACCCACCTTGCCGGCAGCAGACAACAGGGTACCTCTGCCCTCACACAGAGAGTCATTGAAAAAAAAAGTGGTCCTGTTTGTCCTGTGGAGGGAACCAGCACCCACGGTCAGCCTGTCCAGCGAGAGCGGCCAAGTGCTTAAACTGCAGCAACCGAGGCCCTTTCAGCAAGGTTTGCAGAACCGGTGCGGGGAAACCGCAACAGGTACGAGGGGTTGCCCTTGAAGAAAAACCTGTATATCTGTTTAAGCAACCCGCAGATACAGCGGCCGCGAAAGCACGGTATGTGCAGATTACCGTTAACGGTGTTCCCGTCTTTGCGAAAGTAGACTCGGGTGCCGAAGTGTCGTTCCATGTACGTTTCCAGGCATCCCGACTAAGCTCGATCGAGTCGAAGAAATTTTGGCGCGGGCAAACGAAAAACGATTGACGGTCTTGGGAAAATTTACGACAGAAATACAGTGGAAAGATAAGGTGTCTTGTCAAACAGTTTATGTGATGAGCCCTTTGCGTGAAGTGTTGCTAGGCCTACCGGCAATTCTCTCCTTGGGGGTCGTTAGATTTGTAGATAGCATCGGCAAAAACGAACGCTATGACGTTTTGTACCCGCAGCTGTTCAACAGCTTAGGTACGCTTCCAGGGGAATACACCATCCAGCTCACACCGCAAGCCGCACCTTTCGCTGTTAATACAGCACGGAGGGTTCCCATTCCCATGATGGAAGCTGTAAAAAGCGAAATAGCCAAAATGGAAGAGCTAGGCGTAATACGTAAGGTCGAAGGACCCACAGACTGGTGCACAGGAATCGTGCCAGTCCTAAAACCTTCCGGCGCGGTTCGTATTTGCGTGGATTGGACGCAATTAAACAAAAGTGTCCGTCGGGAACGGTATGTTCTGCCAACAGTCGAACAAACGCTCGGCCTGCTTGGTGACGCATCAGTTTTTTCAAAGCTGGATGCAAACTCGGGTTTTCACCAGATTAAACTATCGGAAGCATGTCAAGAACTGACGACGTTTATCACGCCATTTGGCAGATACTGTTTTACTAGGCTTCCCTTTGGAATAACGTCAGCTCCAGAATATTTTCAAAAAACGGATGTCGGAAATTTCAGAAGGCCTTCTTGGTGTTGCCAATCTAATGGACGACATTTTGATGTACGGAAAGAATCAGGCGGAACACGATGAAAGACTCAGGAAAGTTTTCGACAGGCTGGTGGAGTCTAATGTTACGCTGAACAAAAAGAAGTGTGTTCAACGTCAGAGAAGTCACGTTTTTGGGCTACAGCATAAGCGGAGAAGGCATAAAACCGGACGCAAATAAAGTTAGAGCCATCTAAGATTTAAAGTCTACGACCAATGTATCTGAAGTCAGAAGGGTTCTCGGAATGGCCAACCACTTAAGTCGCTTTCTACCCCACCTGTCAGCAAAACAGCTCCGCTACGGGAGTTACTCCAGAAAAACACGGTGTGGGCATGGGGCCCGGCGCAAGAAATGGCGCTGGCTAGCGTTAAAGATATGATCTGCTCCGCGGAATGCATGGCCAAGTACAACTCAAGCTTACGGACAATAGTCTCGGCAGACGCATCATCTTTTGGTCTCGGAGCGGTTCTCCTACAAGAACAAACAACGGGTCAACGCCGGCCGGTGGCGTTTGTTTCTCGGTCACTGACGCCTGCAGAAACGCGCTATGCGCAAATTGAGAAAGAGACTCTGGCCTTAACGTGGGCAGCAGAACGGTTCGACGAATACCTAAGAGGGCTTGACGCATTATTCGAGACCGATCATAAAGCTCTTGTGGCGCTGCTGGGGCAAATGCCGGTTGACATTTTTTACCTCGGATACAAAGGTTTCGATTGAGACTCATGCGGTACAGGTTCAAAGTCGTATACGTTCCCGGCAAGCTGATTGCCACAGCAGACACTTTGTCCCGTGCCCCGCTCGCCGAGACCGACAGAAACAGCGTTCTTTCAGTAGCGGAAGTCTCAAGCTATACGCAAGGTTGCCTGATGGGCCTAGAGGGAGGAGAGAACTTTTTGAGAAAAGTAAAGAGTATCAAAGATGGACGAGTTTGTGATTCTTTAACACGCCTATGTCGAGAGGGCTGGCCGAGAAAGTCGTCACTGCCTTGTTTTCTTCAACCATACTGGCAGGACAGAGCTCTGATAACGGAAGCGAATGAATTTTTGCTAAACGGTAACCGGATAATTGTGCCACAAAAACTACAGTCGGAAGTGTTGTCTCGGTTGCACGAAGGCCACCAAGGCGTCAACAGATGCCGGGCACGTGCTCGAGAGTGCGTTTGGTGGCCAGGCTTGAGCAAGCAGATTTTCATTACGGTCCGTAACTGTGAAGTATGTGCTCAATTCGCTAACCAAAGCTCGGAGCCAATGATGCCTTCGTCTACCCCAGACTTTCCGTGGCAGAAGCTGGGAATCGACCTTTGTCAGATAAAAGGGGCGGACTTCTTGGTTGTGGTGGATTATCTCTGCAGATATCCCGAGGTTTCAGCTCTTTCATCAACTACGACAGCAGCGGTGATCGAGAAGTTGAAGCGTATTTTTGCGCGACATGGAATCCCGGAAACGGTAATTTCCGATAACGGACCGCAGTTTGTGTCGTCTGAGTTCGGGAAGTTCGCGGAAACGTACGGCTTTTGCGACCGAACAACAAGCCCCCGATACCCTCAGGCCAATGGGGAGGCGGAACGAATGGTCCAAACAGTCAAAAGATTGATGCAAATGTCATCTGATGCTAACCTTGCGTTGTTGGCTTACAGGTCGACTCCGGGTATAACTGGGAAGAGTCCCGCTGAGGTACTTATGGGTCGACGGCTTCGAACGAGACTGCCCATGGTACCCGAGCACCTGCATCCAACAAATCTGAGTCAAGCGGAGTTGATCCGAAGAGACCACAGTGCAAGAGATAAGCAGCGTCAAAGCTTTAACAAGCGCCACGGAGCGAAAGCGTTGACGACTCTTCACGTCGGCGATCGGGTATGGGTGACTGACATGAGGACGAAGGCGGAGGTCATGGCTCCAGCCAGAAGGCCGAGGTCCTACGAGGTACAAACATCATCCGGGGTAACCCTAGTGCGGAACAGGACGAGTTTGCGGTTTTTACCGCGGCAACAAGAAACCGGAGGAAGCTACGATTTCCCAGCCAGCATGAATAGGGGGGGGGGGGAGGACGAGATGGTATTGAACACGGTTCAATCAAGTGCTTTGGTTCCCGCGTCTGTAACGTCAAGAGAGTCCTATGACTCTCCCGTCGTCATCACGCGGTAAGGGCGAACAATTAGGAAACCTAAACGATTGGGTATTGATGAGTAGATAAAAAAAAGTGACAGGTGTTTGAAATTGTTGAAGTGAAGTGTCAATGTTTCTAGCTGTGTATTTAAGTGATACGTGTTAGTCTTGAAAATGTGCTGGAGTAATTATATAAATGCGTAGTGTATGTAACAGCGTTTCCTGCTTTTCCTGTGTCGTTTTCTTTTCTACAATCTGAGTTCTGATTGGAAGTTCTGTTTTGCTTTTGTGAAAAAGAGATGAAGCGATATCTTATCGCTGGCTACGCGCCAGCGTATCGCTGCGTCATGCTGCCTGGTCAGACAGGTGTAAAAGGAATGAAAAAGTATAAACGGGAGATTTTCGGCTCTGCACAGAACTTCGTGTTGGTCGTTCTTCGTGGCTTCTGCCGAAACGCGACAGAGGACGGAAGAGATGCTGCGACCGACTCCGAGCAATAAAAACATTCTGTTTATTCTCACGTCGTTGAGCTCGTGTCAACGAGTATGAGTAGCATTGTCATCTTTAACGGTGACGAGGCTGAACCAATAGACTGCCACAGAGCTTGTCGCCTGCAGCTCTGGCAGACTGAGAAATGGCACGATTTCGTTAAAGTGATTGCGGCTTCAGAGAGGTGTTGTTGCTGTTGACATGTACCGCAAGCAGGATGACGTACTAGAGAGCAGGAAAGAGAGCTTTCGGAAGCCGTGCATGGTAGCCGACGCCGAGGTCAGGCAATTAGGCAGCAGACAGAGGGGAAATCGACCCTGTAGTGCTTACAGTCCGGCTCGATCAGTTCGGAGTGTGCAGCCTCGGACTGAAGGGGAGATGCCGGCCGACTGCGGGTCCGCTGCAACATCCCCTAATATGAGGAACCGAGCTGAGAGCGAATGCCTGACGTGGCAACGATGAGGAGACCATGGTCAGCTAGCGACATGCCCTGTGAACAGGGTGGAAACGTCGATGAATATTCACTTGCCGAGCCGGTGGGGCGAGCAAAGTGGTCGCAGCCCATTGCTGGGAGATACCGGCGCTAGATGCGACAGAGGAGAGGCGATGGCGGAGGTGCTGCAGATGCGGAGGCTGTGAAAGTTGAAGAGACGCCTACTACATTTTCGTCCAAAAAGGCAGAGCCGTTGCCGTGTCCCTGGCCACGAAGAACATTCCCCTGGATAGCAGGCACTCGGAGTTGATCATCATGTCCAGGTCACCAATCTGTAGCACTTTCGATGTTGAGAATGGGAGAGGTGGTTCGACAGACTCTGAGTTTAGCTGTGAAAACATTCTCTTTATTCTCGAACCGTCGAGCTCGTTCCGACCAGTAGCTTGCTTTTATACACTGCAGTCATTAGCAATATAGTTGATCTAAGTGTTTTGCAACACTATTAATACGGCAGATTGGGCGAGTTGGTAAGGCATAATTACGAACCAGCACACAGGTAACAGTTACTCAAAATCTAAGCACACAAAAATACAGAAAAATATAAACTCACACAGCGCTGATGTGAGTATTTTTATGGTTTGGATTTTGGGTAACTGTCTACATGTGCGCTGGTTCGTAATTTTGCAACACTGTCGTTTTTGGCGGTGTGGAGGCTGAACCGATGGACCGCCACAGGTTCATATCTGTATCTGTTTCATACACTGAATGCCTTTTTGCACGGCTCTGTGTTTCATCTTTGTCTTCCAGATTTTTACTGCTCACTTGTAATAATAAATGTGAAATTTAAAACTGTCATATTAGAGATTGAACTTTATCAAACAAATGTGAATTTAATTAAGCTATAAATTTTATATATACTGTTACTTCTTATACAATTGTGTCTAAATTTGTCAGGATACAATATGCAAGTAAGCATAAAGTAACTGAAAAGTTGAAAGAAGCAAATTCGAGATTGCAAAACCTGCTGCCCAAAAGATTTTTTTTTTCCAAAGTATTTACGTGATAGTGCAACTGAAGGCTCCTTTTTCAGTTTTTCATTTGAAACAAACTTTAAAAAACATTGTTTTTTATTTTTTTTATGCTCGGAAAATTAAGTTACTGATTGTGTTCTGCTTATTCTAAACTTTCTAAGCTGTTTGTATGAAATGCCAGAGTCCTTGTGCTAACAGTGGGTAGATAAGGTTTTCATAATTTCTGATAAAACAAACTGACTATAGTTTCTCTTTAGTGACCGTGTCGCCAAGGTGACAAGAGAACAAGTAACGAATCCCGATGTCAAACTGCAGCAATTTGAGATATATGTTTTCTTAGCGAATGCACGCCACGGTTGTGACATATTTGAATATCCTTATCGCTTGCTTGGGCTCAGCGGGTAATGCAAGTCGGCACTAGCGTGAGTATAAAGGTCGCTAAATCGCATGTAAGCGATTTAGCGAGCGACGGCGACAGCGACGAGAGTCAGCGACGAATGACGAAAATGTCTCACTATCGCTCGTCACGTCGCTCGGTTTTTGGATTTCTAGAAAACATCGTTCCGATTTCATGCGGCTTGCCTCGTCGCGCGACTGACCCAGCGTCAGCGAAGCGGGTCGCCGTCGCTTGTCTCGTCGCTCGCAAAATCGCTTACATGCGGTTTATATTTCACGCTGTCAAGGATATCGACTCGTGCACGCATACTTTCACCCAACCTATCATTTCCACGAGAGCGTGTGCAAATCAAACGCTAAACCAAGGCGGGGGCTGCAGCTAGCATCTTTGAGAGCGTCATACAACGGAGTATAGTTTGACAGGAGCAAGCACACACTTCGCTAGCGCATTCCAGCCTTGAGCGCTCGAACTTCCGAAAACGAAACTAGGTTTTGCTACGTTTTTGGCTAGCTCGAAACATTATTTTAAATATAGGGTGTCTTTTAGCCATAATCTAGACTAAGAGAAATGTGTACCTTCCCAAATTATATTTATTTCACTGTATTATATAAGTAATAAGTGTGTAGTATCGTTACGCTCATGTAAAATACGGTGGGAGTCACCGGACCTTCGTCTCAAACAAAAAGTCTGCTATATATACCGAGCGGGTCACTCATAGAATGGAGTAGCAGTGGGCTGTATGTGTTAGTGCCACCGTTCGCTCGAGCATGGCACCTCCAGTAGTAACAAAATCCCTTTCATTTTTGTAGTTTTCCGCATACTCACCAGGTGGCGCAAGCGGCCGCCCAATTGTATTTTCGCTTTTTTCGTACGTAGTCCATTTAGTGTAAGGAACGGCACCACTATAGCTACAGTCTAGTACAAAAGTACCCGCGTGTTTAAATGGCGCTGGACCAGGAGAGCCGCAAAATTTGCGTACACACGAGATATGAGTGGATTTGTCGAAACGTAGCGTACAATTTTGCTCGCCGTAAAGAGGTGAGCGGGATGTCGGAAACGCCGGTCGGGTCGGGTCGGGTCGGGTCGGGTCGGTGTCAGAGCGATCCGTTGTCGCTCACGGCAAACGGGCTCTTTCAATAAAGTTCATGTCTGTGGTCGCGAAAAGATTCCTCCTGTGGAAATTACCCGGTGTCGGTGAAAATGCAACCGGCATGAGGCCTCGGCGATCGGCTGAACCGCCACGCGAACGGGACCTGCTCGATGGGGAAACACGCTGCTGGAAGCAGCCGATGGTCGCTCCCACTGTCGCGTAATCGCCGTATGGATACGGTGGTCGGTGAAAAACATTTATTTAATAAAGGAGAGTTTGCAGGCCAAAATGGCCCTTTACATAGGTGGAGTCCTTAGTCCGGGACCCCGCTGGACAAAGCCGCTACCCGCGCCCGTTGGACTAGAGCCCTTTGAGACTCCAGCCCCGAGCAGTTGAGTAGGCTGCCTCCCATGCCTCTCTAGTGGGGGAACGGTTAGTGGGATGGGAAGGATTCACCTGACATGCCCACACCAAGTGAAAGTTATCGGAGACTTCCCCACAGTGAGGGCATCGCCCATTCACTTTTGGGTCAAAATGTTGCACTATTGCAGGACACAACAGGGTGTTGGCTGCAGGCGCCTCAAGGTTCGTTCATCGGCCCCACTCTGCCCTTAGCGGGGACCGGGAAGAGCCGATGGCGTTCGCAATAATCTGCCAGGATTTCCCTGAACCGCAGAAGCGGTTGCCTAATCTCTGAGCCGGAAGAGCCTGGGTGAGGCGCCCGGTGGGTAAGCGCTCGGGTGGCCGCGTCCGCAGCCTCGTTACCTCGAAGCCCTGGTGGCCCGGAGTCCAAACGATCCGTTTAGGTGAGGGTCCGAATCCATCTCGGCTCGCTTTAAAATACGGTGGGCTAGAAGTGAGACCTCGCCCACCAGGTAGTGCTCAAAGGCTCTGCGCGAATCTGTGATGATTACCTTCGAATTCGGTGCCGAGGCGGCAAGCGCTATAGCTACCTCCTCGGCCTGCGCGGAGTTGATCACTCTATACGAGAGCCCGTTAACGCGTTGGTCCTGTTGAACTACGGCGGCCGTGTAGAAAACAGTGGGCGACGGCCCTGGCACATCAACGCAGTACACGCCCTGCTTAGATTCGTATTGGTGTTCGAGGGCCCGAGCGCGCGCCTCTCGCCTGCCTTCGTGTGTCTGCGTGTCCATGTTGCGTGGGACTGGAGAAACCCAGAGCTTGTGACGCCACAGTTCCGGGAGCCTGCATGTCTCCTCTGGAATGCACTCGTGTTGGATGTGCAAGCGGTCTAGCAATCGGCGCCCTGCGACCGTCTGCGAGCGTCGCGTGTATTGGTTCACGAGGTGGGCCTCCTTCAACTCCTGGTAGGAGTTGAGCACCCCCAGCGCCGACAACTTTGCGTTGGAGGTAACCACCGGGAGGTCCAGGGCTCGCTTCGTAGCCTTTCTAATAATGGCGTCGATGCGCTCGTCGTTTTGCTTCGTAGTGCGAAGGTAGGGTACGGAGTAGAGAATCCTGCTGGTTACGAAGGCATGGACGAGCCGAAGCACGTCCCTGCCCCGCAACCCGCCGCGTTTGTTGGAGACGCGGTGGATCATACATCCGACCTGTTCGCCTACACGTTTCAGTTTGGCAATAGTGGAGTCCGGACTGAGTCGGTTATGGATAAACAGGCCCAGGATCCGGATCTCCTCGACCTCTCTGATAGGACCTCCTGTCAGGGAGATATGCAGACTCGTGTTGTCTTTGGGATTGGCTCTGACGTGCAAAAGCTCGGATTTCGCAGGAGCGCATTGAAGACCACAGCCGATAGCATAGCTATCGACGATAGAGGCGGCCCGCTGAAGGCGCTCCTCTATTTCCCCAAGGCTCCCTTCGGTAGTCCAGATTGTTATATCATCCGCGTAAGGTGAGTGTTGGATGCCTTCCACCCGGGCCAATAGGTGTGGAAGCTGCACCATGGCAATGTTAAAAAGGAGCGGCGACAAGAGCGCTCCTTGAGGAGTGCCCCGTGTACCCATGGTGAATGGGCCGTATTCATCGTCCTCGATCCTGATGAGGGCCTGACGCTTTGAGAGGAAGTCTCTTACGTAGGCGAATGACTTGTGCCCACAATCCGTGGTGCTCAGTTTGCTACACTCTAAGAAAAAAGTTGGCCCCAAGGGACTAACGGCAGCATTTGGTCCACTGAACTCCCAGTTGCTCCCCGAAAGGACCATCTGGTTCAAGCTAGGTACCGTGCGCAAAAGCTGGGGACTAACTGCGCTCGACTGGGACTAACCGATAGGCGTGCGCGAGCAAAACCACCCATTTGTCCCCCTTAGACAGGGCGCATCTGTATGGTTTAGTCCCCGAAGGCAAGCGGAATGTTCGCCAGGAGGACGGATGCTATTTCGCTTGTCTTGGGGATCGGCGAGACTCAGCCCAGCACGGCTGAAAGTGTTGACAAAACTCGGACGAAACTGGCGAATTTGTTTAATGTGCCACGAACGTTAAGACATTACATGGTAGAGCTTCACGCGTTGTGTGAATGCGAGTTAACGAATATGTTGACTCGACTTCACCCAACTCTCTCGTCAAAAATGATCTGTTGACATTTCACAAGTCCCATTCACGTAATTTGCCTTCGCGCAAAAAATGAGCATTTATCCAAACGCAACACCTCCAAACACTAACACTTTTTTTTCTCTTAAATGAAACTTGACAGTTTCTAGAAGCCGCGCTCTCAACGCCGGAGTCTCGCAGTCAGAATAAACGGTCACTTCAATCGCTAAAACTGAGTTACTGAGAACAAGTCGAGCCTCGTCTCTTCGTCTCCCCGTGACCAACCTTTCTGAGTAGTCCAATGTCGAACTAAAATCCGCAACGACACACTTGATGCACAGCACGTTCCACTCAAAAAGCACATTCAGGGGCAGTATCCAGACGCCTTCATGCCATCGTCGTTGCTGTTTCAGATAACATTCCAGATGAACAACGAAGAACGAACCGCGCCCGGAGCGCAACCCATGGCAACACCCTACTAATACAAAATAAATGCGAACTAAAAAAAAAAGCCACCCGAAAAGCGGAATATACTTAAGAGAGAGAGAGAGAGAGAGAGAAAAGAAAAACAAAAACAACGTGTTTGCTTGTGCGTCACTCGACCGGCATGTTGAAAATTGTGACCTTCTCCCGTCTTTGGAGCACTGCTGGCTGTGTCCGTGTGTCGTGTGTAGTGGGAGGGGGAAAAGAGATTTCCTTGTGCGCGCCCTTTCCCTCCCCCACCCCCTACCCGCATTCTTTCTTAGAACTGCTTCTCGCTAACGCGGAGGGTTGGGCAGATAGGGTCCGTCGGGAAAATGGGAAGGGCCTTTGTTTGAAAAGAACCTGTTTTTAGTAAGTTGGAAGTTGACATACAGCCATCGTCGGAGGCTGGTCACCGTTTGTTTATTCTCCTTGTGTCGTCTCCGAACATGGCGGGATCCGGTTTGGATTCGCGGTGCTGAAGCACTTCACTTGATCTGTTCTGAAGTCACAAGTCAAGGGAACTCAATTAAGGTATGTCGAAGTACTTTTGTTTATGGTGTATTCATTAACTGCGGCTTCAGAAAGTGTTTTATTTTGAGCGCGTTCTCTAGCTTGCAAAGCGCGCGCCATGCTCTATTCTTTTTGGCACCATGGTTCCTGATTTTGTTATGCAGCACAGAGACCTCATATTCAATCGTATCGAGCGAAACGCCAGTTCTACCGATGGCTTATTCTTTGTGGGTGTGTGTGTGTTTTGCACACCCTGGCAGGATCGCTTGACCATAAAAGCCTGTCCACACATGCAGCGGAGCGCTACAAGCATAGCGCTGACTTAGCGCTAAGCGCGTGCTGACGGGAGCGGTCACCAGCTTTGTATCGCGCCGTCAAAACTGTTGCTCATGGCAGACGAAAAGTAGCTCACGACACGTGAGTAGCGCAACATCAGCGCTTCACTGCGTGTGAGAACCGGCCTTAATGGAGACATTTATTCGATTGTACACTAGACTTTCGCGTTGATGGCGGGAGCTCGTGCCGTTACTATGAAGCATAGTTTGAGCACGCACACGGTGGGTCTGTATTTCGCAGCGAACGGTCTACTCAAAATCGAATATTGCGCTGGTCTGCTGTCAACAAAATTGGGTGTTTGTATGTTTATACAGCCTAGAACTTGGTTTGCCTCAACGGGCGACGAGTCTCCCAGCTGTAGATGAGAAATTTAGCCAGTGCAGTACAACCGCTAGCCTGGTGTCTTTAACGTGCACCACGCAGTAGCGGTACACGACCGCACGCCGGTACGATGCTCATCCAGATCGAAACGGGCAGGGTGGGGATTGAACCCAGGATCCCTGGGTTCTGCAGCGCGAGCTTTCGCTCCACGTGCTCCGAGCTGGTGTGCGCTAGACCACTCGGCCACCGATCCCCCCTGCTGTCAACAGATCGCATGTTGGATGTGAATCATTGTAGCACTTATGCAGCCTATTTGTTATTTTATTATGCGTGTGTTATATCTCATACTTTTGTCGAGCGATCGGGTATTTCACGCTGCCCTGTTACTAATAATCCAAATTCCTCGCAAACAGGCAAGAAGCTGCCGGTGCCCCAAAAACGGCGCTTGGACCACGACCGGTTCGGACAGACGTTGCAGTGTCCAAGCCATCGTCGACGCGAGTGCACTCTTCGGAATTAGGCCTTATCGTTGGTTCTACCGCCCAGGAACTTCGGCTTCAGTCATCCTTGAATGCTATATGTATCTACGAGGCAATAAAGCTACGTTTTACCTGAACTGCACAATTTCGTTTCGGAGTTTTTTGGCTCGGGACCAAATGTAAAGGTTTAGCCCCAGGGGTCTAAATCCAAGGGCGCAACGTTTAGACCCAGGGGTTCAAGTGCAAGGGCCTAGCAGTTGGTCCTCGGGGTTCATTTGAAACGGTGTAACTGTTAGTCCCAGGGGTCCAAGTGCAAGGGCCTAACAGTTCGTCCTCGGGGTTCAATTGAAACGGTGTAACAGTTGGTCCCAGGGGACCAAGTGCAAGGGCTTAACAGTTAGTCTCCAGGGGTCAATTGCAAAGGCGCAACATTCGATCCCATCGGAGGAACTGCGAGAGACTAATGGAGGGGTGCAACTGTTACTCCCCTTCCCGTTAGTCCCCGAGGGGACTAATGGTTGTGGCAACGCACTTGCTCCCCTAGGGGTCTCAGTCGCGCTCCCCTTTTTCTTAGAGTGTAGGATGCTGTCATGACGAATGTTGTCAAAGGCCCCCCTAAGATCGAGGGCAAGGATGGCCTTGTCGTTGTGGCGCATGGCAGTGGGTCGTATTATGTAACGGTGTAATTAGAGGAGGACGTCCTGTGCCGACATATGCGGGCGGAACCCAAACATAGTGTCTGCAAAGAGGCCCTTAGCCTCCATGTATGGGAAGAGGCGATCCCGGACCATCGTCTCCATAAGTTTTCCAGCACACGAGGTCAGTGAGATGGGCCTCAGGTTGTCGGCATTCACCTTCTTGCCTGGCTTGGGAATGAAGGTGACCAAGGAGGTCTTCCATTCGGGAGGGAGTGGACGCCCGTCAAAGATCTGATTTATGTACTCTAACAAGTGGAGGCAGGCCGAGTCCGGAAGATTCGTCAACAGTTTGACTGTTATGCGATCGCGTCCTGGAGCCGTACCTCTGCGCATCTGAGCTAAAGCCGCCCTAAGGTCATGCAACGTGAAAGGGGCATCAATGTCTGAATTAGGCCTGCCCGCGTACTCGTATTCGGGCACCATCGGGTCTTCTATGCGACAGAGATACCTGTCACACAGGGTGTCTGCGAGTTGAGCTGTCGTACCTTGGTACCCGTGCAAAGCCCGCCGGAGCTGTCGTTGCGCCTGCCCTCTCGTCTGAGTGAGGTCAATGAGACTGCGAAAGAGGCGCCACGTCCCTCTCGAGCTCATCTGACGCGCTGCCAAATTACACTTTTCAATCCAATTTGAGTCGGTGAGCTGGGCAGCATACGCTGCAGCCTCCTCCGTGAGTTCTTTAATGCGAGCTTTAAACTTGCGATTTAGCTTTTGCTTTTTCCACCTTTTGGTAAGACTCCGGCGCGCCTCCCACAGGCACAGGAGGTGATTGTCCACGGCGGGCATCGCTTCTGTAGTCTGAAGTGTCGTAACGTGTTTTACTGTATTGTGTCCAATTTCTTTGCCCACTCCGCATAGCCGCCTGAAAGGAGCACTGGAGGTATCTCCTGCGTTCTGAACTTGGGCCAATCAGTTAATTTGGCGTGGCCCCACTTTTTGCGTGCCGCCTTCGCCAGAAGAGTGATCCGGAGGAGGCAGTGATCGCTACCGAGAGAGTCCCCCAGGTTCTCCCGGGCGGCTTCTTTGATGTTCTTAACAAGAGACAGGTCAGGGCATGTGTCACGGGTTACCGAATTGCCTATGCGTGTGGGAGATGTCGGATCCGTAAGCAGCGTAAGACGAAGTGTGGAAATTAGCTCCGCCAGCTTGCGGCCTCTGGCCTTCTCAAAGTGGTATCCCTATTGGAAAATCTCGATGTTGGAAAGATGATGAAAAAAGCCTCATACAAGCGTAACCGTAATATGGGACATCCTATACCAGCGAAAAAGCGGCCTCCTGTATAGTGGATTGAGGCGGAACGATACAGTCGGACGGAACCATACGAGCGTGTCGTATTATGGGACATCCTATACCAGCGTGTTGGATCTTGCGGAACCATGTAGGCGGATGGAACCATACAAGCATAGCGTAATATGGGACATCCTATACCAGCGAAAAGGCGATACCATCACTGTTATACAGGGCCATTTTTAAGCTTTACATAGTTGTTTAGAAAGGTTTGAAAGCTACATTAATGCGGTTTGTGCAGGTGAGTTATACGTCCAGGGGTACGTAGTATAGGGGCCTAATCGTCACAATTAGTCGGATAATTAAATAAACTTTTTAATTACTTTTAATCAGTGAAAAAGAACATATGGCTTCCATTAGAAATTTGCCAAGTCATTGAAAACGACTGAATCAACTCTTTTTAGAAGGATATAATTCAGGGGTAACATTTACGCATTCTGTAAAAACGCTTCTGGATGAGTTTCTACGTTGCGGTTTCATATCGGAGCGCATCTCTGCGCCCACGTCCTGTTCCCCGGGGTTTAGATGCGCAACACATGTGCGCCCTGCTTCCCTCCATCCTTCGAGGGAGGCGAGGGGGTGGCTTTGCACTGCGGCCACCAGGCAGCAAGATCGCGGGCGCAAAGATGCGCTCCGATAAGAAACTGAAGTCTGGAAAATGCGTCCAAATTGAGCATTTTTTTTTTAGAACGCCATAAAATGTTTTTGTCTTATATCTTCACAAAAAGAGTTGACTTAGTGTTTTTCGATGATGCTTAGCAAGTTTCTAATTGACACCATGTGTCTATTTTCACAAATTAAAGTTTTAAGAAACATATTATATTTAAAGGGAAGCTGAAGCAGTTTGTGTTTGAGGAAACACATTTAAATCTTCATTTTGACCTCCAAAATCTCAAACATCAAAATTATTTTGTAATTTGGTGAATCGAGGCTGCATAGAATCACTTTCAATGTACTGCTGAAGGCACTCTTTCCCGGAGAGTGACGTCACAAAAGGAGCTTTCAAAACTCTGCTCACGCATCTTCAGCACCTATCAAAGCTCTGCACGCACACGCTATATTTAAAAAGGGCAAAAAAAAGACGCCACGACTGGTGCCAGTGCGGGAGAATACACCTAGAAAGCTTGCGGTTGGACGCGCGGCCCTCAAGCGAGACACGCTTGGTGGCCGAAAGATCCTCTTACAATGTCAATACTGGTCAGATGTTTTGTTGTGTGTTTTCTCACGTTTAGTTATATCTTTGGGGAAACTGAACGTGATATTCAGATTCATGCGATAAAACTACGCTAGAATCAACCTCTATCTAGTTTTCTGAAAGAAGTCTGGCACTTTTCTTCAATAAGCCGACTCATCATTACAATTATCCCCTTATACTATGCCCCCCTGGTCATATAGCTCATGTGCAGACTGCGTAAGTGTAGCTTTTCCGGCTTTTTTTCAAAAAATCTGTAAAGCATACCAAAAAACACCCTGTAGAATGCCCCCTAATACAATACGATTGTATGGTTCCTTCCCCGCTTGCATCGTTCAAGAAAGACTTGCGGACATCCAGTGTTCCATTACGGACATCCAGCGTTCCATGTCCACGAGTCACTACATCAGCGAGTGGTTTCAAACAAGCATGATGTATGCACACCAATAAGCTCTTGTCCGAAGTCCTCGAGGAGCACTAACAGCAAATGCGAAATGTAGTGACGTGGTAAACTTGGTTGCCATTGATTTATTTCTAGAAGAATTGCATGCAGCAAAGCTTAACTTGCTCAAAAGATTATAATTATAAATTCAATACTGAAAAAGGTGTCCCCTTGAGCTGTCAGACCAAACTCCCACTCTTGCCGTTCAGGGGATCCCAACTTGTGCGTAGAGGATCAGCCCAACCCAGATTTGGTGTGCGAGCGCACCTGCGGTATAAAAATTGAATAAACATGAGATGAAAAATGAAAGACGTTTACAATTCTCTGTAGTACGAAATTAGAGCACAGCTCTTGAGGAGGAGGAGGGAAAATATCCCCCCTCCCCCTCCCCTCCTCCTCTTCTGCTCCCTTCCATTTAGCAAGAAATTTCCCTGAATTTAGCGGAAAATTTCCCCCTAAATTTAGCAGGTTACGTTTCCCCACTATATTTAGCGGGGAAATTTATGTCACGTGACCTCAACACCAATTCAGTTTTCCCGCTAAATGTAGCGGGGAAATGATATCGCATGACAGTGTCACGTCACCCATAAACAAATTCAGTTTCTCAGTTAGACTTAGCGGAAAAATTAACGTCACATGACCTCAACATTAATTCAATCTCCTGCCAAGTTTAGTGGGCGGTTACTGCCGACAGCGACATTGCGAAACACGGAAACGGTGCCTAAGAGCTGCGGTCTAAAAAACTAAATGTCTCACATGAAATAAAGTGAAAAATTAGAGATAAGACAAAGAAAAGAGAATGCTAAGTACCGTTCTAAGATCATCCTTTTGTCCTGTTCTCAAATGTTTTGATTTCAAGAAATGTTACCTCTTTATTCCCAGAGAAACCCCTCCCAGTTTCAGCATGAATGCAATAAATCAATGCAGACTATACCTCGTTAACTATAATGCACATGAAAATGAATGTTTGCCACATAGTCTGTACGAGTCGGTGGCTCGATCTCTAAACATTTGTAGTGAGGAACTTCTTGAATAAAGCTTCGAGGCTTGAATTTGAAAGTTTAAACATCCATAGGGGAACGCTATGCCACCGATTTTTTGTGACACATCAGAAACGGTACAGCACTGTCATCCTTGCAGAACCAACAAGAGTTTACATTTTTTTAGCATGGCATGTGCTATTCTGATGCCCACACAGCCCCCTTTAACAAAATTTCCTTTGTAGAGCTTTTATTGGTTCTTACTTAAAGGGGCCCTGCAATCATATTTAAGCGTCTACCTTTTTGCGGTTTCCACGTCTCTCTTGAAGTTCGGGCAAGCCAGCGAGCACGGAGAGAGTACTATTCAGTGCGTCATATCTTAACCGGACGACGCGGAAACCTCCTCCACCGACGAGGGCGACCCGCGGTACCGAAAGCGCGCAAAATGTGACGTCTTTGGTCCTGGGCTTACTACTGGTCAGAGCCTCTAAAAGCTTTTTAGTCGAACTACAAAATATAAGTTAGCGCGAACCGTTTCAATTATTTATAAAAGTAGTTTTTGTTCAGTATTTTAGATCAGAAAAGAAACGAATGCAGTTTAATAAGTACGGAAACGAGAAATGACTCGTCGACATACCCGCCACCGAGCGGTGGAAAAGGCGGGGCGCACACTAGAAAGGACGTAGTGGGATCACGCGCCGACACGGAAAGGGTCCCGGATGTACGCGGCGGCGCTGCGTCGTATGGACAGGATAATCCTACCAGCTCCGATCGTTCCGAAGGCCTTTGGCGGAAGCCTTTGTCTTGGGTTTGGCCGTTTCGCGGTATGGCAGCGCGAAGTGGCTCCCATTCTGAACTGATCTTTACCCCGTGTTTGCTGTCGTTTGTGGCCAATGAAGTGTCATGCCGAATTAGTGTTTAATCGCGCAGCAAATGCAATGAGAGCCGCCCCGGCTGCCCTCTGCATACAGCCTATCCAAAACATGCTTTAGTGGCGCCCTCTCGCGCCGTCAACACGGAGTGCGGCAGCCGTGAGCGCTCGCGATGAGCCCACTACCCCTCCTCTAGTTCACGGCTACTCAAGCAACCAAGGACGTCACGAGGGAGGTTATTTTTTGCTTGTTTTTGCAATTTTAATTTGCCTATAACTTTTAAAATAAAGCGAATTTCGAGAAAAGAAAAGTTTTACTAAGTTACTACGTTCAGTGCGATCAGGGTTGGTGCAAATTAAAAACCAGTAAAAAAGTCATTGCAGGGCCCCTTTAACTCGCATGGCAGATTCGGTACCTTGAACACTCACTCGGCATCAACACTTTTATATATTGATGAAATAGGGAAAGACAAGATGTATGCGCTTGAGTACGGCTCAACAAGCACAGATGTGTAGAAAAGTACTGTCGAAAACTCAAATGTCAAAATACAAATATTAGGTAGAATGTGGATACAATTATGGATATGGTAAGAAATGCAGTTAGCACATTCAATATGAAGAATATGTTTTAGACGTACACTCGAAGAAACCTGTTGCATCTATATTCATGCAAATTACTTCGGAGAACCAATCGCTACAGTCTCGAGAGGGAGTTCGGTAAGTAATTCTACCGAAAATGAGTGTAGACGGAAAAAGCAGTTTAATCTGCGACAATGAGCATTACATAAGCAGGTGATGTGCCATAGTTACTGTTACAGTGCCGACTGTTTCCAACTGTCAGCCGCGTCATTCGGTAAGTTCCCTTCGTACATTACAGGGTTTGGCT
This sequence comes from Ixodes persulcatus, assembly GCA_013358835.2. Taxonomy (NCBI): domain Eukaryota; kingdom Metazoa; phylum Arthropoda; class Arachnida; order Ixodida; family Ixodidae; genus Ixodes; species Ixodes persulcatus. The sequence continues at coordinate 911,983 of JABSTQ010010685.1, forward strand.
CTCTCGAATGCTTTGCGAGAAAGCTGATGAACTGAAAATATCTACCGTAGTTCTAGAAAACTATTTCCAGAATCTTATCTCAGCATCGTAAAGAATATAAAAAGTTTCTAGAGACAAGCTTAGTGCAAGAGTTCAATAAAATAGTTTGTTTTGCGAAACCATCTTGCTGTAGTAAACATATAAAGTTTCCCTAGGTAGAGCTAGTCATTACGGATGATTGTGCCCACTGGACCACATAAAAATTTAATTTGCGACCTACAATATTTAATGGATCAACCAACTCTGAATAAGTGGAACACTTCACATTAAAGATTGGTCTCACCATGACTCTCTGAAAACATCCACATAATAATTTCCATGAACCTTTGTATTTCAAGAAAACATTTGGTGCGAGCTGTTTAAAACACCATAACACTTTTTAACACTAAAAGAAAGCCTGTAGTGGGTAACAACTTTAGCCGTTTTCACTTTATTATGAAGAGCAATTACACATATGTGAACCTTCAATATAAACCTGCACTGAATTGTTTTCTTAAGTTGAACGTGCTATGCTCTGTTCACTATATAAATCTTTGCAAAGCTGACAATGTGCAAGTTTCTGTTTTTTTTTATATTTCACATTTCCCAACTGCTGGGCCCGATAGGTACATAAGATTGATGACACCAACGCAACACAGTGATTATTTAAAAAATTGTTTGGGTATAGCACGAGCGAAGCCATCTGCGGGAAGTTATTTTTGTGACACCGTCGAACTTACATCAGCGGGCTTTTAGGTTCACATGTTAATCATGTCTGCAGACTCCTTTCTGTAATTGGAACTCCATCCAACCCAAGATTTGAATATGTCTTTTGCATTTTAGGCTTACTAGTGCTTTTGCTGTTTCACTCAAGGAACAGGTAAAAGAATGCTTATTTCGAGTGGCATAATGCCTGGTGGCACGAGGACTCCCCTGTCGTGACGCTAATCAAGTCACAGGCAGGGAGATACTGCGATGCTCTTGTTGCTGAGATTACCTCCCCCCGGGTCCTGGCCAGACGACAGAAGATTGAGTCCGAGCTTGTGGCCACTAGGATCTCGAGACCTTGAGGCACCCAGGCAGCTGAAAATATAAACAAATCACAATCAAGTACATGGCAGAGCTACATTACAATGGCTAGCATATTCTTTCGTGATCAGCACATAGATCTTTTCATTTTTATACTTTGTGCTCGTACCTATTAAAAAACTGCTCCTGCACTGCCACAGCCATAGTCACCCCGGAGGACAAGGCCATGTTGGCCTTGAAATGATGGGTACCTAATTAAGGCAAATGATTAAACGCATTCGTTTAACCCTCTTTCGCCCCAACCTGAAAGATTTCTGTTGAATATTCACATTCAATTGAAAAGACTACAAAAAATAAAAACTACTACAGCAATGCAGAGCCGTATACTGGGAGAGCTTGGCCAGTGGGTGTGGCGACGAAGGCGCTGGAGAGGCGGAAAGAGAGGAGAGCGCCGAAGGAGCGAGAGAGAAAGAAGGCAGCAAAAAGGAGACGACCACCATTTTGACGCAACGCTGTCGGCGCGGAGCACTGTTGAGGCTACGCCTTGTCTGCTACGGGCTTATTTCTTTTTCGCCTGACTCAAAGTTTGCGTTCGAACGTGGAAGAACCAATTCGTTAACTTTTAAAGCCACCGAGGAATAACATTATATTATTTTGTTGCGAGAGCCTGCCAAATAAAAGTGGAGGACCGAAATTTGTATGTCGATCCCATGCATTCCGCCGGGCGAATGAATGAAAATAGCTGCACTCCCCCTCAGCTGGCAACAGTCGAGAGTTCACGCGCATGCGCTCACGCCTCTCGCTCTGCGCCGCGGGCTGATTGGCTCACTCGGGAGGGGGACGTTATGGCGGCGAGATCACAGACTGGCCAAACTCTCCCCATATATGGCTCTGCTGGAATGGAAGGATTTTTCTACCCACATGCTCAACGCGTGTAGACTGGGGATACCAGTTCATACACTCACTGAGAATGAGGGTAGAGTGTGCCAGCAGAGGGCAGGCGTCTGCATAGAAAGATTTTAGTTGGCGCACCAAGAGGTTAACCGATAAAAATGGGTACTACTCTGAGCAAAATTCCAAAAAAGCGCCGATCTCGACTTAGCACTAACAGCAGCACACAGTATCTATTATACTGACTAAAGGGTACTCATACTAAATATTCTTTTCGGCTGGCTTTTTAGGAAAATCTCTAAATTTACAAGAACTATTAAGACAACTGCTAAAAAAAGCAATGGCAAAATCAGCAATTGAATTTGCCTGCTGTCCAGTAGCACGACATCTATAACAGGCAGACCTTCAGAGTGAGCAAGCAGTCTAAAAAACAGGGTATGTCCTATGTATCTTTTTTTTTCGTGCTGCAGAGCAAGTGCTGGAAGGAGGTTTCACGGCATCCATTTTTCACAACCAAATTTCTCGCATTCAGTTGAGAACAAGTTTGAGCAGTGACCTTGTTCTTGCCATTGGCACAGCGTTTTAGTGTTGCCCATGGAGACTGAAATAAATTTGTAAATAAAACAAGGAAGACAAGCTTTCATAAAAAAATCTGTAACTTTAGCAAAAAAGTTATCTTGAGTCAAATGTTGGGATACAGTTTTACAGCGTCTATTCGTGTGCTTAACCAATGTTGAGGCAAATCGGCGACAATGAAAAAAACGCCCGAGTACCATTAAGGAAAGACAGAAAGGATGCATACCTACAAAACAAAAGTTAGAACGACCACAGGCAGGAAAGTCTGGTGAGGCTCTCGGAGTGACTCCCTGCAATGGGCCTGCGCAGACCACAGAACAAGATCGGTCAGAGCTTGCAGTCATAAGGTGCTTCATACGATGAAGTTCCAGAAGCAGCTGCAATTGGAAGCAAGTGCATTTCATTTCTCTGCAGAAAGGAGTGTTTAATAGATAGCATGCATTCATTAGGTGATACAGTCATGAATGCATCGACTTTTCAATGCAGCACTATATCACCGAATTGTTAACCGTGCCGGGCAACACTAAAAACCGGAAGCATTATTCCAAACTATCTCGGCTTAAAGTTAACCACGGCAGAAGCTTCAAGCCATCCTTGCAAATTCAGTGCAGAAAGCAAGCCATGTGACCTTGTATTGGACTCCATGGTACGTCAAGCTTATAATCATGTGTCACGCTGTTTTTGCTGTAATGGCTTGTAGTGTCAAAAGTGGTCACCTTAAAGAGATACAAAGTATAGACGTTTGTAAGTGGGGCCCTGGCCTATCCTTCACCTACTTGCGATGTAGGACGTTCCAACCGGAAGTTTGCTGCCTGTAACCACACGACCAGCTTGTGCCTAGCGATTGTTCGAGCTGAGTATATGTCCATACTGATATATTAACTAAATGCAAAACAATACCTGGCAGGCATTATATTTTTAAACAGGCTGGGTCGACTCCTCATTTAGTCGAAGGAGTCTATGCGTAATAGACAAAACGAACAAATTATGCGTTAGAATTCCCTTTTGCACTCCCAAAATGATGTGTTTTTAAGTAGATACACAAGTACTTGATTTAGAAAGTGCCTCAGCTGTACAAATGCATATGCACTAAGGGCACTCGCCAAGCCTATTCTCATCAGCTCTGTCCAGG